>OX377618.1:113019140-113725603 GCA_947397865.1 Polietes domitor
GATTTTACTCATTCAACAAGTGTCGACGAACGCGATAGTTAAAATGAGCAAACGTTCGCGAGGATTTGAATGCAATACCAATCCAAGTAATTTTTGTTACATGTGCGGAGAATACGTTTCTGAAAAAAAACAAGCGTTGTTTTTCACCTAAATTGAGAGATTCATTTGAAGAGAGCTTCAATTTAAAGGTCTCAAACATAGATGAGCGGTGGACACCAAGTGCTCTATGTCCAAGGTGCTACGTACAGCTAGCTGACTCAAGGTAAGTGTAGATTACGAAATTCAAGAACATATATAACTTATTATTGAAATTCTTTCAGACGACAGCCGAGAATCATCATGCCAATGCTTTGGAGAGCTCCGCTTTGTCATGTAACAGATTGCTACTTCTGTCTTAGCAAAAAACAGGCGTGGGAAAAAATATACGATGGACTTACGCTGCTGTTTCAACAGTGAATTTTCCAGTGCCATTTTCCGAAGAACCAGTGGACCCGCAACCGTCCGTTTCAAGATGGGCATCTAATAATGAGGCGATACATCCAACATCAGATCCGGAGACAGTAGAAACCACATCAGAATGCGAGTCAACATATACATTGCATGGAGGTCAACGCTTATGTTCCCAAGCAGAACTGAACGATTGGGTTAGAGAATTGAAACTCTCCAAGGAAGATGCAGACTGTTGCATGCGCGATGCATGCAACTCTTGGCTCCTCGGTTTCTTGGCTCCTGGTGTGGTGACAACAATCTACAGGAAGCGTCATGAACCATACGCAAGGTACTACACAAAAAAAGACAACATCTGTTTTTGTAAGGACATTCCCGGATTATTTGGTGAACTCGGGTACTCTTACGATCCAGGAGAGTGGCGTCTTTTCATCGACAGCAACAAGCAGAGCCTTAAAGCAATTTTACTGCACAACGGCAACGAGAAACCTTCGATTCCAATTGCTCATGCCGTTGACACCAAGGAAACATACGAAGTCATGGACAATCTACTAAAGTGCCTTAACTATGAGAGGCACGATTGGAAAGTTTGTGCCGACCTTAAGGTTATCGGTATCCTTTGTGGATTACAAGGTGGATTCACAAAGTACAGTTGTTTTCTCTGCCTTTGGGACAGCCACGATCGTCAACATCATTACACCAGGAGGAGTTGGACAGAAAGAGTTAACTTCATCCCCGGCAGCGACAACGTGAAATATACACCACTCATAAAAAAGGAAAATGTTTTTCTCCCACCTCTTCACATAAAGCTCGGACTCATAAAAAACTTCGTGAAAGCTATCAACAAAGATGGCGAAGCGTTCGCCTATTTAAAAACCATTTTTCCTCACCTTTCATCGGCAAAGATTGAGGAAGGCGTTTTCGACGGTCCGCAAATTAAAAAGTTGTTGCAAGACCAACAGTTTGAGCACATTTTATCACCAAATGAAGCTGCAGCTTGGAACTCATTTCGGCAAATTGTTTCCGGATTTCTTGGAAACAACAAAAGCTCAAATTACAGAGAGATCGTCGAACAACTACTCCAAAATTATAAAAAAATTAGAGCAAATATGTCGCTTAAGATACATTTTCTACACTCGCACTTGGACTTCTTTCCGGACAACCTGGGCGATGTGAGTGACGAGCATGGTGAGCGTTTTCCTCAGCAAATGAAAGAAATTGAGCACCGATACCAAGGATTTTGGAACGAAGCTATGATGGGGGACTATATCTGGTTCCTGATAAGAGAAACAGACCCACAACAATATAAAAGAAAGACAAAAGCACATAATTATTTTTAATTTGAAGGTTTTTATTTTTGAGTTTAGATATTTTTTTAAAAAACTTTTTTATAATTAATTAATGTTGATATCCTTAGGATAATTTCTTGTACATATATCGAATTGTTTTTTAATTTAAAGTCATATATTTTTGTCACCCAACAAATTTTAATTTTTTTTTGTAATAAAAAAGAAAAAACCTTACCATAGACAAAGTTGTGCATATGTCGAGCAAATTTTTGAAATTCATACCTTTACTCAATTGCGAATAAAAGCGAAACGCGTGCATCGATTTTCATGATCTTTGTCTCATTTTGCTCATAGGTTATGTGACTTTACGTAAAAGTAATAAGATTTGAAAATTTTTTCATTTTGGATTTTTTATGGATTTTTAAAAAAAAAAAATTTAAATCTTTAGGCAAAAAATAAGTTTTTTCCTTTATATATTCATTTTTAACTTGGAAACTGTTGCTTGTATAGGAAAACAATATATGGACAGATTAAGGGAATTGTAATTTTAAATTTTTTAAAATTTAATTCAATTAAATCGGGCTAGTGGTTCCCGAGTTATGCCGGACGAAACAAATTAACCAAAAAAAATTTTTTAAAATTAAAAAAAAAAATAAAACAAAAACCAAACGAAAAAAAAATGTTATTGCGTTTTTCGAGCTCATGTCAAGGTTATCTACACAGAAAAAATTATCGCATCCGGAGTACATGAAATTTTTTTCATTTTGTTGAGTAGTGTAATGGATACCGACTACAAAAAACTGGTTCTATGAATTTTGCAAAGAAATTAAAAAACTTACCTTAAAGGAGTGGGTCAGCACAATTTTTGACAATATTTAATATTTTCACAAGTGAATGTGGACGCAGTTTTAGTATGGGGTCACAGAGGTATGGCGTGGCTTGGGAAAAATCTTATTTGGGTTTTGTTTTACTATTTTTATAAATAAACCAAGTTTAATTTTGTATAATTTGTACATACATCTTCTTCTATATAATAAAAACAAGTAAGGAAAGGCTAAAGTCGGGCGGGGCCGACTCTATGATACACTCCACTTTCTATACGAATACAATTTAATTCGGTGAAAAAGTATGACAAAAAATGTTAAATCGGAAAGGACATTTGTATATATATCGAAATCTGGAACGATATAGGTAAAATATAATATGAAAAGTTTGGCCAAAATCGGTTAAACATTTGGGAGCAACATTTGTATTTGCGCTATATCTAAATCTGAACCGATCTTAGCCACTTTCACAATAGGTTTTTTACTTGGATTATAAGCTGTTGTGCCAAATTTAAAGAAAATTGGATACAATATGTGGTTTCTAGAGCGGAAAATGTCAAATCGGGAGCGACATTTGTATGGGGGCTATATCTAAATCTGAACCGATCTTACCGAATTTCTGCATAGGTGTGTCTAGTTGGATTGTAAGATGTTGTGTCAAATTTAAAGAAAATCGGGTACAATATGTCGTTTCTAGAGCGGAAAATGTCAAATCGGGAGCGACATTTGTATTGGGCTATATCTAAATCTGAACCGATCTTATCCAATTTTTGCATAGGTGTCTCTACTTGGATTATAAGAAGTTGTGCCAAATTTAAAGAAAATTGGGTACAATATGTGGTTTCTAGAGCGGAAAATGTCAAATCGGGAGCGACATTTGTATGGGGGCTATATCTAAATCTGAACCGATCTTATCCAGTTTTTGCATAGGTGTCTCTACTTGGATTATAAGATGTTGTGCCAAATTTAAAGAAAATTGGGTACAATATGTGGTTTCTAGAGCGGAAAATGTCAAATCGGGAGCGATATTTGTATGGGGGCTATATCTAAATCTGAACCGATCTTAACCAATTTCTGCATAGGTGTTTCTATTAAGATTATAAGATGTTGTGCCAAATTTAAAGAAAATTGGGTACAATATGTGGTTTCTAGAGCGGAAAATGTCAAATCGGGAGCGACATTTGTATGGGGGCTATATCTAAATCTGAACCGATTTGCTCCAAATTAAATAGCGTTCGTCCTTGATCCACAGAACTTACTTGTGCCAATTTTTGTTAAGATCGGACTATAATTGCGACCTGTAGTTTGATTACAACAATAGATGGACAGACAGACGGACAGACGGACAGACGGACATTGCTACATCGACTCAGAAAGTGATTCTAAGTCGATCGGTATACTTAACAATGGGTCTATCCCGCTTCCTTTTGGGTGTTACAAACAAATGCACAAAGCCATAATACTCTCGTGGAGTGTATAATGAAATGATGTTCGTTGGTAATTGAGAACGGCTGAACCGATTTGGCTGATTTGTGATACAAGCTGCTCGTAGTATTCCGAACTAGGTTTTAAGATGAAAAAAGTTTAGGATAGTTAACCGCAAAATTGGAAAATTAAAAAAAAAACTGAAAGTGTTTTTTATACATTTTTTGAATGAACTCAAGGCTATAAGTCTCAATTCAAGCAATGGATATGCATACTTCTTAATGTTATGTTCGTTATGAGTCCGTAAAAGTTTTCTCTACACAAAAATTTAGGTAATTATAAAGAAAAGACGGAAAAGTCGGACAAAATCCTACTGAGTATGCTTTACATCGGATTACAATAAACTGATCAACCATCGTATACAACATGGACCAGATTTTTAATGACATAATGATGATTTCGCCATATCCCTTCATTACCCCGCAATGCCACTGGGAAATCCAGTTCAGGTGTTTCATATATTTGACCAATGCATTAGGTCGACGAACGAACACTCCGCTGTAAAATAATAAGTGATTTTCTTCTTGGAACCGGAAAGCATTTTCGATCGTATAAATTTTGGCAAAAGTTCGTTCGCAAAATTAAATTGCTTCATCAGTAATTGCAGCTGCGTTGTTGTAAGCCTGCCGTAAACTACTCAGGTTGCTATGAATGACAATTTTAACGAAACTACAAGGAGCAGCCAAGGTCTGATATGGCAAAAGTTTTGATCGGTTTGGATGAATATATTATGATGATTTTCGTTTTACTTTACCAGGAGTCCATTATATGCTCCAGCCGATGAACTAAATAAAGCATGTTTTGGGGAAACACGTCAAGATATTCATATTAGGTACGATTTGCTAAACGACCAATCTGAACTGTTATTTTCAAAACAATTATTGGAAATTGGCAATGGAAAACACGTAAGGAAAGGTCGGGCTGAGCCGATTATATTATTCCCCCCACTCTTCACTTCCTGGGTGAACGATGACATGTACGAAAATGCAATAGAATCGGTTATAGCAGAAAAGGTCAAATCGAATCGGTTAAAATACATATATATGTACATATGTGTTTTCTAAATCGCAAAGAATAAAATCGGGCAATCGGATGTGACCCGTATTTATTCTAGATGTGCCAGGGTGTAATATGATGTGTTGTGCCAAATTTGAGTAAAATCGGTTAAATCGGTTATTTGGTTTATAGAGCTGATTCAAAGTCTTATTTGAAAATCATTTTGCAATGACACACATTGATATTTTGACAGCGATTCTCTCGCAGAATTTAATTCACTTGACAATTGCAGCTAAGTTGGTGAAAGGCGGTCGAATATGCAAATTAATGAAATTCAAACGTGCAACATTTCGAAGAACTGTGAGAAGGTCGAGATTCAGCAGCACGGAATAATAACACAGTGCGACAAATTGCAGTTTAATCTCTGCAATCCAAGCACCACTATGACGGTTCGTTAGTGTATCCAAAATGATGACGATTGCCTAAAGGATTTTTTTCCTGAGGTACCCGTTTTCGCGGGACGCGCTGGCGCGCTCCCCCCACCCACTTTTGTTATCTTATGGTCTTTTGTTTGTCATAATTCGAGAACGGCTGTCCCGATTTAGGTGAAATAAATGTTGAAAAATTAAGAATTATAATTCCTTTAATCTATTCCTATGCTCTTTCTCGATATTTAAAACAGTTTCGCAGATATAAATAAATTTATGAAAAAAAAATTGCGGGACTGTTTCTGTTAATGTTCAGTCTGACTACATTGCTTATGAGTGATATTAACCTCAATAACCAGTAAGTACACGTTACCTACACACACTACATTATTTTTCTGTCTCTAGAAAGAGTATCATAACTAGGGTATCCAATTATTCCGACTTCTAAGATATTCGATTAATTGTTTATTCGAAAGCTAAGAATTTCCAATTAATCGAATAAACGCCTGAAGAGTTAATCATCAAATAATTGCTCAACTCATTAAAACATAATTAATATAGGTTAAATAGCTAGAACATTTTATTTTAATGTTAGTCACTACTTTTCCATATTTATGTGTAAATACATTTCGAAATAAAACAAGAGTTCGCGGGCATGCCTTTTCTATATGGTAATAAGCCTTGACATATTTTTCCGTTTTGAATTTTTTATGATTTTTAAAAACAAAAAATTAAAATTTTTTAGGGATTTTTTTTTCATAAATTTATTTATATATGCGAAACTGTTTAAAATATCGAGAAAGAGAATAGGAATAGATTAAAGGAATTATAATTCTTAATTTTTCAACATTTATTTCACTTAAATCGGGACAGCCGTTCTCGAGTTATGACAAACAAAAGACCATAAGATAACAAAAGTGGGTGGGGGAGCGCGCCAGGGCGTCCCGCGAAAACGGGTACC
The DNA here is from genome assembly GCA_947397865.1 of Polietes domitor. Taxonomy (NCBI): domain Eukaryota; kingdom Metazoa; phylum Arthropoda; class Insecta; order Diptera; family Muscidae; genus Polietes; species Polietes domitor. Next base: position 113,025,571 of record OX377618.1, read on the forward strand.
TCAGGAAAAAATCCTTTAGGCAATTGTCATCATTTTGGATACACTAACGAACCGTCATAGTGGTGCTTGAATTGCAGAACCACTGTTGCACTGTGTAATCGTTTGCATTTATATACGATGGATCACAAGAAGTCGTTGAAGGCATTAGATCGATCGCTCAAACAATTAACACCGTTTAGTTGAAGCAATAATTTTGGCGATGTTTGCCAAATATTGCCAGTGACTCCACGGCCGTATCCAGCCGGTAAACTAAAGGCTCTCTGGAAGTCGTCCTATTTGTGAAAACACATCACGACATTCATATTAAGAAAGATCAAGGTCTTCAAGTTTTATAACTTCCAATCTGCACAGTTGATTTCAAAATAATTGCAGGAAATTGCAAAATCGTTGTCGACATTTCGACTTTCTGCAATTTTATTATTCGCGTCGAATTTTCCACTTCACCGCATGAAAAACAGAACTCAACTGAAATGTATTACAATACATCGTTCAAAATCCGTCTCGCATGTTAACTTCTCATTGGCGTAATCTGAATTAAATTTCATGGCCGTATATAAATCAAAGCCGGATATAAATCAAAACCGTATACAATGACCATTGAGAAATAATTTTCTTTTCATCTCAATTTTGTTGAAACATTCGAAATAACTTTTCAAAAATTCATACTAATTTAATATGGACAGGAATGTTTCTGTCGGGTCAGTTATTTGCAGTTCGTATTAACCAAATATTTGTAAAGTTTCCTATTGCCAATTCTACATAAAAACGGTTTGTTATTCACCACTCACAATAGATGATAGCTTATTTTCAGACTGCATGCGAAATCAATCGATTTCATCTTGAAATGACAGAAGGCGGATTTTCAAATATCGAATTTATATACTGTATTTGTAGACTGCATGCGAAGTCCACCTCATCTGAGTGTCGTAGTAGCAACCAGAAGGTCTGCTGGTCGCTCTCACGGCAAAAAGTAATAAGGCAAAGGAAATATGTACATGAAATTAATGTAAATCGTTCATGTAGTGGAATTTAAAATCATACGTGATGGGTTTGCCAGTGATAGCAATCGTAAATCAATAGGTAACAAAATTCTCCGGATTAAGTAAGATTTCAATTCGTCATGATACAAACCAAATTTGTCATCCCACAACATACCATCGAGGATGGCTTATGATGTTTCAGCCAGATGAAGTTTTAAAAAAGTAATTAATGTCGAAAACCGTAAAAGTCAACTTCGCCTTTTGTTGTCGATGCTGCTGCTGATGTTATCGTTGCTGTTTTCTCGTTTCATTAATTGAACTAACGTAGTTTTACGGGACTTTAATAAAATTGGGGTTGCCACGCAACTTAATTAAAAATATACAAAAAAGTCCATCGAGAGAAACAAAGAAGAAGTTCGTTTTCCCACAAAACAGAAAGGAAACAACGACAACAAATTGCAGGACACCGCTGTGCATGTCGCAGCCAACATTTATGGACAGCAACAGGCAAAAATGCAGAGGAGTCTGCCTCAAGTGATTTGACATAAATTAAATGATTTTTTGCAAAGTTTAATATGCGCTGTTATTGTTGTTGCCATTCCTCTCGTTGAATGTTCCTTCTTTACGAACTAATGTTCAGTGTTGCCAGATTAGGGGATTTTTGTTCTAGAACTTGGAATATATTTTTTGATTTCGTGATTTCTTCGGATGATTATTATGATTGTAGCAAAAGCAGCTATGTGTTTCATGTAGAAAAACTCTTATCGAATGTACCCATTTGTTCTCCAGAGCATAGCTAATTTGTTTCTAACAAATTTCAAATTAAACAAATAAAATCGCGAAATGGTATATATGATTCGGCCCGGCCGAACTTAACGCCTTTTTACTTGTTACGTGTTTTATTGAAGTTCGCCAAAATAATTCAAGAAGGACATTAAGATGCATTTAAATTATGTACAAATAAAATAAATTTTCACCTGCAGGAAGAAGAGAAAAAATTGCAAGAAAATAAATAAAAATAAAAGTACAATGGGTCTTTCTTGAAATTTTGTAGAAGCATATTACTTCTAATTGATGTAACACATTTGCATCAACTAGAATTTGATATAGATTGGTTATCAATATAAATAATTTGAACAATCATGCTATTAACGAATCCAACCAATATATTTACGAACATTCATATCGTTGATCACTGAGTAAAATTTCTTTGCAATCGGTGCATAATTATAACATTGACAATAATTTCAAAATTTGGCATGGTCGAGGTTACCAATCTTGGAGATATCTTTTTCCGTTTAAAAGATTTTATTTTATCTCATATCCCATATCCCATATAAAAACTTGGGCATAAGTTGTATGAGGGTACATCCCATTTTACTGTGGGTGTTTCTTAGCTGAACATGAGGCCTGTTCGTTTGGGCTTACTAGCTTACCATTAAGAAACTTGATAAGGTGGCAACGTTGTTACCCATTGGTTTTTCTTAAATGAATCAACAAGAAAAATTTGGCAGCGAGAGAGTAACAAGATACTTTATTGTTAAGCGAGTGAATTCCATACAAAAATTAAGCTAGTAAACCCAATCGAACAGGCTTATGATATGGAAAATTCGATCAGGAACCAAATGTGGATTGTGGGGCAGTATTAAAGTAAATCAGAAGAATAAATCAGATGGGAAATGAAGAAAACGGGGCATAAATCTAGTTTAAGTGCGATTCTCAGAATTGTTTCAAATTTTCACTATAGATAGAACCTTTTGATCTGAACACACAAGCCGAAGGCCGGCTACGCATTAAAACTTTAGTCTGCGTAGCCGGTTTTGGACATACCCCAGAGGAGAAAATTGTTAACCCCGGCCGAGGGCCGGCTACTTTTGAAAACTTTAGTCTGCGTAGCCGGTTTTAGACATACCCCAGAGGGGAAAATCTTAAACCCAGGCCGAAGGCCGGCTACGCAGGAAAACTTTAGTCTGCGTAGCCGGTTTTGGACATATCCCAGAGGAGAAAATCTTTATTATATATTATAGCTACAGGCTATTGGTTATACCATTTTTATACCCATTCACCCCATTTTCCGACTAAAAGTACAAATTTCGAAAAAATCCTCATTATTTCACATCTTCACAGTCAGATGAAAGTACAAACATATTATAGTTGTAGAGTGATCAAACCCGAAACCGACAACCGGGCCAACCGGGGTTTTCATCTCCGACCGGCCGTTGGGTTTTTAGAAATCGCGGTTTTTGGACAACCAGGTAAACAGGTTTTTTGTAGCCGGTCTCCACCGGTTTTCCATTATGGAAAAAATCGTTTTTTTCAGTGCGAATTTCAGTAATATAAAATATGGCCATGGGACGCTTTTGAAACATCTATCTGTCCATATTGACATAGGACAATAAGACAAATTTGTAATAAAATCGTCTTGGGATTCTAGTAAAATTTTAGCTCAGTGCATGGCTGAAGACGGTCTTCCGGTCAGCACAAGCTGTTGTTGTCTATTATTAATTCTGTGACTTTAGAAATCGCCAGTATTTGCTGGAAACGCACTACATACACTCATCTTTGATCATATAAGATTGCCTACAACCACATTGTTTTTATAATATATCATTTTGAGAAAAAAGCATAAACGTCTCACTACAATTATGATCACTAAACTGGAATTATATATATTAGCTATACTCAACATCTAGTTAAAAAAATTAAAGACTTAGGACTAAATGTTTTAGTGGCATCAACCACCTAGCAAAAAAGAGCACCCCATGAAGTGAAAAAGATTTTCATCTTGTGATTCGGAAGTAGTCTAAAGTGGGATCTTCACTAATGAATTTAACATGGGGTTGTCATAGGGGGAAGTCCTTTATTTCGAAAGACTTAAAAGTTGTGTTAAAGTGTTGCAAAGGAAGCATTCTTTCACTAGTTTCCATTTCTGTTTTAAAAAATCCGCCGCTTCCGAGGGTAGGAACAGCGGACATTCTGGTTGCTACCACGGCACTCTAACCACCTCAGCTATCCTCTATTGTGAATGATGAATAACTAAAGCAAACCATTTCTTTTGTTAGAACTGACAATAGGAAACTTAACAAAATTTTTATTTAGTATAAATAAATATATATTTTAATAAAGAGTGATTTTTTTGAGGTTAGGATTTTCATGCATTAGTATTTGACAGATCACGTGGGATTTCAGACATGGTGTCAAAGAGAAAGATGCTCAGTATGCTTTGACATTTCATCATGAATCGTCTTACAAACGAACAACGCTTGCAAATTATTGAATTTTATTATCAAAATGCGTGCTCTGTTAAGAAAGTTCATTGCGCGCTTCCATTTTATGGTCAGTTTAATCGACCCACTGAAGCGGCTATTCGGGCTATTGTGACTAAATTTCGCACCAAATTTACATTGTTGGACATTAAACCACCAACACGCTTACGTAGAGTGCGAACTGAAGAAAATATCGCAGCTGTATCGGCCAGTGTTAATGATGACCACCAATTTTCGATTCGTCGCCGTTCGCACCAATTGGGTCTCTGTTACTCAAAAACGTGGAAATGCCAAAATTGGACTAAGCGGATGGACCACCTAAGACGCAGCCGCGGTCAACATTTAAATGAAATTATCTTCAAAAAGTAAATGTCATGGACCAATCTAACGTTTCAAATAAAGAACCGATGAGATTTTGCAAATTTTATGCGTTTTTTTTTTTAAAGTTATCAAGCTCTTAAAAAATCACCCTTTATATAATAATATATAATATATAAAACTAGCAAAAAAATAAATTAACACTACTCAGTTTTACTGATATTATATTATATTATTTATTCATAATTAACAAAAAGTTAAATATTTGAAGAACATTAATAAAAAAATAAATTCGTATTTTTTTGGCAAACACTTTTAATTTGTTAAAATTATACAAAATTAAACATTGTTTATTTCAAAATGTAAAAAAAGTTTTTTCCCGAACCACGATTCGAACCCGGGACCTTCTGGATGCAAAGCGGACAACTTACCTCTGTGACTCTATACTAAAAATGAAATGCTATTCATAAAATGCTACGGGATAATAACATATTATCGACATTTTGGTAGTTGTTTAAAATAACTTCCTCCAAAGGGGGAAAAATGCACATTTGGATTTTGAGATTCGATTAAAATGTGCGATAAAAAGTACTTCCAATATTTTTTGCTGGGCAATTGTGTAGTCTTCGTCATAGTGAAATATGGTAATAGTTTATCTGCAAATTCTCAGTTAAGCTTTAACCATTGCTTTAACACTGTATGTCAGAAAATATTGTATAAATGGATGAACAGCTTGATTGGGATAATGAAGATGAAGTTTACTTTGAATTATATATGCATGGGAAACATTTGTTCTTAATTTGACTAAGAATGCTTGGAAATTAACTAATTTTCCAGTTATTGTAAAAAACTGAGAAAAACTGTAAATATGGTTAATAAATCGTCTGTAAAGCTGCGAAAATTGAAATAATTTACGTTAGTGAAGAATTGAGAAGTTTATAAAAATATCGCGGCAACCGCGCCCTTTTAAACTTCGTTTTAATTACTTTAATTCACTTTAATGGAGATCGATGCAATTAAAACTTTCAACGAAATTAAGCCCTATAAATTGAGCAGGAACGTCCAACAATTGATATTATATTGTTTTAAGAAAACCCTGGTTCGACCGGGTTTTTCCCTAAATTCCGTTTTTTTTCAAATCGCGGTTTTCACAATCACAATTTTCCTAATAGGTACCGCACTTCTATCTAAAGTTGACAGCCTATAATCTGCCGGTAATACTGTGGAATGCAAATCTCTTAAAATGCGAAAGAAACAGTTCGACAAAATTAAAAAAGAAATAACGCTTTTCATTTTTCAAAATCTGAAAAAAAGTGAAATCTGTATACGAAAAAATTAGAATACTTTCTGTCCATTATGAACAAATGCGTAAAATAATGTTAAAAAACGTCAAAAGAAAAATTTTACTTTTCTTTAAAATCGAAAAATACGAAAAGTAGTCAACTTTGGGCTAATTTCTAAAATATATCTGATTAGGACCTACACTCAGAAAAGAGACACTTTAATTTCACTTTAAATCCAGTACAAGGGACTTTAAAATTAAAAATTTTCATGTATGAAAACCAGCCGTATTGAAAAATATTTAATTTTAAAGTTTACACTTTAAAATGTAAATTATGAATGTTAACACTTTGAATATTAAAGTGAAAACTTTACATTTTAATATGCGCATTTTCGAATACAATTTAAATACTTTTGATTTTAAAGTTCACACTTTTGACCCAATTCAAAAATGTTTGTATTTTAACTTAAAGTTAACATATTCAATCTCAAACTAGAAGCGTTAGCTTTTAATTTAAGAGTGAACACTTTCAAATGTAATTTAAAAGTGTTCACAATAAACTTTAAAGAAAACACATTATTTTAATTATTTTTAATCCAAATTTTTTTTATTCAAACAAACTTAAATTTATTTTATATTTATGAAATACTTATATATAACTCATTAATAACTCATTACATATAATAAGAATTTAAAAAATAAGTCATTATTTTATCATATCTTCTTTAATCTTGCATATGTCTTTCCATTGTTAATTTGATGTAAATTCATAGGCAGGGTTGTAAAATAAGAAATGTTAATCAGTTTTAGGCAATTTTGTGTCATACAAGTCTCGTAAGACTGAAAATGTTCATCAAATTTAATAATTTCAATAGGATAACATAGAACGTAAATAATTTCATTTTCGTAAATAAAAAGTTTGATTTTATAGATACAACAATTTATTTCATTCAGTGATGCTAAAAAATAATTTTGTTTATACTCTATTCCTTTATAATGTATTATAGTCGAAACATAAACAGATTGATAGTTAATATTTTCAAAGATCAATATTATAGGAAAATATTCTTCTTTTGTTAAGTCTTTTGTAATAAATGTTTCAGTGTTAAAAGGATGCGGAAACCCATTTTTATACTTTTGTAAAAAATTTGAAAAACAAAAAGAACTTTTCATAGCCGCTGTATAGGCAGGATTTAATCGAGATGTTATATTATTAAAATATATTTTTGCATCTTTATGTTTTGCCTCGAAACGCATCGCCCAGACAAACTTAAGAGGACCACATTTTTTAATTGCGCTGGGGTAGTGCACCAAAAAATGATGCTTAGGTTTCAGATCACCGTAAAGTAGAATATACAATTGATGATGTGTTTTAATTACATTTTGCAACTTATCTAGATCGAAAGTAGAAAAACTAGAATCAAATAATAAATCTACTATTTCTATTAGCAACACCAATAGTTTCCAATGCTTCACATCCGGGGAAATTAAATCTCCTATCATAAGTGGAAGAAAATTTGTAAAGCACCAAACCTCACTAGCTGTCATTTTTAAGTTGTTTGATTGAAGTCGGTCCATAAGGAGAGAAATATTTCCTATTTCAATATTTCCAAACTGAAAAAAATTTTTTCTGCTGTTAATAGTGTCTAATGAAATAACTTTGTCATTTACTAAACCCAAGATTATGTTGCAAATATCATATACGCAAATCCCTTCTAAAACATCATGCATAATGTCAAAACAAATGTTATTTGTTACGTGAAAGCTTCTTAACTCATTAAAAATACAAACTGTTTTGACACCTGTGTCTTGAAATGTATTGTTAGATAAATCATCTTCGTATTGAATCCGAGTCCTTAGCAGATGTTCGTTTTCTGAAACATCAATTTTAATTTGATCTTTAGTAGTTATACATGCTCGACAGTAACGCTTGGCATTAAAAGATTGCACAAAACCCAAAATACTATTTACACCTAAATTATCTCCCACTACAAGGCCTAAAACGAAATGTACTTTGAAAGTCTGATCAAATGATTGAATTAACATCCCTTCCTCCAATGACTTAAGCTCTTCAAGTAAATGGTAGAAGGATGTTCTGTTTCCACAACATTTCAAATCTTTTGTTGATATAAAAGCAGCATTAAAAATAAAATCAAGTTTTGAGAGTATATATTGTGGCATAGTAGGGAAATTGTAATAAGAACCGCAAATTGAGAATGTGTGACTACCAAGAGCGTTATTAATTTGAAAGTCATCAAAATATAAAACATAAGGTATTACCAGTTGAGAATCGAATTTTAATTTAATTGAATCAAAAATTTGGCCATTAGAAAAATTTGAAAAATTAGTGTCTGCTAAAAACTTTTCTGTATTTGCTAAAGTCATTTGTAAAACATTAGGTAACTCAAAAAGTGCTTTAAATTGAAATTTTAATGGCATTATTTGAATGCTAAGCATTTTACTATCGAGTGTAGGGTTTCCCCGAACTACCGTGTCAGCTATTTCATTAAGAATTACAAAAGATTTTGGGCTTTCATATAAATTCATCGCCTTCAAAACTGTAATTATTCGATGTTCAGATTTTATTCCATGAAAGGATCATTACAAAAGTTAAGAATACAGTCAAGATCGTTTTGTAGTCCGGTACATAAGTTACTGTTTGAATTTGAAATTATATTTCTGATTGTAGCAGAAACTGTTCCTAGTAAATCTGATACCATGCTTTGTATATTTAAAACATCTTTTCTTGGCATGGTACTTTTTGAATATAGTTGCAGACAGAAAGCTAAAGACTTATTTTGTAAATCTGCTATGGTTTGTTCTCTATTTATATGAAATTGTGAAATTGTGTCTGGCATTGTTACTATGATAGGTTCTGATAAAATGGGTTCATCTAACTTAATTCCAGAGGATGTGACAGGTATCTCTGTTGGTGTTTGTAAAGAGTAATTAATATTCTTATGAGTTAATAAATGTCGCTTTAGAGAACTAAAGTTTGAAAAAATTTGCTTACATTTATTTTGTTCGCATTGAAGTATATCTCTATTTGACAATAAGTGCATGTGCTTTAAATGTCTTATGAGCACATCAACATTATTAAAAAACTGAAAACATCTGAAACATTTATACATTATGACAATCGAAAAATTGACAAAATTAAATTTTTTCATTCATGTGAGTTAACAATGAAGTGAGATTTGAACTTTTTGCGTCAAATTTTTAATCTAATTCATAAAAATACTTTTGGATAAACATCCATGGCATTTCGCAAATCTTAGGATATTTAAGATTAAACACGTGAAAGATTTTAAAACATATGTCCAAACTTTCAATAAAAGAATTTAGTTTGTACAAAGTTTCGTCAAAGTAAATATAAAAGGTTTTAAGATCGTCCACAGAGTCTCCTACCACAATTACAAACGGCTGTACAGTCAATTTATTATAATAGTATTTACCGATAAGTTCTTTTATTCGTCTTGAGTAATCGCTAATTGTTGTTAACTGCAATACGAAGCTTTCATTGGCATCTTTAATGGTGGCTTTCTTTTTTGTATTTCCATCTGCACTAAATCTTGCTGAAGGTAGCAGAACTGAATTGAGAAGAATTGTAAAAATGTAGTCTTGACAATCTACAAAAAAATTAATATAATAAGTTAATTTTACGATAAAGATAATTATAGTCGATATGATAAAAAGCTTAATTTTGGTGAGTTGGACTTTGGTTAATTTAACAAAAAGCCCATAATTGTTACTCACCAATTTTTTTCGTTTTTTTGCTTGGTTCAAAAGATCTATTGATTGCTGATTCCGTATGTTGACATCGTAGTAATTCACTATCTTGGTTTTAAAATTATCCCACTTTGTTTTTAAAAGATTATCTTTTTGTGGATAAATCAAATTAAAATCTAGATTAATTTAAAAAAAAAAGAATTTGTATATCCTTGAATTTTGTGGTAATGTTCTTTTTAAATACCAGAAATGGTGCTCTGGAGTCTTTTAACATTGGCCACTCCTGCAAAAAATCAGAATTTGAGCGCGTTGCCCAATCCTGCTTCCGAAGTGTAAATGTTTTTTGCCATTTGTCAATAACCTCATCCCAATTACTGGCATCTTTTTGAAGCGTACTTTTTAAACATAACGACAGCGTTTCGTCAACTTCCAAATTTTCTTCCTCTAATGGATCACGTACTTCACTCGAAAGAGATGTTCCCGCAGATGGATTACTCTTTCTAATCTTTGTCTTTAAGTTAAAATATTTGGAATACAGCTTGCCTGATGGGTTTTTTTTTTCTTTGACGAGGAATGTAGTAATAATCCTGAAAGAAATCAGTTTATAATATGTTTTTTTTATATATAGTTTTAAATGATACCTGGGACTCTATTTCTTTGGGAAATAAACCCACTATTTCTTCCACAATACTAGCAAAGTGTTCCGGTCTAAGCTTTGCCTTTGTTAACATGACATCTTCTAAAATTATTTTAATGAGGTCATCGCGTTGCTTATTCGTAAAACATGCCCTTTCCTCATAATATTGAATAAGTTGTTTCCCGGTTGAGTTATTCTTTAAAAATGTTGAAAGGGGCTGCAATGCAGTGTACCATTAAATTTAATACAAAACTTTTTACTGTATATTCTTACCTGTGATCCAAATGCGCTTCTTATTGAATTATTTGAAGAACAAGATAAATCGTAGTGACGATTTTTTTCTAGCCAACCAACAATCTTCGAACTCTGGCTCAACGTTTCGTCTTCTATTCCAAACTGAAAAAAACATCTTGCTAAATTATAAGCGTAGTAATATGGAAATGGGAATTGTATCTATGTACGTGCGTAACATCGCAAATAAGCTTCAAAATTAATATTATATTTACCTTTGACTTGCGCCAGAAAAACAATTTTTCTCTAAACTCCGCTCGAAGACCAATATTTTTTATTGCTTCCGCAATGTCTTCTTTTGACAAAAATTGTAAGCTTCGAAAAGTTATTCCAGCATCTAAGGAAAATTAATAATATTACATAAGTGTTTATATTGCCTAAGTATTTTTACTTACTTTTTAGGTCAAGAAAAAGTGTTTCCAGATCAAACTCCTTTAGCAGATTAAGGAGATCCGTATCTTCCTCACTTAAACTATCGTTGGTAGATTTTTCTCCAGCAACAACACACGTGTACGTTAAATCACCCTGCTCATTAATTTGGATATCGTTGCCAAGAATTCGCACCAAGTCACTTTCTTGAATAATTTTACCCTGACTGATCATTTTTTAACTTGTTCACACTTCTAACTTCACTTTACTATAACGAAATCACACAAATGCTGGTAACGCACGCTTTTTTATTCTAACGGCACAAATAAACATAAACACTTTGAAAATAAAATTGTTTACGTTGCGTTTTAAAGTGTTCACGTTTAGATCAAACAAAGACACTTTGAGTTTAAAAGTAAACACTTTTAATACAAAATGTTCACTTTAAATGTCAAAGTGAACACTTTCTACTCAAAACTAAAACTTTCAATATTAAAGTGAACACTTTAAATTAGAAAGTGACACTTTGATTTATAAAGTGAACACTTTAAATATAAACATTAACACTTTTCTGCAAATTGATCACTTTACATTTTAAAGTTAACACTTTGAAAATAAACGTTTTAATTTTATTTTTTAAAGTTTAAAAATTTAAAACCAAATGGATTCACTTTTAATACAATTTTAAAAGTGATTACTTTATAAATAATATATTTTACTTTAAAATATAAAGTTTGTCATTATAAAATAAAGTAAACATTTTAATATTTAAGAATTTTACATTAAGAACAAAAATTTTAACTTTTTAATTAAGAGTAAACACTTTAAAAACTTAAAATTACCACTTTTACAAAATATTTTTTTTTGTGCTCCGCTTAAGAACCTTTAGACTGAGGCACTTTAATTAAAATTTGAAAGTGTTCACATTTAATTTTAAAGCGCACTTTTTTCTCAGTGTAGGACCTTGTCTAATTTAAATTTTTTACAGAACTCAAAAAATTTTCCCAGGGCAAATGTCTTGAATATGCAATGCATAAAACCTTTTGCATTATGTGAAGGAATAATCAAAGAACATTTTTGGAAAATATAGATTTTTCATTTTCCGTCAAAGTTGAAAAATAGTGAAGATGTATAGTTTTTAAATAGTGATTTACTTGGAGAAACACAAAACAAACACAATATTTGAACTGGGATATTGTCCTGGCTCAAGACCATTTTGCATCTATATTTAATATAATGCAAATTTATTCACAAATGGCATGGTAACATTTATTACTTGGCTGCTGACTACCACGATCATGATTTCGACCATGTCAAAAGTCTTTTCAAGTGACTTTTCAACATCAAACCCGGCCTCTATAAGGAGATGATTCTCACAAACGAACGAGAAGCGCAACTCACTTGCCGAATCGCACCAAGTAATAAAGTACACATGCCATCTTACAAGCATCTCATTGAGTTCCATATGTAAGTATGCGCATATGCAGATATAGTTGCCCAGCAATACTTCTGCCGTGCCAACGCTCATTTGTTTTAGTTTTTTCGTTTGCCATGCCATTTGTGAATAAATTTACATTCTATTACATATAGATGCAAAATGGTCTTGAGCCAGGACAATATCCCAGTTCAAATCAAATCAAATTGATTACAGACCAAAAAAATACAAACGAAAAAACTAAAATAATATAATATTATATATTTAATAAATACATCAATCAATGGAAATCGAACGGTTATATCTGCTAAACTAAAAATCTTATCTGTCTCTTAATATACTTTATTTTAGAAAGTTTTAAAAACATTTGTTTTTTTGGTTTGTTGAACTTTGTATTAAACAAAAAATATATATATTTATTTCCTTAAAACTATAAACTCACTTAATGCTTCCGCTATAACAAAACAAGTAAAAACGGCGTTAAGTTCGGCTGGGCCGAACTTTTTATACCCGCCACCATGGATTGCATTCCACAGAGGCTGTCGATTTTTGTAGAAGTGCAGTAGTATTACAAATATTGAAAAAAATAATTATATAAATAAATATAATATTTTTATTATTTCAAACCACGCTTAAGGCAAGGCTACGAATACGTTTACATATCGAAATAATACTTCAAGTCAATTCAAAAAATAAATATTCTTATATTTATACTTTCACAAAACTTAAATACCATAAATATTGGTAGATAGTGAGAGGTCATTATCTCACGTACATAGTGCAAAATAACCTAACTTCATGATTCATCCAATTCTTGCCGTGAAAGCAAAAAGTACGAATTTGGAAAAATGTTTTTATTCTGCGTGTCTATACAGTCAGAGGAATGTATACACCGAATTCCATGATTCTAGCTGCGGCAATTTGGTTGGTACCATTTTAATCCCCTTTTTCCTATTTTACCCTTAGAGCACGACTTTCTAAAATCTCTTTATTTTTTAGAGGGAAGTACACACCGAATTTCATCATTCTAGCTGTAATCGTTTAGTTGGTACTATTTTATTCCGCTGTACCCACCTTTTATTTTTCGTTTCTACGCTGTCAGAGGAATGTATTTTCCGAATTTCATGACTCTAGCTGCGGTCATTTGGTTGGTACTATATCCCCTTTTTCCATTTTAACCCCAAAACATACGATTTTCATAAAATCCGTGTCTACACATTCAAATCACTTTTCACTATCAGACATAGTGAAAAACAAGTAAGGAAAGGCTAAATTCCTATTACAATTCAATTCTGTAAAAAAGTGAAATCGAGAAGGATTTTTGTACCCTGTAAATGTATGCGTTTGACAAAAAATGTTAAATAGGAAAGGACATCTGTACGGAACATGAAACATGAAACGATGTGACCCGCTTTCACCATGTATGTAATATGTAAAGTTTGTTCAAAATCGGTTAAACATTCGGGAGCAACATTTGTATTGGGTCTATATCTAAATCTGAACCGATCTTACGCACTTTCACCATAGGTGTTCCTACTATTAATATAAGATGTTTTGCCAAATCTGAAGACAATCTGATACAATATGTGGTTTATAAAGTGGAAAAAGTGAAATCGGGAGTGAAATTTGTGTGAGAGCTATATATATATCTGAACCGATCTGACCCATTTGCACCATGGCTGTTTATAGGACAAATATAAGATATTTCGCCTAATTTGAGGAGGATCTTTTAAAATATGTGATTTCTAGAGCGGAAAAATCAAATCGGGAGCGAAATTTGTATGGGAGCTATATATAAAACTGAACCGATCTAACACATTTTTACCACAGGTGTTTCTAGTCGAAATATAAGATGTTTTGCCAGATCTGAAGACAATCTGATACAATTTGTGGTTCTAGGAAAAAATGTGGTTTCGCGGAAAAAATCAAATCGGGAGCGAAATTTGTATGGGAGCTATATATAAATCTGAACCGATATAACACATTTTTACCACCGGTGTTTCTAGTTGAAATATAAGATGTTTTGCCAATTATGAAGAAAATCTGTTGTAATATGTGGTATCTAGAGTAAAAAGAGTCAAATCGGGAGTGAAATTCGTATGGGGGCTATATATAAATCTGAACCGATTTTCTTCAAGAATATATATACTTTATAGGGTCTCAGGTCGATATTTCAAGGTGTTATAAACGGAATGACAAAGTTAGTATACCCCCATCCTGGAGGTGGTGAGTATAAAAATGGTTTAAACAAATGAAATTTCCCGCTTGAGTTTTTCTTTAATTCACTCGTTTTTATTCCCTCACTCTACAGAGACCATAAGACCATAAGTATGTTTGGACTAATTTCGTTTCACAACATTTTAAGATGTTTGAGCCATGTCCGACCGTCCGTCTGTCTGGCTGGCTGGCGTACACGATAACTCCCGAAAGGAAAAGGAGCTAAGGAATCAACTCAAACTTAGCACATCGTAATATTATTCCCAAACTTAGTTTATGTTCGAATATGGGCGAAATTGCCACGCCCCTTCTGGCACCTCCCACACAAATCACCCCAACCTACCTAAAATAAAAGCTATTATAACTTATGTACGAATAGTCGGAATACTCGGAAATTTGACCTTAGACAATGATTTTATGGATCTTTGATTCACTTTAAATATGGGCGATATTATCACACCACTTCTAGTACCTCCCACACAAAGTGGGAGGTACTTATTCCATACTGGTGGTTAAAATCAGTTGCAATTTGATATTTGGAAATGTTTTTAGAATCACATTAAACCTAAAAAACATTTATGCATTAGCCACGCCCCTTCTAGTACCTCCCACACAATTGCCTCTACCCTATGTAAAATTAAATCCTTTATAATTCCTATACCGGTGCCCATTACAATTATTTGTGGATAATCCGGCATTAAGTAAAATTTAAGTCCTTCCATAGACATGTTCTCTGAGAGTGAGGGTATATATAAGTCGGTTTAACCGACTGAAACTTACTTACTTCTTTCATTTTAAGTTTCGCTTTTATATCTGATTTCCCCCCCATATTAATGTCTGAAAGAGACTCAGCATTCTTGGCAATTGTGCCGACCTACCAATTATTGGTAGGTAGGCACTGGTTGCAAACCTTGTTATGTTCAAGGATATTAATCGGGTCAGTTTTTGCTCTTTTAGAGCCCTGTTTAGCACCTGGCCACATCTCACATACTCTTCATTAGGCAGCCATGTACATGGCTACTGATCTGGCATCCCTAAAGGACATGAGGAATGACAATTCTGTAAGAAATGTTTCTAATCCTCGTTAAATCCGTTACTCGTCGCATGCATCATTTTAAATAAACTCAAACAAAATGTTGGGACTCTCGGCTTGATAGAACTGAAGATCTTTGGATTTAATTTTTAACTTCTTATGGTATGTTATATCTCTATTTACAGGTATATCATCCGGTTCAAATTTAATATGGATTGTCCGACGGTGATATGATAGTATTGAATTTTAACGAGGTTTCACCTGGCCCTGACTGATTTATCAAAGTTCAAAATGGTATAAAATGAGTATATGGAGTTGTAAGAGAGCACTTTTATGGCATACACCAATATGGGTTTTTGGACGATATATTAATTTTAATAGACTTTGTCTTTGATGGTCCTCATCAAGGAATATGTATGTAGTAAGATTAAACATTTTGGAAATAGTGCTTCATATAAATAAGCACAAAAGGATCCAGAATATGGAATATGGCCATTTTCATTAAAAAACAAGAGTGATAATGGTATTTTATCGACGAATTTTCTGATACGTGATCCAAAGGAAGAAACAAATGCATACATCTTTAATATCATGTGGAGGGTATAAAAATTCCACCAACTGTCAATCTTCGCATGAACCTATTTGAGATGTGGGTAATACGATGGAGGTGGCAATAAGGAGTGATGGTGTTAAAACTCATCTATTTTAAATGACAATTTACGGAATAATTTACACGATTAAAACACGGAGCATTGAAAGAGCGATGAAGCTAAATTTACTTATCCACGCACATCGAATTAGTAAATGACAAACGAGTGTGCGGACAGACATAAGACAGAAAATGCAAAGTAATAGATCAGCCATACATCGCTAATGGCAATGGAACTTTCCAAAAGGTTTACGTTACGCCATAGAGATGGTTGCGGGGGTTTCGGCCGTAGATGGTGGTTACAGTGGAAATTATGTGGAGTGAGTGAATGTTTGTGAATTTTATTTATTTTTGATGATAGCAAAGCGTCAAGCACGAAACCCACATTTAATTTAAATATTCACCATCTTTATGGCTCTCATAAAGTAACGAATACTTGTATCTCACATCCATCAAAATAGGAAGTGCTTCGGTATGGAGCTCATTTTAATCGCATTGCAAAATCCTAATGTGCATATTTCCCTCTTTTGAGGAAGTTCTTTTGAACAACTTCCAAAAAGGTTGATAATATTTAGGTTGATATCTAGTAACATTTAATGAATAGCATTTTCATAAGTTAATACAACAGAGTTTTTCGAATACAGCCTCTCAGATAAGGTGGCTAGAGGAAACAACTCTTTTATTGTTTTTTTAACACTCCTTGAAATATCCACCTGGGAACCTATAAAGTATATATATACTCATTATCGCCGCAAAATTCTAAGACGCTAGATCGTCTGTTGAAAGCACGTTGACATCTCAACAAAAGGAACCAGGACGTCCAAATTTTCTTAGAATACGTAGTTGTAGAACGGTTCGGATTAAAAATCCCACTTTTTAATGTAGAGCCCTTACAAATGGCCCCCATTTTTATTATTACCCCTCTTGGACCCACATTTTACATCGGAAGTTTATCAAATTTTGTAGAGTACAGCGTACGACAATTTTAAAAATCTCGATACATTTGTACCGGATGATTTACGTATGAAACTATAGGCAAAATAGAGTTACTTGGGTTTTTAGTTTTTCATTTCCTCATCCTGCTGCTCCTTCACAGGACTAACAAGTTTCAAAGGGTACAATTTTTCAAAAAAATATTTTATATATTTCTTCGCGCCGTATGATAACAGTATTGGTATCAAAATAAAGAGGAGAATTTCTATAATATATAATAGAAATATCATTCTTTTATCTGTATTAGTTCAACATTGACATATATTTCACCTTAGTTTTTGTAGTTTACTAATATCTTGTTTTTTTTTTAAGAGACAACATCTTATATTATTGTTAATACTAAACTAATACAGATAGAGATTTAAAGAATTTTTAGCACACATTCTCCTCTTTGATTTGGCATTTATACCGGTGTCATAATTCCCATCTTATTAAAAATAATTTTTGAAATATTGAATCCTTTCTAACTTTACAATGCTTTAACGGACAACAGGATGAACAACTAAAAACGCCAATTAACTCTATATATATACTTTCAGATGTATATCATTTGGTTCAAGTTAATATGGACTGTCGTTATATTATATTTCAACTAAGAATACATACTATGAAAGTCAAATATTTGTGTCCATACTTTGGTATAACCCCATTCTACTCTATTACAGTTCGAGAAACTACATCTTAAATCACATATTGATCAAATTTTGCAGATCATGATATATTTCAACTAGGAATACCTACCGTTTTTACCCATGTTTTAGCACAGGCCCAAAGTCTTGTTATAGGCCCCTTCAAATATCCGTCCGAATATGTCTGTTTATATTTACTTGATATTTGGCATGTCCATTTCCCTTATACCATAAGCTTGCACCAATTCGATTATTATGTGTACGGGATGAACTGCTAGAACAACAGCTAGAAACACGAAATCGGTGTGGACATTCCTCTAATTGATTAGACGCGTACAATTTTTTCCAAATTCGTACATTTAAGGGGGTACAATGGGAAGAGAGGTATAAATACGGCTGCAGCTAGAATAATGACGTAATAAATTACGTGTATACATTCCTCTGTTTTTTCAAAATGAGAACAGACGGATAAAAGTGGTACCAACCAAACACCTACAGCTGGAATAATGATTTTTGCTGTGTATTTACTTGGTATTTGGTAAGTTCAATCACTTTATAGCGTGAACCTGCTTCATAAATTGATCCATAATTTGAGGGAATGAAGTGAAACAAAAAGGGATACAAATGGTACCACGGAAGCAAACAAAGTGATTTTTCGTATTCGTACTTTTAAGGGATGGAATGTGGAAAAAAGGATAAAATAGGTACCGACCAAATGACTGCAGCTGGAATAACGAAATTTGGTATGACTGTATATACGTGCAAAATCGAGGAAACGGGGAGATCTTTCGATAATCATACTATTAGGGTCAAAATGTGGATGCAGCTAGAATTATAAAATTCGGCGTATCCATTCCTCTGATTGTGTAGACGTGCGACATAAATTTATACTTTTACGGAAAAATAGAGCTAGAACCATGAAATTCTATTTCTTTATTTTTATTTTTACAATTTCACCATCCCTTTCATGTATCATTCCCATTTCAAAACCCTTTAATATTCAACTTATGTTTTGGTCAGATTTTGCCTTATTTCCTATAAGGATGAGGATATATATTCGCTATATGTATATAAAGCAAAGATAAACACTCAATCAATAATAAATAGCTTTCTGTATGGAGTTGCATTCTATAATCTATATATGGGAGCTATCCAACGGATCCGTCCGATTTTTTGCATGTGTTTAAAGAAATAACGCCGCTTGTAACATATATGGGCATCTCCCAAAAAAGGTCTACCAAAAAAATGAAATCAGATCACACTAATAGCTTTTAACTTTATTTTTCCTTATTTCGACAACTTTTTTTATTATGAAACTTGAAGTTGACTTGTTCTCTTTTATTTTTATTAAAAATTGAAGTGTTTTAACGAAAAATACTATTTTTTACTACGAGTGTGTTTCTGCTGTACCCAATTATAAAAATTTAAGAGATAATTCTCATATTTCATAAATCTACGAACATGTATATAAGGAAAAACAAAGTTATCAAAAAAATCGCTGTAAAATCGATGTAAAATTGTTTATAATTTTGTACTAAGTCCTGACGATATGTTTTTAAAATGTAGTACTCTTCAAGCGCTTTAGAACACTAACAAGGCTGATCGACTTTTTTAGTTTATTTCTTGTCTTTAGTGTAGTTAAATGCGTGCGAATGTCGGGTCCGGGCCACTGGTATATGCCCGTACGTAGTCAGTCGTCAAAATCGCGGAATTTCTGCCAAAAATCTATAATTTGCGGATGAAATTGCATATATTTTTACTTTCTCTATCTGGGTTTTTAAAACTGTTCTGCCACAAATATTCCTAATTAAGTCAGCAATTAGATGTCGAAATAAAATTTTGGTATTCTCTAACCACTTAAAGGAATCATGTCTTATTCGATCCAAATTGTGTCACATTCACGTCTAATAATATCGGAAATCTAATTGAGCGCGAAATAAAAACATATCACTTTGGCCGTAAAAAGAAAAGATTTGAGAACATTGATAATAATAACTTAACTTAACTAACGCGATCACGAATATTTACGTTAAGAAGACCATAAACCATATTTATCTGCACTTCTTCAATAACGGGCATCTTTAATTGGGAAAACAAAAGCGTCTTCTTACAAATGAAAATACCTGCAGGCTCGTTTTGTTGTTGTTTTGCCTTGAAAATATCCACAAAAATTCTCCAATCTGGTATAGGCGGTGAAAAAGTGGTCCGTATTAAATCTTTTGCTTCCTCAAAAGAAGTGATGTCTTTAAAAACGCTGATGGCAGCCAAAAACTCTTACACCGAAGCAGGATCTCTTTGTCCCTTGTACCGTGCTGTACATTGAGAACGTGAATGAACCTCCTCTGCCATTACCACCCATCGCCGCCAAAATCTACTGAAATTGTTCAGGCGAAAAGGTTGCCATGATGTCGCGTCCAAAATTCACCTCACTGTTTGGAGGTCTTCGCTTATGTCTTCGCCTCCAGACAGGTATTCGTCGCTATCTTCGGTGTTAACGTCGGCTTTAATTGCTGCAATAGTCGCCTTGTTGACTTTATCGGCTCCGTTCTCTGCAGTTGCTCTGGTTCTGTCATATCCTCGGGGTTATTCTGTAAATCGTCAGAAGCCACTAACTTGGGCGTCAATGAAGCAATCTTATGCGATATCTTGGATGTACAAGAAGGTCTCGACCAGAACGTATCTCGTAATGTTCAAATAACCTTTCTTTTCTGCTCCGGAAGGGTAGCCCCACGTTGGGCACCAATGAAGCAATCTTATTTCGAAGATTGTATTTTCGCATTAAAATTACTTTACTTTATTCCTTTAAATCAATGCAGAAAGTCCACGTCCGGTACTTATAATAAGCCTGGACAATGATGCTATCTGTATGAAGGCAGAAGTCAAAGTGCACAATAGTCGCTGAGCGATGCTCCTTTTACACCCTTTCAGGCATGGGTGTTACTTAGTTGTAAAAAATGGTACTCAACTCTTATGAATGTGTAGCGTTGCAAAAAAATCATCTAACGCCTAAAAATATGCAATGTTAAATGAGGAATATTACATTGTTGCATTTAGTGATTTGATTTGAATTTTACGTTAAGTTTGAATTCATGAAAACTTACGGGATTTACATTAATGAACAAAATAAATGATAATTTAAAGAAAATGAGTATTGTGAATTAATTATAAATGATAATATAAAATACTGGCTGCCTCAAACTTAATTTCCTTAAATATCCTTTTTGAAATTACTTTTTTAATTTTCTCGAAATAGGGTCAAATTGACCCATATACATAGACAGACAGACGGACATTGCTAAATCGATTCAAAAAGTGATTCTAAGTCGATCGGTATAATTAACAATGGGTATATCTCGCTTCCTTTTGGGTGTTACAAAGAAATGCACAAAGGCATAATACTCTCGTGGAGTGTATTAAAACAGGAATTCAGTCTTAAACAAGTAAGGAAAGGGTAAAGTCGGACGGGCCGACTAAATGTTACCATCCACTTTCAACCCCATTACAATTCAATTCGGTTAGTGGGTCGCAGATCAGGTGTTTGTCACATGAGAGGCAAGCGAACGTTAACGTTCGACATTATGGGATATATACCTCTCGTCAATCTCATCAAACTGAATCATCAACAGAAGATTCAACGTCATGTGAACATCTTGGCAAGAAACGTTCTGTATGTTCCAAGGGCATCTCGCTTACGAATATGTGGACAACAAACTCACTAAGTTTAAACTGAAACAAGTACGGAAAGGCTAAAGTCGGACGGGCCGATTATATGATACACTCCAATTTCTATACGAATACAATTCAATTCGGTAAAAAAGTGAAAACGGGAAGATTTTTCGCTAATAGGCTAATATGACCTGGCCCAATTTGTCAAATCGAAAAGAATATTTGTATCGGGGCTATATCCAATATTTCTTCCAGTTTAAATATAACGTGTTATGCTCACTTTGAAGAAATTCGGTGAAAATACGTGGTTTCTGGGGCGGAAAAAGTCTATCCGGGAAATTTGTATGTAAATCTGAACCGATCTGACCTTATATAAATAAGGTTTGATTTTTCCATGTTGTCGGTCTTTGATTTTAAATTTGTAAATAATTTTTGCAGTGTGTTATTACTCTTTTGTGCTATTTTATAATTTGTATTTGTATGCATCCCGATTTTTCAAATCCTTCGGATAATTTTGGTACACATATAACAGATTTGTAAATAATGGGTTTTTTCTCTTCTACTTCTGGTTTGTTTTTCTTTTTCTTCATCGAAAAATTCCACGTCACTCAAGTTGAGAACCCTGTCTATAAAATTTTTAGAAATTGAAAATAATTTTCTTCGGGTGCAACGAAAAGAAATTTACAAGTCTACTGGAAGCGGTCGGTTTTTGGTACCAGTTTGTCATTATCTTTTTATTCTTCCTTATGACTAAAGTGTCCAGGTACGGTAGCTCTCCATTCTTTTCTATTTCTATTGTAAATTGTATATATTGGTTCAAACTATTGAAATTCGTCAAGATGTTGATTATTGCACTACGTTTCGCTATTCCAAAAAGGTCTTCTACATATTTCGTCAAAATCTTAGGTCTAGTATCACAGTTGTTAGGCATTGTTCCAATAATTCTTCCATGTCAATGTCGGCTATGATTGGTGATGCCGATGATCCCATTGGGAGGCCACGCTTTTGTTGGAAGAACTTATTATTGTATTGCAAATACCGATTATCCTGGACACAAAATTTGAAGACTTTCATAAACATGTACTTCGACATTTTTGTGTATTGTTGTAGTGTTGTCCACTTTTTGTCGATAATATTAATTGCTAAATCTACTGGAACACTAGGAAACAAAGAAATTACGTCAAGTGAAAACATCATCTCGTCATCTTCTATCACAGAATTGGTTATTTTTGTCTTGAATTCGGATGAATTTTTTATGTTATATTTGGAACCCTCAGTTAGTTTGGCTAATATAGTTGTTAGATATTTGCAGAGTTCATTAGAAGGTGAATTTATGGGGAGCAAATTTGTCTCAGAGGATTGATTTTTATAAAATCTATATATATAAAAGCAGAGCTGTTAAATTTCGATTATGATTAGTAATCAATTACATTACTTTTTAAAAAGAATCGTAATGATTATATAATCCACTATTCAACAATTTCTGATTACTAATTGATTACGATTACAAATAATCAGGATTACTTGCGAAATTGTTTCGGTTTTAGCTGGCAAAAGAACGAGAACAGAAAAAAACAAAACTGACATATATTGAAAAGTCAAAAGTTTTGACAAACAGACTACTATGACTCTCATACCGATTTCGCGAGAATCAAAAGTAATCACAAAAAATCAAAAGTAATCTTTTAAAGTAGTCGAACTCATTTTTGATTACTTTTGATTATTTTTGATTATTTTTCAGTAATCGCAAGTAATCCTGATTATTTTTTGATTATTTGTAATCGTAATCAATTACTAATCGTATAAAACTGAATGTAATCGTATTGTAATCATTACTTCTACTTTAAAAAAAAAGTAATCTAATTTCTAATGATTACGATTACTAATCATTACTTAACAGCTCTGTATAAAAGAGAGTGGCGTTAGTTACTACACTTATAACTCAAGAACGCATGGACCTATTTCGATGATTCGTACCAATTAGGATTGGTCGCCGGCCAAACAAGAAGAATGCTCAAGAAACTTTCCGAAATATTGATTTTTTACGACTTTTACGACGTCATCTTCATGATAACTGACGTTTATGTTTACGGTGCATTGAAGTTCACTGTAGAAACGCCTGGATTGTGCTGTCTCAGTGGCAAGGTTAAATTACCACCATTGTCTTTACCACCAGAGCCATTGCATAATTTGCTTCATGGCGAAAGACCAGAATCACTTCATTTTCTATCGCACACTCAGAAATATAACGGATTCTTTCAAATTAATTCATTTGGAGCTGATATTATTGATGAACGCAGATTCAATCCGGCGCAATGAAATCACCAATAGAATCAGCGCATTGCATTTTAAGGCGTATCGTTTGATGATTGCAATAAACGGATCGCCGACTTGGCGTATATTCTCATTTCCCATTTACGAACGCTATCCGACTGTTTCTCATTCGGCAGTGCATCTGGAGAACGGTCAACCAGTTTATTTCACTGCAGCAAATGCTGCTCAACGTGCTCAAAACCCACCAGCGACTACGTTGACCAGTTCCTTCTCGAAAATTTCAACGTCGAAAGCAAGGCAATGTAGTTCCTGGTCATTCGGATTTGCGTTCCACTGATGCTCTTGGCCGTATTTATACAGTTAATCCAAAGAATGATGAATGCTTTTACTTGCGACTCATCATTTGAGGCACTTCGAAATGTCTATGGTGTAGTGTTGCCAACATTTCGTGCTGCGTGTCAGGAGCTCAATTTGCTTGAAAACTATACGCATTGGGATTCGACAATCGCAGAAGTAACTGTTTCTGCATTAGCAAGTGATCATTATTGCCACATGTTTGCCATAAAATCCACTTGAATTGTGGGACAAGTAAAAGGATGGCATGTCAGAAGACATTTTGCATCGAGTTCGTGTCCATTCAAAGAATCCCCATATTGAGATGAAGGAAGAGATGCACAACCAGGCTTTGGTTTTGATAGAAGGCATGTGTTACCTCATGTGCAGCAGTTTGTTAGTCAGGTTAGGAATGCCATAGCCAGATCGTCGAACATACGGCCCTTTCGAACGTGAAGCCAATTGGTTCGATGAATTTGCAAAGAAAAAGGATGTGGATCACTTAAGCTGAACAATTCAAAATCAAATCGTTAGTTCACTGCATTCCTTCAAATCTATCGACTGTGTAACAAACGAAGACGAAGCAAGCAACTATCCAACTGAATTTTTGAATTTACAATTTACTGAAACAACAGTTGCCATCATGCTTTGCAATATCAATCAACCAAAATTATGCAACGGAACTCGTTTAGCGGTCACAAAACTCATGAGCAATGTGATTCACGCAAGAATACTAAAGAAAAGTGAGGAAGTTCTCATTACGAGAATTCCAATAATTCCAACCGATATGCCATTCGAGTTTAAGCGACAATCAATAAATCACATTGAGTGTTTGTGGCCTCAGTCTGGAGAATGAATGTTTTTCACAGGTCAACTGTATGTCGCATGTTCCCGTGTCGGAAAATCATTCGCTTTGATCGTTTTCAGACGGATAGATGGACATAACTAGATCGTCATAGAATTTTACCACGACCCAGAATATATATACTTTATGGAGTCTCCGATGAATATTTTAAGGTGTTACACACGGAATGATAAAGTGAATATACCCCATCCTTAGGTGGAGGGTATACAAATGAAATGATGATCGTTGGTAATCACAACACTTGAGAACGGCTGAACAGATTTGACTGATTTTTGTTACAAACTGACTGGGTTTTAAGATGAAAAAAGTTTTGGAAAGTTTACCGCAAAATAGGAAATTGTTAAAAAAACTGAAAATGCCTTTTTCTGTAGAATTTTTGAGTGAACTCTAGGCTATAAGTCTCAATACAAGCAATGGATATGCGAAATTCTTTTATGTTATGTTCGTTATGATTCTGAACACAAAAATTCAGATAATTATAAGGAAAAGTTTTATGCACTTTTTGTCAGAACTGACGATAGGGACCATACATATTTTGTTGATTCCTTTTTGTTTCGTTCATAATTCCAGTTCATAAACAGTCATCGAATAAACAGGGAAATCCAGTTAAATATATTTCATGTCTTTTAACCGATTCTTGAACCAAATACAAAGAGGATATTTCTGAAAATTCACAATGAGGTATTGAATGAAGGCATGCTCAACTGGGAGTGACAGCGCCACACTATCCGATGTACTAAGCATTTAATCAAGAGTTGGAATGCAATACAAAAACAATGTAAATACGATGCATTTCGAGGATAAGATGCTTATGGAACCCGCATGCGGCTTATGAACGACTAGCCGTATCCGCTGCTATGCACGCGAAAAAAGCTCTTTTTTGGATAATATTTATTTGATTTTCTTTTGGTTGATATAGATAAGTCTAAAATAGTAATTTGGAAACCTCCTATTAGGTAGCACTCCTATACAGTCAAAGGAATGTGCTTGTCGATGTGCACTATTTTAGCTGAACTCCCTTCGTATGTATAATTTTTATCATTTTCTGTCCAGTTTTGAACAAAAAATTAACCTCACGTTTCTAGATGCATAACATATAACTTTTTACATCTCTTTCCCAAAAAATACACATTTTCAAAAATCACTACTGGTATACATGTGTTTTGCTTCCCCTAAAAACATGTACTTTATTTGGTACCTCGTTTATCCCTTGTCGTCCCGCATCCCCCTTATATGTACACATTTTTCTAATATCTATTTATGTTCCGCGTTTACGTAATTAAAGGGTTGTGCATCACTTTTATCTCTTCAAAGGTACACATTTCAACAAATCCAATTTGACTGCGCTTCTACATGGTCAGAGGAATTTACATATCAAATTTCACGATTCTAGTTGCAATACTTAAGTTGGCAACATTTTTAATCCCTTTTTGTGCCGTTAAGACCTTTAAAGTACAAAAATGCATTTATATTGTGCTTCTATAAAGTGACAGGAATTTACGTACATACATATTTACATTTCACGATTCTAGTTTTAATACTTTAGTTTGTACCATTTTTATTCCTTTTTTCCCTCTCACACCTTAAAAGAAGAAATTACGTAAAAATCATTTTTAAGGCGCTTTTACATGGTCAGAGGAATTTACATACTAAATTTCACGATTCTAGTAATACTAAAGTTGGTACCATTTATATCCCTTTTTGACCGGACATATCAAATTTAACGATTCTTGCTGTAATACTTTAGTAGGTACCATTTCTATCCCTTTTTGTGCCGTTCACCACTTAAAAGTACAAAAATGTATTTTTATTGCGCTTCTAAAGGGTCTAAGGGGTATAGAACTTTAAGTTGGCATCACTTTTTTAACTGGCGGCCATTTTGTCAGCTGTCAAGTGATTAATATTTAGTTTGGTTTGCTATTTCATCATGAACAGGTTGACAAAAGAACAACGCTTGCAAATCGTGCAAATTTATTTCGAAAGTAATGGTTCAGTTCGCGTGATCGTGTGATTTGACACCATTGGATTATTTTCTTTGGGGATATGTGAAGTCGCTCGTCTACGCCAACAAACCAGAAACGTTAGGGGACTTGGAAGCCAACATTCGTGGCGTTATTGAAAATTGGACCTGTAGAATTGGCTATATTCGAGCCAGCCTCGGCGGCCACATGCCCGAAATCATATTGAAACATTAATGGCATAAAATTATCCTTCCAATAAAGCCAAATTGATGGACATTAAAACGATTTTCTTGTGTTTTATTTCAATTCGAAGTTCTACACCTCAATAAAAAACACCCTATATATGGTGAGAGGACTTTACACACCAAATTTCACGATTCTAGCTGTAATAATTCATTTGGTACCATTTTTATGCCTTTTTTCCCGCCCCTTATAAGAACAAATTTCGAAAAATCCATTTTGATTGCGCTTCTACATGGTCGGAGGAATTTTCATACCGCATTTCACGATTCTAATAATACCTTAATTGGTACCATTTTTATCCATTTTTGTCCCGCTCGCCCTTTAAAAGTATAATTTTCGAGAAATCCATTTATGTTGTAAGTCTACCTTGTCAAATTTAACGACTATAGCTGCAATACTTTGGTTGGTACTATTTTTATCCATTTTTGTCCCGCTCGCCCCTTAAAAGTACAAATTTCGAAAAAATCCATTTAGATTTGCGTTTCTACGTTGTCAGAGGAATTTGCACACCAAATTTCATGACTATAGATGCAATACTTGTGTTGGTACTATTTTTATCCCGCTCACCGTTTATAAGTACAAATTTCGAAAAGTGCCTTTAGATTTACGCTTCTACGTTGTCAGAGGAATTTACACACCAAATTTCACAACTATAGCTGCAATACTTTAGTTGGTATAATTTGTATCCCTTTTTGTCCCGTTCGCCCCTTAAAAGTACAAATTATGTTGCAAGTCTACGTTCTCAGAGGAATTTACACACCAAATTCCACGAATATAGCTGCAATACTTTAGTTGGTACCATTTTTATCCCTTTTGGTCCCGCTCACCCCTTATAAGTACAAATTTCAAAAAAATCCATTTATGTTGCAAGTCTACGTTGTCAGAGAAATGTAGATACTGATTTTCACGAATATAAAGGGTGATTTTTTAAGAGCTTGATAACTTTTTTTTTTAAAAAAAACGCATAAAATTTGCAAAATTTCATCGGTTCTTTATTTGAAACGTTAGATTGGTCCATGACATTTACTTTTTGAAGATAATTTCATTTAAATGTTGACCGCGGCTGCGTCTTAGGTGGTCCATCCGCTTAGTCCAATTTTGGCATTTCCACGTTTTTGAGTAACAGAGACCCAATTGGTGCGAACGGCGACGAATCGAAAATTGGTGGTCATCATTAACACTGGCCGATACAGCTGCGATATTTTCTTCAGTTCGCACTCTACGTAAGCGTGTTGGTGGTTTAATGTCCAACAATGTAAATTTGGTGAGAAATTTAGTCACAATAGCCCGAATAGCCGCTTCAGTGGGTCGATTAAACTGACCATAAAATGGAAGCGCGCAATGAACTTTCTTAACAGAGCACGCATTTTGATAATAAAATTCAATAATTTGCAAGCGTTGTTCGTTTGTAAGACGATTCATGATGAAATGTCAAAGCATACTGAGCATCTTTCTCTTTGACACCATGTCTGAAATCCCACGTGATCTGTCAAATACTAATGCATGAAAATCCTAACCTCAAAAAAATCACTCTTTAGCTGCAATACTTAAATTAGTACTATTGTTATCCCTTTTTGTCCATTTCCTCCCTTAAAAGTACAAATTTCGAAAAATCCCTATTTGTAGCTCGTCTGTATGACCATTGCAAGGAACACTCCGAATTTCATGTATCTAGCACTGCCATTTGGTCAGGAGGAAGGTTCGATGTTTATCCCTTTTTGTTCCATTTTACCCCCTACAAGTACGAATTACGTAAAACCCTTTCTTAGTCGGCGTCTACGTCATATTTGGAAACTAGCCTGAAAATTTCATTACACTGGCTTCAGCCGTTTGGTCTGGGGGCTGGTCAATGATAAGTCAGTCAGTAACGCAACTCTTTATACACTCCACGAGAGTATTATGTCTTTGTGCATTTGTTTGTAACACCCAAAAGGAATCTGAGTCGATTTAGCAATGTCCGTCTGTCTGTCCGTCCGTCCGTCCATCTATTCTTGTAATCACGATACAGGTCGCAATTGTAGACAGAACCAAATGAAACTTTGCACAACGAGGTTTTTCGGGATAAGGACGAACGCTATTTAATTTGCAGAAAATCGGTTCAGATTTATATATAGCCCCCATACGAATTTCACTCCCGATTTGACTCTTTTCACTCTAGATACCACATATTACAACAGATTTTCTTTAAAATTGGCAAAACATCTTATATTGTAACTAGAAACACCTGTGGTAAAAATGTGTTAGTTCGGTTCAGATTTATATATAGCTCCCATACAAATTTCTCTCCCGATTTGAATTTTTCCGCTCTAGAGACCACATAATGTATCAGATTGTCTTCAGATTTGGTGAAACATCTTATATTTCCACTAGAAACACCCATGGTGAATATCCGTCAGATCGGTTCAGATTTATATATAGCTCCCATACAAATTTCGCTCCCGATTTGACTTTTTCGCTCTAGAAACCACATATTGTATCAGTTTGTCTTCAGATTTGGTAAAACATCTTATATTCCCACTAGAAACTCCCATGGTGAATATCGGACAGATCGGTTCAGATTTATATATAGCTCCCATACAAATTTCGCTCCCGATTTGACTTTTTCCGCTCTAGAAACCACATAATGTATCAGATTATCTTCAGATTTGGTAAAACATCTTATATTTCCACTAGAAACAGCCATGGTGAATATCGGTCAGATCGGTTCAGATTTATATATAGCTCCCATACAAATTTCGCTCCCGATTTGACTTTTTCCGCTCTAGAAACCACATATTGTATCAGATTGTCTTCAGATTTGGCAAAACATCTTATATTTAAACTAAGAACATCTATGGTGAAAATAGGTCAAATCGGTTCAGACTTAGATATAGCCCCCATACAAATGTCGTTCCCGATTTGACATTTTCCTCAGTAGAAACCACATATTGTACTCAATTTTCTTTAAATTTGCACAACATCTTATAATCTTACTAGAAACACCTATGCAGAAATTGGGTAAGATCGGTTCAGATTTAGATATAGGCCCCACGCACTAAGTTAGGCACACATTCGGTCGCAAAATTAAAGGATGCTTGCTTCGTCAGCCGTGTTCTTTGAAGACTGCCGAAATGCACTGAGGTTGCGATGAATATGGAAATTAATGGTCTGAAATGGGCAATGTTTCGATCGGTCCGGAGGAGTGCACTATGGCGCACTGTTGGTTCAATGATTCTTTTGGAAGGTGATTTTCGATTTACATTACTGGCGATTCCATGGCAATGTCCAGCTGACGAACAGAATCATGTGTAACGGAACGGCCAATCTGGAGTATTTTCAAAACAATTGTAAATCGTGTGTCGTTCAGCGAACATGCTATATTGGCTGCGAAAAGTATTGAATTGGAGGATTCCGCTTCTAGCGAAAATTATGTTGACAACCGAATTTTTAATTTCACTGTACTTGCGCAGACTATTGTCTCATAATATCAGATTATTTTTTACAATGACAATGCGAAGTGGGAAAATTAACGAATAGTTTATTGAAGAAACACTTCTTAAAGCAAAGCACGAAGATGAAGACATTGTGAAAGCACGCTCCGCTGTTAAATCGGCAAATAACGTACGTATTGGAGTGATTATCCTCTGGATGATCACGTTGGAACCACAAGAATAGTTTGATCGTGTAGATTTTACGATTCTCGCGCAGAATTTAATTCTACCGGCATCATCTGAAATTGTAGCTAAGTTGTTGAAGAAGGCCGAACTGCTCATTCAGCAATCAAATTGCCGTTGAATACGCATATTAAAGAAATTCAAACGTGAAAACTGTTGAAAAACTGTGCCGGTGATCATGGTTGTGTGGTAACGTAAATTGATCGCTCGGAATGAATATACGATGACTCACATATAGTCTTTGCATAAATTTGACCGTTATAATTGAATGACGACTTCATACAAATGATTCTCATGATTAATATTAAAAATCTCTATATCCAATATTATGTTAGCATATGTTGCACATATGTATTAAAAATGCAAATTGGAAAAGAGAAATTGCATAAAAATCCGCTGTCTATTAACGTGTCCAAAATGGTCAGGTGGTGCAATAATTTCTTTGGTGATTTTTACCAAACACGATTCCACGGCCTACTCCACCCAATAAACTTAATGAATGCTCGAATTTGTCCTCTTTGTGGAGAACATCACGATATTTAAATTGCATAGTACAAGCGTTCGAGTTGCATAATGACGAATCTACACAATTATATTCAAAACACTTGCTTGAAAGTGTAAATGGCAAAATCACCGTTGAAATGTCGACCTTCTGCATATGAAACATTGTTCATTTCATTGAACATTGTTCAAAATCAACTAAAGCGAACGTGCATTGGCGTAATCTGAATTAGATATCCATGGCCGTATCATTAAATTGAATATCTATGTCAGCAAACATTAATCACTGAGAATAAAATTTTTCTCATTCCAGGTTTGTTTAAAAATTTGAAGTAAGTTTTCGAAAATTCACACGACGATCACTAATTGAAATATGGACAGGAAAATTGTTGTCGGGTCAGCTAGTTACTTTATAAGATTCGTATACATATTGTTAGGCTCCTAAGGAGCATATTCAATATCAAACAGATAAAGTAAAAAAATTTGGGCCAGGCAGTTAGAATATCATTA
Source organism: Polietes domitor (assembly GCA_947397865.1). Lineage (NCBI taxonomy): Eukaryota > Metazoa > Arthropoda > Insecta > Diptera > Muscidae > Polietes > Polietes domitor. Next base: position 113,057,405 of record OX377618.1, read on the forward strand.
GCAGTTGCAAACAATGCAACTGCTTCGTTTTCGATATTTAAGATGGTCAAATTTGAAAATCGATCTTGGTTCATGGAAGTTCTTAGCCAAGTTTTAGTTCGATGCATATCCGAAAAACTTCTTTCGCAGTCAGCTGAGTTTATTGGAAGACTTATTGCAACTTGCAAAAGTTTAAAAACATTTGGATACATATTTTTATCAACCTTTTCTCTCATCATATTGAGGTTGATTGGCTTGTTGTCATACAGAATCTTGAAGACAATTGTAACACAACAGTTTCCGCTTTCAGCGATTCGTCATCAATTTTTAGGATAGTTTTATAATTATCAATAAATTCGGAAGATCCGTTCAAATCAAGTTTTACAAAATCATTTACTGCTTTAGCTAATGGAAAACTTTTAAATATGTGCTCCAAATTTTGGCAGATGTCCTATGTCATTTAAACAACAAGTTCTAATAAAAAAATGAGTGCAAAATCTCTTAAAACGTGTGAGAAACAGTTCGACAAAAAAAGAAATTATTTTTTTTTAATTTTCAAAATCTGAAAAACGTGAAAATCTGTAATACAAAAAAAAATAAAATTTTTTCTTCGCATTATGAACAAATACGTAAAAATATGTTAAAAAAATAAAAATTGTAATTTTCTTTAATATCGAAAAATACGAAAAGTAGTTAACTTTGGACCGATTTCTAAAATATATCCGATTTCACAATGTTAATATCTCAAAATAATCCTTGGGTCCTTGTCTAATTTTGTTTTTTTTTTTTAAAGAACTCAAAAATGTCTACTAGAACAAAAGTTATTGAATTTTGGCCGATGGATTTTGATTCTGATCCACTGTGCGCCGCCGATTTCATCGATTAATATCGACTTCAACCACGCCGTCGAGATTTGACGGAGTTCTTTGGAAAGGTTGAATTTAATAATGGAACACAATATCATTCATATGACTACCACGACTGGCTCGGCAGTACCTCATCTGTTCAACCCAATTTGTCAGTACATTTTTCATTGTTCCGGCTCAAATATCTTCAATGGCAACTTCGATTTCATATTTTTTTTAACGCGATTTTTCTGTAAAATTCGTCATCTCCTGCCAAACTATCTTCAGCCCATTGAGCGTACCGAAAACGCATTGGATGCGTCCCAAATTGCAAATGTCAAACATAAACATAAACCAAAAATAAAAATTAAATGTTATTCCATTAAATTCATCCATATTTTAAATTTTCGGAATGGATTCCCAATCCCAAAAAATAATAATAATATGAAATTATGGGAACATTGGCTAATATTAACGAATATTGAACTACTTGCCAAAAGATAAAAGAAAAACCCAATACAAATTGTTCCTTCCCTTTTCCCAAAATTGTCAAATCAACTAGGGGTTCATAATTTCTGCTTTTCAAAAAAACAACAAATATCAAAATATCAATCAGTCTACGATTTGGTTTACTATTACTGTTACAACGTACGCTACCACGTATCAGACGATCCTGATAAAAAAACCAAAAAAGTCAGCCTAATGTACACATCCATGTGTTCACACCGTTGTCGTATTTACTTAAGGTTGCGGTGGTTGTGAAGGAGTGGGATGAAGAAAAGAATATTTTACAATTACTTAGCTTAACATGTGAATACAAATCACTTTGTTGATCAGGGTTTTGTTATTTGGTGTGATGTAGATTTCGTTGGCATTTCTTTCCCTCATATTTCCCTCATTCGTATTTCTATCTTTATTCGTATTCTTATGTTCACCCTTGTCTCCCTCGTCAATTGAAAATGATTTCACTCAGAGAACGGTGGTAAAATTTACATATAAATGCAGGATTACATATGTAAAAGGAAACAGATATGTACTCGTGCAAAAAGTACAATGTTACACTCGGACAAAATTTAAATTTTACAAAAAATGAAATGAATTTTATGTTTTTAAATATATGCTTACCGTGTAGTTCTAAAACAAGATGAGAGAAGACACTAAATAGTTCTTCTTCCTAGGTCAATTTGCGCACGTATCAATTTCCTATAGAAATTATACGATTTTGTAATTTTAGTTATTTTTAATTTTGTGTTCCCAATAATAATTTTATTAAGTGCGTAATTTGTACAATTAAGAATCATACATTATACCAAAGTTTGTCAAATACATATATCGTCCAATCGATTGTATGTCATCATACAATGTGTGCCAGTTTCTGCTTGTTATCCAGCTTTATCTTCTCTCGCCTGCTTATTATTGCTGTTTACGCGTGACATGAAGTCCCTGCTCTACTACCCCTTGGCTGATATGGCTCGTACCTGTTTCTTTTCATCGTTATTTGTGTTCCTTGCTCTGCTTCTGGTCAAACATTAACTAATATTCTGTTGAACGTTTCAGTTTCTGATTTTTTCACCATCAGTTCAATTCCAGTTCTTCTCCAACTCACACCTTTAGTCATCCTCCAAATATAGTTTCTCCATATCTATTTGTTCCCGATCTCATCTCACCTATTATACCAGTTCCTGCATCCATTCATCCTACCTGTTTCCTGTTATGTACTCCAGCTCATCTCTTAATGTCCCAGTTCCCGTTCGTATATATAATAAGCCGATCTGATTTTAGTTCCCGCCTGCATTTAATTCATTCACTGATCCTCCTATCTATTGCTATTCCAATATATGTTTTTTCTATCCTTTCGTCTTCTTGTATGTTTTTATACCCTCCACCTTAGGATGGAGCGCATATTTATTTTGTTATTCCGCTTGCACTGAAAATACCCCCTAATAACGCACCAAACAGAAAAAAAGAGTTAGAGAAATGGGACACAAATTAGAACAAGTAACAAGGCGTCAAATTGGTCCGGGCCAAAGCGTATCTACCCTCCACTTGGAGTACATAGTGTTACCGGTAGATTAGAGACTAACGACTTCACATAGAAATGATGAAACATATTAGAGAAATTATGAAATGTTTATGCTAATTGCGATTTTTGTTAAAAAAAATCTGATTGTTTCATAATTTTCTAATAAAATTAATTAATTAAGAAACTTTTTGGGCGGGACTACAAAAATGTTTTCTATAACGTGATAGTCCTTGACTATCAAAATAATACTTCAGGTGCACTCAAAAAGTATTAGTAACCTAAATAAGAAGATTATTGAAGGCATTTTCATAAGTTGGTAAAGCAGAAATTCTTCCCTTTGGACCGATTTCGCTCATTTTCAATTCCAACCTTCCACACAGTCCGAGGAGCAAGCACGTCGAATTTCGTTCCAGCTACAGATAATCCTATTTTTATACCAAAAAAATCCATTGTTTTTTGTATTCACAGCGGAACTATTAGACATATTCATGGACAATTTTGACGTCCTAGCTCCGGACATTCCTAGATTGTCTCAGAATTTTATGATGATGAAGAATATAAAGGGTGATTTTTTAAGAGCTTGATAACTTTTTTTTAAAAAAAAACGCATAAAATTTGCAAAATCTCATCGGTTCTTTATTTGAAACGTTAGATTGGTCCATGACATTTACTTTTTGAAGATAATTTCATTTAAATGTTGACCGCGGCTGCGTCTTAGGTGGTCCATCCGCTTAGTCCAATTTTGGCATTTCCACGTTTTTGAGTAACAGAGACCCAATTGGTGCGAACGGCGACGAATCGAAATTTGGTGGTCATCATTAACACTGGCCGATACAGCTGCGATATTTTCTTCAGTTCGCACTCTACGTAAGCGTGTTGGTGGTTTAATGTCCAACAATGTAAATTTGGTGCGAAATTTAGTCACAATAGCCCGAATAGCCGCTTCAGTGGGTCGATTAAACTGACCATAAAATGGAAGCGCGCAATGAACTTTCTTAACAGAGCACGCATTTTGATAATAAAATTCAATAATTTGCAAGCGTTGTTCGTTTGTAAGACGATTCATGATGAAATGTCAAAGCATACTGAGCATCTTTCTCTTTGACACCATGTCTGAAATCCCACGTGATCTGTCAAATACTAATGCATGAAAATCCTAACCTCAAAAAAATCACTCTTTATATACTTTATATGGTCTCAGGTCGATATTTCAAGGTTTTACACTTTCTACTCCACTACATTTCAATTCGGTGAAAATGTGAACGACATTTGTATGGGAGCTATATATAAATCTGACCCGATCTCATCCACTTTTACCATAGATGTTTCTAGCGTTAATATAAGATATCCTGCTGAATTTGAAGAAAATCCTTTAAGGTATGTGGTTTACACAGCGGTTAACGGTTATCTAAATCTCAACCGATTTTACCAATTTACCAATTTTCACCACAGATATTTCTAAATAATTGGGCTTCTAGAGCAGAAAAAGTCAAATCGGGAGCAACATTTGTTAGGGATCTGAACCGATTTGCGATTAAATAGCGTCCGTCCTCGGCGTGCAAAATCGTTTGTGTCATGTTTCGTTAGAATCGGACAATAATTGCGACCTGTATCGTGATGACAAGAATCGATGGCGACAGACAGACGAACGAATAGTCTGACAGGCGGATATGGTTAAATCGATTCAAAAAGTGATTCTATGTCGATCGGTATACTTAACAATTGGTCTATCTCGCTTCTTTTTGGGTGTTACAAACAAATGCCCAAAGACATAATACTCATGTGGAATATAAATATGGAAGTTATTGCAGTTTTTATAAAAAATACAACAAATTCTGGGTTAAAATTCAAGTTTTTGATATGGTTGCCACCTTTTTGGGTGTTATAAACATATGCACAAAGTGTATAAATATTAGAGTAGCTTCAAAATAAAAGTTGTAGATGTTCCCGACTAAAATAAAAGATTGGTTTGTTTTATGTGTTCTCCCAAAATATTTCGCTTTTATCATTCTCCGTTCGTGAGATGGACGCATTCAAAATAACCTCTATAAATCAGGTTTTTCTTGAATAAAATTCACGGTGAGAATGGTATTTAGAAAAAACCTACTAGAAATTAAAATCTGGACCGAACCTTATCCAACCATATCAAAAACTTGAATTTTAGCCCAGAATTTGTTGTATTTTTTATAAAAACTGCAATAACTTCCATATTTATATATTTCACATGAGTATTATGTCTTTGGGCATTTGTTTGTAACACCCAAAAAGAAGCGAGATAGACCAATTGTTAAGTATACCGATCTACTTAGAATCACTTTTGAATCCATTTAGCAATGTCCGTCTGTCTGTCCATCTATTCTTGTAATCACGATACAGATCGCAATAGACGGAAGCAAATGAAACTTTGCACAACGAAGTTTTTCGGGAGAAGGACGGACGTTATTTAATTTAAAGAAATTCGGTTCAGATTTAGATATAGCCCCCATACGAATTTCACTCCCGATTTGACTCTTTTCACGCTAGATACCACGTATTTCAACAGATTTTCTTCAAATTTGACAAAATATCTTATATTTCCACTAGGAACACCTATGGTGAAAATAGGTCAGATCGGTTCAGGTTTATATATAGCTCCCAGTCAAGAAACCACGTATTTTCACATAATTTCTTCAAATCTTGCAAAATACCTTATATTTCAAGTAGAAACACCCATGGTAAAAATGGGTCAGATCGGTTCAGATTTTTATATAGCTCCCATACAAATTTCGCTCCTGGCTTGAATATTTCCGCCCCAGAAGCAACGTATTTTCTCCGAATTTCTTCAAATTGAGCATAAATAACAAACTGGAAGAACCTATTGTGAAAGTGGATAAGCCCCGATAAAAATATTCTTCTCGATTTGACAAACTGGGTCATGACATATCAGCCTATGCTTAGGAAACATAGAAAAATACTTTCCGTTTTCACTTTTTACCGAATTGAATTGTATTCGGATAGAAAGTGGAGTGTATCATATAGTTGGCCCCGTCCGATTTTAGCCTTTCCTTACTTGTTTTAGTTCGATTTGTGTTTTTGTTGGATCGCTGAAGAGGTATTAATCACCAATTGCAATTTTTAGAATTTCCAAACCCATTAAGGGCCAACAATTTTTTTCTTACTGTTGGTTTTCAGTTGGTTAAATGTGATGTAAAAACGGAAATATGCGGTTATTTGCATCGTAAACACATTCTAGTCTGACAAATTTTGGTCTTGCAATGGATAAATTGGGAGGAAAACTTCACATAAGATGTTACAATAAAACCGTGCGACATGATTTTCCTCCCAAGAGGATTATATAGAGACTATATAGAAGTGAAAATATAGGTCACTAATAGGAAAACTCATCTCAGTTTTTTATTTCGTGTTCGTTTGTCTTTTTTACAGGACTTTTAATTTTCAAGGGATGTAAATGTTTAAATAATTTTTTTCGTACTTTTGAGTGCTATACACAGCGATATGGGTATCAAATGAAGGAGATGAACATCTTCTAAATATACTTTAAATTTCAAATTCAAATAGTTCATTTACTAGAAATAGGGTAGTAAATTCACTAAAAAACATTTCATTGAATCTAATAAAAATTCTTACAATTGAGTAAATTTATAGTTGTGTGGAATACAATTTCCAAGGTTTTAAGTAAGAAAAATATTAAGAATTTTTTTGCATAAAAAAATTCCTAAAAATGTGCTATTTCTTAAAATTAAGTTAATGCGTTTACTGAAATTTATGCCGAGTTCTTCATACATTTAAGCATTAAATAACTTATTAAGATCAATTGAAATTATTTAGAAAATTTATGAATATTAATCTAAGAAGTAATTCTCGTTTGTTTGCAGAGACTTATTTCTTAAATAATTCAAGTATTTTTCTAAACAACCAATGCGAAGGCGCCTATCTTGCCTTCGCAGCTGTCATGGTCAGTGTCAGTGTTTATGGAGATATCATGAAACTTTTGAGAACTATTTCATGTTGCCATGTTTGTAATAGTTTTGCATACTCTGAAGCAAAATCATTTGTTTGATTTTTTTAAATGAATTGAACTTATTTTAAGTTTACTTTTTTTCTTGTATCAAGTATAATTTTCTTCAGTTTAAGTAAACATTTACTTGTTTTGAGAAACAATCAGCAAAATTGTTTTCATTTCAAATAAATATGCACTTGATTTAAGTAAAAATTAACTTAGTTTTAGGGAAATTTCGGCAAAATTTAACTTAGATTTAGTAAAAATTTACTTGGTTTGAGTAAAAACTTACTTACATTTAGTAAAAATTTACTTAGATTTGGGAAAATTTCGGTAAAATTTTACTTAGATTTAGTACAAATTTACTTGGTTCGAGAAAAAACTTACTTAGTTTTAGGAAAATTTTACTTAAATTTAGTAAAAATTTACTTAGATTTAGTAAAAATTTGGCTCGAGTAAAAATTTAGTTAGTTTTAAGAAAATTTTACTTAAATTTACTTGGTTTTAGGAAACATTTACTTAGACCGACTCTAAATACGTCACACGGATGTACCAGGAAACGAAATGGCAGACGAATGTGCACGGAATGGCTCCAAGGCGACGGACGTTCCATGTACTACGAATAGACGAAATAGCAGACCGAGAAACAAAGATGAGATGGGACTCCTTTCATAACTGCAAAATAACACGTAACTTATGGTCGAAAATCAACTCTAGTAGAACAATGGAACTACTGGCACTCGGCAAAAGAAACACAAACATCCTCATGGGAGTCCTTACAGGGCACTGCGCAATAGGCCGTATGGCAGAGCGTATGGGAATACCTCATATGGACTACTGTAGAAGCTGCCTCGACGAAGAAGAAGAGGAGTCGGTGGAACATATGCTATGCTCATGCCATAGACTGCAGGAGCTTAGGCTACATTATCTTGGAAGCAGGTTCTTTAGAAGTCTGGCACAAGTAGTTCGTTTAAAAACCCTATATCAATTCATAGATAAGGCTAACTGGTTCTCCAGTATAAACACCAGGCAATCTAACAACGACTGACAATATAATGAACCCTCAGGACTTTCCTTGCTATCACTTTCTCTTCTTCCTATATAATCCTCCTCCTCTATCCATTAATATATTTCTTCTATAGTAACCTGTCAAGGGTATCACAATGGATAAAGAGTCTCCGAGTGATCTCGCCTGGTTTCGTATTCACATGATGTTGTATATACTACCAGCGGGCAACCCTTTCAACCTAACCTACTAAGACTTAGGAAAATTTCAGCAAAATTTTACTTAGATTTAGTAAAAATGTACTTGGTTTGAGGAAAAACTTACTGGATTTTTCCTTAGTTTTAGTAAATATTTACTTGGTTTGAAGAAAATTGAACTAGAGTCAAGTTCAAAGCATGTACTAATTTCAAGGAAAAGTTTGAACTTGATATGGGGAAATATTGCTTTAGCGCTATACTTCGTATAGTTCAATTTTCCTAAATTTTAGTTCATTTTAACTCTTTTTATTGAGTGTAGATTATTCATGTTTTAATTTTTAAGGGAAAAATTTGAAATGGTTTAATTTCTTTCCAAAAATTTGCTTTATATAAGACTAGAATGTGTTTACGATGCAAATAACCTCATATTTCCATTTTTATTTCACATTTAACCCACTGAGTATTAACAGTATAAACAAAAATTGCGGCCCTTAATGAGTTAGAAAATTCTAAAAATTACAATTAGTTATCAATACCTCTCCAACGAGCGCCTAAAAACATAAATCGAACTAAAAATCTGGAAGTTATTGCTGTTTTTATAAAAAATGCATCAACAATTGTACTAAAATAGTATAAATCTACCCTTTATACTGGGTCATATTGCAAGTTTTTAATTTCTAGCGGTTTGTTTCTCAATACCATTCTTCTCACGATGAGAATTTTCTTTTCAAGAAAAACCTGATTTATGGAGGCTATGTTGAACGCGGAGAACACATAAAACAAACCAATCTTTCATTTTAGTCGGGAACATCAACAACATTTTTTCCTTCCTCACAAAAGAAGCCACTCTATTAAATATATATTAGAATGCAAGCATGAAATAGATAAATTCTCCACCAAAGGGCAACTAAAGATCATATGGGTGCCAGGAATCTGTATGATCGAAGGTAATGAAAAAACTGATGAACTGGCCAGATGAGGATCAGACCTCATATCGGTTAAAAGGCCTAAATCGGAAAAATATATATAGAAAAATATAATAGAATAGATGGACAGACAGACAGACGGGCATTGCTAAATCGACTCATAAAGTTATTCTAAGTCGAATGGTATATCTAGTTTCCTTTCGGGTGTTACAAACAAATGTACAAAGACATATAGCCTAGTGGTGGTATAAAGAAATAAAATCAGTAAATGGGTTAAGTAATATTTGACAACCTGTAATGTGTTTTTATAATCGAAAATAATTTTATATGCACGTGGAGAAAGTTTCACGATGCCGAAGTCTTGTGATTTTTTTAAACATGTGGCAAAACATTAAGCAGAAAGACAATTGGGAGTTACGTACAATACAAACACTGACAGTTTCGATTACTATTTTGTAATCATTATATTGACTCTGTGGACTTTTTTGAAGGATTTTACTTTTACGATGCGAAATCGGGCGAAATCGGTCCAAAGGGAAACATTTTTCCATCACAAGGACTGAAAAAAAGTTGATATGCTATTCATCCCCTTTCTTTTCTGTATTAACTCTATTTTGGTATTGCCTGTTTTCAATGTAACCAAGCAATTAATTCAGTTTACAACTGAGTAAAACAATTACGAACGGTAAATTTTGTATTAAAACAAAAAAATTACTTTTCTTGTTTTGAAATATATGTTGTCAGATTTCAATAACAAAAACAATATTAAAAACAGTTAAGGAAAGGCTAAAGGCTAAATTCAATTCGGTAAAAACGGGAAGAATTATTGTACGTTTCCTAATCATAGGCTAATACGACCTGACCAAATTTGTCAAATCGAGAAGAATATTTGTATCGGGGCTATATACAAACATGGAATGAAGTGACCCACTTTCACAATAGGTTCTTCCAGTTCAAGTATAACGTGTTACGCTCAATTTGAAGAATTTCGGTGAATATACGTGGTTTCTGGGGCGGAAAAAGTCAAGCCGTGAGCTACAGCCATGGGCAGTAAATTAGCACAAAACTTTGTTATAAAACATATCATATTTTGTTTTGAAAGAAGTGGATTCTTTGGTCTTGCGCGTCCAAACAGCTGTGCGTCATTCAGTTGTCTTCCGATGATCATGCCGAAAGAAGCCACTTCTTTCAAAACAAAATATCATATGTTTTATAACAAAGTTTTGTGCTAATTTACTGCCCATGGCTGTATATATAATTCTGAACCGATCTGACCTATTTTCACCATGGTTGTTTCTAGTTGAAATATAAGATATTTTGAAAGATTTGAAGAAGATCTGTTAAAATATGTGGTTTCTAGAGCAGAAAAAGTCAAATCGGGAGCGAAAGTTGAATGGGAGCTATATACAAATCTGAACCGATCTGACATATTTTCACTACAGGTGTTCCTAGTTGAAATATAAGATGTTTTGCTAAGTGAAATTCGTATGGGAGCTATATCTAAATTTGAACCGATTTTCTTTAAATTAAATAACGTTCGTCCTTATCCCGAAAAACATCGTTGTGCAAAGTTTCGTTTGGTTCTGGCTACAATTGCGACCTATACTCTGATTACAAGAATAGATGGACGGACGGACAGATACACAGACAGACAAATTTCGCTCCCACTTTGACTTTTTCCGATATATATATTCTTCAAATCTTGTAAACTATCTTATATTTCAACTACAATCATCCATGGTGAAAATGGGTTAGATCGGTTAAGATTTATATATAGCTCCCATACAAATTTCGCACCCGGCTTTACTTTTTCCGCCCCAAAAACCACGTATTTTCACCGAATTTCTTCAAATTGAGCATAACACGAAATACTTAAACTAGAAGCACCTATTATGTAATTGGGTCACTTCATTCCATGTTTGGAAATAGCCCCGATACAAATATTCTTCTCGATTTTACAAATTGGGTCAGGTCATATTAGCCTATTATTAGGAAACATAGCAAAATTCTTCCCGTTTTCACTTTTTATACCCTACACCACTTCGTGGACTAGGGTATTATAAGTTAGTTTTCCGCCAAATGTTTCTAACACCAAGAAATAATCGAGCTAGACCCACCTATACGGATCGGCTTAGAATCACCAGCTAAATCGATTTACCGATGTCTGTCTGTCCGTCTGCTGTCCATCTAAGCAACCTACAGGTCGAAATTGCTTTCCGATTATCATGATATGTGGCAGAAGTTTATTTTTTGGCCAAGGACGATCGGTATCGAATTTGGAGGAAATCGGTTCAGATTTAGATATAGCCCCCATACAAATGTCGATCCCGATTTCACTTTTTCCGCTTTAAAAACCACATTTTGTACCCGATTTTCTTCAAAATTGGCACAGCATCATATAATCCAAATAAAAACACCTATAGTGAAAGTGGGTAAGATCGGTTCAGATTTAGATATACATTTATTTATGTATATATACAAATGATGCTCCAAAATGTTTAACCGATTTTGGCCAAACTTTACATATTAAACAAATGTACATGTTGAAAGCGGGTCACATAGTTCCAGGTTTCAATATACACCCGTACAAATGTCCTTTCCGACGTAACATTTTTTGTAAAATCTGTATTTTTCATTTGATCTTGATCAATTTTTCCAGATCATGTTATATTTACTTTACTTGGAATATCTGCTGGAAAATTGGATCAACTACTCTATTATTTACCACATTCATTAAATTTGACTAAAGATGAATTTATAGTAACAGTATAATTTATATGAACTACATAAAATTGCTCCCATGAAATACCTGGGTTTAGTAATCAAAGCGAGGTATACGCGGGGAGTGGTGTGGGGTAGTATATAGTCGGCCCCGCCCGACTTTAGCCTTCCCTTACTTGTTTGTTTTTATCAAATTGAATTGTATTCGGAGAGAAAGTGGAGTGTATCATATAGTCGGGCCGCCCGACTTTATCCCTTCCTTACTTGTTTTTGGATAAGTATGACTAATATCTTTTGGGGATTTTAGTTATTAGTTTTTGTGTTGTTGATTAGTGATCGATTGATTGATTTTCAACGCTCTTCAAAACGCTTTGCGGTGAGGGTAGATATATATACAACTTATGACTTCATGTTAACGCAAGCATTCCATACAGAAGGATCACTTATGAGTTGTCTCTACACAGGACAATGAAATACGTATATTTAAAATTTAAAACTCATAGATTTTAGTAATTTCTAATATATAATTTGAGGAAAGAAAACTGCTGGGCGTACATATAAGTACAAATACGAATATTATTCGTTACGTGAACTCTATCTCATTAACTCTCTAAAAAATGGATGAATACCAAAAATATAGAAAGCAACATATAAAACAAAAAATATATTTTTTTTATTAAAATAACATAATTTTTATACAATGTTTTATGTTATTCATTACAGTACAATGTCATAAATTAATTGCATTACACGCTCTAAAATGGTACCGAATGAATATCGCCTGCCGCTTCAATACATATGATGATGATACGTAGTTGTCCTTACTGCAGTTATTATGTGAATCCCCACCAATTATCAATTAATTTATTAGACGTTTTATTAAACAGAAGACGAAGAGCTTGAATAAAAGGTAGTCAAATTGGTAGCGTGCTCGCGTTTGTGCGTGTTCCCGAATCCCACCACTTGGTTTGGTTTGTTGTTGCAAAACACTAGCTTTAATGATCCTGGCCCCAAAAATTTACAATGTTTTGTAAGACACAGCATATAAATAAGAAGGCCAAAACTCTGAGCAACTTCGGCTATTTTTCAGAGTTATGTCAGACTGAAATCAGATTTCGTTGAAAATCCAAATCCGCCAAATCTTAATTTAGTTAGTAAAATCGGTAACCAACACCCATTGCAAATGCGGTAAGATGGCTGAGTGATAACGACATCAGAATTCAGAAGAAATCGTTTTGCGCCAAATCTTAATTTAGTTAGTAAAATCGGTACGAATTTTTACTAACACCCATTGCAAATGCGGTAAGATGGCTGAGTGATAACGACATCAGAATTCAGAAGAAATCGATTGCTGTGTTCTTACAATCAAAATGTGAGTGTTTTGAAACCATTATCGTTGTTATGGTTATCGTAATTATTGAATTGTAAGCAATTAACATTTTTAATGGTCTTTAAATGTGTAAACATTGTTAACGCAAATATGTACTTCCTTTCTTTTCCCTCCACCCTTTTCCACCCCCTTTCACTTCACTGCCTGGGGGTTTTTGTAAACTGAACATTTGCACTTTATGGCTCTTTGTTATATTGAGCTCGTAGTATTAGTGTACTTTCAATTGTATTTACGACTCTGAATGTAGAAGTGTTTGTGCCCATGGTTATTATTACATTATATTTCATGATTTCCAAAGCCTGCCGCCAAAAAATACATTTTCGGTTTTATCGCGAGCCGTGACACTTCCCCAACTCTTTGTACTTTCATTTCAAATGTGTTGTTGTAACAACCAGGTACGAGTTGGTTCAGCAGTAAACGATATTTAAAAAAAATCCAATTCCCAAGAGTCATTAACAACCAATTACATGCTTTAACACGTCATTAATTTTTCTTTTTATTTGGAAAAGTATCTGCCCGCAACAGAGAAGTGTTGAAACACTTTGTATTACGTTCGGTAAAGAATTATTTTCAGTTCACAACACTAAAGCCATACCCAAAAATGATCCTGGTTCTTCCGGTTTTGGAGAATATATATATACATTGACCACATTCATTACATTCTCTATTTTAAAAAACCTTTAGTATAATTTGCCTATGCCTGTCCACAGAAAAAATATTGGCGGATAACACGGTGCAACACGAAAGAAGTAAAAGAGGCATTAAGTTCGGCCGGGCCGAATCTTCTATACCCTCCACAACGGAGTGTATTCCATACCGTTACCGACTGTCGACTTTATAAAGAAGTGAAGTAACATATTTAGAAAATTGTGATATGCGCATTACTATATTTGTATACTATTTCAAATTATAAGGCATACTTATGCGCACTGTTTGAAATAAATTTCATTGCTTTATTGTTTTAATATTAGTCTACTAATATATATATATATAATACTGCAATTGAACATGATGTAACCATCTTCAAAAATGTACTCTAAATATTAGATGTACTGTCAGTCGTCATTAGATACAAAAATTTTCCTCAGGGCCGATTTCTCCCATTTGCAATTTATTGATTCAGCTACAAACAGAGTGACTGTATCAGTTTGATAAGAAAAGTTCAAATTTCAAAGATCTGTTATGATTCGCGTCCATATTGGAATGAACGCATTTAATTTCATGATTCTAGGTACATCCGTTTGCTTGGTTCCAATTTAATAATTTTTTAAAATGTTGACCTTAAAAGTACGATTTTGGAGAAATAGTCATATTGAGCGTGTTTACGAAGACAGACGAGTGTAACCACTGAATTTAATGATTCTAGCTACAGCCGTTTTCATCCCTTTTGCCTCATTTTCTGCCTAAAAGTACAAATTTCGAGTCTACACAGTCAGATGAAAGCATACACCGAATTTCCAGACTTTATCTTCAGCGGTTTGATTGGTTCAATTTTTATCCCTCTTTACCATTTGTATCCTTTAAAAGTACAAGTTTCGAAAAATCTCTCTATTTTACGTGTCTACGTAATTATATGGATGTACACACCGAATTTCATGTCTGTAGCTGTTGTCGTATCATTGGTTCCATTTTTATCCCTTTTATCCCATTTCACCCGCTAAATCTTTTTTGTACTTTTTGATGATTACATGTTACTAGAGGAAGGTACAAAACAGATTTCATGTGTATAAAAATCGGAAATTAATCGTGAGCCTCCGTTGAATATTTCAAGGTGTTACAAACGGAATGACAAAGTGAATATACATACCCCCATCCTGGAGGTGGAGGGTATATAAATATAACCATATACGGACACAACTACGATATAAAAGACCAAAAAAGACCCGTGTCTCCCAGTTTTGCCCTGAGTCATGCACATTTTTATGGCCCCAAAGTTTTGGGGCCTCTTTGTAATTTTTGCAAAAAAGCTATCATTTTCTCAGGCTCATATCTTGCAAACCTTTGCGTAGACACGTAAAATTAATAGATTTTAGATAGTCGTACTCTTGGGGGGTAAAATAGGAAAAAGGGGATAAAAATTGTACCAACCAAATGGCTGCAGGTAGAATCATGGTATTCGGCGTATACATTCCTCTGACTGCATAGACACGCAAAATAAACAGATTTTTCCAAATTCGTACTTTTACGGCAAAATTTGGTTGAATCATGAAGTTAAGTTATTTAGCACTGTACGTAAGATAATGGATTTTCAAAATTTGTGCTTTGGGAATTAAAATAGAATGGAAGTACAAGCAACTGTTTAAGCTTTTTTGAAAATATAAATATAAGAATATTTATTTTTTGAATTGACTTGAAGTATTATTTTATTATATTTTCCTGTAATATTACTGCGCTTCTACGAAATTCGACAGCCTCTGTGGAATTCAATCCATGGTGGAGGGTATATAAAGTTCGGCCCGACCGAACTTAACGTCGTTTTTATTTGTTTACACTATCTAAAATCGGACATAGTTGCGTTGTTAAACTTCTAAATAGAGACAGAACATTAACATCAATGTTCGAGCGCCCCGGTAGTTGAGTTGGTAGCGTACTCGGCTATCAGCGTGGGGGTCGTGGGTTCGATTCACACCAGAGGCTTTGGTCTGTCGCTGCAATAACAAGCTACAATGGTCTTAGTCACCCCGGCTCAATCCCCGGTCCCAAAATTAGAATATAAATTTACTTTGTATGGTAATTCATAATAAAAAAACATCAATGTTGATATCGTTCGGCAGTTTAATAACATCCATTTTGTTTTTGTCAAAAATTATTTACCGTTATTCAGCGAGCTGTTATCTAGTGTAATAAAAAGAGTGTTAAATTTTAATTGAAGGATTGGAATTGTTTATTTATTATGGATAACGTTGCGGACGGTATTTAGTACATACCTTATACCATACTTTACATTATAAGTGAATCTCTTTTTTTTCTTTGGTCTACCACAATAACACTGTGTTTTCGACATAACCTCAACAAATATATTTTTATATTAAATCCAATTTTCATTTGCCTAAACTAATCTCAACGAAATACGAAATAAGTCATACGATTTTATTTGATATGTGTATCACAAAATGTACTAAACAAGAAAGACAAAGCGATGTTTGTCAATTTGTTAGCGAACCCCTCTTAAAGAATAATTTTGGAGCAAATCAGAACAAAAATTTAAGTTCCAAATGGGAAAAAATTAATCGAAAATTATATATTTTTCTACCAAAAAAATTCGAGTTGGTTTGGTTTAGAATTTTCAAATAAATCTTTTAGAGGGAAAAGACGCGACGCTTCAGAACTTTCTCAATCAACAAGTAACCAGTCTGATCTTCTTGTCTTGGCAGCATCAACGAGCTGCTGGTAAATGGTGAGTTTGATTTAGCTGCAGTTCTTAAAAAAACAGTAGAAATCCCAAGGAGACCTACCAGGCCCGTGCGCAGGATTTTCCCCTGGGGGGGGGGGGGGTTTTCATCTACACTCATAAAAAGTTAATCATATAATGAGTTAAAATTAACTAAAATTTAGGAAACCAAGTACACTTTTACTAAATATAAGTAAAATTTTGCTGAATTTTTCCAAAATCTAAGTAAATTTTTCCTAAAACCAAGTAATTGTTTACTAAATCTTAGTAAAATTTTGCTGAAAAATTCCTAAAACTAAGTAAATGTTTACTCAAATCAAGTAAATATTTACTCAAACTGAGGACAATTTTGCTGATTTTTTTCCTCAAAACGAGTAAATTTTTACTTAAACTGAGGAAAATTTTATTTTATACAAGGAAAAAAGTTGAAATTAAAATAAGTTCAATTTAACTAAAAAAATCAAACAAATAGTTTTGCTTCAGAGTATGCAAAACTGATGCAAAAAAAGACAACGTGAAATATTTCTCAAAAGTTTCATGATACCTCTGCCATAAGGAGTTGAGCTATTACTTCATTATTGTTGTGAAGGCAAGATAGACACTTTAGCAGTGGTTGTTTAGAATAATTCATAAAGTATTTAAGAAATAAGTCTCTGTTTTTAAGTTAAAATTTCCTAAATGGAATTTTTTCCATACAAAAAATTTCAGATTTTTTTCTCACTTGAAACCTTGCAAATATTCTTCCACATAAGTTTCAATTTACTAATTGTAAGAACTTTTTATTAGATCCAAAGAAATGTTTTTAAGTAAATCTATAATATATATATTTCTAGTAAATGAACTATATTTCTAGTAAATGAACTATATTTCTAGTAAATGAACTATTTACTATAGCTTTGAAAGAAGGAAACTTTACTCATACTTAGTTAATTTTCCAACTTTTCCGGAAATTTTTACTGGAGCGTTTGGAAACCACTCGTATTTTATTTATTTATTTAGAAATATTTTGATACATTCGTCCGACAGACATTGTCGGCAAAATTGCATTTCAGTAATCCATCTATCAGTATACTGAAAGAAATATGTCAGTAAATGAAAGCAGAAAGTCTACTGAAAGAGTAGATTTTCTGCTGTTAAAAAAGAGGCAGCAGATTTTTATCTGCTGAGATGGTAAACAGCTGTTTGCTGTTTTTAGCAATATATAGTGTCCGCAAAATAACTTTTTTTTAAATGCTGTAAAAAAAACTACTGAATATTTTCTCAAATTTCATTTTTTATTTGAAAGTACAATCCGTCCGGTTAATAATGGAAAATAATTTCATTCAAATGGCTGCCTCGGGCACCCCGCAAATAGTATTCCAACGGTTGAATAGTTGGAAAGAAAAACGTTAGATGGCGGAACCTATATGTGATACGCATATTGTCCCAAGCTAATATAAAAGAAAATTCGAGCTAAACTCGCTTTTGAACGCCTATCTATTTTTATATTTTAATTAACAACAGCCAATTTTAGCAGATTTTAGCAGTGATGTAAGATTGCAGAAAACTGCTGTAATAGCAGAAAAGTGTCTGCTGATAGGCAGCAGACTATTACTTGAAATTACATACATACATATCGAGGGCTTATATTCAAAGGTGGCTATGAACAAAAACATAACTTTTCAGGAGAGCGAAAAAACTGATTTTCTCCTTAATTTGAAGAGAAATTATTAATCATTCTTCTACAGTTTAATCTAAAAAGGATTACTAATTAATTTGTATGTTTAAAATTGAGCACTATGAATGTTGAAATAAGAATAAGATTTATTGTAAACTCCATAACTTTTTTCATTAAATCTTGGCAATGTTGTATAGAAAACGCATTTTCTGTCATGTATACAGCGAATTTAGAGATTCCAGCTTCATCCGTCTGATTGGTCGCTTGTAACATATATGTAGCCAATCGCTGCAATTGATGAAAAGTCCAAAATTCGCCGTTGCAATTCCTTATATATTAACGTTCTTCAATCATAATCCTGAAACTTTTCATACACAGATATTCCCCATGAAGGCAGCAATCACATGCCAAAGAAATATTTTGGTATTCTCAATATAATAAAATGTTACGCCGGTTTTTCTAAATATACTTTTCACAATTTTTGACTTTACAGCCACCATTTTTCCTATTTTAGCCTGATAACTGGGGAATCAAAATGCTATTAACGGGAAATGATGGAATTTGATAGTACGATAAATCTAGAAAAATGTTTTAAACAAAATCGTTGCAGCGAATTATAACCTTCGGTTTTATGCTGCTCCATTGTTGAACTATTTTATTTCTATTATTTTTATGTTCATAGCCACTTAATAGTTACAAGCTAACGTTCGAGGGGATAGCCAAATCAGAAAATTAAAAAAATGGCTTTAGAAAAAAATCTTTTCCAAATTTATATGACAGACTTTTGAATATAAGCTCTCGATATCTATTTTGTAGAAATATTACACAAAAAACGATCAAATTCCTCGGCGATAAACCCTTCAGTCCCGCATTTTTTCTATGATAAATGATGAAAATTGGATATGATTTTTGACAAAGTATGGTTCTAAATAGGATGTCTAAAGAGTTTCGGGGTTTTTAATTTATATAGGACATGAGTAATAGGATGTTTACTCAAAATCTTTATACGCATATTCCGATTAAATAAAAAATATTTGGAAATGTTACTTCATTTTTATAATCTTAAATATGTATACATTCGAATAACAAATACAGTTTTTTGTATTCGATGAAATGCAAGAAGAAACAACTAGAAATTTTAATTCCAAAAAACCACATAGTTGGTACTTTAGAGTTTCGTTTTCCTACATAGATCCAAGTTACTGAATTTGTTGTTTCTCTTTTGAATAATACTTGTTACATATGTACAAAAAATACTAACTCTGAAAAATATTTGGCATAAGTGATAAATATAACAAAAATTTTAGTAAGTTAAAACTCATTTCTTATTGTTTCGAAACTTTAAAGTAGATTTTAAAATAGAGACCTACACGCAGAGAAAAAATGCATTTCGTAGAAACGAAATTTTAGACACGTGAACATCGTTTTTATACCCTCCACCTCCAGGATGGGGGTATATTCACTTTGTCATTCCGTTTGTAACACCTTGAAATATTCATCGGAGACCCCATAAAGTATATATATTCTGGGTCGTGGTAAAATTCTAAGACGATATAGCCATGTCCGTCTGTCCGTCTGTCTGTCTGTCTGTTGAAAGCACGATAGCGGCCGAACGAAATGAGCTAGGAGGTTCAAACTTTTCCTAAATGTGTCTTATGGTTGTAGATCGGTTGGGATTGAAAGTGGACGAAATCGGCCCAGAGGGAAAAATTTTTCCCTCACAAGGACTGAAAATACCCCTAATATTTAGAGTATTTCAGCATGTTTTTTGAACATATTAGCTTGTATTTACTTGATATTTGCAATGCGCGTTCCCTTTATAGCATAAAAGGGCACCATAGAGTGATTTTTATTTGTAGGGGGCGAAATGGGACAAAAAGGGATAAAAATGGTACCTATCAAACGACAACAGATAGAAACACGAAATTTGGCGTGTACATATTCCTCTAATAGAGTAGATACATAATATAAAAGTATTTTTTCTAAATTCGTACTTTTAAGGGGTTAAATGGGGATAGAGGGATAAAAATAGTACCAACCTAACGGCTGCACCTAGAATAATGAAATTTGATATATACATTCCTCTGATTACGTAGACACGTAAAATAAAAGAACTTTCCCATATTCGTACTTTTTGGTGTTCAAATGGAAAAAGGGGATAAAAAAGTACCTACAGCAGCTAGAATCATGAAATTCGGAGTAGACATTGCTCTGACTGCGTAGACACGAAAAATAAAACGTTTTTTTCCAAATTCGTACTTGCAAGGGATACAATGGCTACAGGGGATAAAAATAGTACCAACTAAACGAATACAGCTAGAATGATGAAATTCAGTGTGTACATCCCTCTAATTGTGTAGATACATAAAATAAAGAGATTTTAGGTGGAAAAGGGGATAAAAAATGGTACCAACAAAATGGCCGCTGGTAGAATCATGGAATTCGGTGTATACATTCCTCTGACTGCATAGCCACGTAAAATATTTTTTTCAAATTCGTACTTTATTTTGTTGCTTTAACGACAAAAATTGGTAGAATCATGAAGTTGTCTTGTACTGCGTACGTGAGAGATAAGGTATTTTCAAAATGTATACTTTTGAAACAGGATGGAAATACAACCAACCAAACGACTGTAGCTGAAAATACATTCTCTATCCCCCAATATTTAGGGTATTTATGATTGCTCCCTTATATTTACTTTATGAATTGAAGTATTATATCCATTATATATATATATATATATAGTATACAAATATTGGTAGCCTTGGCTTATTAATTAAATTTCTTATATTCATACAGTTAAAATTTGTTGCGGACATTCCTCTTGTAGCTTGGAAGCACCACAAAGAAAATAAAAGTTTTAACGGGCGAAATGGGACAAAAAGGGATAAAATATGGTACCAATGATACGACAACAGCTAGAATCATGAATTTGGTGTGTACATCCGTCTAATTGCATAGACACGTAAAATAGAGGGATTTTTCGAAATTCGTAGTTTTAAGGGATATAATTAAAAAGAGGGATAACAATGGGACCTACCAAACCGCTGAAGTTGAAATCATGAAATTCGGTGTATACATTCTGACTATGAATTCTCAAAAAAGGGTTTTTTCGAAATATGTACATTTGGGCGGAGAATGGGGCGAATGGGGATATCTTTAAAATTTATAAATTCTTATCACTTTGTCTGTATCTGAAAATGTTTTTTTATAATGGCGACTGATTGTCGATTTTAAACAGTGCGCACAAGTATACATTATAGTTTGAAATAGTAAACAAATATAGTAATGTTCATAAAAAATATAACAATTTTCGTAATATGGTACTGTACTTCTATGTAAAGTCGACATCCTTTAATCTGCTGGTAATACTGTGGAATGCACTCCGTGGTGGAGGGTATATAAGATTCGGCCCGTCCGAACTTAACGCCTTCTTACTTGTTGAGTTTCTTTTGGGAAAAATTACTTTGTTTGCGGTAAACATGTCATCAGTTGTTGTAAATGAACAAAGAGAAATAAGTTTATGTATATCAAACAGTTTTAATTGCAAATTCCCAAAATATTGGAAGTAACAGAAACCGTTGTTGTTGCATATGTGCTGAAAATAGGACACATCGGTTCAGATTTAGATACAGCTCCATAAAAATGCCCAATCGCAAATGTTACATCTTAGCGCTCTACAAGCATCAATCAAATTATTTGCTTTTATTAAGAATATTTTAGATTTCATTATGATATCATAGTGATTCTTATCTACACTTTTTTTAAAATTACTAAACATTATTAAATTACCGAACTTTTATTGTAGTACACAATTAAAAGTTCATAAGATATAGCTCTAGTTGAATGTCAAGAAGTGGTATCGGTTAATAAAAATGAAAATTTTCCGTACAATTTGGTATCCATTAGCGAAATTAGCACTACACAATCTTGAAATTGGCACAATTCGTTTAGTTTGTTTGTATTTTTCATAGCCTTTGTCCGAAATTCAAGAAAGTGTCCACGATTTTTTATGTAATTTTCGTGTTTTCATGATTTTACTGCAAAATTACCATTTCAGACGAGTTATTTTAAAAAGACCTTAAAAATTCTATATTTTATTGCTTCAGAAAGTCTAGAAGGTTTTAAAAAGTATATGTTCGAAACCTCTCTGGGGGGGGTTTGAACCCCCAAAACCCCCCCCTGCGCACGGGCCTGAGACCTACAAAAAATCAGAAAAAGTTTAGAAAGCGAAAGTTAAGAATAACTCCTGCTGAAGCTCTTGGAACAGAATTTAACAAAAGGGGAATACTGTGCTGTACGTAATGAAAGCAAAATCTGAAATTGTGATATGTATTCTCATTATAATGAAGTAGCAGCAGAAAAATTAAAGTGTAGACCACAAGGAATTGAAATTACTGATAGATTTGGAAAAGCTTCTCTGGAATCTGTTTTGTTCCACGCTGTAACTCGAATCGTTGAAATGCAGAGGGACGTCTTAGAAACTGATTTGCATGAGAAAAATTTGAACGGAATAACTGCAGACTTTATTTTGAGTTATGGATTTGACAGTAGTTCTGGACAAGCAAAGTACAAGTAGTTATTTTCGAATGAAACTATATCGGACAATTCCCACTCTTCTCTACTGGCCATTCCATTAATACTTTTGCTGCCACCTGATACACCTCTTTGGAGTAATCCATCACCACAATCTGTCAGATATTGTCGACTGTTAAAACTGGAATATATAAACGAATTGAATTTGTATACTAATGAATAGTGACGTTTCTATTATGTAATCTGGCCAATTTATTATTTCTACGCACCTTTTAAGGGTGAGCATTTTCGAATGAGAAATTGTAAGTTATTTTGCCAGAATTTGTTTACCCACTTTGTGGAACTAGAATTTGACCAGATATAGAATCAATGCAGTACAAATCAATAGCCTGTGAACAGATAAGCTATAATTATATTCAAAGGACGACATATTATATCATCGTAATCTGAAAATATTACCACATCCATGTACGATCATTTTATAAAACATCCCAAATTTGGGAAACTATTCTCCACTTTCGGTATTTTGTTGGATAAAGTGCCAAAACATGTTAGCCATTATTTTTGGAGAAATGTTTTCTATATAATTCCAATTTCGTTATGATATCCCAATTTTCGAAATTTATTCTTATAAGGGGTGAGCGGGAAAATGGTACCAACTAAGGTATTGCATCTATAGTCGTGAAATTTAGTGTGTAAATTCCTCTGACCATGTAGAAGGGCCATCAAAATGGATTTTTCGAAATTTATTCTTACAAGGTGTGAACGGAACAAAAAGGAAAAAAATTGGTACCGACTAAAGTATTATAGCTAGAATGGTGACATTTGGTATGTAAATTCCACTCACCATATAGAAGCGTAATAATGCATTTTTGTTTTTTTATTAAAACTGTGTAGAAAATGATAAAAATTATACATAATAAGGGCGTTCAGCTAAAATAGTGCACATCGACAAGCACATTCCTTTGCATATGAGTGCTATTTAATAGGACTTTCAAAATTACTACACCTAAACGTCAAGTTTTTTTTCTGCATTTCATTTGACATTTCTCAATTTCTGAATAACTCAATTTGAACCATGGAAAGATACACAATCGAGCATCGCATTAACGTTATTCAGGCTTTTTATGAAAATGGTTCAATAAAATGCATATCGTGCACTTCATCTTCAGTGATGAGGCACATTTTCACCTAAGTGGATTCCTCAATAAGCAGAAGGCGGATGATAATCCAAGAGTGATTGTCGAAAATCCAATGCACCCACAAAGAGTGACTGTTTGGTGCCGTTTATGGGCTGGCGGCATCATCGGGCCGTATTTTTTCCAAAATGAGGCCGGTCAAGCAGTCATGAGATGATAACGATCTTTTTATGGCCCGAATTGGAAGATATGGATGTGGACGATATGTGGTTTCAACAGGACGGTGTCACTTGCCACACAGCTAACGAAACAATGGCTCTTTTGCGCGACAAATTCAATGGCCGTGTTATCTCACGTGGTGGCGATGTCAATTGGCCGCCAAGATAATGTGATTTGGACTTCTTTTTTTGGGTTATTTGAAAGAAAAGGTGTACGTCGATAAGCCAGCAGAAATTCAAGAGCTAATGGAATAAAGGCATAGAACCTCAATTATGCCTCAGCGTCATCGAAATTTTCGACCATCGGATGGAGGTGTGCCGACAAGATCGCAGCGGCCATTTGACCGATATTTTGTTCCACCATGCCAATATTATCATAATAAAAAGAAATGACAATAATTTCTTAAATAATTTGTGTTTTATTCAAATTCATAAAAGAGTTGCGTTACTGACTGACTGAGCAGACTGATCATTGAGCAGCCCCCAGACCAAACGGTTGAAGCCAGGGTCATGCAATTTGCAGAGCAGTTCCCAAATATGGCGTATACGTCGACTACGAAATTCGTACTTTTAGGGGGTAAAATTGGACAAAAAGTGATAAACATCGATCCTTCATCCTGACTAAACGGCAGTAGCTAGAAGCATGAAATTCGGTGTTTGATTCTTGCAACGGCAATGCAGACGAGCTGAAATTTGTACTTTTAAGGGAGGAAAGAGACAAAAAGGGATAAAATTGGTACCAATTTAAGTATTGCAGGTATATTCGTGAAAATCGGTATCTACATTTCTCTGACAACGTAGACTTGCAAAATAACTGGATTTATCGAAATTTGTATTTATAAGTGGTGAGCGGGACCAAAAGAGATAAAAATGGTAGCAACTAAAGTGTTACAGCTATAGTTGTGAAATTTTTTGTGTAAATTCCTCTGACAACATAGAAGCGCAAATCTAAATTGGTTTTTCGAAATTTATACTTACAAGGGTGAGCGAGACAAAAAGGGATAAAAATAGTACCAACTAAAGTATTGCAGATACACTCAGAAAAATAGCATTCCTAAATTTGAGTAAAATCCATACACCAATTTAGTTCAACAATTATTTATTAAAAATTTCCTTGAAAATGGGAAAATTTACTAAATATGAGTAAAGATTCCTTATTTCAAAGTCATAGCAAATAGTTTATTTAGTATAAGTAGGGTAGTAAATTTACTTAAAAACATTTCATTGGATCTAATAAAAAATTCTTACAATTGAGTAAATTCATACTTTTGTGGAAGAAAATTTCCAAGGTCGGAAAAAATTCCAAGTACGGAAAAAATTACATTTAATAAATTTTAACTAAAACGTGAGGCCTATCTGGAGTAATAGCTCAACTCTTTATGGCAGAGGTATCATGAAACTTTTGAGAAATATTTCATGTTGTTATTTTCTGTATCAGTTTTGCATACTCTGAAGCAAAACTACTTGTTGTTTGTTTGATTTTTTAGTTAAATTGAACTTATTTTAATTTCACTTTTTTCCTTCCATCAAATAAAATTTTCCTCAGTTTAAGTAAAAAATTACTTGTTGTAAGGAAAAAATCAGCAAAATTGCCCTCAGTTTGAGTAAATATTTACTTGATTTGAGTAAAAATGTACTTAGTTTTAGGAAAATTTCAGCAAATTTTTTCGTAGATTTAGAAAAATGTACTTGGTTTGAGGAAAAACTTACTGGAATTTTCCTCAGTTTGAGTAAATGTTTACTTGGTATGAGGAAAATTGAACTAGAATCAAGTTCAAAGCATGTACTAAAAGTTTGAACTTGTTTTGAGGAAATTTTGCTTTAGCAATATACGAAGTTCAATTTCCTAAATTTTAGTTCATTTTAACTTATTATAGGGTTCACTTTTTATGAGCGTAGATCTAAACAACCACTGCGCATATCTTGGCTTTGCAGCAATCATGGAATAATAATTCAACTATTGATGACAGAGGTTTAATGATTTTTTTGAGAAATATTTCATGTTGCCAATTTTTGTATCAGTTTTGCATACTCAGAAGCAAAATCATTTGTTTGATTTTTTAGTTAAAAATTTAGCTTATTTTAAGTTCAATTTTTTCTTTGTATCAAGTACAATTTTCCTCTGTTTAAGTAAGAAATTACCTGTTTTAAGGGAAAAATTAGCAAAATTGTAAACATTTACTTAATTTTAGTCAAAAATGTACTTACTTTTAGGAAAATTTCAGCAACATTTTGCTAAGATATAGTAAAAATTTACTTGGTTTTAGGACAAATTTACTTAGTTTTAGGAAAATTTTACTTGAATTTAATAAAAATTTACTTTGTTTTTGGTAAAAATTACTTAGACTTACTTATTATTACTTAGTTTGTGTAAATATTTGCTTGGTTTGAGGAAAATTTAACTAGAATCAAGTTCAGAGCATGTAATGCTTTCAAGGGAAAAGTTTGAACTTGATATGAGGAAATATTGCTTTAGTGCTATACGAAGTTCAATATTCCCAGGGTTCACTTTTTTCTGAGAGTATACACACAGAGAATGAGATTGTTAGAAATCCATCAGAACCAATAAATAACGATATAACCAAAACTATTTTTATTGAAAACACCATATTCTTCATAGATATCTAGTTTAATGTACTATAATAACATGGTAATAACCAAAAGAAAGTAAAGACACATTGGATATATCAATCGAAGACAATAAAAATATTTTGTGTTTAGCTCTTACAATTGTGACAACTACTTTTTATACAGAAAAGAATACTTTAGTATCAATAATTAGTGATGAAAACACATAATTTATTTCTAACAATGAAATATACACCAAAAAAGCTTGGTTTTTTATCATCACTTTCTGATAATTATCCCAACATCGGAAGGTACTGAACTATAATAATATTGTTGGTCGTAGTAATCATTTTCATAAATATACAAAATATTAAATTAATATGGATAACCCTACCAAAAATTTTAATTCACAAACAATAATTGGTTGTTACAATAAACGAATACAAAACGAATACAAGCCCAAAAAGAAAACATTATTAACCAAATAAGTATGGACATTTGGAAACTAAATAAAAGAAGTAAGTTGGAAATGCATATATGAAATTGTTGTCTTCATTAATGTACAAGCTGTATACATCAAAGGCGATTCATCATGGATATAAGTTTTGATGACCTCAGTTGAAATTTGAACATTTTTCAACAACATATATTGAACAAGTAAGGAAAGGCTAAAGTCGGGCGGAGCCGACTATATAATACCCTACACCACTCCCTGCATATGTACCTCGCTTTGATTACTAAACCCAGTTATATCATGGGAGCAATTTTATGTAGTTCATATAAATTATACAGTTACTATAAATTCATCTTTAGTCATATATAACGAATGTGGTTAATAATATGGTAATTGATCCAATTATCCGACAGACAAATACAAATTATACAGTAGTAATAGGATGAATCGGACCGACATTTCAAAAGGGGGCCTATAACAACATTTTGGGCCTGGTCCAAAACATGGGCCTATATATTTATACTGTAGGTATTCCTAGTTGAAAAATATCATGATCTGCAAAATTTGATGAAGATCCGATGTAAGATGTAGTTTCTAGAGCTGTAATTTGGTATAACCCACTTGGGTTATACCAAAGTATGGACAAATGGGCATCTCCCAAACAATTCGCATTACAATTCAATTCGCTAAAAAAGTGAAACCGGGAAGGATTTTTGCATCCGGTAAATGTATGTGTTTGACAAAACATGTTAAATCGGAACGATGTGACCCGCAGTCACCATGTATGTTTATTGGTGAAATATAATATGTAAAGTTTGGCCAAAATCGGTTAAACATTCGGGAGCGACATTTGTATGGGGGCTATATCTAAATCTGACCCGATCTTACCCACTTGCACCATAGGTGTTTTTAGTTGGATTATAAGATGTTGTGCCAATTTTAAAGAAAATCGGGTAGAAGATGTGGTTTCTAGAGTGGAAAATGTCAAATCAAGAGCCACATTTGTATGGCGGCTATATCTAAATCTGGACCGATCTTACCCAATTTTTGCATAGGTGTTTCTAGTTGGATTATAAGATGTTGTGCCAAATTTAAAGAAAATCGGGTACAAGATGTGATTTCTAGAGTGGAAAATGTCAAATCGGGAGCGACATTTGTATGGCGGCAATATCTAAATCTTAACCGATCTTACCCAAATTTTGCATAGGTGTTTCTAGTTGGATTATAAGATATTGTGCCAAATTTAAAGAAAATCGGGTACAATATGTGGTTTCTAGAGTGGAAAATGTCAAATCGGGAGCGACATTTGTATGGGGGCTATATCTAAATCTGAACCGATCTTACCCAATTTTTGCATATGTGTTTCTAGTTGGATTATAAGATGTTGTGCCAAATTTAAAGAAAATCGGGTACTATATGTGCTTTATAGGGCGGAAAAAGTCAAATCGGGAGCGACATTTGTATGGGGGCTATATCTAAATCTGAACCGATCTTACCCAATTTTTGCATAGGTGTTTCTAGTTGGATTATAAGATATTGTGCCAAATTTAAAGAAAATCGGGTACTATATGTGCTTTATAGGGCGGAAAAAGTCAAATCGGGAGCGACATTTGTATGGGGGCTATATCTAAATCTGAACCGATCTTACCCAATTTTTGCATATGTGTTTCTAGTTGGATTATAAGATGTTGTGCCAAATTTAAAGAAAATCGGGTACAATATGTGGTTTCTAGAGTGGAAAATGTCAAATCGGGAGCGACATTTGTATGGGGGCTATATCTAAATCTGAACCGATCTTACCCAATTTTTGCATAGGTGTTTCTAGTTGGATTATAAGATGTTGTGCCAAATTTAAAGAAAATCGGGTACAATATGCGGTTTTTAGAGTGGAAAATGTCAAATCGGGAGCAACATTTGTGACGTTTGACGTTTAAATTTCCAGACTCCTCAAAATCTTATATAAATGCTCTTTACCCAATTTACGGTGGAATCAGTTGCTGGGTACGTTTATATCAAACAGTTTTCCAAAATCAAAGACGGCAGTGTTCAAAAAAATTATAAGAAGTTCTGAAAGATTAAACGAAGGTAGCTTTTTTGCCGTCACTAATGTAATTTTGTTCAAATATTTTTTTACTTTATATTCTAGAATAGCGATAGCTTCCTATTACTCTCATACATGTTTCCTTCGACGGCCGTACGAAACCCACAAAGAAAATAGGCGAAAGTTTCGAAAAACGAAATTCAAGAAAGTTGATGTGATAAGAAATATTTTGTTGATGTCCCGTTACAAGCAATCGATTTTTTTGCACATTAAAATGAAAACTACTAATTTAAAAAAAATCTGACCTTTAGCTAAAGAAATAATGTCAGAAATAATAATGTCATGTTTGGTAATTTACTTTTGAAAAGGAATGTAGTGTTTTGTTCGGATGTATTTAAAATAGTTCCCCTGTTTTTGGATTAATTGAGCATATTATTCTGAAATGTGAAAATTCTAGCGTGTTAAAATTATACAAACATGGAACTTCGATAGACATTTTTCCCCTACAGAGTTAATTATATTTAATTAAAAATCCTAAATGTAAAATTCGCATCACATATTTGGAATTTGTTATATGGAAATATTAGTTATTATATTATACTGTATTTTAAAATGTAATAAATACAACATTCAAAATAGTAAAATCATGTTTTTGTAATGATAATAATAATAATAATAGTCAGGATAATAGAATGCAAAAAAATGGTCGCAACAACCGAAAATCGTAATCTGGACTACAAAATTTGAAAACAACACATAACCAACAAATGATAATAACAATTTAGTTGATAGTTCGATGTACCAAAACATTCTATATTCAAAGTCTCTGCAACAAATAATTTCAGTTCACATTACTGAAAATGCTATAAAAAGTCGGTTATACTGATGGAATCACCCATGCAATATTGCGATAGTACGTAGAACTACAAAAATTCGGTTGTGGTAATGAGTCTGTTTTCTGTGTGTAGTTGTGAAATTTGGAGTGTAAATTCCTTTGGCATCGTAAAAGCGCAATCTAAATAGATTTTTTCGAATTTTGTACTTATATGGGCAAGCGGTATGTAAATTCCTCTCACCTTATAGAAGCGTATTATTAATGAGCGGCACAAAAAGGGATAAAAATGGTGCCAAATAAAGTATTATAGCTAGAATCGTGATAATTGATAGGTAAATTCGTCTGACCATGTAGAAGCGCAGTCAAATTGGATTTGTCGAAATTTGTACGTTAAGGTGCGCGCGGGACAAAAAGGGATACAAATGTTGTACAACCCTTTAATTACGTAAACGTTGAACATAAATGGATATTACAAAATTTTTACTTTAGGATGCGGGACGACAAGGGATAAACGTGGTACTAAATAAAGTACATGTTTTTCGAGGAAACGAAAACACGTGTTACCTAAATAAAGTACATGTTTTAGGGGAAGCAAAAACAGATGTTGCCTAAAGTGATTTTTCAAAATGTGTAATTTTTGGGAAAGAGGTCCAAAAGTTATAAAGTGGTCGGCTGCATGAGGATATAAAAGGCACTGCGGATGTAAAATAATAAAAATGATAAAAAATAAGAGAGTTCAGCTAAAATAGTGCACATCGACATTCACATTCCATTGACTATATATGAGTGCTACCTAATAGGAGGTTTCCAAATTACTATTTTAGATTTATCTATATCCACCAAAAGAAAATCAAATAAATACTATGCAAAAACAGAGACAGCTAACACTTATAACAAATAACTGGAGTTTCGCGTGCGAAGCAGCGGGTACTAACGGGTGATAGTACTTTTATATAAAGATACTTTTTGTAAAGGTTATATTTTTCGGTTTCATAGTGAAGACACGGCATACCATGAAATACATAGATATATGAAAACCATGCCAAAATTTAAACAAAGCTGCCAAATTCTTGGACCTAATAGAGTACACTAATGTACCAAATTTAATTTCAAACTTCATTAAGGCATTTTGGAAATAGAACTTCATGTAAATAAAAAAATTTGTAATATGTTGATAGTGTCAATTCTATGAGGTCTTGCTGCAGACTCGCTTTAACCCAAGGATTCTCAATGACTTTTGCACCACTAAGTACATAATGTGGTCCAGCCAAGCCACATAAGGAAATTTGGTAGAAAATGACCTATAAAGTGGTTATTTCTTTTGACGACTATGTTAAAAAGATTGAAAACAATCATTGACTTCTGAATACATATAAATTCGGGATGATATTCTTAAATACATTATCAGGGCCGTACGCAGTATTTTCCCCTGAGGGGGGTTTCATCTACGCTCATAAAAAAGTGAACACTATAATGAGTTAAAATGAACTAAAATTTAGGAAATTGAACTTCGTATATTGCTAAAGCAAAATTTCCTCAAATCAAGTTCAAAATTTTCCTTGAAATTAGTGCATGCTTTGAACTTGATTCTAGTTAAATTTTTCTCATACCAAGTAAATATTTACTCAAACTGAGGAAAATTCCAGTAAGTTTTTCCTCCAACCAAGTACATTTTTACTAAATCTACGAAAAAATTTGGTGAAATTTTCCTAAAACTAAGTAAATTTTTACACAAATCAAGTAAATATTTACTCAAACTGAGGACAATTTTGCTGATTTTTTCCTTACAACAAGTAATTTTTTACTTAAACTGCGGAAAATTTTATTTGAAGCAAGGAAAAAGGTGAATTAAAATAAGTTCAATTTAACTAAAAAATCAAGCAAACAACAATTTTTTTTGCTTCAGAGTATGCAAAACTGATACAGAAAATGACAACATGAAATATTTCTCAAAAGTTTCATGATACCTCTGCCATAAACAGTTGAGCTATTACTCCATAATTGCTGCGAAGGCCAGATAGGCGCAGTGGTTGTTTAGATTAATACTTGTAGTATTTAAGGAATAAGTATCTGCAAACGAATGAGAATTGCTTCATAGATTAATATTCAAGAATTTTTTAAACAATTTCAAACGTTTTTTATAAGTTCATTAATACTTAAATGTATGAGGAACTCGGAATACATTTCAGTAAATATTTTAACTTAATTTTAGGAAAAAACACATTTTAAGTTAAAATTTCCTAAATGGATATTTTTCCATGCAAACAATTTCAGATTTCTTTTTTCACTTAGAACCTTGGAAATATTCTTCCACATTTACTCAATTGTTAGCATTTTTTATTGGATCCAAAGAAATGTCTTTAAGTAAATCTACTACCCTATTGCTAGTAAATGAATTATTCACTATGGCTTTGAAAGAAGGAAACTTTACTCATACTTAGTTAATTTTCTAAATTTTTAGGAAATCTTTACTGAACTGGAGTAAAATTATTGAACTAAATTGTAGTATGAATTTTACTCAGATTTAGGAATGCTATTTTTCTGAGTGTAGTTTTACAAAAAATAAAGCAGGTAACAATTCTGTTATTAATTTTCAATGAATGTTAAATTTTCTCGTGAAGTCTAGTCAGTCTATGGCGCAATTATAAATGACGTTAATTCAAAATGCTATTAACGCGAAATGATGGAATTTGATAGTACGATATGCCCTAAATCTAGAAAAATGTTTTAAACAAAATCGTTGTAGCGAATTACAACCTTCGATTGTGTGCTGCTCCATTGTTGAAATATTTTATTTTTATTATTTCTATGTGTTTCTATTATTTATTTATGTTTATTTCAATTATGTTTATTATACTTATGCAGTCACAAATTAACGTGTGAGTGGATAGCCTATTCAGAAAATTTAAAAATAATGGCTTTAAAAAATTATTTTCCAAATTTATATGACAGATGACATCCAAATCTGAGAATAGTTTGGCATTAAAAAGAAAATGGTTCATAGCCACTTTTGAATATAAGCCCTCGATATATATTTTGATGAAATATTACACCAAAATCGATTAATTCCTCGGCGTTTAACCCTTCAGTCCCCCATTTTTCTATGATAAATGCAGAAAATTGGATTATGATGTCTAATGCGTTTTGGGGTTTTTAATTTATATAATTATATTAAATAAAAAATATTTGGAAATGTTTCTTCATTTTTGTAACAGTTTTTATGTACTCTATAAAATGCAAGAAGAAACACCTAGAAATTTTTATTCCAAAAAACAAATAATTGCTATTTGAGAGTTTCGTCTTCCTACGTAGAACCAAGTTACTGAATTTTTTGTTTCTCTTTTGAATAATACTTGTTACATATGTACACAAAAATACTAACTCTGAAAAATATTTGACACAAGTTAGAAACATAACAAAAATTTGAGTAAGTTAAAACTCATTTCTTATTGTTTCGCAACTTTAACGAAGATTTTATAATAGAGACCTTCACGCAGAGAAAAGATGAATTACTTAGAAACGAGATTTTAGACACGTGAATATCGTTTTTGAGTTTCTTTTGTGGGAAAAATTAGTTTGTTTCCGGTAAACAACAAGTGATGTTGTAAATGAACAAAGAGAAATATGTTTATATCAAACATTTTTCTCCCTTTGTCGAAATGGATTTGTATTATCATTACAAACTCCCAAAATATTTAGAAGTAACAGAAACCGTTGTTGTTGCATCTGAAAATAGGTCACATCGGTTCAGATTTAGATACAGATCCATAAAAATGTCCAATCGCAAATGTTACATCTTAGCGCTCTACAAGCATCAAGCAAATTATTTGCTTTTATTAAAAATGGTTTTAGATTTCATTGTGATATCATAGTGATTCTTATCTACACTTTTTTAAAATTGCTAAAATAGTTTGTTCTTAAATTTCCAAACTTTTAAGATATTGTTCTAGTCGAATGTCAAGAGTGGTATCGGTTGGTGTCCATTACCGAAATTAGCATTACACAATCTTCGTTTAGTTTGTTTGTATTTCTCATAACCTTTGTCCGAAATTCAAGAAAGTGTCCACGATTTTTTATGTAATTTTCGTGTTTTCACGATTTTACTGCAAAATTACCATTTCAGACGAGTTATTTTAAAAAGACCTTAAAAATTCTATATTTATTGCTTCAGAAAGTCTAGAAGGTTTTAAAAAGTATTTGTTCGAAACCTCTCTGGGGGTTTGAACCCCCAAAACCCCCCCTGCACACAGCCCAGTACATTGTGACAGAGAAAAAAGAAAACGCTAAAAAAAGCTAATTTTTACTAAACAACGTTTCAAATACCTCACGGCTTTTTGATTGGGAGCGCACAAACCCTTTGTACCAAGAGCAATGCGTTCATTTATCGAATTCTCTGCGATAGTCAAGGTTGTAAAAAATTGTCGCAATATTTGGTACGCCCGGTAGGAAAATACTTTATAGCTAAATCCATGGGAACACTTTCTCCTTGACAAACTTCACAATTACCGCCAATAGCTTTTCCTGTGTATATTTGATATCTTAGGGGATAATTTGTATTTGCATCACATATCCACCAAACTTGCATGCCATATTTATTGCGTTTTTTTGTGATTTGTTCGAGTGATTTCTCAGCGACGAATTATTTTACGCCATTGTTATTATCGTATTCTATCTAAGCAAAAATACCAGTATCGGATTTAACACAACTTTAAGCGCATTTTTGATTTTTATAAAGGCTACCTCTTAAAAACATTCCAAGAATTTATAGTTGTTAAGAAATGACGCGATGGGATCGAAGTACTTCGATGGCAGAATAATCCAATAGTCAACCAACATTTTAACGGTGTTTTCAAAAAAATATGCCCATTAAACATTTCTAAAGACATTTTAGGGTTATTGTAATTTTATCACAGGAAAATTTGAATTTAAGACATAATATTTTATTTTATACATTTTATACCTTCAGAGTGTTTAGAAGGATTTAAAAATGTAAAACCTCTCTGGGGGGTTTGAACCCACAAAACCCCTGCGCACGGCACTGGACACATCAGATCCTATAATTTCATCGATATATATAAAAATACGTCTTCAGCATAGACAACGATTACAATTCCAAAAGAAGTACCTGATTTTTCGTAGGATGGAACATAATATTTCAATATATATATAAGTACGAAGGAAGTTCATGAAGAATATATTTTATGCCCATCATATATTAATGTTTTAGATATTATTCAATGAGAAACTGAAATATATATGAATTAATATAATCAAAAACACTTTTGTATCAATACATTTTGTAAAATTATGCATATAATGGGTAATTTTTAATTTAGGAGTATTAATTTGTCATTTTTTATTTTCTTATGAAATTATAAACATAAAAACGTATTTGAAACGAAAAAAAATACTAAATTTGATTTTATTAATTTTGGCCAGAAAAAATGGTGATTTGGCCTATAGTGCAATGGTCCAAAAATGAGTGAAGAGACCCTCATACACTACTATGGGGTTAGAAATAGTAACTAGCAATTATGTAGCGAGTAACATTTCCAATTCAAATGGAGATTAATAAGTGAACAGAATCCAATAGATCAATGTGCAAACTAAGTAGCTGGGTTTTCAGTAAAAGTGGATACTCAAATAACTGGCGGGAAATAACAGGAAAGACACAGACGGATGCTCTGAAATTTATGTTGAAAATTTGGCACTAAATTTCTGCAGGTATTTCATTTTGTGCACGCGTACAAAAGTGACTGGCTCATAAGTATATTAGTTGTTTGTGTTTTATTTACCATCGTTTTTTTTTTTCGAAAGACAGCTGTTTTAGCGAATTAGTTTCAAGTTCGTTCGTCTAGGGTATTATAAGTTAGTTTTCCGCCAAATGTTTGTAACACCAAGAAATAATCGAGCTAGACCCACCTTTAAGTATACGGATCGGCTTAGAATCGCCAGCTGAGTCGATTTAACGATGTCTGTCTGTCCGTCCGTCCGTCCGTCCGTCTGCTGCCCATCTAAGCTTGTTCGCAATCTACAGGTCGCAATTGTTGTCCGATTGTCATGAAACTTGGCAGAATTTGGAGGAAATCGGTCCAGATTTAGATATAGCCCCCATACAAATGTCGGTCCCGATTTGACATTTTCCGCTCTAGAAACGACATATAGTACCCGATTTTCTTTAAATTTTGCAGAACATTTTATAATCGAACTAGAAACACGTATGCAAAAATTGGGTAAGATCGGTTCAGATTTAGATATAGCCCCCATACAAATGTCGCCCCCGATTTTACATTTTCCGCTCTAGAAACAACATATTGTACCAAATTTTCTTTAAATTTTGCATAACATCTTATAATCGAACTAGAAACACGTATGCAAAAATTGGGTAAGATCGGTTCAGATTTAGATATAGCCCCCATACAAATGTCGCTCCCGATTTGACATTTTCCGTTCTAGAAACGACATATTGTACCCGGTTTTCTTTAAATTTTGCAGAACATCTTATAATCCAACTAGAAACACCTATGCAAAAATTGGGTAAGATCGGTTCAGATTTAGATATAGCCCCCATACAAATGTCGCTCCCGATTTGACATTTTCCGCTCTAGAAACGACATATTGTACTCGGGGGTCTTTAAATTTTGCAGAACATCTTATAATCCAACTAGAAACACCTATGCTGAAAGTGGGTATGATCGGTTCAGATTTAGATATAGCCTCCATACAAATGTCGCTCCCGATTTGACTTTTTCCGCTCTAAAATCCACATATTGTACCCGTTTTTCTTTAAAATTGGCACAACATCTTATAATCCAACTAAAAAACCAAAGGTGAAAGTGGGTAAGATCGGTTCAGATTTAGATATAGCCCTTATACAAATGTTGCTCCCGAATGTATAACCGATTTTGGCCAAATTTTACATATTATATTTCAACAATAAACAGACATGGTGAAAGCGCGTCACATCGTTCCTGGTTTCAATATACCCCCATACAAATGTCCTTTCCGATTTAACATTTTTTGTCAAACACATACATTTACAGGATGCAAAAATCCTTCCCGATTTCAATTTTTTACCGAATTGAATTGCAATGAGAATTGTTTGGGTGATGCCCATATGTCCATACTTTTGTATAACTTTGGTATACTACTGTATAATTTGTATTTGTCTGTCGGACAATTGGATCAATTACCATATTATTTACCATATTCGTTAAATTTGACTAAAGATGAATTTATAGCACATAAATTTTATTCATATAATTTGTATGAACTACATAAAATTGCTCCCATGAAATACCTGGGTTTAGTAATCAAAGCGTGGGACATACGCAGAGAGTGGTGTAGGGTATTATATAGTCGGCCCCGCCCGACTTTAGCCTTTCCTTACTTGTTGTAGATATAATAAATGTGAGGGTCAGCTGTATGAGACACTGTATAATTTAAATTTTTAAATTTAAGAAACACGATGCAACACATACATATTTTAGTAGGGTGTAGTATCCACTGTTCATGTACGTAGTACATGTCTTTTTCGATGCTGCCTTCGCGACAGTACTACAATTTCTTTCTTTTTCACTCCATTGTAACAGCAAACATGCGGAAAGTAAAAAGTGTGAAAACGGAGATAATATATAGTTTAGTATGTACAGAAGAATGTGACATACTATAACTTGGCTAAAATATGTTACCTGTACGTTTAGAAATGAACATGTACGTGGCGACCTCGCACGAACCTACATGGGTTGGCTGAAGAGTTCTCAACTGTAAGTGCATTCACATCATTACGATAACACCATTTCGTAGAATGTTGTTTTATGCTAAAGACACGACTCGTATTTGATTATACCAAACAATATTATAAGCTGAGTAAAATTTGCAGTTTTCGGTTTTTGACTAAAGTATCTTGACTTCAAGTATCTTTCATGATAAAGTTATAGCTTATTAGATAGATGCATACTTTTGTATTAAAATCTAAAATTTCAAGATTAAAAAACCACAAAATTTAGTTTGGCCAGATCTAGAGGTTAGTTATTTTGAATGGTTTGTTACTGCTTTGCAATTAATTTGATAATTAACTGCTTTTAGTTGGGAAACTGGATAATCGACTTGTTTAGAGATATTTTTGTATTCCTCTCTAGTGAATGTTCCCCCACAAAAAATCAGCTTTATACATACATGTATGGATGGCGATTTGTCTAAGTGACACTTTTTGGGGGGTGAAATCGGGTAGAAAGGGATTAAAATGGTACCAATCAAGCGGACAGAGCTGGAATCATAAAATTCGGTGTGTACATCCCTTAAAAAGCATAGAACCCCAACATTAATGAATTTTTTCGAAATTCGTGTAAACGGGAAAAGGGGATAAAAAAGGTACCGACAACTCGGATGACGCTATATGTGTATGACGCTATGTGTATATTTGTTTTACACATCAGATAAGAAGGAATTTTCCGAAAGTTGTACTTTTAAGGGATTAAATGCGCTAAAAATTGTACAACCGCCCTGACCAAACAGTTGGGCCTCGAATCGTGAAAATTGAAATGCACATTACTCTTATAGCACGAATGCTACCAAAATAAATATTTTTGCAAAATTCGTACATTTTGGGGTTGAAATTTGGTAAAAAGGGATAAATATAATACCAATCAAACAGACCGAGCTGGAATCATGAAATTCGTCGTGTTCATTCTCAAAATGCTTAGAAACGTAAAATGAAGAATTTTTTGGAGATTGTATTTCGGTGAAATTGGGTAATTAAAATGGTATCCGCCAATGTATCGAATACATAATTACTCTGACGTGCAATACAAATGTATTGTATCGAAATGTGTACTTTAAAGGTGAAAGCGGATCGATCAAACGTCATTAAAATCGTACATACCAAATTAGGGAAATTGTGATAAAGATGGTACCAACCAAAGTTTTCAGCTAGAATATGAGGCTATTAGAAATTCGGTGTGTACATTTCTCCGAGTACGTAGACGCGCAACATAATTTAATTCTTCGAAATACTTTTTCGTTTAAGAGCGGCACAAAAGCGGTAAAAATAACATAAATGTATATTTAGAAATTTGAGGCAAAACGGACAAAAATAGTTCCTACCAAAAAATTGAACTTGAATCGTGAAGTTCTGTGCGAACATTATAGTCAGTAGACCGGTCGAAATAAAAAATTAAAAAAATATATAAGAAAAAATTTGTTCATTTATAAGTTCAAATTTCAAGTCATGCACTGGTATAGAAGTTATATGTAAATGATTTATTTTACAAAAGCATTCATATTTTGTAGGTTTAAAGTGTCTATTCGTATGGAAGTTACATCAGTTTTATTTTTACCAAAGCTTATGTAAATTTGTGTGGGAGGTACAAGAAGGGGTGTGGCAATATCGCCTATATTCAGGTGTGTGCAGCATACATGAAAATATTGCCAAAGGTCAAATTTTACATTCCGATCATAACTATAGATGTTATAAAAGGTTTAGTTTTACGTAATCGTGTTTTGTGTGGGAGGTACTAGAAGGGGGGTATTTCGTACGCTCAACGTGATTATGAAAGCTTTATCAAATATAAAAATATAACTGGTTTTACTAGGAATATGGACTATATGTGTGGGGGTACCCTAAGGGGTATATCAGTTTCATTCATCTATATATTTAAACTAAGGAAAAATAATACTATGTTCAGAATTTGAATAAATTCGTTAACTCCCTTAGATTTAAATGTTTGTGCCTACTTAAATTAAACTATTGACTACGTATAAATTGATTGTTTTTTAATTTGTACAAGGGGGCGGGTCAAAAATTTAATTCGGTGTATAAATTCCTCCGGCTACGTAGGATCTGGAATCGAGAATTTGGTGCGAATATACCTTACGTAGCAACATAAAGCGATTTTTCAAATTTTGTGAGCGTTTACAAACGATTTACCCTGATAGGGATATCCTTACACCGCGTACGAAGTAGCGGGTATTTGCTAGTAGTGTATATGTTTTAAATATGAATTGGTAGACAAAACGAAATGTTTTCTTGAAGGCATGTGGTAATTATTCGGTATTCGAGGTCCTATATTAAAATAGTTGCGCAATAAGAACATTGCTTTGGGAGGGTATAAATTGCACCAGTCTCTTGTGTCATCAGAGTAGAATTGAATGTTACCTTTATACATTTTGGGTGACTACAATCAGTACCATTCAGTCATTCGGTTCTGGTAGATTTATAGTTTTTTCTTTCATTTTTACAAAAAAATATTATTTGTCAGAACAGTATCGACCACCCTACCATCGCCAATAGACGTCCGGGTTGACAATGATATCGCCAACGTAAACTATAAAGTAGAGAAGATATCTAAAAATACCAGCGACATTTGGGATATTTTTATAAGCCGTTGCCCACCTAGTTCTGTGAATATTTTGCACATTTTCCTAACAGTGCCACTTCAGAATAGTTTGTGTCTGGATAAATGGAGTTCCGGTTTTATACACTACACGAGAGTATTATATCTTTGTGCAATTGTTTGTAACACCCAAAAGGAAGTGAGATAGACCCATTGTTAATTATACCGATCGACTTATTACCGATCACATTTTGAATCGATTTAGCAATGTCCGTCCGTCTGTCTGTCCGTCCATCTATTCTTGTAATCAAAGTACAGGTCGCAATTGTAGCAAGAACCAAATGAAACTTTGCACAACGTAATTTTTCGGGATAAGTTCGAACGCCATTTAATTTGAAGAAAATCGGTTCAGATTTAGATATAGCCCTCATACGAATTTCACTCCCGATTTGACTCTTTTAACTCTAGATACCACATATTTTAACCCATTTTTTTCAAAATTGGCAAAACATCGCATCAGCAACATTTTATTAAGATTTAGTAAAATATTACTTGGTTTGAGTAAAAATTTACTTAGTTTTATGAAAATTTTACTTAAATTTAGTAAAAATTTACTTGGTTTTAGGAAAAATTTACTTATATTTAGGAAAATTTCAGCAAAATTGTACTTAGATTTAGTAAATATGTACTTGGTTTGAGGAAAAACTTACTGGAATTTTCTTCAGTTTGAGTAAATATTTACTTGGTTTGAGGAAAATTTAACTAGAATCAACTAGAAGAACTTGATATGAGGAAATATTGCTTTAGCGCTATACGTAGTTAAGTTTTCCCCAATTTTAGTTCATTTTAATTCATTGTAGGGTTCACTTTTTTCTGAGTATAGAAACTCCCATGGTAATAATGGGTCAGATCGGTTCTGATTTGTATATAGCTCCCATACAAATTTCGCTCCCGGCTTGAACCGAATTTCTTCAAATTGAGCATAATAATTTCATGACACGTTTATCCACCAAAGCATTTTTCGGCATCTTAATTGGTTCAGATTGTGTTCTCCAGCACAAATATCAAATGAAAAAATAAACATTTTTGTTAACTACCTGAAATTTGAAATGAAACCGAAGGAAAATTTTGAACGATTTAATATTATTTTAGGACACATTGAACAACTAGTTTCCAGTTTTGTATCAAACAGGGCGAAGAAAATGTTATTTTGAATGAAGAAGCTAGGACCTAATCAAAGCCTTCATTAACGTAAGTATTATCGCATTGTAAGAAGGTTCGACTTTCATTTTCTAATCGGTGCTTTGCAATCTGAGTATTTTTGGAAATATTTTTTTGTATTGGAAATTTTGGTGAGGACCTACAGGGGAGGTCAACTCACAGAATGATTCAAGAGGGATATTAAATATATTTTGATAATTTTTCGAAATAAAACTAAATTTGTACCTGCGAAATAATGTTTTTGCCTTTTTGAAAACCAACGATTTGAAATGGTTACCTATCTTCTGGAAGTATTGATTTTAGAAGCGTGTAGCTTCCATTTGAAGTAAAACATTAACAACAAACCTTTAACTAGTTTATTTAAAATTTTGTATGTAATTTAACAATATAATTTGAACAATCTGGCTCATATTGAGATCGAAAGGTTAAAAATACGAAAACAACACCGCCAAAAACTGACTTTTTTCCTATAACTCACATATCTCTTAAACTAGATACTAATATTTTGATATATTTACGAGCACTGCCATTGATGGGTTATGCTATGGATAATTATGATGGTGATGATCACTGTTCCAAATATCTTTGCAATGGGTGCATATTTGTAGTGTCAAAACATTCATTTAAAAATTTGGCATGATCGAAGAAGTGACTGGTAATTCGATTCCGATTCTAACCGAAAATCGATTTTGGGGGATCAAACACCGGTTCTTTTTGGAATCGATTACATGCTTCCGACTTTATACTGGATTCGGTTATCGATGCTTAGGAATCGAAATATAACACGGTCCATATTAGACTTGAACCAGATTATATACGTCTGACACTACAGGTAGAATTAAGTTAATTGTCGTTTTATTTTTTCGTTTCTTCATCCTGTTGCCCCTTAAAAGGACTGCAGTGCCAAAGGATACAAATTTTCAAAAAATATTTTATATTATATTATTATTATTATTCGCACCCTATGATACCGACATAAGTGTTTAAATTGCAAATTGTCTGTATTAGTTTAGCATTAAAAAGCATGATATGAATAAACTAGAAAAATTAAGGAAACAGTTGTTAGTGTTGAACTAATACATATAGAAGCGTGATATTTGAAGTATTTTTAATAGATAATCTCCTCTTTACCATAGGCGGATAAGTATTTAAAATATTTTTTTTGAAAAATTGTATCCTTTTGAAACTTTGTAGTCCTGCGATAGAGCAACAGTGGTGGCCAAAACATATGCAACTAAGTGTGACTTACTTTATTTGGCTCTGTACGTTTGTAAATTTAAATGACAAAGGGAACAATGTTGTTAAAATAAATATTAATACAGCATTAAGATTTCAAATAATTAATAAAATTCACATATTCTGTTAACATTTTTTTATTATCGACATTTTTGTTGATAATTATAAAAATCGGTGTGGACAAAACATATGCAACTCGACAATTTTGTTTTAAATAACGGAATTTTTGATATTTATTTTGATTTGTTGTTGTTCGTATTAGTAAATAATAAGCCTGTGTAAAGAAATTTATAGAAAATTTTATTTTATTTTGTTATTTTTTCTATTGAAGTTAAAATAGAGTTTGTATTGAAATGGCATCGGATAAATTATGATCTTAGCTCAAACAACGAATTACCACTGCTTATTTTGGTGGAATATAACACAAAGTCATTGTCCAGAAATATAATGTTCACAAAAATTCAATATTTCGCATTATTGCTAATTTTTTAAAGGAAATCAAAAATTGCTGTTGTACACCGCAGTGATTGACCGCAAAGGATAAGTGATCGGACGGACAATTTTATGAGCAGACTTGTGAAAATTAACAGGCCTTCTTAAAAGAAGCAGAAATAAAATAAAAACTAGTAAGGAAAGGCTAAAGTCGGGCGGGGCCGACTATATAATACCCTACACCACTCCCTGCGTATGTACCTCGCTTTGATTACTAAACCCATTTATTTCATGGGAGCAATTTTATGTAGTTCATATAAATTATACTATAAATTCATCTTTAGTCATATTTAACGAATATGGTTAATAATATGGTAATTGATCCAATTATCCGAAAGACAAATACAAATTATACAGTAGTAATAGGATGAATCAGACCGACATTTCAAAAGGGGGCTTTAACTACATTTTGTGCCTGGTCCAAAACATGGGCCTATATATTTCTCATTCACGGTAAGTATTCCTGGTTGAAAAATACCATGATCTGCAAAATTTGGTGAAGATCCGATGTAAGATGTAGCTTCTAGAGCTGTAATAGATCAGAATGAGACCCCATTTGCGTTATACCAAAGTATGGACATATGGGCATCTCCCAAACAAGTAAGGAAAGGCTAAAGACGGACGGACTTTTTATCTCATTACAATTCAATTCGGTAAAAAAGTGAAATCGGGAAGAATTTTTGCATCCTGTAAATGTATGTGTTTGACAAAAAATGTTAAATCGGAAAGGAC
The DNA here is from genome assembly GCA_947397865.1 of Polietes domitor. Taxonomy (NCBI): domain Eukaryota; kingdom Metazoa; phylum Arthropoda; class Insecta; order Diptera; family Muscidae; genus Polietes; species Polietes domitor. Next base: position 113,101,346 of record OX377618.1, read on the forward strand.
ATTTGTATATTGTATATATTGTATTGAAACCTGGAACGATGTGACCCGCTTTCAACATGTATGTTTATTGGTGAAATATAATATGTAAAGTTTGGCCAAAATCGGCTAAACATTCGGGAGCAACATTTGTATGAGGGCGATATCTAAATCTGAACCGATCTTACCCACTTTCACCATAGGTTGGATTATAAAATGTTGTACCAGTTTTAAAGAAAAACGGGTATAATATGTGGATTTTAGAGCGGAAAAAGTGAAATCGGGAGCGACATTTGTATGTGGGCTATATCTAAATCTGTACCGATCATACCCACTTTCAGCATAGGTGTTTCTAGTTAGATTATAAAATGTTGTGCCAAATTTAAAGAAAATCGGGTGCAAGATGTGGTTTCTAGAGCGAAGGGAGTGACATTTGTATGGGGGCTATATCTAAATCTGAACCGATCTTACCCAGTTTCAGCATAGGTGTTTCTAGTTCTATTATAAAATGTTGTGCCAAATTTAAAGAAAATTGGGTACAATATGTGGTTTCTAAAGCGGAAAAGTGAAATCGGGAGCGACATTTGTATTGGGGCTATATCTAAATCTGAGCCGATCTTACCCAATTTTTGCATACGTGTTTCTTGTTGGATTATAAGATGTTCTGCCAAATTTAAAGAAAATCGGGTACAATATGTCGTTTCTAGAGCGGAAAATGTCAAATCGGGAGCGACATTTGTATGGGGGCTATATCTAAATCTGAACCGATCTTACCTAATTTTTGCATACGTGTTTCTAGTTGGATTATAAGATGTTCTGCCAAATTTAAAGAAAATCGGGTACAATATGTCGTTTCTAGAGCGGAAAATGTCAAATCGGGAGCGACATTTGTATGGGGGCTATATCTAAATCTGAACCGATCTTACCCAATTTTTGCATAGGTGTTTCTACTTGGATTATAAGATGTTGTGCCAATTTTAAAGAAAATCGGGTACAATATGTGGTTTCTAAAGCGAGAAATGTCAAATCGGGAGCGACATTTGTATGGGGGCTATATCTAAATCTGAACCGATTTCCTCCAAATTCAATACCGATGGTCCTTTGCCAGAAAAAATAACTTCTGCCAAGTTTCATGACAATCGGACAACAATTGCGACCTGTAGAGTGCGAACAAGCTTAGATGGGCAGCAGACGGACGGACGGACAGACGGACAGACAGACATCGTTAAATCGACTCAGCTGGTGATTCTAAGCCGATCGGTATACTTAAAGGTGGGTCTAGCTCGATTATTTCTTGGTGTTACAAACATTTGGCGCGAAACTAACTTATAATACCACGAAGTGGTGTAGGGTATAATAAAGTAAACAGGGCCTTTTAACACGCCTGATAGTAGCATGCCTACAATAAAATTCTCGCTGGCCTTACATAAGGAAGCCATCGTCAAATAAGGCCTTCCACATGCCTAAAATTTGGAAGGCCTCGTAAATTCCGCCGCTGAATTTAACTGTATGGCCTTGTAAATTGTCTGGGGTCTCTAAGACTGCGTCAACATCGTTACCTTGGCAAGGGAACACCAACAGCTAAAACCATGAAATTTGGTATGTATATATACCCGAAAATACGAAATGGTACATGAAACAAAGACGGGTAAAATTATACTATTTTTTCGAAACTTTTAGGAGAAACCGGGATAAGGAGTAAAAATTAGATCACCCAACGTGTTGTAGTTTTTGCACTTACTGCACTATTTAGGGGATACAAATTTGCATACACAACTACAGAACAATTGTAGCCTTGATATATCCCCTAGTTATGATCATATATATTCAGAAATATGTATTAATATTGAATACTACTGCAGACGGGATTCTATTTAACAAGTTTATTATTGGTTAAGATTTTTTTGTTTTATATCCTTACGAGTATTTGATACCCGACGTTACACGGGTTCATTATTCCCTATTTCCATAATTCGTATGCTTTGGAAGATAAAAGTAAAGTTTATGTGGTTTGTGTACCGCAGTTCTTTGTCCTATCATAGCCTAGTATAGGCAGGAACCATCCTTTGTCCACTGGTTAGCTACAGTAAAATTTTCAACCGGTTTGGCGTCCTATATATATAGATATGGAATATATTTATCATTATCCTTATATCGTTATAGGGAATAAGGACAACATTTTATTTTATAAATACTAAACAATATATATTGTCCACCTGGCATAATTGGCTTACAAATGGGAATATGAGATTAAATGAATGCTTAAATTTTTCCACGTTCGAAATAGCGCGCCCTTCAAATATCTGATAGTCATTCTCCAACTGCCCAGAAAAAAGTGAACCCTATAATGAGTTACAATGAACTAAAATTTAGGAAAATTGAACTTCGTATAGCGCTAAAGAAATATTTCCTCATATCAAGTTCAAACTTTTCCTTGAAAATAGCACATGCTTTGAACTTGGCTCTAGTTCAAGTTTCCTCAAACCAAGTAAATATTTACTAAAACTAAGGAAAAATCCAGTAAGTTTTTCCTCAAACCAAGTACATTTTTACTAAATCTGAAAATCTGAAATTTTCCTAAGTCTAAGTAAATGTTTCCTAAAACCAAGTAAATTTTTACTAAATTTAAGTAAAATTTTCCTAAAACTAAGTAAATTTTAACGAACCAAGTACATTTTTACTAAATCTAAGTAAATTTTTTACTAAATTTAAGTAAAACTTTCATAAAACTAAGTAAATTTTTACTCAAACCAAGTAAATTTTTACCAAATCTAAGTAAAATTTTGCCGAAATTTTCCTAAAACTAAGTTAATTTTTACTTAAATCAAGTACATATTTACTTGAACTGAGGACAATTTTGCTGATTTTTTCCTCAAAACAAGTAAATTTTTACTTAAACTGAACAAAATTCTACTTGATACAAGGAAAAAAAGTGAACTTAAAATAAGCTCAATTGAACTAAAAAAACTATGCAAAACTATTACAAAAATGGCAACATGAAATATTTCTCAAAAGTTTCATGATTCCTCTTCCATAAACACTTGACAGCTGCGAAGCCAAGATAGGCGCCTTCGCTTAGGTTGTTTAGAAAAATACTTGAATTATTTAAGAAATAAGTCTCTGCAAACTAACGAGATTTACTTCTTAGATTAATATTCCTGAATTTTCTAAATAATTTTTTATACGTTATTTAAAATTATTTAGAAAATTCAGGAATATTATCTAAGAAGTAATTCTCGTTTGTTAACTTTCTACTTTTAAGGAAATTTTTACTGAAAATAAATGTTTTTTCTCACCTTCTATATTCATCCAATATTTATATTCGCTAAAGCAGAAAATCGAGTGCTGGACTCTGCTAGTCATATGAAAACGGCAAACATAATTCTTTTGGTACTATTTTTGAGTGTGTTATACCCTCATTCATTGCATTCTATAAAATATATAATACAAAGTGGTCTCGAGCCAGGACAATATCCCCTTGCTCGGTGACACTTGCCTGCCTGGGGAGTTGAATCGGAAATTGTTTCAATAGTTGATCGAATGAATTGCTTTAACGTCTCTCGACGTCTTTAAGTAACGACCTCCATTGGCCGTAACAGTTCGACCCTTTTCTTCTAAAAGATGAAACTGGACACCACACTGTTACTCGAGCTGGATACAATTCCATATTCGATAATTTTGTGGATTAGCGTCACTCCATCTTCGATAATTTTGTTGGTTAACATTGCCGTTTTGAAACAGTTACGATATTTATGTTGAATTTGGCATTCATCACAAATGGTTAACTCTAATAGAACTACACGAAAAGTAGTAAAAGTAAATAAACAGTCTACTTCTATGATAGTTTGGGACTATGACCAAAAATTTTTCGAGAAAACCCCATTAAAAATATAATTTACATTAATTTCTACGCCACATATAATTTTGTATACCCTCCCTTAATTGATACAAACTTTTAAATATACACCAAACACATAAAGCAAATTAATTAAAGTTTCACATTGAAATTATAAACATAAATATAAAATTAACTTCATTCATCCTGGAACAAACTATTCTGAAGTGGCACTTGTCGAATTGATGAAATTTAGGAAAATGTGCAAAATATTTACAGAACTAAGTGGACAGTTGCTTATAAAAATATCTCAAAAGAAAAATGTTCTCCACAAAATATCACCTAACACATTCTTCGCCCCACCCAACAAAAAAACCAAAGGTGTAAAAAACCTTAAATCTAGAGGGAAATTCCTAAAACTGGCGACACGGGATCGTTGATCAATTCTAAATGAGAGAAATAATGTAACACTACGTAGACGCAATGTACATAAAGCATACAATGTACATAAGCACACTCCTAACGAATAACTCTTTGTATTTTCCATCGTACAATAAATTAGGTAAGGTGTTCAACAACAAACAAATCAGACACAACTCTGCACTTTTATACCAGTTCGTGGACTACGGTATTATAAGTAAGTTACGGGCCAAAGAAATAATCGAGCTAGACCCACCTTTAAGTATACGGATCGGCTTAGAATCACCAACTGAATCGATTTAACGATGTCTGTCTGCCCGTCTGCTGACCATCTAAGCTTGTTCGCACTCTACACGTCGCAATTGTTGTCCGGTTAACCTGAAATTTGGCGGAAGTTATTTTTTGGCCAAGGACAATTGGTATTGAATTTGGAGCAAATTGGTTCAGATTTAGATACTAATATAAAATATCCATATAATTTACACTATTACTGCTCTAGAATACACATTTTACATGGGATAATGACCAAATTTTCAGGATCGTGTTATATTTCCACTAGAAACAGCTCACGGGAAAGTAGACCACATGGGTATATAGTCCCCATACAAATGTACCTCAGATTTACAATATTATTGCTCTAAAATGTACTTTTTGCATCGGATCTTGATCAAATTTTCCCCACAATGTTACATTTATACTAGAAACACGAATTTTGAATGTCAGCTATATATGTCAATGTTTTGGTATAACCCCCATACAAATGGGCCCCCAGTTTACACTATTATCGCTCTAGAACCCACATCTTACATTGGATCTTGACACAATTATGCAGATCATGTTATATTTAACTAAAGAATACCTACTTTGAAAGTAATCTATAAAGGCCCACTTTTTAATGTAGCGCCATTTTAATTATTACATCTCTAGGACGCACATTTTACATCGGTAGTTTTTTAAATTTTGCAGATTATATTATATTTCAACTAATATACATACTATGAAAGACAAATATATGGGTCTATATTTTGGTATAACCGCCATACAAATTGGTCCCCTTTTTACTCTAATACATCTCTAGAACCCACATCGTGCATTTGATCTCGATATAATTTTGCATATCATATCATATTTCAACTAAGAATACTTTGTAAGTGATCAATATGGAACCATATTTTAATGCAGAGCCCTTACAAATGGCCCATTTTATGTTTCTCCCCTCAAGGATGCAAATTTTACATCTTACTATGAAAGCCAAATATATGTGTCCATACTTTGGAATAACCCAAATGGGGCCCCATTATACTCTACTTACAGCTATAGAAAATACGTCTTACATCGGATAATGGTATATTTCAACTAGAAATACCTACCGTGAATGTGAATTCAAATGTCGGTTCGATTCATCCTATTACTACTATATAATTTGTGTTAGTCTAAATATGACTAAAGATGAATCTATAGTATACTGTATAATTTATATGAACTACAGAAAATTGCTCCCATGAAACCCCTTTGGTTTAGTAATAAAAGCGATGTATTACGCAGAGAGTGGTGTAGGGTATTATATAGCCGGCCCCGACCGACTTTAGCCTTTTCTTACTTGTTTGTACAATAGATTGTCAAGTCATGGTACAATCATTGCTACCACTAAGAAGAATTATTTCCTACTAAAATTTTACGAAAAAACTACCAAAATCGTGTAGAACCTACCAAAAAATGTCAACCATAACAATTAGTTTTAGTATATATAATGCGTTTAATTCACGCTGCTTATATTATATGAAATACGTACATAAATATATAAATTCTTTAAGTCTTATCTTTCCAAGTGAAAAGCAATTCAAAATTACATCCGACTGAAAACAACCTAAATGCAAAACTTAAATTATTTCATAAATTCAAGTATGAAATAACATATTTGGAATTTGTGATTTTTTTTTCGTATTTTGGTCAACGTGGTACTATTTGATCAAATATAAATTACAATTCTCTTGTCTCAGTTGATTTAAATTAACATCTGTGTTGTTGTTGTCGCCACTTGCGAAATTTGACAAAATTAATTATATTTATAGCCTTGTCGCACTGCATGTGAAATCTAGCAGAAATGGCATAAGGTCCATTTACAAATGTCAGATCCCATTCTAATTTGACATTTGAAAATCGACCTTGACATTTCTGTTAGATTTCGCATGAAGTGTGACAAGGCTATTAGTATTCATTGTCAAATTTTGTCCACGTCTAATGGTGACGTCTTTTGTTCTGCTCCACTTTTTGCATTCATATACGTTTTCGAATATTGGCCTGACGAAGCGATTATTTTTTTTAACCAGGAATGTCTCAATTCTATATATGTAACTAAGCTGCGATAACAAAAATCTAAATAAAATGTTAAAATTTCACTCAAAATAAAAAAATTCTTTTTTTGAATTGTCGCCAAAAGCAATGTCAATGTGTGTGAAAACAAATTTTGAAAAAATAATTTTGTGTTAAAAATGTTTGACTTAGCCTGGATAATTATCCAGTGTAAGTCAAAATGATGGATATCGAGGCTAAGTCCAATAAAGTCGGCACAAAATATTTTTTTGAAGAGGAAGGGGTATTCATTTTGTCATTCCGTTTGTAACACCGTGAAATATGTGAGATTCTCTGATCAAACGGATCAACAATTAAAAATGTTCTCCCGATTATTATGTTCAATTGAGAAATTAATGTTAGTACAAAATCCTGTGCCGTTGTCGTGTAGTCTCGGGGGAAGTTTGAGGTGAGCTATAGAGGCTAATGGTTTCCAAATTCCATAACTTCTGACACAGCACGATGGGGCAGATGACCAGTTTTATAGGCAAAAACGAATTGGAGGCAGCTACACCTTTGACTTTTCGTACATGTAGTTATGGTGGTTACCTAAGTCGCCTATACAAATTTTGAGTTGCCACGCCCACTTACAGTGGGATGGGATGGATTTTTTGAGGTTAAATATCTTAGGGAACAGGTACTTATGCTGCTTACAAAAGCTGTATAGCAAAAATTTAATTTCTCAACCTACTGCCACGCCCACTTACAGTGGGGTGGTAGTTTGTTTTTTAAGGAAATATATTAGGAAACATATAGGTCTTTTAATTCCGTACACGTACTTATGGTTTTTACTGACGTTGTCTTCCAAAATTGTAAGTTGATCAATCCACTGCAACACCTACTTACAGGTAGATCTTTGAAATGTATTGCAGTTATCTTGATGGTTGATAATCCTTTCACAAAATGTGTTGCAAAATGTGGTTCCAATTTTCCATTTTTGGTAATTTTTAGATGTTGGTAAAACGCTGGCACTATTACTTTTTGAAAATGCGTTATTTCAAAAATTGACTTTTTGCCTCCAAAATTGGTATCCGGCCACATCGTGGCACATGTAGGAGTATCATAATATATATTTATAAAAATGTACATATTAGGTTAAAATTGGTTACATATGAATTTATAGTACACTGGATAATATATATGGACTCTATAAACAATTTCCACTGATATTAAAACACCTGTGTTTATTAAAACCAAGTAAGTGGTGTAGGGTATTACATAGTCGGCCACGCCCAGCTGTAACTTTTTCTTACTTGTTAATTAATATATTAATTATAAACACTTCTGTGAAATTCATGATCAATGGCATTTCGGCCATTTTCTAGCCGAAATTTTACAATATCTGAATTTTTAATAAGTTCTACTCCAAAAAATAGAGGAACGACTCGTAAACATACACGAAAAACAATACATACTTTATGGCAGTGCATTGCTTTTTTGGCAGCATGGTTTGAAAAAAACGAGTTGCCACCTGGTTCCAAATTTTTATTTTTTGCCATTTTAAAGTGTTGTCAATAATCTGTCATTATTTCTTTCTGAAAATATGTTACTTCAAAATGGACTTTTTGCCTCTCAAATTGGTATTTGATCCCATCGTGCACAGTAAAGATATTTTGAGGCGCGAAGATACGTTTGAAAGGCATCCTGGTACAAATTCTAAATCGATTTAGCAATGTCCTTCTTTCTGTTGAAAGCACGCTTGCTTGATTCATATCGCTTGGGATCGGCCAAGAAGTAAACATGAACATTAAAAGAATGGATCAAATGTATGTTTTTTAAAATGGAAAATTTACTTTCTTTTTTTAATAATCAGTTAACAGTGGTTAGCACGATTATTCCGACGGAAATGTTGAAAATAAAACATTGACAACATACACAAAACATATACAAAAATTCATCACATGTACACTTAAACGAACACTATCCTTTATCCTGCTCCTAGCATAACGTTGGAAATGGGCAACTGGAACACATATCGTACTTTAACAAAATTATGTCAGCAAAAGATATTTACACAAACTATTTGAAATTATTATTTTGTAAACAAATAATTTTTCTGCAAGTTTTAGAGTTCCCTTTTTTTATACAGAAACTTATGTTTTTCTGTGGATACAATTAATAAACATTGACAAAAAACCTTGATGGCAATATTCTTTACTGACACCCGAACGAAAGCTTTTATAATTTGAAATCATAACACGAAAGCTTTTAAACGTGTTACAAAAACCCAATTTATGAGTCGTTCGCCAGATATCATGCGTTCGTGTAGAATTTCAATCGACTACAGGAAACCCTCCGTAAATCATGAAATTTGGTTTAACATTACTCTGTATTTTTCGAAATTTGCACAAATTATATTCGACTGGACGAATTAAAAGTTTAATTTTGATCTATTATAAGTTCTTAAATTTTCTTATTAAATGGTTTAAATAAACTGAATCGTTTATTTTAAAAAAGTAAAAAGTAAAAAAAAGATATAACATATTAGGCAGATTATGATATTTGTTAAATAAATTCTGATTAATTATTATAATTTTGAATTAAATTTAATTAAGCAGTTTAAAGATCATGCCGAGGCGAGACTACAAAAATGTTTTTTTTTATATTATACTTCAAGTGTTGTCAAAAAGGCAGTAAACTTCAAAAAACATTCTTAAATACTAGCGATTAAATATTATTAGACTAATCGAATAATATATTTCGAATATTTGTTAGAATAATGAAAAATAGTAATTTTCAAACAACGAATAATTCGAATAAATTGATCCAACTAATCGATTAATCAATTTTGTTTATTTTGCATAAAAATAGAAAAATCATCATCTGCTTTACATTATAAAGGGTCCGCCATCTAACGTTTTTTTTCAACTATTCAACCGTTGGACTATTATTTGTGGGGTGCCCGAGTCAGCCATTTGAATGAAATTATTTTCCATTATTAACCGGAAGGATTGTACTTTCAAATAAAAAAAGAAATTTGAGAAAATATTCAGTAGTTTTTTTTATAGCATTTTCAAAAAAAAGTTATTTGTTGAAATATGTGGTTTCTAGAGCGAAAAAGTAAATCATAGGAGACATCTAACGTTTTTTTTTTCAACTATTCAACCGTTAGACTATTATTTGTGGGGTGCCCTCAGCAGTCATTTGAATGAAATTATTTTCCATTATTACCCGGAAGGATTGTACATTCAAATAAAAAAGAAATTTTGAGAAAATATTCAGTAGTTTTTTATAGCATTTTCAAAAAAAAAGTTATTTGTTGAAATATGTGGTTTCTAGAGCGGGGTCCGCCATCTAACGTTTTTTTTTTTCAACTATTCAACCGTTGGACTATTATTTGTGGGGTGCCCTCAGCAGCCATTTGAATGAAATTATTTTCCATTATTAACCGGAAGGATTGTACTTTCAAATAAAAAAAGAAATTTGAGAAAATATTCAGTAGTTTTTTTTATAGCATTTTCAAAAAAAGTTATTTGTTGAAATATGTGGTTTCTAGAGCGGAAAAAGTAAATCATAGGAGACATTGGTATGAGAGCTATATTTGTTGCTCAAAGGGTCCGCCATCTAACGTTTTTTTTTTCAACTATTCAACCGTTGGACTATTATTTGTGGGGTGCCCGAGTCAGCCATTTGAATGAAATTATTTTCCATTATTAACCGGAAGGATTGTACTTTCAAATAAAAAAAGAAATTTGAGAAAATATACAGTAGTTTTTTAATAGCATTTTCAAAAAAAAAAGTTATTTGGCGGACCCTATATATCAATTTAGAAGAATCTGTTGGCCTCCTTTAGCGACGTTCTATAGTTAATGAAGAAACTGATTTGCATAGGTCCATCCATGACCTGGTATTAACCAAAATTATAAATTTGAAGGAAATCTAGAATACATATAGCAAATATTCGCTATATATAAAATCTATATCTTCTACACTGAAAGAATTTTCCTTCATAATATTTTTCATAAAAGGTTCTTCATAAATTTAGTGAATTTTTTCTTAATATGTATGAAAAATTCATAAATAAAATGAAATGTTTCATACAACAAAATTGTTAATTAGAGAAACTTAGGTTCATAAGATCAAAGAAAGATTTCATATTTTTAATGAAACAATTCTTAAATATTATGAAATATGTCATGTGTATGTGTTCATAAATATAATGAAGGATTTCATAGTTTTTATGAAATGTTTCATAACTTACAACCACATTTTTAGTGTGTCGACTTTTTATGTTTACATTGGAGACTTCAGTATAAATTATGAAATTTTTCATAAAATTAATGAAGTTTCTTCATAAAATCTATGAAAATGTTCATAAATCATATTATGAAAATAATGAACTTGTATGACAAAAGTTCATCGAATGAATAACTGCATTTCATAGTTTCTAAGAAATGCTTCATAAATTCTATGACACTTTTCATTGATTTGTGAAACATGATTCATACAATTTAAGAAATGTTTCTTTGGCGACTTTTTAATGAAAATTTTCACTGAGGTTAAGACAAAATCATAAATAGTATGAAGATAATTCTTTTAGTGTAGCTTTTAAAGACTTTAGAGAAAGAACTAAACATATACTTTCATATGATGGAGGTGTTTTTGATGATTTTTTTCGAATTAGGTTATTGAAAAATATAATAACCTTCATTGAATTGCATTTGCTCATGGATAGAAATAAATTTCGTAATAGGGGCGGTCGAATGACAGACGAGCCGAATCAGCCGACGCCGACCCATTTTGGGTAGCAACTCCGCCTCGGATAATTCTGGGTCGGCTTGTATCTCCGATCTTATTACTGCAGATCGGTTGGGATTAAAAGTGGACGAAGTTGGCCCAGAGGGAAGAAATTTTCCTTAACAGGGACTGAAAATATCCCTAATATTTAGATAGTTTAAGCAAATTTTTTGATAGTTTCTGCTTTATATTCACTTGAAATTTGTTGCGTACATTCCTCTTGTAGTGTGAAAACACCAAAAATTGAATAAAATTTTTAGCGGGCGAAATGGACCAAAAGGGCAATGTACAATGACACGACAACAGCTAGAATCATGAATTTCGGTATGTACATCCTTAGTTGCGTAGATATGCAAAATAGAGGGATTTTTCGAAAGTCGTACTTTTAAGGGTTACAATTAGATTACAATTAAGGGGATTTTTCCAAAATCGTGTTTTGAGGGCACAATGAAAAAGGAATAAAACTGGTGCCAAGCAAACGGCTACAGCTATAATCATGAAATTAGGTGTGTGCATTCCACCGTGGACGCGGGGGACCAAAATGGTACAAACACTTGGTCTGTAGCTGGAATCAAGAAATTGCAAAGGAAGAAATGGGCCCTGAGAAAATGTATGAATAATGAAGCATCAAAATTTATTTAAAACAGTGTGCACAACAATGCTTTACACAAAAATCGTAATGCGTAAAAAATATCACAATTTTCCTATTCCTCTAAACTGTCGGTAATCTGCGGAAGAATCGATCCGGCCAAACTTAACGCCTTTTATTTGTTTCAATATAGAATTTACGCTCATTGAGATACGATTTTATTAAAAGGTAATAATAATTTTATATAGAAGTTCATGATGTTCGAATGCCTGCTTTACATCTAAAATCACTGCAGAGTCATATGATTCATTCCATGCCAAGCGGTACGATTTTTGACCCCGATAGAACAATCCAAGTTCTCATTATTCGTGTCATAAAAACATTTTATACGTTTTTTTTTTTTGAAAAAATTAATTTTTTTTTCATGTTTTGTGACCAATTTAATAGTGGTGAATTTTCGTGTGTTCGTTCAATGATCTGTAACTCCTGAAGCTCTTAACCTTAATGTACTATATCTTTTTTTGAAGGCTTTGAGTTTTTCCAAATTAATCCCTTTAATATGGATTTTTGAAATGATTACATTAATCGATTTATTTAAATAGATATTAGATATAATTTTTAATGACTGTGTGAGTTTGACGGGTTCTATTTTTATTTTTATGAGAATTATACATAGTCCTATCTATCTTCTTCTATATATATAAAAGAGTTGCGTGATTGAGTGACTGACTGACTGATCACTCCCCAGACCAAACGGCTAGAGCTAGAATCATGAAATTTGGTGTGTACATTTCTCTTACAGTGTAGAGGTGTGATAAGACGGGATTTTTCGAAATTCGTACTTTTAAGGGGTAAAATGGGGTAAAAACGGATAAAAATGGTACCACCGCAATGACCAAACGGCTGGGCCTAGAATCTTGAAATTTGGTATGGATATTCCTCTTGCGGCATGAAGACAACCTAAAAAGTGACATTTTAAAAATTCGTACTTTTGGGGGGTTAAATGGTACAAAAAGGACAAAAATGGTACCTATAACATGGTTGAAGCTAGAATCATGAAATTTAGTATGTACATTTCCCATACAGTGAACAAATCAGATTTGAAGGGAGTTTTTTGTAATTCGTACTTTTAAGGGATAAAATGGGGTAAAGAGGGATAAAAATTGTACCACCGCAATGACCAAACGGCTGGGCCTAGAATCTTGAAATTTGGTATGGATATTCCTCTTGCGGCATGAAGACAACCTAAAAGTGACATTTTAAAAATTCGTACTTTTGGGGGGTTAAATTGTACAAAAAGGGACAAAAATGGTACCTATAACATGGTTGAAGCTAGAATCATGAAATTTAGTATGTACATTTCCCATACAGTGAACAAATCAGATTTGAAGGGAGTTTTTTGTAATTCGTACTTTTAAGGGGTAAAATGGGGTAAAGAGGGATAACAATTGTACCACCGCAATGGCCAGACGGCTGGGACTAGAATCTTGAAATTTGGTATGGATATTCCTCTTGCGGCATGAAGACAACCCAAAAGGTGACATTTTAAAAATACGTCCTTTTGGGGTGTTAAATGGTACAAAAAGGGAAAAAATGGTACCTATAACATGGTTGAAGCTAGAATCATGAAATTTGGTATGTACATTTCCCTTACAGTGAAAAAATCAGATTTGAAGGGAGTTTTTTGTAATTCGTACTTTTAAGGGGTAAAATGAGGTAAAGAGGGATAAAAATTGTACCACCGCAATGGCCAAACGGCTGGGACTAGAATCTTGAAATTTGGTATGGATATTCCTCTTGCGGCATGAAGACAACCCAAAAAGTGACATTTTAAAAATTCGTCCTTTTGGGGTGTTAAATGGTACAAAAAGGGAAAAAATGGTACCTATAACATGGTTGAAGCTAGAATCATGAAATTTGGTATGTACATTTCCCTTACAGTGAACAAATCAGATTTGAAGGGAGTTTTTTGTAATTCGTACTTTTAAGGGGTAAAATGAGGTAAAGAGGGATAAAAATTGTACCACCGCAATGGCCAAACGGCTGGGACTAGATTCTTGAAATTTGGTACAAAAATTTCTCTTATAGCTTCAACGCGCCCAAGAACATATTTTTCAAAATTCGTACTTTTAAGTGGTAAAAAGGGATAAAAATGGTACCATCACAATGACCAAACGGCTGCGCCTAGAATCTTGAAATTTGGTATGGATATTCCTCTTGCGGCATGAAGACAACCCAAAAAGTGACATTTTAAAAATTCGTAGTTTTGGGGGTTTAAATGATACAAAAATGGTACCTATAACATGGTTGATGCTAGAATCATGAAATTCGGTATGTACATTTCCCTTACAGTGAACAAATCAGATTTGAAGGGCGTTTTTTGTAATTCGTACTTTTAAGGGGTAAAATGAGGTAAAGAGGGATAAAAATTGTGCCACCGCAATGACCAAACAGCTGGGACTAGAATCTTGAAACTTGGTACAAAAATTGCTCTTATAGATTCAACGCGCCCAAGAAAATATTTTTAAATTAGTACTTTTTGTGGGTGATATCGGGTAAAAAGGGATAAAAATGGTACCAATCAAACGGATGGAGCTGGAATAATAAAATTCGGTGTGTACATTAGAGCGTACCAGGTTACAAGTAAAAAAAAAAAAGTTCGCCGTACACCTTCGAATATGAAGTATTATTGAAAGGTAGTTTCAAAAAATTTTTTTTTATTTTTTTATGCCGAACGTAGGGGTCGCGCTTTTACATTTTTCTATATAACTTCTGCATTTATAAACGGATTTTAAAGTGTGATACATCGATGTTTTTGTCCGATTTTTTTGTCTTTGAAGTCATTGAGCTCAAACATGATTCATGATTTTATGCGAGCTTTAATTTTCGATTATTAGAGTGGTACATTAGGGTAGTAGCAACTGAGAAATGATGGGTAAGTACCAGAAGGGGGTGCTTGAGCTCAATGACTTCAAAGACAAAAAAATCGGCCTCGTCGAGACAAAAACATCGATGTATCACACTTTAAAATCCATTTATAAATACAAGTTATATAGAAAAATGTAAAAGCGCGACCCCTACGTTCGGCATAAAAAAATAAAAATTTTTTTTTTGAAACTACCTTTCAATAATACTTCATATTCGAAGGTGTACGGCGAACTTTTTTTTTGAGGTACGCCCTAGTGTACATATCTCAAAACCCTTAGAAACGCAAAATGACCGAATCTTTTTGAATTCGTACTTTTAGTAGGTAAACGGGGAAAAGGGGATAAAAAAGGTACAAACAACACGGATGACGCTACAATAATGAAATTCGATATGTGTATTCGTTGTACAGCCCAAATCACTGATAAGAAGACATTTTTCGAAATTTGTAATTTTAAGGGATTAAATGGGATAAAAATTTTACCTCAGCCCAGACCAAACAACTGGGCCTAGAATCATGAAATTCGGAACGGACATTAAAATTCGTACTTTTTGTGAGTGAAATTGGGTAGAAAGGGATACAAAATGGTACCAATCATACATCCTGAAAATGCCTACAACCGCAAATTGAAGAAATTTTTCGAAATTCGTACTTTTAAAGGGTAAACGAGAAAAGCGGATAAAAAAGGTGCCAAGAACATGGATGACGCTACAATAATTAAATTCGGTACGCATATTCGTCTTATAGTGTAAATGATTAATAACAAGGAATTTTCCGATATTTGTACTTTTAAGGGATTAATTAAAGTGGTGCAAATGATATCAACCAAAATTGGGGATTTGGGATAAAGATAGTACCAACCAAAGTTTTCAGCTAGAATATGAAAAGAAATTCGGTGTGTACATTTCTCCGAGTACATAAATTAATGTTTCGAAATTTGTATGTTTAAGGACACAAACGGCACAGAAAGAGTTATGTGTGAACATTATCTTTTTTTATTTTGACCAAAGCTTATGTCAATTTGCGTGTAAAGTATAGAAGTTATATTAGGTTTAATTTTACGTACGGGTCGTTTGTTTTGGAATATGGACTATACGTATGTGTGTACCATAAGATGTATATCAATTTCCCCCATTTTCGAAATTAAACTAAGTTTGGGAAAATAGTACTATGTGCTGAGTTTGAATAAATTCTTTAAGTCCCTTCCAGAGTCATCGTGTATACAAGCGAGCCAGACGGACGTGAAAGGGACTTGGGACATACTTATGGTTTTAACTCTCTCCTTCAATGCGATACACTTTTATTCTATCCCTAATGATATTTTCACAGCTTAAGAAAGAAATGTGCAAATAATTTTCTACTTTATATGATTTTTTGTAGAAAAATTGTTTCCATTTTGTGCCTATAAATTAAACTACTGACTACGTCTAAACGCTGAAAGTGGTATCCTTCAAAACAGTTTGAATACTGATACAAACTACTGTCTTACCATACAATTTTTCCGCGTACGAAGTAGCGGGTATTTGCTAGTTTATATATATATATATATATATATATCGAGCCATTAGCGCGGAATGATCGTAAGCGACATTTTCTGAAAATATTTTTTATTTTTGAATTTAAAATTTTATGGGCTGATACATAAATAAAAATTGTCAAAATGTCAAAATTGTTAACGTTTATATAAAAAAATGGGGCTAAGATTTTATCGTAAGTCGATGCTCACATTTTCAAAGAAAGCAATTTTATCGTAAGCGACAGTTCATGAATTTAGGTAAAAACTGTCAGATAATGAATACCTCTTACATTATCTGACAGTTTTTACCTAAATTCAAAATAAATGTTTTAGATAGGTCTATCAATATATTGATGCAATAATAAGTGTATTTTTATACCCTCGACCATAGAATGAAGTGTTCGTCTGTTGGTTGAAAGTACGATAGGTTACGAACGAACTAAGCTAAGAGGTTCGTAGTTTATATATATTTTTATCGATCCAGAAGAGAAAAGTTTACCCACAAGAACTGAAAGTAGCTCTAAATTATTGTCTTTTTGGAGAACACAAAGCCTTTTTGTATGATTTGTTCCTTATATACAATAATTTAATATACTTCTTGGACTATTCGTATATTAAGCCAAATACTATATATTTATATGGTTTTGGTATCATTTCCCTATTATTGTGGGTAAACGTTAACATTTATTTAATTCAAATAGTGGTAAATTTGACAAAAGAAACATAATATTTAGCTTAAAATAGTGATCAAAATGGGCACACAATTATATAGAGTTAGAGAGTAAACAAGTAAAAACGGCGTTAAGTTTGTCCGGACCGAACTTTATATAACCTCCACCATGGATTGCATTCCACAGAGGCTTTCGATTTTCGTAGAAGTGTAGTAATATTACAGGAAAATATAATTTTTTAATATAGCCTTATTTATTATTTAAACATAGAAAAAATAATTTTATAAATAAATATAATATTTTTATTATTTCAAACCACGCTTATAAGGCAAGGCTACCAACACGTTTACACTATATATAACGAAGTAATACTTCAAGTCAATTTAAAAAATAAATGTTCTTATATTTATATTTTCAAAAAAGCTTACATACCATAAATATTGTTAGTGGATGCTACAGTTGGTTGTATTTCCATTATATTTTAATGTACAAATTATGAAAATCATTATCACATAGCATAGTGCAAAATAATGATTCAACCAACTTTTTATTTTGCAGAACAATGTATACACCGAATTCCATGATTCTAGCATAGGTCATTTTGTTGGTACTATTTTTATCCCCTTTTACCATTTTAACCCCAAAAAGTACGAATTTCGAAAAATACCTTTATTTTTGCTAGCGTGTTTTCAACAGACGGACGGATGGACGGACATGGCCAGATCGTCTTAGAATTTTATGACGACCAAAAATATATATACTTTATAGGGTCTCAGGTCGATATTTCAAGGTGTTACAAACGGAATGACAAAGTTAGTATACCCCCACCCTGTAGGTGGAGGGTATAAAAACTTCAGATTTCGTTAAGAATGTTAACATAACGTTTATGCTTTCCGGTCATACAATGATGCCAGTTGATTCTAAACGCTATACAATTGAATCATTTTGTAAAGGAAGAATAATTTGGCCCCTTCAGAGTGGCCGACCATAATTACAAATTCCCGCACGATACCGAAGTGTTATGAAAGTATTTTACTAAATCATTTAGATTTTAAGGACTGGAATTCATTTTCTACAGCATTTCTACCGCCAAATATTAAAATAAAATTTAATTGTTTGAAAAAGTGTGATTTTGCGCAAAATTTAAATATGGATATTTTGCAGATAGTAGGGTGGATGAAATGAATATTAATTTAATTATTTGTTCAAAGAAAAATTCAATATCGATATTACCTAAAAACTTTTATATGAAATTTAACTATTAATCATAGGAATTCAAGTGTGTCTAAAATTGTTTTTTATTAACGGTTTGAATTATTTTACTGTTCATTTTCCCTTTATAAAAGTATTGTTATCTATTTTATTATTTTGATTTAATACATTTTTTTATAATAAAAAGTGTGTTTTTACTAAAATTTCGAGGTTTAATCGAAAAAAACTTATATCGTAAGCGCCACAGTTTTTTTCAGTATTTGTAGCCGCAAGTACAATATTTGTATCGCAAGCGCCAAAAATACCGTATGTTGTAAACAAATGATCAATTTTTAATAATAATTCGTTGGGTACGGCGGAATTAAAACATTTTGCATTTAAACATATTTCATTTTATGAAAATATTTCAAAATAATCAATAAAAACCTTCTCCTGTAAAATGTGTGTTTTGGCGCTTGCGATCATTCCGCGATAAGGGCTCGATATATATATATATATATATATATATATATATATATATATATATATAACAAATCGTATCGATACTTTGGTATACTAACGTTGTTATTACATTTGTAACATCTTGAAATATCGACCTGAGACCCTATAATGAATATATACTTATCGTCATAAGACGATCTAGCCATGTCCGTCCGTTTGTTAAAAGGAGCTAGTACGTCCAAATTTTGCATGAATACGTCTTATAGTTGTAGATCGATTGTTTTCACAAATGGGCGAAATCGGTCCACAGGGAAAAGTTGTTCCCTTACAAGGACTGAAAATACCTCTAATAACCCATAATATTTAAAGTATTTCATCATGTTTTGGGACAAAAAGGGATACAAATGTTACTTTTAAGTAAACCAGTTGAAATATGTGGTCTAAGTGAGTTGATACATAATATAACATTATTTTTTCCAAATTCACCATGAATAATGATATTCGGTGTATATATTCCTCTGATTGCGTAGACACGAAAAAGAAAGGTTTTTCCATATTCGGAACAGAGGGATAAAAATGGTACCAACCAAACGGCTACAGCTAGAATAATGATATTCGGTGAGTACATCCCTCTACATCGTAAGAGATAAAGGAATTTCAAAATTTGTACCTTTGGAATTAAAATAGGATGGAAATAAAACCAACCAAACGGCTGTAGCTTAAAATGCACCCACTATCCCCTATATTTAGGGTTATTTTGAAGATTGCAGCCATATAGTTACTTTTTCATTTGACCTGAAGTATTATTTCGATATATATAGTATAAACATATTGGTAGCCTTGTCTTGTAAGCGTGGTTTAAAATAATTATAATTTTATATGTATGATAGTGTTAATGTGCAGCCAAGTAATAAATGCACCATGACATTTGTAAATAAATTTGCATTCTATTAAATATAGATGCAAAATGGTCTTGAGCCAGGAAAATATCCCATTTCAAATCAAATTTTATATATATTTATAAAATTAATTGATTTGTGTATTGCTGACCTTTTGTTTTAAATATTTCCTTTTGGATTTGTTCAGCTTGAGTCCACAGAAAAACTGGCGTTGTTAGTTTTATTTTATTTTCTTTTAATTTTCCCAATATTTCGGTTGCATTCCTCAACCATCATCAGGTATAAAAACACTAAACAAAAAACATATCTAAATTATAACAAATGTTAACTATAAAAATCACGAAACAATTTTACAAATAATTACATTAAAAATAATTTTGGTCGTCCTGTTAGTCTGCACAAGTTATTGTCAACTAAAAGCCTTGTTTTGTTTTCGTCAGTATTTTTGTACAATATGACTATCAGCTTTCACGCAGTTTTCTGTGTCCGTTTTGTAATTTATTCTCTTATCCGTGGGAACGTCAATAGTGTGTAATACTTCGAGAGTAAATTTGTACGTCTTTAAAATTCGGCGTGTGCCCTGTCAAAGTACAGTGGGCCGCATGAGTAGTTTTTCCTCTATTGGCCTGTCAGTAGCTTTTTGGTCCGATTTTTACGAGGAAAGTCTAGTTTTAAGTTTGGTCGTTGTAGTGTCAACATATACCTTGTCTCCATTACATGATATCTTACAAAGTACATTAGACTTGTCCTCATTCTTAATGTTAAACTTAGTTCTACTGAATGAACTATTTGTATTAAGTGTTAACTGATATTTGTACTTGTTAAAAACGTCAGCATTTTTGAACCTTTCTGAGAATCCTTGTATATATGTCAGTGATTTATATATCTTCCCCTTTTTGCATTGTTATGTTCACTTGGTTTCCTTTTAGTGTACTTTATAAGGTCGTCGATGGTTTAATTCGGGAAGTGATTAGATTTTAGAATTTTATTGATTTTGAGTTCGTTCTCTGTGTGGAATGACTGGTCGCTTATATAAAATACCCTATTTATAAAGTTTATTCGTCAGTGGCGTTTAGAATGTTGGAAGTCTTCCAGGTGGCGTTAGTTTCAATCCAATTTCAACATTTGCCTTGTCTACACTGAAAAAAAATGTTTGATACTGACGCATACTAAAATTAAGTCTGAGAAATGTACTCAATCTTAGTACATTTGTAGCTAAAATTAGTAAATAAAACGTTTGAATAAATTTTACTTGATTTTAGTTTGAATGTACTACATTCAAGTAAAAAATAAACTTAAATTGATAAAAGGCATAGTGGGTGCCAAACAGATACCAATTTCCTTAAGTTTAGTAAATTTTTATTGCAATTTACTTTTTTCTGAGTGTATGAACAGTCGAGTCAAGATTCTTATTTTTCAATAGTAAATTTTCCATTATATTTGAAATATCTGGTGTCATTAATGCAGAAAGTGGGGGCTATATATAAATCTGAACCAATCTGACCCACTTTCACCACAGATGTTTCTAGCTGAAAAGGTGTTGTTCTAAAGGTGAAGAAAATCGGTTACAATATGTGGTCAGAGCGGAAAAAGTCAAATTGAGAGCGAAATTTATATAGGAGCTATATCAAAATCTGAACCGATCTAACCCACTTCCACCATATATGTTTCTAGTTGAATTATAAGGTACTGTAACATATTTGAAGCAAATCCAATAAAATATGTCGTTTCTAGAGTGGAGAAAGTTAAATCGGGAGCGACATTTGTATGTGAGATATATCTAAATCTGAACCGGTCTGACCCACTTTCACCAAAGATGTTTCTACTTGACTTATAAGTTACTTTTAAGAAAACCAGTTGAAATATCTGGTCTTTAGAGCAGAAAAAGTCAAATCTAGAGCAAAATCTGTTAAAATTTCTTTGTTATCGGCATTTTTATCGATAAATATAAATATCGGTGTCGACAAAACATATGCAACTCGTTGCTGTAAAAAGACAGTCAATCATGTGAGGCGTAGAGGGGCAGAAACTAAGGCTCTGTAAGTTTGTAAATTTGAATCACAAAGAAAACAATGTTGTTTAAATAAATATAAATAAAGCATTAAGATATCAAATAATTAACAAAATGCACATATTCTGTGAAAATTTCTTTGTTATCCGCATTTTTATCGATAAATATAAAAATCTGTATGAACAAAACATATGCAGCTCGACAATTTTGTTTAAAATAATTACATTTTTTAAATTTCCTTTGATCTGTCGTTGTTCGTATTAGTAATTAATAAGTCTGTGTGAGGAAATTTTTAGGAATATTAAATTTTATTTTGTTATTTATACACTCCACGAGAGTATTATGTCTTTGTGTATTTGTTTGTTAATTATACCGATCGACTAAGAATAATATTTTGAATAGATTTCTCCGCCCCAGAAACCACGAATTTTCTCCGAATTTCTTCAAAGTGAGCATAACACGTTATATTTGAACTGGAAGAACTTATTGTGAAAGTTAGTCAGTTTGTTCTATGTTTGGATATAACCCAGATACAAATATTCTTTTCGAATTGACAAATTGGACCAGGTCATGATTAGGACCCTATGATTAGGAAATATACAAAAACTCTTCCCGTTTTCACGACTTTAGCCTTTCCTTACTTGTTTTATTATATACAGATACTTTGAAGTCAAAGATATTGATTACGTTAATTTGAACAGAATTAACTTTTATTTTTGAGTGTCTGCAATTGGAAATAATGAAAACATAAATCTCTGTTGTTATATTGAAAACTTGAACCGCTGCCCTCGCACCTTTAGGTTTTGCACGTTCACACTTGTGTGTGAGCATGTTTTTTGTGAGGGAGGGTAGAACAAAAGATACATTTGTTATATGCTCCACTCCTCCACACCCATACGTAATGAACCGGAAAGTGCAGGAATTTAAACATACGAGTACAGACTTTAGTTTATTTTGGTGTGAAATAGTTTCCTTTGATTCTTTTATACCCTCCACCACACGATGAAGAGTATATTTATTTTGTCTTTCCGTTTGCAGCACCTTGAAATATCATATAAATGCACAAGGGTGTAACATTACTTTTCATAATTTTACAGGAGGAAAAACTTAGTACAAAGACATAAAATGGCTTTAAGTTCGGCCGGGCCGAATCTTATATAAACTACACCATGGATTGCATTCCACAGTATTACCGGCAGATTAAAGAGTGTCGACTTCGCGTATACACTTTTATCAAATATTAAAATATTAGGAAAATTATTGATAATACCGATATTTGTTAAAGTTAGGTTTTAAGGTGCTTTTGGATAATTGGCCGCAAAATTGAAAAAAAAAAACTGAAATAGCTTTCTTCCATAGAATTTTTGAATGAAGTGATGTCTATAAGTCTCAATTCAAGCAATGAATATGCCAAATTATTTTATGTTGAGATTCTGTGAAAGTTTTCGGAACACGAAAATTTAGGTAATTATAAAGAAAAGTCAGAAAAAATGCAAAAAGTCATAATATTTTATGCACTTTTTGTCAGAACTGATGTAGGGAACGACAAATACAAAGATGACATGTAGTTGTATTAGTATTAGATCAACTAGAAATGGCAACGCCCAACTATGGGATGAACGACGCATTTAATCGAGATTTGAAATTAAAGTGAATTCAGGAATTTCAGCTGCGTTCATTTTGCGATGAATATGCAATAACAATAAACTTTACGCCTTAACCGATCTGTTGGTGCAATGATTCTGTTGCCGGCGATTCCACGGCAACCGCAGTCGACGAACAGAATCATATGTTGTGTAACGGTCAAACTGGAGTATTTTCAAAACAATTGCTGAACATTCGCTGTAGAAAAAGTTCTGTTGGTATTTAGATTTTTGTCAGTTTCTGTTCCCAAGTGTTGCTCTACATCGTGTTTGGTTGAGCGAACATGCGATATTGGCGGCGAAAATCGTTGAGTTGGAGGATTCCTTTCCTATTATGTTGGCTAGTTGTCATATAGAACTGAATTTTTAAACTCACCGTAGATGCGCAGTCTGTGCCTTAGAATCTTCAGTTAAAAGCAGATTATTTTTGCAAGGACACTGGACAGTGGTGAAATTAACATAGAGCGTATTGAAGAAAAACATCTTAAAGTAAAGTACGACGTGAATACGTTTTGACAACACACATCGCTATATTTCGGCTACGATTCTCTCGCAGATTTTGATTGTTTCGGCTTGATTTCGACCGATATACTATGACGAGAATCAGTTGTAAGAAAGTTCCGCTGTTAAATCGGCAATTAACGTTCGACACTCGTGAAAGTTGTAAATGATAGAATTGGAGTGATTCTCCTCTTGGATTCTTGCGTTGGAACCGCAGGACTATTTTGAACGCGCAGATTTTGGCTACGATTCTCCCGCAGAATTTTATTTCACCGGCTTCATCGGGAATTGCAGCTAAGTTGTTGATAAAGGTCGAACAGCTCATTCAGCAATCAAATTAATAATATGCATATTATGAATATTAAGTAAATTCCAACTGTCGAGGAACTGTGCCTGTGGTGAAGGTTTTACTGTAATGTAAATTGATCGCTCGGGATGGATCACATGGAAAAATTAGACCGAATAATGACTAGACAGCCCTTTTTTACGCAAAAATATATTTTGAAAGGATATAATTGATCTTGATTAAAATTACAAAAATGTTTATAAACAATATTTTGCATGTTGCTATTTATATAGGGGTATTAAAAAATGAAAATTGCATCAAAATCCGCTGAAACAAAATCGTTAAAAATCGTGCAATAATTCTTTTGATGATTTATAGCAAACACTACCAGTGATTCCACGGCCTACTCCTCTCAATAAACTAAATTGTTGCTTGAATTCGCCCTTTTTGTGGATCTCGCCACGCTATTCAAATTAAGGACAATCAAGCGGATCGACGCATCTGCACTATTATATTCAAAACAATTGTTTGAAATTGTCAATGACAAAGTCGCCGTTGACATTTCGACTTTCTGCATTATATTCCCCGTCGATTTTCCAGTTCACCGTACTGAAAAGCGAACTCATTTCAAAATTCACACGACGATCATAAACAAACTAATTGAAATATGGACAGGAAAATTTCTATCGGGTCAGCTAGTATTAAATATATGAATAAAATATTGAATTTTTTGACAGTTTTATAGAAACATCTAAAAGTTGAACAAAAAGAA
Organism: Polietes domitor; assembly: GCA_947397865.1. Classification (NCBI taxonomy): domain Eukaryota; kingdom Metazoa; phylum Arthropoda; class Insecta; order Diptera; family Muscidae; genus Polietes; species Polietes domitor. Next base: position 113,126,133 of record OX377618.1, read on the forward strand.
ACATCATATTAATTTTATATAAATATCTTATTAAATAAGAAAAGAATTCACCCAGCTGTTCTAATGGCAATAAATGGCAATAAATGTAAATACTTGTTTTTTGTTTTTTATTTTTTTTGTCAAACATACAGACAGAAAAAAACTTAATATTCACCCTACAGGCGACCAGTTGATAAATTTAAGTATTTCTGGGGTTAATGAGAGTTGAAATAAGTAAATATAATTAATTGAAAAATTAAAACACACTATATATGGAATATTTTGGAGATTTGGTCAAAAGTCGTATATTTAAGCAACTAAAAACAAGTAAGGAAAGACTAAAGTTTCTATCCGAATACAATTCAATTTGGTAAAAAAGTGAAAACGGGAAGGATTTTTGTACGTTTCCTAATCATAGGCTAACAATTTGTTAAATCGAGAATAATATTTGTATCGGGGCTATATTCGAATTTTTGGCAATTTTTTAATAATTTTTTCTTTTTATCCAAAATGAGCAAATTCAATCGCGGGTAAATGTCAACCTATTTGAAATTTATCCACTTTGTACGAAAGGTAATCCAACTGAGATTTCAAATCATATTTCACTTTATTGTGAAAGTATTACCAAATAATTGTATTAACAGTTCAACGTACATGCAATATCAGCTTTAACATTCAATTGACCTATTATTATTATACACTCCACGAGAATATTATGTCATTGTGCATTTGTTTGTAACACCCAAAAGGAAGCGAGATAGACCCATTGTTAATTATACCGATCGACTTAGAATCACTTTTTGAAACGAATTAGCAATGTCCGTCCGACCGTCTGTCTGTCCATATATTCTTGTAATCAAAGTACAGGTCGCAATTGTAGCCAGAACCAAATTAATCTTTGCACAACGAAATTTTTCGGGATAAGGACAAACGCTATTTAATTTGAAGAAAATCAGTTCAGATTTAGATATATTCCCCATACGAATTTCACTCCCTATTTGACTCTTTTCACTCTAAATACCACATATTTTAACAGATTTTCTTCAAATTTTGCAAGACATCTTATATTTGCACTAGAGACACATATGGTGAAAATAGGTCAGATCGGTTCAGATATATATATATATGGTATATGGTCCATAAAGTATACATATTCTTGATAGTCATAAAATTCTAAGACGATTTAGACATGTCTGCCTGTCTGTCTGTTGAAAGCACGCTAGCTGCCGAACGAAATGCCGAAAATGAACGAAATGTGGTTATGTAGATCTGTGGGCAAAATTGGCCCAGAGGGAAACATTTTTCCCTAACAAGGACTGAAAATACCCCTAATATTTAGATTAGTTAAGCAATTTTTTTGAAAATGTCTGCTTTATATGCACTTACAATTTCTTGCGTACATTCCTCTTGTAGCGAAAAAGCACCAAAAAGTAAAAGTTTTAGTGGGCGAAATGGAACAATAAGGGATAAAATGGTACCAATGATACGACAACAACAACAAATTGCGTAGATACGTAAAATGCATGTATTTTTCAAAATTCTTACTTTTAAGGGATAAAATTGGAAAAGAGGGATAAAAATGATACAATCAAAGAATTTTTCGAAATTTGTACTTTACATTTTATATAGTAGAGGAGTATTAATATTATATATAATAACGAAGCATCACAATTTTCCTAATATGGTTCTGCATTTCTATGTAAAGTCGACAGCCTCTTATCTGTCGATAATAATGTAGAATGCACCCCGTGGTGGGGGGGTATATAAGATTCGGCCCGGCCGAACTTAACGCATTCTTGTTTGTTTGAAATTAAAATCACAGAATTATTATTTGAAGTCTATAAAACGCAGTTAAAAAATATTCTAACTACGAGCTCTTTGTGTCCTTTCTATAGACACAGCGAATTATATACTGATGTGGTTAATCAGGCCCGTGCGCAGGATTTTCCCCTGAGGGGGGGGGGTTTAATCACATTCATAAAAAAGTTTACCCTATAATGAGTTAAAATTAACTAAAATTTAGGAAACCAAGTACATTTTTACTAAATATTAATAGAATTTTGCTGAAATTTCCCTAAATCTAAGTAAATTTTTTACTAAAACCAAGTAAGTTTTTACTAAATTTAAGCAAAATTTTCCTAAAACTAAGTAAATGTTTACTCAAATCAAGTAAATAAAGAGTGATTTTTTTGAGGTTAGGATTTTCATGCATTAGTATTTGACAGATCACGTGGGATTTCAGACATGGTGTCAAAGAGAAAGATGCTCAGTATGCTTTGACATTTCATCATGAATAGACTTACTAACGAGCAACGCTTGCAAATCATTGAATTTTATTATCAAAATGCGTGCTCTGTTAAGAAAGTTCAGAAAGAAAGAAATTGTGTTCAACGTAAATAGGCAGAATTGTCGATTTTGGAGTGAATATCAGCCAGAAGCATTGCAAGAGCTACCAATGCATCCAGAAAAAGTCACAGTTTGGTGCGGTTTATGGGCTGGTGGCATCATTGGACCGTACTTCTTCAAAGATGATGCGAATCGTAACGTAACTGTGAATGGTGAGCGCTACCGTGAGATGATATCCAACTTTTTTTTGCCCAAAATGGAAGAACTGAACTTGGTTGACATGTGGTTTCAACAAGATGGCGCTACATGCCACACAGCTCGCGATTCTATGGCCATTTTGAGGGAAAACTTCGGAGAACAATTCATCTCAAGAAATGGACCGGTAAGTTGGCCACCAAGATCATGCGATTTGACGCCTTTAGACTATTTTTTGTGGGGCTACGTCAAGTCTAAAGTCTACAGAAATAAGCCAGCAACTATTCCAGCTTTGGAAGACAACATTTCCGAAGAAATTCGGGCTATTCCGGCCGAAATGCTCGAAAAAGTTGCCCAAAATTGGACTTTCCGAATGGACCACCTAAGACGCAGCCGCGGTCAACATTTAAATGAAATTATCTTCAAAAAGTAAATGTCATGGACCAATCTAACGTTTCAAATAAAGAACCGATGAGATTTTGCAAATTTTATGCGTTTTTTTTAAAAAAAAAGTTATCAAGCTCTTAAAAAATCACCCTTTATTTACTCAAACTGAAGACAATTTTGCTGATTTTTTTCCTCAAAACGAGTAAATTTTTACTTAAACTGAGGAAAATTTTATTTTATACAAGGAAAAAAGATGAAATTAAAATAAGTTCAATTTATCTAAAAAAATCAAACAAATAGTTTTGCTACAGAGTATGTCTGAGTAAATGTCTGAAGAACTCGGCATAAATTTCAGTTAACATTTTAACATAATTTTAAGAAAAACACACCTTAAAATTTCCTCAATGGAATTTTTTCCATAAAAAATTCACTTATATTCACTTAAAACCTTGGAAATATTCTTTCACATAAGTTTGAATTTACTCAATTGTAAGAATTTTTTATTAGATCCAACGAAATGTTTTTAAGTAAATCTACTACCCTTTTCTAGTAAATGAACTATTTACTATGGCTTTGAAAGAAGGACACTTTACTCATACTTAGTTAATTTTCCAACTTTTTAGGAAATTTTTACTGGAGCGTTTGGAAACCACTCATATTTTATTGCCAGGATCTTCGAGAAATATTTTGATTTTGCCCTACAGACATTGTCGGCAAAATTGAATTTCAGTAATTCATCTATCAGTATACTCAAAGGAATATGTCAGTAAAAGAAAGCACAAAGTCTACTGAAAGAGCAGAGAAAAGAAACAGAAAGAGACAGCAGATTTGTATCTGCTGAGACGGTAAACAGCTGTTTGCTGTTTTTAGCAATATATATGATACGCATATTGTCCCAAGCTAATATAAAAGAAAATTCGAGCTAAACTCGCTTATGAACGCTTATCTATTTTTATATTTAAATTAACAACAGCCAATTTTAGCAGACTGCAAACTCTTTAGCAGTGTGAATGGTGATGTAAGATTGCAGATACTTTTCACAATTTTGACTTTACTATTATTTATACTTTTATTTTAACCTGATTCAAAATGCTATTAACGCGAAATGATGGAATTTGATAGTACGATATGCCCTAAATCTAGAAAAATGTTTTAAACAAAATCGTTGTAGCGAATTATAACCACTTATGCAGTCACAAACTAACGTGCGAGGCGATAGCCAAATCAGAAAATTAAAAAAATGGCTTTAGAAAAAAATCTTTTCCAAATTTAGATGACAGGTGAAATCCAAATCTGAGAATAGTTTGGCATTCAAAACTCATTTTCGAGAAAATGGTTCATAGCCACTTTTGAATATAAGCCCTCGATATATATTTTGAAGAAATATTACACAAAAAACGATCAAATTCCTCGGCGATAAACCCTTCAGTCCCTCATTTTTTCTATGATAAAGCATTGGATATGCTTTTTGAAAAAGTATGGGTCTAAATAGGATGTCTAAAGAGTTTTGGGTTTTTTAATTTATATAGGACATCAGTAACAGGATGTTTACCCAAAATATTTATACGCATATTCCGATTAAATAAATAATATTTGGAAATGTTTCTTAATTTTTATAATCTTAAATATGTATAAATTCGAATAACAAATACAGTTTTTTTGTATTCGGTGAAATGCAAGAAGAAACAATTAGAAATTATAATTCCAAAAAGCCAAATAATTGGTATTTTAGAGTTTTGGTTTCCTACGTAGATTAAAATTACTGAATTTGTTGTTTCTCTTTTGAATAATACTTGTTACATATGCACAAAAAATACTAACTCTGAAAAATATTTGACATATGTAAGTGAGAAATATAAAAAAATTTAGTATGTTAAAACTCATTTATTATTGTTTCGCAACTTTAAAGTAGATTTTAAAATAGAGACCTACACGCAGAGAAAAAATACATTTCGAAGAAACGAAATATTAGACAAGTGAACATCGTTTTTGAATTTCTTTTGTGGGAAAAATTTGTTTGTTTTCGGTAAACATGTCATCAGTTGTTGCAAATGAACAAAGAGAAATAAGTTTATGTCAAAGTTATAAAAAACAGTTATCTTCGTTTGTCAAAATGGATTTGTATTATAATTGCAAACTCCCAAAACATTGGAAGTAACAGAAACCGTTGTTGTTGTATCTGTGATGAAAATAGGTCATTTTTTCGGGTTTTTCATGATTTTACTGCAAAATTACCATTTCAGACGAGTTATTTTAAAAAGACCTTAAAAATTCTATATTTTATTGTTTCAGAAAGTCTATAAGGTTTTAAAAAGTATATGTTTGAAACCTCTCTGGGGGGGGGTTTGAACCCCCAAAACCCCCAATTTTCTGCATTTATCATAGAAAAAATGCGGGACTGAAGGGTTTATCGCCGAGGAATTTGATCGTTTTTTGTGTAATATTTCTTCAAAAATGTATATCGAGGGCTTATATTCAAAAGTGGCTATGAACCATTTTCTCGAAAATAACTCAGTTTTTTCAAACTATTCTCAGATTTGGATGCCATCTGTCATATAAATTTTGAAAATTTTTTTTTCTAAAGCCATTTTTTTAATTTTCTGAGTAACCTCTCACGTATGTTTGTGACTGCATAAGTGGCTATGAACATAAAACTAATAGAAATAAAATAGTTCAACAATGGAGCAGCATAAAACCGAAGGTTATAATTCGCTACAACGATTTTGTTTAAAACATTTTTCTAGGCGTAACTTTTTATCATATTGAGAATACCAAAATATTTTTATGGCATATGATTGCTCACTTCATTCGGAATATTTGTGTCAGCAAGTTTTCAGAATCTTATTCTTATTTCAACATTCATAGTGCTCAATTTTAAACATACAAAAGTGGCTATGAACCATGAAATCGCGAATAATAAGAAATTTCGAAAACTTTTTAATCGGAGCAATTAGTAATTCTTTTTAGATTAAACTGTAGAAGAACGATAAATAATTTCTCTTCAAATTAAGGAGAAAATCAGTTTTATCGATCTCCTGAAAAGTTATGTTTTTGTTCATAGCCACTTATTAATATAAGCCCTCGATATGTATGCATGTAATTCCAAGCAACTATTTAAAAAAAAGTGTTACACTTAGAGAACAAGTCTGTTAATAAAAGCAGCGATAGTATGCTGCCTATCAGCAGACACTTTTCTGCTATTACAGCTGTTTTTGGCATAACAGCAGTTTCCTGCAACCTTCTAAATCTGCTATAATTGGCTGTTGTTAATTAAAATATAAATATACATAAGCGTTCATAAGTGAGTTTAGCTCCAATTTTCTTTTATATTAGCTTGGGACAATATGCGTATCATATATATTGCTAAAAACAGCAAACAGTTGTTTACCATCTCAGCAGAAATCTGCTGTCTCTTTTTTAACAGCTGAAAATCTGCTCTTTCAGTAGACTTTCTGCTTTCTTTTACTGACATATTCCTTTGAGTACTGATAGATGGATTACTGAAATGCAATTTTGCCGACAATGTCTGTCGGACTAATGTATCAAAATATTTATCGAAGATCCTGGCAAAAAAATATGAGTGGTTTCGAAACGCCTCAGTAAAAACTTCATAAAAAGTTGGAAAATTAACTAAGTATGAGTAAAGTGTCCTTCTTTCAAAGCCATAGTAAATAGTTCATTTACTAGAAAGAGGGTAGTAGATTTACTTAAAAAACATTTCTTTAGACCTAATAAAAAATTCTTACAATTGAGTAAATTCAAACTTATGTGGAAGAATATTTTCAAGGTATTAGGTGAGAAAAAAATCTGAAATTTTTTGTATGAAAAAAAATCCATTTAGAAATTTTTAACTTAAAAATGTGTTTTTTTCCTAAAATGAAGTTAAAATGTTTACTGAAATTAATGCCGAGTTCTTCATACATTTAAGTATTAATTCTTGAATATTAATCTAAGAAGCAATTCTCGTTCGTTTGCAGAGAATTATTTCTTAAATACTTTATGAATTATTCTAAACAACCACTGCGATGGCGCTTATCTTGCCTTCGCAACAATCATGCAGTAATAGCTCAACTCCTTATGGCAGACGAATCATGAAACTTTTGTGAAATATTTCATGTTGTCATTTTTTGTATCAGTTTTGCATACCCTGAAGCAAAACTATTTGTTTGATTTTTTTAGTTAAATTTAACTTATTTTAATTTCACCTTTTTTCCTTGTATAAAATAAAATATTCCTCAGTTTATGTTGTCATTTATTTTGGTTTAAGACCAAAGGTTGTGCTGAAGTCTTCAGCAGAACCCAAAATTAGCAAAAAGGCAAAGTGAGACCTTTATTGTTGCAGCTAAAAGTTGACTGCGCAGTTTCGATGGGCGCTACCCCATCTCGTCAGAACTTTCGCAACGAATGTATGTCTTTGACTTAAATCAGGGTTCATATTATTACCTGCGGTCACATATGACAAATGAGAAGCGCTGATAAACAAAATATTCCACCGAACTAAGTCGACACACTAAAAATCTCACTTTGCCAATTCAATGTTATGCATGTGCTCGCATCGCTCGCAACAATGAAAAGGTTGTTGTTTGTATGTATAGTTGGTCTGTTATGTTGTATGTGTTGTCATTTATTTTGGTTTAAGACCAAAGGTTGTGTTGAAGTCTTCAGCAGAACTCAAAATTAGCAGTTTCTTCATTTTATGTAAAAATTTACTGAGTAAATATTTACTTGATTTGAGTAAACATTTACTTAGTTTTAGGAAATGTTCAGCAAAATTTTACTAAGATTTAGTAAAAATTTACTTAGTTTTAGGAAAATTTTGCTTAAATTTAGTAAAAAATTACTTGGTTTTAGGAAAAATTTACTTAGATTTAGGAAATTTTCAGCAAAATTCTAGTAGTAAAAATGTACTTGGTTTCCTAAATTTTAGTTAATTTTAACTCATTATAGGGTTAATTTTTTTATGAGTGTAGATGAAACCCCCCAGGGGAAGATCCTGCGCACGGGCCTGGTAGCCATGTCTTTCTGTTTGTTGATATAACGATAGCATCTAAACGAAAGAAGATAGAAGGTTCAAATAGTTTTACTCGGTACCCTTAACAGTTGTAGGAGGGTTAGGATTGCAAATGCAATCCTGCAAATCGCTTGCAAATCGCTCCAAGGGGATTTTTACCATATACTTACTTGAAAATACATTGTTCTTATACCGTGATTTTTGCGAACGGGCGAAATCGGCTCAGAGAGAAAAATGTTTTCCTTACAAAGACTACATATTTTGAAGATTTCAGCATTATATTAAGTTTTTGAACATACTTTAAGCATTATTTTGATATGTATATTCAAGAACTATCACGCAATATAAACATTTCGGCATATTGTATTTTTGGTATATATGTAAATATCGCATTTTCCATAAGAAATATCATAATTTTCCTCTTGTGTTATGTCGGCAGTCTCTAATCTACCGTAAATGCTGTGGGATGCACTACACGCTGGAGGGAATATAAAATCCGGCTCGGCCGAACTTAACGCCCTTTTTACTTGTTCATTTTGATGTTTATTATTCTTTTTTATTGCATTTTGTTCTTTTGGCCAAAAGTTGCTGCCATTGTATTACGAGACCATTACCTACATATTCGAACACGCGTGTATATATCTGCATACGTACTTTCCCTGCTATTTTATGTAATAATTTTCTGTTGACATTCTACATTTTGGTTGATATTGTTACCCCCTCTATTTTGCCAGGGCGTACAGTGTCGGTCAAAATGAGAGGCAAAGTAATCAACGGTTTATAACATATGAATTTTAGACACAACATCGGGTCTTAAGAATGTATTTGTATGCAATGCTCCATAGTTTAAAGCAATTATGTAGGTTTTGTAATGGACATACAATTTATTTATTTACAGCCACATAATTTACATGAGGTTACCTTTCATACTTTTTTCAAAAACTATTCATCAAAAATTAATGAGACATAGATTTAACAACATATTTTGAATTTATAGAAACGACAATAAAATTATATGTTGTTAGAAAGCTAAAAGTTCTTTAGGATGTACTTAGCTAAAAGGACCCCATTACAAGAGGTTTATAGAGTTGTTGGAAAACAAGTTATTTGTATGGAGGTTTTATGTACATCTGATTTTAGATTCAAATTACCTCAGAAACCAGGAAAGTTATTACAATGATTTATCTAACTACCCTAATTCAACAGGAATTAAAGAAAAATCAATTTTTAATAATTTAGAACATTTTCACGTTGTCGAAAATAACTGCATTGATTTAATGCATTATATTTTGGAAGGTGTTTGTCAATACGATTTACTATTTTTACTAAAGAAATTTGTAGTAAAAAAAAAAAAAACAAATTACTATAGAGATTTTAAACAAGCGGATAGAGACCTTCGATTTCGGCCCCAATATTGTGAAGCCACCCTTATTCGATATCGACTGTTTGAACAGAACTAAACTAAAATTAACAGCTTCAGAGATGTTACTTTAATCCAATATTTACCACTTTTAATCGGAGATATAATTTCAGATTGCGATGAATGGAAATTGCTTATACCACTTAGAGAAATTATAAGCCTTTTATATAGAAAAAGTATTTCGTTTGAACTTCCAAACTACTTAAATTTTTTGATTACATATCATAATGAACTATATCTTAAAATTTCTTGTGACACTTTAAAATCAAAATTTCATTTTATGGTCCTTTACACCAATTTAATGAAAAAAATAGGTCCTCTAGTTCATACGAACTCCATAAGATTTGAGAGTAAACATAAAGTTAAAAAAACTGCTCATAACTCGAACAACAGAATAAACATTTTAAAATCTTTAAATATCAAAAATCAATTGAAAACTGCAAAACTACTTTTAGACAATGACTTTACTTACAAAAATGTTTCAGGCATTAAAATGAAAAACTGCAATTTTAAAAATATAAAATCAGTCCGTTACCTAAGGAAATAACTTGGGTCATGTTTGGAAATTTACTTTTGAAAAGAAATATAGTGGTTTGTTTGAATGTATATGAAAATAGTGAACTTGTTTTTGGATTAATTGAGCATGTTATTCTCGAATGTGAAGGCTATCTTTTATGTGTTAAAATTATACAAAATTATACTTCGATAAACATTATTTCACCTACAGAGTCAGCTCTAAAGAGAACATTTTTAATGTTATTGAACTAAAAAGCCTAAATGTAAAATTCGTATCACATATTTGTATTTCATCTAATGGCGAGGAATTTGTTTTATGGGAATATTTATATTTTATTATACAGCATTTTAAAATGTAATCATTAAAAATTTAAAATAATAAAACCATGTTTTTGTAATAAATTTTTATAATAAATTTTTAAAATGCTATTGTTGCACCAAAAAGTCGATTATACTGATGGAATCACACATGTAATATTGTAATAGTACGTATAACTACAAAAATTCGGTAGGCAAAAAATTCGGTTGTGGTAATGAATCTGTTTTCTGTGTGTACCCTAAAAGTATGAATTTGGAAAAATCCTCTTATTTTGCGGGTCTATGAAGCCAGACGAGTGTAAACACGGGATTTCATGATTCTAGCTAGAGTCGCTTGCTTGGTACCAATTTTGATCCTAAAGGTACGAATGTCAAAAGACACCTTTATTTTCGTGTCTACGGAGTCAGAGCAATGTACACATTTTCTTCAAATTTGGCAAAATGTCTTATATTTAAAGTAGAAACACCTGTGGTGAAAATAGGTCAGATTGGTTCATATATACATATATATATAGCCCCCAATCAAATTTGGGTCAGATCGGTTCAGATTTTTTACCGAATTTCTTCAAATTGAGCATAACACGTTATACTTGAACTAGAAGAACTTATTGTGAAGTGGGTAACTTCATTCTATGTTTGAATATAGCTATATATCGATACAAATATTATTCTCGATTCGACAAATTGTTAGCCTATGAATAGGAAACATACAAATACAATCATACAATCCTTCCCGTTTTCACCTTTTTACCAATTGTATTCGGATAGAAAGTGGATTGTATCATATAGTCGGCCCCGCCCGACTTTAGCCTTTCCTTACTTGTTATACCCTACACCACTTCGTGGAATAGGGTATTATAAGTTAGTTTCGCGCCAAATGTTTGTAACACCACGAAATAATCGAGCTAGACCCACCTTTAAGTATACGGATCGGCTTAGAATCACCAGCTGAATCGATTTACCGATGTCTGTCTGTCCGTCCGTCCGTCTGTCCGTCTGCTGTCCATCTAAGCTTGTTCGCACTCTACAGGTCGCAATTGCTGTCCGATTATCATGAACTTTGGCAGAAGTTACTTTTTTTGGCCAAGGACGATCGGTATTGAATTTGGAGGAAATCGGCTCAGATTTAGATATAGTCCCCATACAAATGTCGCTCCCGATTTGACATTTTCCGCTCTAGAAACCACATCTTGTACCCGATTTTCTTTAAATTTGGCACAACATCTTATAATTCAACTAGAAACACCTATGCAGAAATTGGGTAAGATCGGTTCAGATTTAGATATAGCCCCCATATAAATGTCGCTCCCGATTTCACTTTTTCCGCTTTAGAAACCACATATTGTACCCGATTTTCTTTAAAATTGGCACAACATTTTATAATCGAACTAGAAACACCTATGCTGAAAGTAGGTATGATCGGTTCAGATTTAGATATAGCCCCCATACAAATGTCGCTCCCGATTTGACATTTTCCGCTCTAGAAACCACATCTTGTACCCGATTTTAAATTTGGCACAACATCTTATAATCCAACTAGAAACACCTATGCAGAAATTGGGTAAGATCGGTTCAGATTTGGATATAGCCCCTACACAAATGTCGCTCCCTATTTCACTTTTTCCGCTTTTGAAACCACATATTGTACCCGATTTTCTTTGAAATTAGCACAACATTTTAAAATGGAACTATAAACACCTATGCTGAAAGTGGCTATGATCGGTTCAGATTTAGATGTAGCCCCCACACAAATGTCGCTCCCGAATGTTTAACCGATTTTGGCCAAACTTTACATATTATATTTCACCAATAAACATACATGGTGAAAGCGAGTCACATCGTTCCAGGCTTTAATAAACCCCCATACAAATGTCCTTTCCGATTTAACATTTTTTGTCAAACACATACATTTACAGGATTCAAAAATCCTTCCCGATTTCACTTTTTACCGAATTGAATTGTAATGAGAATTGTTTGTGTGATGCCGATATGTCCATACTTTGGTATAACCCAAATGGGGCCCTTTCTGATCTATTACAGCTCTAGAAACTACATCTTACATCGGATCTTCATCAAATTTTGCAGATCGTGATATTTTTTCAACTAGGAATACCTACAGTGAATGAGAAATATATAGGCCCTTGTTTTGGACAAGTCCCAGAATGTTGTTATTGGCCCCCTTTTGAAATGTCGGTCCTATTACTACTGTATAATTTGTTTTTGTCTGTCGGATAATTGGATCAATTACCATATTATTAACCATATTCGTTAAATATGGCTAAAGATGAATTTATAGTAGCTGTATAATTTATATGAACTAAATAAAATTGCTCCCATGAAATACCTGGGTTTAGTAATCAAAGCGAGGTACATACACAAGGAGTGGTGTAGGGTATTATATAGTCGGCCCCGCCCGACTTTAGCCTTTCCTTACTTGTTTTTGTTTAACGTGCGCTACCGCAATATGCCCTTTTTGTTAAAAAAATGGAATAAGGGATAAAAATGGTACCAATTTAAATTCGATGTATACAACCCATTAATGGCTATGTGCTTATTTCAATATTCATAGTGTTCAATTTTTAAACATGCAGGATGTTAAAATTTTCCCTGAATGTGTCTTATGGTTGCATGTCGTTTGGGATTGAAAGTGGGCGAAATCGGCCCAGAGGGAAAAAACGTGAAATTTGTTGCTTGCATTCTTCTTGTAGCGTTAAAGCACCGAAAAGTGAGTAATAGTATCAGCGGGAAAAATGGGGAAAGAAGGGATAAAAATGGTACCAATGAAACGACAATAGACAGAAACATGAAATTGGGAATGTACATCCCTCTAATTGCGTAGGCACGCAAAATAGAAGGATTTTTTGAAATTCCTACTTTTAAGGGACACAATTGAAAAGGAGGGATGAAAATGGTACCAACCAGACTAGTGAAGTTGAAATGATGAAATTCGGTGTATACATTAATCTGACTGTGTAGACACGATACATAAAGACATTTTTCAAAATTTGTATTTTTAGGGGGGGGGGGGGGTGGAATGACGCGAAAGGGGATACAAATAGTTCCATCCAAACGGCTGCAGTTAGAATAGTGATGTGTATTTCTGTGACTGAGAAGTCTAGAAAAATAACGATATATTTCAATATTCGGGATGAAATTGGTACCAACCAAACTGCTGAAGTTGAAATTATGAAATTCGGTGTATACATTCATTTGACTGTATAGACGCGAAACAAGAAATTTTTCGAAATCTGTACTTTTAAACGGAAAATGGAACGATTGGGGATACAAATGGTACCAACCAAACGGCTACAGCTAAAATCGTGAAATTCGCTGTGTACATTGTTCTGACTACGTAGGCGCGGCAAATCAAAATGAAAAAAGAATAAAACTGGTACTAAGCAAACTGCTGTAGCTAAAATTGAGAATTTAGGTGTGTACATTCTACTGAGAACGCGAAACATATTGGATCTTCAATATTAGTACTTTTCCTATCAGAATGGTACGGACATTTGGGCTGTAGCTTGAAAAAATTGAATATGGGGAAAATCCTCAGGGCCGGAATTGTTTCTACCTAATAACGACTGACAATACACCTGCTATTTAGGTCATATGTTTGAAGATTGCTGCTCTCTCATTTTGATTTGATTTCTGCTGTTCTCTTTTTGATTACTCTTGAAGTTTTATATCTATACTAGCTGACCCGGCAAACGTGGTTATGCATTCAATTTATTATTTTATTTTATTTATTTATCGTTTATTTTATACATTTATTAAAAAAAATGTGAATAGTATATGAACTATTAAATGATAAAAAGTATATCGAGGGCTTATATTCCTAAGTGGCTATGAACAAAAACACAACTTTTCAGGAGAGCGAAAAAACTGATTTACTACTTAATTTTAAGAGTAATTATGAATCATTCTTCTACAGTTTATTCTAAAGAGGATTACTAATTGCTACGATTAAAATGTTTTCGAAATTTCCTATTATTCGCGGTTTTATGGTTCATAGCCACTTTTGCGCTTTTAAAATTGAGTACTATGAATTTTGAAATAAGCATATGCTATAAAAACATTTTGATATTCTCAATATGATAAAAAGTTACACGTTTTTTTAAAGATACTTTTCACAATTTTTGACTTTACAGCCACTATTTATCCTATTTTAGCCTAATAAATTGGGAAGCAAAATGCTATTAACGGCGAAATGATGGAATTTGAACTACATATATTATTTATATTATTTTTATGTTCATAGCCACTTATGCAGTCACAAAATAACGTGAGAGTTGATAGTCAAATCAGAAAAAAATTAAAAAAATGGCTTCAAAAAAAAAATCTTCTCCAAATTTATATGACAGATGACATACAAATCTGAGAATAGTTTGGCATTAAAATCTCATTTTCGAGAAAGTGGTTCATAGCCACTTATGAATATAAGCCCTCGATATGCGTAATTAAGAACATGTAAGAGTTATTCATTATAGTGGACCCGGAGAACTTCGTCTCAGAGGCGTTATCCTACGTCATTTCAAATTGCAGAAAAACTGTGGTCAATTTTCCATTGCAATTGATTCTTTTTTTAAATATTTGCTGGATGGGTTACGGTTGTGTCGATTTTGAATTGTATTTTCCCTCATTGAATCACTCTGTGATAACCAATATTTTGTTTTGTTGTCAGGTGCGAAAACGATCTAAGCGGATGGTTTTCCGGCACGGAAACATGCGACATACAGTTGATCGTGTGAAAAACATTCATTCTCCAGACTGAGGACACAAACACTCGATGTGATTTATTGATTGTTATGGCGAATGCGAGACGAATTGGAAATTGGATTCGCTTAAACTCGAATGGCATATCGGTTGGAATTGGAATGAGAACTTCCTCACCTTTGAACTTTTCTTTTAATATTCTTGCGTGAATCAAATTTCTCATGATTTTTGTGACCGCTAAACGCGTTCATGATATTGCCATGCATGAAGGAATACAGTGAACCAACGATTTGATTTTGAATTGTTCCGTTTAAGAGATCCACATCCTTGCTCTTTGCCGATTGTTCGAACCAATTGGCTTAATGCGTTTGTGTTGCATTCACGTTCACGCTGCAATTCTAGTTCGAAAGGGTCGTATGGTCGACGATCTGGCAATGGCATTCCTAACCTGACTAACAAACTGCTGCACATGAGGTAACACATGCCTTCTACCAAAACCAAAGCCTGGTTTTGCATCTCTTCATTTATCTCCATATGATGCAAAATGTCTTCTGACATATAACCCTTGTACTTGTCTCACAATTCACGTGGATTTGATGGAAAACATGTGTCAATAATGATCGCAAATAATATGCGTATTTTACTTGGGAATGCAGAATCAGTTGCTTCAACGATTGTCGTATCCCAATGCGTATAGTTTTCAAACAAATTGAGCTCCTGACACGCAACACGAAATGTTGGCAACACTACACCATGGACATTTTGGAGTGAGTCAAATGATGAGTCGCAAGTAAAAGCATTCATCATTCTTTGGATGAACTCTATAAATACGGCCAAGAGCTTCAGTAGAACGCAAATCCAAATGACCTAGAACTACATCGCCTTGCTTTCGGCGCACAGTGGTCAATTTCGCGAGATAGCGGTCAAAACTCTATAACTTTTGGCCGGATTGGTATTTTTTTACGCAAATTGTTTTGTTCAATAGGAGGGACTTTAAGCTTCAATTTGCGTGTTCAAACGTAAAAATCGACTGATAGGAACGTAAGTAATGTGGAGTTAAAAATGCATTTTAATTTTTTGTTGAGTTTCCATGTAAAAGTTGAATATTTTGACATTTTAAATAGGTATATTTTTTATAATTTCTTATTTTCTTCAATCGTATTTTACAACCAATACTTATTTATTATTCCTAAACTTAATTTTGGTCAGAAAATGCCAACATTTGGCCCCTGACATTTATTTAGTCTCAATATTCACAGGGGCCAAAGGTTGGTTTTTGTGGAAGAAAGCTAATTCTTGTGAGGATTAAACTGAAAAATAACACTGAAATTCCCAACAATATCAATACCATTTGGATATATTATATACAGAACACAACATCGATAAAATTTTAAGTAAACTTTTACTATTGATTTAAAGTGCACATATATTTTATTTAAATGTATTAATAAAAATTTATACTAAAATTAGAAACAAATTATAATCTTTAAACTAGTGTTAATTAAACAATATTAGTAAAAATTTCTTCCAAATAGCTTTGATTTTCATTTTGCAGTAGTTGTTTAGCTTCTTCATCTAACTCTAATGAGGTTGATTTCCATTTTTGTCGAATACTGGACATATATGGGTCTGATGTGCACAACAAAATATTAATAAGATCTTCATTAGTACAATATCTGGAAATTTTTCTTGTATTGTGCTCGCGAAAGAATCTGTAGTCTTTGTTCCTTTTTTTCTTGCGCTTCTTCTGAGAGATCTCCAATTGGAAGCATATTGTGCTGAATTATTTGTTCCCCATGGAACAAAATTTTGTGAACTGTGGTTGGCATATGTCTCCAAGAATATTTTTGGTTATAAAGAGTTGCTGTCTCATTAGCATACTGACCAAATTTTTTTGCATCTATCTTTTTGCTACATGCTATAACTTCTAATATGATTTGGAATCGTCGTATTAAATCATAATCTACTCCAGTTATAGAAGCTGCAGTTTCTGGATCGGAAAAAAATCTCCTTGCTGTGTTTCCATCATTAGAATTTCCTTCTCCTTGCTTTGGCTGGTCAATTATAAGGCCTATTTCACGGTATTTTTCTTGAATATCTTTTTTTTTTGCTTTCATTTTTCCAAATTTTCTTTGTTGTTTCTCACTGTTTCGCCTAACGGGCCAAATTCCAAATCGTATCCCAATTTAAGAATATGCTCCATATAACGAATTCTAGCATGAAGAGGTGACATTCCAAATTCATATGCTTCATTAAAACTATCGTCTTGTGTTGGTGGTTGGCTCAATTGACTTGATGTTTTTTGGCATATGGTGCAGCTTGACGAAGACTTTGTTTCGGTTAAAGCTTGTGCAACTTTTCCATCGATCATTGTAAGTGACATTTTAAAGTTAACTTCGATGCATTGGTCATTAAATTCAAATATCACTGGTTGAAGTTCTTTAATTTCATCTCTTATTTTGCAAATTCTTCAGTTATGACATCTTTAGTTTCTTTTTTGTAAGCAAACTTTATTGGTCTACAAAATTTTGTTGACGAGGGAATTTCATTCTTCCATACATCTATCTCTGCAGCTCTACTAGTTGACGGCTCTGAACCAATATAAGTTTTTGTTAAACGTAATGGAACGAAAGAAATCATGAATAAATTGGCATCTGATGAATTTTCCGCATTACATTGTTTGTATTGTTTCTGGCCAGAGGACCCATCACATCCCCATATAGAAATTAAAGTCATGCTGCAATTTTTAAACTTCTTTAAATAGTCAGCATCAAATGTCTTTAATAATCGTTCTGCAGTGTGTTCAAGAAGATCCTGCAATTTTATTTCTGCTGAACTTGAAGTTACACTAATAGCAGTTGGTGAAGGTAAGCAATCTTTTTTGGCAGAAACAAAATCTCGATATGATGGAAAAATTCCACAATTTTTTTCATTGGTTCGCTTCCGCAATTCTGTATATTGGTTTTTAGTCATTTTCAAATCCGAAAATAGTGCAAGTGCTTCTTCTGGAGTAAATTTATTTTCTTCAGTTGGTGTCGGCATACTTTCTAAAATCCTTTTTGTGCGTCTGGGGCTTGTTTCCACTATTTTTTCAATGATAGCAATTTTACTCTTTTTAGTTTTCGATGGTTGAATTTGATGCAGAAATGAATCCTTTATGATGCTACAACAAACTTCTTCATTGATATGTTTAAGCTTGCGTCTTCGTGATCTTTCACTACAATTATCAATTGGCTTTGCTGGTCGACCACCTTTTCCAGTTTCCGTGGTAGTTACTGATGGCTTTTCAAAAATAAGTTTATTTCTTAGCCATTCTTGGTTGCGTGAGTAAAACAATTTCTTGTTTCTGGAACATTGATTGTACCGTTTTCTTAAAGTATTTAAAAAGTTTTTTATTTTTAACTTATGAATTTTAATTTCTTGTTTGTCGGATATTTTGAAGAATGGATTATTCATTATATGTAAAATAATGTCGTTTTCATCTTTCCGTTCAAAATATATATCAGATAGAACACTATAACTGAATTTAGCCATTGTTTAAACAATAATTATATAATTCACTATTAAAAACTGCACTTTCAAAATATTGACTTGTACTTTTCGCGTTCGTCGACACTTGTTGAATGAGTAAAATCGATCAATGCACACCTATTTATACTGTGTATTGTTCACTATTTTACTGACAGGTACTTGTAAATGGGTGCATATTTTTTTACCGTCGCTATATACCTGGTTCACCAGGTGTGAGGTTTAAATTTTCCGAATAATGACCACCCCTAAATGTGAAAAACCCAAATAATTAAAAGTTACTTTGCTTACTATGGGTTTTTCAGTTGGCTACCGGTTTTTTACGCACATTTAGGGGTCGTCATTATTCGCTAATGTATTTAAAACAGGTATTCTGAACGGACCTGATATTCGGAAATTGATCAAAAGTGATTCTTTCATGAACAACCTACGAAGAAAACAAGATCATCAGAATCACAAGCGTCAACTTCTGCAAGCATGGATATTGCCAATAATTGAAAAAATGTTCTGAATTTGGTTTTTATGCATATTATTATTGCGTATTAATTGCATATTATTTTATTTTCATAAAATTTTTATAAATATTTTTTTTTGCATGATAATTTTTTAATTTTTATTTTTATTTTATTTTTTGAAATTGCGAATAAAAGCGAAACGCGTGCATCGATTTTCATGATCTTTGTCTCATTTTGCTCATAGGTTATGTGACTTTGCGAAAAAGTAACTACACTTGAAACTTATTTCCGTTTTGTATTTTTTATGAATTTAAAAAAAAAAATCTTCATTTTTTTTTGGAAACTTATTTTTAACTTGTAAACTGTTGCTTGTATAGGAAAACAATATATGAACAGATTAAGGGAATTGTAATTCTTAATTTTTTAAAATTTATTTCAACTAAATCGGGCTAGTGGCTGTCGAGCTATGTCAAACAACAGGGCCTAAAACGTGATAAATTCCCCTATACGATAGTACTAACTTCAAATCGATATTAAAAATATTTCGGCAGGTAAGAAGACAAAACGAATGATGCAGAAATTTCACATACTGTTCTCAGAATTGAGTTGGCAAATCATGTGTTGTACTGTGTAATGAATAATAATGACTTTGGATGATATGTACGTCAATCGTTTCGTTTGTTTTCGTGCACTGGATAGCACTAAGTTGTGAAAGTGCTGTTGTCTCTTTCATTTTTGTGATGTCCATTTTATGTTCTTTCATTCTCGTTTCTAATGTTCTCTTCGTTGTGTTCTGTCGTTAATGTTGGTAAAAATTGAATTTAATGTTCTATTTGGTTTGTAAGCAAAGCGAATGTTGTCAGATTCTATTGTCATTTTTGTCAAAATTTTGATACACCCTTCTATGTGGACTAGGTCCAAATATGGGCCAAATTCTCCTAATTTCAACAGAATTATTTTTTGGGTCAATAAGAACTCTTGTACAAAATTTCATCAAAATATATGCATAATAGCCACTTTCACATACAAATAACTTCTCAAAAAATATGACGTGCATTTATACCGAATATCTTACCTTGGGTCAGAAAAATTGCTGTAGCTCAAAAAGTGCAGTCCCGATGCATGGACATGTATATATAGGAATGTAGGGGAGGGTTAGGACTACAAAATAGTAAATTTGTGTTTTGACTCAGCTTGACTCACAGGAGTTGTGCTCTATGAAGTAGGAAATTTCCGATAAATTAGACCATTTAAAAAAAAATATTTAAATTGTTCTGCAAACAGTAGAGCTTCAATTTTTTCTACCAGTGATAGGAAATAAGTTAAGTTACAACACAAAATTTATTTCGTCCAAAAATCTTGAAAAACAAAAAAGTTATGATCATTTCAACTTTAAAAATTAACTAAAAATATCATAAATATCATAAATTCTGAAAAAGCCCATTTTGGACCACCCTGTTCTCAGTGAAATAGTTAAAATAGAGTTCTAATTTTTTGGCACCCGAGGTTTACTACTGTCTACTTTCATATAAGTCTAATAACTTTAAAATCGGAGAACAAAAACCAAAAGGAGTTTTGGCCGCTATCTCAAAATAATGACCACAGTGCGGCGTTGAAATTTTCGAAAAGAAACTGGTCAATGTTGACGGGTTATGTGCACGTTGAGCAGCATTTGCTGGAGTGAAATAAACTCGTTGACCGTTCTCCAGATACACTGTCAAATGAGTAACAGTCAGGTTGCGTTCGTAAATGGCAAATGGGAATATGCGCCAAATCGGCGCTCTGTTTCTCGGAATCATAAAAACGGTACGCGTAAAAATTCATTGCGCTGATCTTTTTGGTGATTTCATTGCGCCGACCTTCTTTGATTGAATCTGCGTTCATAAACAATTTCTGCTCCAAATGAATTCATTTGAAAGCATCCGTTATATTTCTGAGTGTTCGATAGAAAATGAAGTGATTCTGGTCTTTCGCCATGAAGCAAGGAATGCAATGGTGTTACTTTGGCCTTGCCACTGAGACAGCACAGTGAACTTCAATGCACCGTAAACAGAAACGTCATCTATCATGAAGATGGCGTCGTAAAATCACTCCTTGCAAATCAGGGATATTTCGGCAATTTTCTTGGGTATTCTTCTTGTTTTTCCGGCGACCAATCCAAATTGGTGGGAATCATCGAAATCGCTCCATGCGTTCTTGATTCCGCTAAATTTTTTCCTTAACTTGTGATGCTTGAACGCTACAAGAGGAATGTATGTAACAAATTACGAGTATATATAAAGCAGAAATTTTGCTTAAATAATCTAAGTATTAGGAGGTATTTTCTGTACTTGTTAGGGAAATGTTTTTCCCTTTGGGCTGATTTCGCCCACTTTTAATCCCAACCGATCTACAACCATTAGACACATTTACGGAAAATTTGAACATCTTAGCTCATTTCGTGCTTTCATCAGACAGACGGACATAGCTAAATCGTCTTAGAATTTTACCACGGCTCAGAATATATATTCTTGATGGGGTCTCCGATGAATGTTTCAAGGTGTTACAAACGGAATGACAAGAAAGTAAGCGTCAGTTGGTTTAGCCAACTTATATACCCTCACTCTCAGATACCATTTGCGTGAAAGTTATAAGTTCTAAATTTGACTGGAATGTTCATGGCACATGGTCCCAGCTTCCACATTTAAAAAACAGCTTTAAAAAAATTATCAAATATCAAGTCATGGTGGATTACACGCTCCGGTATGAAAGTTATAAAGAATTTAAATTTAGCTAAAATAGGGACAATCGTGTGGGAGGTACTAGTAGGGGCGTGATAAAATCAGAGTTTAGAGTGATTATGAAAACATTGTCATATATTAAATTGCAACTGGTTTCGACAAGCCGAATGAAAGTTATATTAGTTGTATTTTGACCAAACTCAACTTGCCAACTTGTGTGGGAAGTACCAGGAGGGGTGTGGCAATATCGCCCATATTTTAGGTAAATGCAATGTTTATAAAAATATTGTAAAACGTCACATTTCAGAGTATTTCGATAATGCGTATATAAGTTATAACACCATTATTTTTCCATAGATTAGCGTGATTTGTGTGGAAGTTACATTGGTTTTAATTTAACATAGGAATATGGACTTTTTGTGTGGGAGGTACAAGAAGGAGCGTGGTAATTTTGCCCATCTTCGAACATAAACTAAGTTTGGGGAAAATATTACCATGTGCAAAGTTTGAATCGTTTCCTTACTCATTTCGAGGGTTATCGTGTACACTAGCCAGCCAGAGTGACGGACATGGCTCAAACAAATTTAAAAATCGTCAAACGGATTTTGTACAAACAAACTTAGGGTCTTAAGTCACTCCTTCAATGCGTTACACTTTTAGTCTGTCCCAAATTATATATACCCTCCTACTCTGTAGAATGAGTAGGTAATTTTTTTTTTTAATTTTTCTTGTCGAAATACTGGACTGCTATAACTTTCTAGGACCAACTCTACGGTGGTCGTGGTCAATTTCTTGGATAAATCAGTCCGTCCGACTGATGGATGTAATGATAATATTAATACGGTTGAAATTTTGATGTGTGCTACAAATGATCTCAAGTCACATAATTGTGTTTCCGAGTTATTGAAAATTTAAAGTTCGTTGTTCCAAACAATTGGGTGAATAAATGAATTGTTTTGATACAATAACTACAAAAGTACTTTAAATAGACATGGGATTTTTTACAGGGCGTAGACCATAACTTTTTGAACACCTTTTCATCATTAAATCCTTTTCACAAAAAAAAGTTTATTAGATATCTTTTTGCAGTACATCGACGATATACAGTAGAATCCCGTTATATTAAATACACTGTCCAACAGCATTTTTGGAACGGAGTAGCGACCATATAATTCTGAAGGGGCATATTTAGTAGATCAATTTTGTAGAATAAACTTGTAGTTCAGCTGGTCTGGGCTTCTTTTTATCGCAGGTCAAAGTTTTAATTTTTTGGTCGAAGGGAGCATTATACTAAGTGAAAAAAGTGTTGTAAGTTGATATCTGAGAGAATTGTTATCGTCATAACTATATTGTGGAATTTTATGAGGATCATTTTTGTGGAATATCTTAACCTCTCTTATGGGTGCTCTCCTTATGGGTCAATTTGGCTCCTTTTTTGAGAAAAACAAAAAAGTCTTTCAAAAAGGACATTGAAGGATTAACATGTTGGAAAATTTCATTGGGGTCACCGAAGACACCAAAGTTGTAAATAATGCTCTTCCCGCTTAAATAGAAAAATTACACACCAGCATCAACAAAATTATTAATGCTAAAATTCGTCCATGTTTTTTGGAAGATCGATCTTTTTCGGCAAAAAATTTGGGTATTTCGGTAAAAATTTCATGTTCGCAGGAGATATTTCTAAAATGATTTTGTATGAATGAGATTTTTGTTTTGTAATTTTCTCGTGATCTATCCAACGGATCCGGCTGATTTTTTGCATATGTATTAAGATCCAATTCCTCTTGTAACATATGTATATGTATTCAGCCACGAAAAACTGCAATTGTTGCAAAACTCCAGAATTCATGCTTGCATTTGCATTTATTTAAACTTTTTCAATCTTGGTTTCTGAAACAATTCTGACACATATATTTCCTATTTAGTCAGCAATCATTTGCCAAAAAATATTTTAGCATTCTCTATATAATAAAAATTTACGCGGGTCTTTCTAAAGCCACTTTTCACAGTTTTGATCTTACAGCCAACATTTATCCTATTTCACTCTTATTTTTATACCTTCCACATCCAGGATGGGGGTATACTAACTTTGTCATTCCGTTTGTAACCCCTTGAAATATCGACCTGATTATCTATATTCTTGATCGTCATAAAATTCTAAGACGATCTAGCCATGTCCTTCCGTCCGTCTGTTGAAAGCACGCTAGCATCTAAACAAAAGGAGCTAGGACGCCCAAGATTTGCATAAATACGTCTTATAGTCGTAGATCGGTTGGGATTGAAACTGGGCGAAATCGGCCCAAAGGCCCTCACAAGAACTGAAAAACCCCACAATATTTTAGAGTATTTAGGTCTATTTTTTAATATGTCTGCTTGTACTTACTTCATATTGGGTATGCGCATTCCACCTATAACAAAAACGTGCTCCATAGAGTGATTTTTTTCGTAGAGGGTGAAATGGGACAATGGGATGTACACAGCGTGTACATTCCTCTAATTGAGTAGATACATAATATGAAATTATTTTTTCCAAATTATTACTTGTAAGAGAAACGGCTGCACCTAGAATAATGAAATTCGGTGTATACATTTCTATGATTGCGTAGACACGTAAAATAGAAGGATTTTTCGAAATTCGTACGGGTTCAAATGGAAAAAAGGGGATACAAATAATACCAACCAAATGACCGAAGCTAGAGTTATGAAATTCGGAGTATACATTCCTCTGGCTGCGTAGACACGAAAAATAAAAGATCATGGAATTCGGTGTATACATTCATCTGACTGCATAGACCCGCAAAATAAAAAATCCAAATTCGTACTTTTACGGCAAAAATTGGTTGAATCATGAAGATAAGATATTATTTATATATATAGTGTAAACTTATTGATAGCCATGTGTTATAAGCGTGGCTTGAAATAATAAAAATATTATATTTATTTATAAAATTATTTTTTCAATATTTGAACAGCCTCTGTGGAATGCAATCCATGGTGGAGGGTATATAAAGTTCGGCCCGGCCGAACTTAACGCCGTTTTTACTTGTTCTTATTCAATTAATAGATATAACAAGTCAAAAGGCTTTAAGTTCGACCGGCCGCATCTTACATGCTCTTTGCGGAGTGCAATCCACAGTATTACCGGCGTATTAGAGGCTGTCGACTGTAGGTAGAAATGCAGAACCATATTAGGAAAGTTATGATATTTTGTTTGCACGTTGCGATATTTGTTAAGGTACATTATGTGCACTGTATTAAATAAATTGTGATGCTTACAATTACAATATTACTAGTCCTCTACTATGTAAAAGTATAATACTTCAAGTGTAATTCAAATTCGTGCCTCAAATATTATGTTATTTTCAGTCGTCGTTAGAGCGAAACATCAAATGCGTATCTTCGCATTTAAAGGGATGATTATTCCAAATTTCATATTTTAAGCTGTTATCTATCCATGTCTGTCTGTCCGTCCATCTGTCTATTGAAAGCATGCTAACGAAAAGAGCCATCATGTTTAAAATTTCCCTAAATGTGTATTAGGGTTGCAGATCGGTTGGGATTGAAAGTGGGCGAAATCGGCCTAAAGGGGACTAAAAATACCCATAATAACCCCCAATATTTTAGAGTATTTAAGCATATTTTTTGAATATGTCTACTTGATATTGGGTACGCGCATTCCCCCGATAAGAAAAACGTGATTTTTATTCGTTGGGACAAAAATGTATAAAAATGGTACATATTAAACGACAACAGCTATTTACACGAAATTCGGTGTGTACATTAGAGCGTACCAGGTTACAAGTAAAAAAAAAAAAAGTTCGCCGTACACCTTCGAATATGAAGTATTATTGAAAGGTAGTTTCTAAAAATTTTTTTTTATTTTTTTATGCCGAACGTAGGGGTCGCGCTTTTACATTTTTCTATATAACTTCTGCATTTATAAACGGATTTTAAAGTGTGATACATCGATGTTTTTGTCCGATTTTTTTGTCTTTGAAGTCATTGAGCTCAAACATGATTCATGATTTTATGCGAGCTTTAATTTTCGATTATTAGAGTGGTACATTAGGGTAGTAGCAACTGAGAAATGATGGGTAAGTACCAGAAGGGGGTGCTTGAGCTCAATGACTTCAAAGACAAAAAAATCGGCCTCGTCGAGACAAAAACATCGATGTATCACACTTTAAAATCCGTTTATAAATACAAGTTATATAGAAAAATGTAAAAGCGCGACCCCTACGTTCGGCATAAAAAAATAAAAATTTTTTTTTTGAAACTACCTTTCAATAATACTTCATATTCGAAGGTGTACGGCGAACTTTTTTTTTGAGGTACGCCCTAGTGTACATTCCTCTAATTGACTAGATACATAATATAAAAATATTTTTTCCAAATTCGTACTTTTAAGGAGTAAAATTGGAAAAAGGGATAAATATGGCAAACGGCTGCACCTAGAATAATGAAATTCGGTGTATAAATTCCTCTGATTGCGTAGACACGTAAAATAAACGGATTTTTCGAAAATCGTACTTTTTGTGGTTAAAAGGGGATAAAAATATTTGGTTGGTACTATTTTTATCCCCTTTTTCCCTTTTAACCACAAAATGTACGATTTTCGAAACTGACTGCAGCTGGAGTCATGAAATTCGGAGTATACATTCCTCTGACTGCATAGACACGAAAAATAAAAGGGGTTTTCCAAATTCGTACTTTAAAGGTATACAATGGGTACAGAGGGTTAAAAATAGTACCAACAAAACGACTACGGCTAGAATGATGAAATTCGGTGTGTACATCTCTCTAATTGCGTAGACAAGTAAAATAAAGAGATTTTAGAAAGTCGTACTATTAAGGGGGTAAAATAGGAAAAGGGAGATAAAAATGGTACCAACCAAATGACCGCAGCTAGAATCATGGAATTCTGTGTATACATGCCTCTGACTGCATAGCCACGCAAAATAAAAACATTTTTCCAAATTTGTACAGAGATACAAGCCGACCGATTTTAAGCCGACAAGCCGCCGCCGCCGCATGTTTTCGCACGAGCCGCGCCGCCGCCGTTTTCATCGGCTCAAATCGACTTCAACACGCCGCCGATTTCATCGACTCATATCGACTTCAACCACGCCGCCGAGATTTGACGGAATTCTAACTCAGTCAAATCTTACTAGCAAAACATACAACTCACTTAAAATTACAAGAGAAAATATAAATGTCGACTTAGACAACCTACTGCTGTGAAATATATTGATCTTTCTTTGAATTTGGTATCCCACCATATGATGATGGCTATAGAAAATTGAATGATTGTATTTTGATTTGAAAGTGTTATTTATATAAGTCAATTCCAGTACGTGTGGCCATGTGTTCCTATAAATAACAATGAACAACAGCTCCTCTATTGTGCTTCTTTAGTGTGTCAAAGTAGGTAGAGTATTATTATTCTTTGGAAGGATTATGATATTCAAGCCTCACATGAAAAGCTGTAATTACAAAAATATTTATTAAATTCGTCCATATTATAAATTTCGGGAATGGATTCCCACTCCCAAAAAATTATTGTATGGGATAACAATTAGGGTGTCCAACCGCGATTAATCGAATAATTTTTGTCAAATATTTGCTCGAATAATAAAAAATCATGATTTTCGAATAACGAATAATTCGAATAAATTGTCCCAAATAATCGATTTTTGCCTTGAAAACTAATGAAATCGTCGTATGCTTTGTATGATAAATTGATTTTGAATAGCCAGTTTGCTCCATTTGGGTAAAAAACTATGAAACACCAAATATAAAACCACAATTTTTTCGATTTTTGATTTGTATGCTCCACAGATATTAAAATAACGATTTATCCGACATCATTTAAAATAGCAAAAACTTGCCAATAGCTTCGGAAATATTTAAAATTTAAAGAATATTAATTTCATAGAATAGTAAATTCATAGAAAAATTGAGGTTAACACCACGATAATAAAGTCAGTTCTGTTATAAATCATATGATCCATATTATCAATGGATAACTTCGGATATTGTGCTCATTTAAGGGAAGGTTCTTTATTTTGGAAAGATATTAAGATTTTTGCCAACTTCTAATGAATTTCGAATTTGATATTACAATTTTTAAGTAAAATCAGATACGTAATAAACGTTCAATATATAGTGGAACTACCCGTAAACTGGCGTGTCTTGTCTATATAACTATTATTAATTATATTTTATTTAAGTGGACAATTGTTCGATTAATCGGTTAATCAAATAACTCTCGACTTCATCATTCGATTAATTGGAAACTTTTTGTTTTCAAATAACATAAAAGTCCGAATAATTGGATACCCTAATAACAATATTAAATTATTGGAACATTGGCTAATATTAACGAATATTGAACTACTTGGCAAAAAATAAAAGAAAATTGTTCCTTCCGTTTTCCAAAAATTGTCAAATAAATAGGGGTAATCGAATGGCAGAACGAGCCGGCAAATCAGCCGAAAGCCGCCGCCGCCGACCCATTTTGAACAGCGCCGCTGCCGCCGATAATTATGGTTCGGCTTGTAACTCTGAATTCGTAATTTTACTTTTACGGCAAAAAATGATAGAATCATGAAGATAGTTTATTTTGCACTATGTACGTGAATTAATGGATTTTGTACTTTTGGAATTAAAATAGAATGGAAATATAACCAACTGTAACACCCATTCTCTACCAATATTTATGGTATTTAAGCTTGTGATGTGTAAACGTATAGGTAGCCTTGCCTTATAATATTTGTATTTGTTTTGGTTTGGCTATATTAAAAAATTTATATTTTCCTGTAATACTACTGCACTTCTACGAATATCGACAGCCTCTGTGGAATGCAATCCATGTTGGAGGGCATATAAAGTTTGGCCCGGCCGATCTTAACGCCTTTTTTACTTGTTATTATGATAACATTGGTATGGTTCAATTATGTATAGAACAAAATATCGGCCAAATGGCCGCCGCAACCTCGGCGGCACACCTCCATCCGATGGTCCAAATTTTCGATGACGCTGAGGCATAATTGAGGTTCTAAGTCTTTATGCATAATGTTCATCAACGACGAGCGTGAGAGGTGCAATTGTTGGGCACGACGACAAGTTGAGGTGGATTGCTCTTCAGGCACACTATCCCGAACAGCAGCAATATTTTCTGCAGTACGAGCTGTACGAGCATGCACTGGTGTTTTCACATCTCCTACAGACCCGGTTTGCTCAAATTTTTGCACGATTTTCCGATTGTACGCACATTTGGACGATTAAATTGACCGACAAAATTACGAAGTGCACGATATGTATTTTGATTTGAACTCCCATTTTCATATTAAGCCTGAATAACTTCGTTGCTCGATTGTGTATCTTTCCATGGTTCAAATTGAGTTAGTCTGATATTGAGAAAAAAACTTGACGTTTAGGTGTGCTTCACATTCAACATCGGCCCTTACAATTTAACCACCCTTTATTTAATTTGAAATGGTAAACAAATATAGTAAAGCGTATTAAAAATATCCCAATTTTCAAAATAGGTTACTTCAATTCTATGTAAAGTCGACAGCCTCTAATCTACCAGTAATACTATTTGAATACACTCTACACACTAACGCCTTCTTACTTGTTACTGCTGTTTTTGGTAGCGTTCGTTTCAATGTATAATTTTTACAGGTTTGTACTAGATTATGCGCTTAGAATTTTGATCGACTTTTTCAGTTTCTTTCTTGTTTTCATTTTGGGTAATTTAAAGCGAACGAATGTTGCGTCCGGGTCACTGGGTGATGTCCATATGTATATCGAAATAATACTTCAAGTCAATTCTGAAAGTAAATATAAGGCGGCATTCTTCAAAAAAGCTTAAGCCTATTGTACACTAAAGCCGTTGGTTGGTTGTATTTACATCCTATTCCAAATCCAAAAGTACACATTTTGAACATACATTCATTATTAACTTAACTTCATTATTCTAGCCATTTGCTCGCTACCAGTTTTATTACTTTTTGGAAAAATCTCTTTATTTAGCGTGTCCTCTGACTGCATACAGAGGAATGTATACACCGAATTCTATGAACCTAGCTGCAGCTACTTGATCTAAACATCTAAAAACATTGGACACATATGTGGAAAAGTTGAACCCCCTACCTCATTTCGTTCGCAAGCGAGCGTGCTTTCAACAGACGGACATGGTTAGATCGTCTTCGAATTTACCACGACACAGAATATATTTCCCCCTTTTCCGATTTCTCCCACTTTCAGTCCCAACCGATCTACAACCATTAGACACATTTAGGAATATTTTGAACCTCCTAGCTCGTTTCCTTCGGCAGCTAGCGTGCTTTCAACAGACAGGCAGACCTAACAAGGACTGAAAATACCCCTTAATATTAGGATTATTTAAGAAAATTTATTGAAATTTTCTGCTTTACATGCACATGCAACTTGTTACGGACATTCCTATTGTAACTTTAAACCACCAAAAAGTAAAAAAATAGCGCCCGAAATGGGACAAATAGGGATAAAAATGACACCTTTGATACGACAACCAAACCGCTGAAGTAGAAATCAAAAGTCGTCATATGAAATTCAAAACACATCGTTTGAAATTCAAAACTCGTCATTTGAAATTCAAAACTCATCATTTGAAATTCAAAACTCGTCATTTGTAATTCAAAAGATACCATTTGAAATTCAAAAGTTGTCATATGAAATTCAAAACTCAATTCAATTCAATTGACATTTTTTGAATTTCAAATGGAATTTGGAACTTTGTAGTCCTGTGAAGGGACAACAGGATGAGGGAATGAAAAACTAAAAACCGTATTTAACTCCATTTTGTCCGGTTCAAGTGTAACGACTTTTTTACATTTTTTAAAGAAATATATTGTGAAAGTGGAGCCCATTTTTTTATACCCTCCACCTACATTCACTTTGAAATATGCATCGAAGACTCCATAAAGTATATATATTCCGGGTTGTGGTAAAATTCTAAGACTATTTAGCCATGTCCGTCTGGCTACGAAATGCAGTACTTCTTTCACCGTCCTAGGCTGAGGATAGTTCACGATTGCCGAAACTTTTTCTGGAAGAGGAATGACAGGGAAGTTTTACCAGAATTACATCTTTCAACGTTAATTACCAATCCATACCCTTGCAGTAATTTCAAATAATTTTTTCCAGATGAATGTTGGGCACGACGACAAGTTGGGCTGTTTCTCGCCTTCCGATGCTACCAACATGCCGTCGACATATGGGAAACAGAAATCCAGCGCATGTAAAACTTCATGCATAAACCGCTGAAAAATTAGACCCGTATTGCATAACACGAATGTCTGATAATCAAATCCGAAGAATCGGAATGGAATTATGAGGCTTTGTTGTAACAGGAGCTTCCTTTGTTTCGATAACATGTGCAAGGAAATTCTTTCTTACCAATTTATCATATACGAATAAGCGATTTGATGAGCCAATCCGGTCACTGGTTACCTCTAGTAACCGGTCGATGAGTTTCCCTATTGTTGAGAATAGTGAAACGTGCGTGGTTGTCGGCATTTATTTGCATTTTGAACAAACCGACGGTGATCATAACACAAACCAGATTTTAAATTATCTCGTCTGTTGCTTCTAGATCGTCCTCTACACCTTTTTCAATTGTAATTCAAAAGACATCACTTGGAATTCAAAATACACCAGTAAAATTTAAAAATTTCCATTTGCAATTAAAAAAATATCACTTGAAATTCAAAAATTCCATTTGAAATTCAAAAAATGTCAATTGAAATTAAAAACTCGTCATTTGTAATTCAAAATACACCATTTGAAAAGTCGTCCAAAGTAAGCCTTAATTTGGTAGGCTTTTCTAAGAAAGTTCAGTATGTCATCTAGTCCAGAAGATCTTTTATTGTTTAATGATCTTGACAATTTTACCACTTCGTCTAATGTAGTGAATATGTCCGATCCACTTGTATTAATCGAGGAAGAATGCTCATTAAATTCCACCAAATGTATCGGAAGCTGAGAAAGCGAGTTCCCAATAGCAGTCTCAATTGTGCGCATATTTTCGATCGGCAGAGAAGTGTTCACATAGTGCGCTCATTCTTTGCCGTTCATCCGCAATAACCACTCCCCCAACAGAAATTTCCCTGGTCTGATATCTATTATCTCTACCGAGCGTCTTGTATATTTGTCTGTAAGTGTTAGGTCCAGGTTTAATATTTTTCAATCTTTCACTAAATAGATTGGCTTGTTCAATGTCCACCTGCTCCTTGATAATAATTTTCAATAACTGAATCTGTTTAGAGAGTAAAACGTAGTCCGGATTGTGCCTGTTTAATGTACGATTCATTTCCTTTTACCAAGCATATTTAACTTTATATAATTTTTGAATATTATCTGAGACAATATATTTATTCTCCTTCCTTTCAATTTACTCTGAGTGTAAAGCTGACATGAAGTTTATAGTCGTTGAAAAGTCGTCTATATATGAGTCTATTTCATCATCAGAGAGATTCCTGTCAGTAGGAGGAAAAGTTGCGAATCTACATCCTCCCTGAATACATCCCATGTTGTATTCTTAAATGAATGATTCCTGGAACATCCACTTTCGAGTATTTTCCTAATAACAATGGCTATCCCAATGGAGCTATAATCCTGCAAAAATATATAATTTTCCAAATGAACATGATGGTCTCGTCCTAAATGTGTTTCCTGTATAAAACCACAATCAATGTCCGCACTCTTTAGAACATCCTGTAAATCTATTGTTCGGCTCACGTCTATAAGTGACCTAACATTAAATGTCAATATATTTAAATTATTACGGACCATAAGTTTTCTTTACCTCCATCAAAAGCTTTAAGCATTGTTCTTTCGCTTCATTCATAGTAAGTGTTGTATATCGAGCCCTTAGCGCAGAATTATCGTAAGCGACATTTTCTGAAAATATTTTTTATTGATGAATTTAAAATTTTATGGGCTGCTACAT
The DNA here is from genome assembly GCA_947397865.1 of Polietes domitor. Lineage (NCBI taxonomy): Eukaryota > Metazoa > Arthropoda > Insecta > Diptera > Muscidae > Polietes > Polietes domitor. The sequence goes on from OX377618.1 coordinate 113,158,717, forward strand.
AAATAAAAATTGTCAAAATTGTTAACGTTTATATAAAAAATGGGGCTAAGATTTTATCGTAAGTCACTGCTCACATTTTCAAAGAAAGCAATTTTATCGTAAGCGACAGTTTATAAATTTAGGCAAAAACTGTCAGATAATGTAAGATATATTTATAAATGTTTTAGATAGGACTATCAATATATTGATGCAATAATAAGTGTATTTTTATACCCTCGACCATAGAATGAAGCGTTCGTCTGTTGGTTGAAAGTACGATAGGTTACGAACGAACTAAGCTAAGAGGTTCGAAGTTGTTTTATGTATTTTTTATCGATCCAGAAGAAAAAAGTTTATCCACGAGAACTGAAAGTAGCTCTAAATTATTGTCTTTTTGGAGAACACAAAGCCTTTTGTATGATTTGGACCTTATATACAATAATTTAATATACTTCTTGGAATATTCGTATATTAAGCCAAATACTATATACATGGTTTTGGTATCATTTCCCTATTATTGTGGGTAAACGTTAACATTTATTTAATTCAAATAGTGGTAAATTTGACAAAGAGACATAATATTTAACTTAAAATAATGATGAAAATGGGCACATTGCCCACAATTCTATAGAATTAAAGAGTAAACAAGTAAAAACGGCGTTAAGTTCTGCCGGGACGAACTTTATATACCCTCCACCATGGGTTGCATTCCACAGAGGCTTTCGATTTTCGTAGAAGTCCAGTAATATTACACGAAAATATAATTTTTTTAATACAGCCAAACCAAAACAAAAAAAAATAATTTTATAAATAAATATAATATTTTTATTATTTCAAACCACGCTTATTAGGAAAGGCTACCAATAAGTTTAGAATATATATAAAACGAAATAATACTTCAAGTCGATTAAAAAAAATATTCTTATATTTATATTTTCAAAAACGCTTACATACCATAAATCAGATCAGAGGAATGTATACTCCGAATTTCATTATTCTAGATGCAGCGGTTGGTACCATTTGTATCCCTCTATTTTCATTTTACCCCTTAAAAGTACGAATTTGGAAAAATAAATTTTATATTATTATACTCAATTAAAGGAATGTACACACCGAATTTCGGTGCACGTTTTTGTTATATGGGGACTGCGCACACTCAATATCAAGTAAGTACAAACAGACATATTGAAAAAATGTGCTTAAATACTCTAAAATATTAGGTATTTTTAGTCCTTGTGAGGGACTACGACTATAAGACGTATTTATGGAAAATTTGGACGTCCTAGCTTTATTCGTTTAGATGCGAGCGTGCTTTCAACAGACGGATGGACGGACATGGCCAGATCGTCTTAGAATTTTATGGCGATCAAGAATATATATACTTTATATGGTCTCAGGTCGATATTTCAAGGTGTATAAAAACTTGGTGGATGGTATAAAAACTTCTGTTTTCGTTAAGAACGTTAACATAACATTTTTATTCATTCTATACACTCTACAATTGAATCATTTTGTAAAGGAAGAATAATTTGGGCCCCTCCTGAGTGGCCGACCATAATTACAAATTCCCGCACGATACCGAAGTGTTATGAAAGTATTTTACTAAATCATTTAGATTTTAAGGACTGGAATTAATTTTCTACAGCATTTCTACGGCCAAACATTAAAATAAAATTTAATTGTTTAAGATCGGCACATTTTGAAAAACTGGGATTTTGCTCACAATTTAAATATGATATTTTGCAGATAGTAGGGTGGATAAATATTAATTTAATTATTCGTTCAAAGAAAAATGCCTAAAAACTTTTATATGAAATTTGACTATTAATAATAGGAATTCAACTGTGTTTAAAATAGTTGTTTACTATTTTATTTTATTATGTTGTTTTAATAATTTGTTTATAATAAAAGGTGTGTTTTTACTAAAATTTCGAGGATTAATCGAAAAAAACTTATATCGTAAACGCCATAGTTTTTTCAGTATTTGTAGCCGCAAGTACAAAATTTGTATCGCAAGCGCCAAAAGTATCGTATGATGTAAACAAATGATAAATTTTTAATAATAATTCGTTGTGTACGGTGGAATTAAAACATTTTGCATTAAAACATATTTCATTTTATGCAAATATTTCAAAATAATCAATAAAAACCTTCTCCTGTAAAATGTGTGTTTTGGCGCTTGCGATCATTCCGCGCTAAGGGCTCGATATCTCTTAACAAAATTTGCTAGCTTTTCCTCCAATGAAAGTGCCTCTGGTTCACATAACACTTTTGCTGAAGAATTGGCGACATACCACTAGGATTCTATTGTGTCCGTGAGCTATGAAAACAACTGGCATATGTTCTACCCTGTTGTACAACATTTACACTATTAAGTCTGTTAAAAACATTAGCTGATGCCTGAGCCTTCTTCTCTTGAGCTGTATTTCGTAGTCTGTTTTTCAAATCTAAATATTTCTGGTATGCAGGACAACCCTTGAAATTAGACGGATGTCCAACTTCTCTACAATGGTCTATTATTCTCATTAGGTACAAATTTACAATCCCCTGGTACATGGGACTTATCACATTTTACACAAACATGTGTTCTGCTACAATTTCTGGAGACATGACTCCATTGTTGACATCTCCAACATTGTACTTCCCTCCCCTTATTTCTTGAGGATTCCCAAGAAATTTTCTGGTGAAATATTTCCCATAAACCTGAATTAGCAGCAAATGATTTCCCCGGAAGTAGTGAAACTAAAAACAAGCCCGTTTAAATATTATTTCCTAGCGAATGATGTCCTAAATTTGAACACTGAACTAATCGTATTGTGTACCAATAATTCCAGCCGACTTTTAAGCTCATCAATGTCCGTGTCATAACAAATAGCTATAGCTTTCTCTTGACTCTACTACGATTCACAACTTTGTATGTAACTTTTTTAGCATTCAGCTGTTCAATTAAATGACTCATGTGTATATTAAATAAGAATATTGGTGGGCAAAATTTAACTTGTGTGCGTGGTTCCACTTTGGATGTTGTTTCTATATGAGAATCTGTATTTTGTACATTAGAATTAGGTTCTGTGTCTAATTCTCCTAGAATTGCATATCTATTTGTAGACGATTTTAGTGCATTTGTTGTGATTTTTGTTTTTTTGATTTTTTTGTCATTAGTACAAACTTGCTCCGGTAACTTAATGAAATCTATCTTAGCATCCTGTTATATCCCTCTTGTAACGTTTGTTTAATGCGGTTTGATATACTTCCTGGTCTGTACGAGTCTCTATTGATCTGTTTTGGCTTAAGTCTGGTTTTGACAAAATGCGGTCTTCTAGGATTTTAGTTCTTGTATTATTGTATGATTTTCATCAAAGATTGGAGAATCATCGTCAACCACCATATTGTCCTTTTTACATTTTGTAGAAATTATGCCAGAAGTCGACTGACGAACAATATCCTTCTCCATTTCGTGTTCGTGAATCGGAATTATTTTCTTTAGTGTCCCGCTGTTATGATTCACCTTTGCGTTTTTATCGGGCGGTTTCTTTTGATTGAACATGCCTATGGGCTTATTTTCCATTGTTTAATTAAAAATACCAAAAACCGATTTCAGACTTTTAATTTCAAAGTTTGACATGGGATCCACAATTTAGGAAACCATCTGGAGAGCACCTCTACACTAAGCATATGAATTTGTCAAGATATCATTATACCCCCCACCTAAGGATGGGGGTATATTCACATTGTCATTCCGTTTGTAACACCTTAAAATATACATCGTAAACTCCATAAAGTATATATATTCTGGGTCGTGGTAAAGTTCTAAGATGATCTAGCCATGTCCGTCCGTCTGTTGAAAGCTTCCGAACGAAAAGAGCTGGAAGGTTCAAATTTTCCCTAAATGTGTTTTATGGTAGCAGATCGGTTGAGATTGAAAGTAGGCGAAATCGGTCCAGAGGGAAAAGTTTTTCCCTAACAAAATACCCGATGAAAATACCGCCTAATTTTTAGTCTATTAAAGCAATATTTTAAATTTCAGCTTTATATGCATTTGAAATTTGTTGCGTAAAATCACTAAAGAGTAAATACACGTTTTAGCAGCCGAAATGGGATAAAAATGGTACTAATGGTACGACAATAGCTAGAGACATGAAATTTGGAATGTATATCCCTCTAATTGTGTAGATACGTAAAATAGAGGGATTTTTCAAAATTCATACTTTTAAAGCATACAATTGGAAAAGAGGGATAAAAATGGTACCTCCCAAATAGGGTTTGGGGTTTCCCGGACTTTTTTCATTCCCGGGAAAACGGGAATGAACAATTTCATTCCCGGGAATCCCGGGAATTCCCGGGAAAAAGTAATTTATTTATAGGTATGTCCAATATGGTTTAAAATATCAACATTTAACAACTGGTGTGTTTTTTTTTCACTACTATCATATTACAAATTAAAAACGAATATTATTGTCAAAATATTTTGCAATTTATTTTTCATTTTACAAATATTTTACTCTACAGCTTTTCAAGGTTATATTCGGAACATACAAATTTATATTGAGAAATGTAAATTCATATTAGGAACATATAAATGCATAATGGGTAATGTAAATTTATAATAGGAACATGATAATTCATAATGAGAAATATACATTCATAATGAGAATTGTTAATTTATATTGAGAACAATTAATTCATAATAAGAACATACCATTTCATAATGAAATATACAAGTTTGTAATCAGAAAATCCAAATTCAATTCATATTCAGAAAATATGAATTCATAATGAGAAAATATAAAATCATATTGAGAAAATGTAAATTTATAATGAGATCATTGATAAAATATGTGTTTCTACGAAAATATCCATAGAAAAACGTACATACATAGCTTCGATTATAAATTTTACAGTTCCTGATTATGAATTTAAATTTTATGAATATATATGAATAAGAATTTGTATTTTCTCATTATCAATTTGGATTTTCTCATTTTGTATTTATATATCTCATTATCAATTTGTATGTTCTTATTATGAATTTATATTTCTCAATATGAATTTACATTTCACATTACGAATTTACAGTGCTGATTGTGAATTATCATGCTCTTATTATAAATTTACATTTCTCGTCATGAACTTACATATTCTGATTATAAATTACATTTTCTCATTATAAACTTGAAAAGATGTAGACTAATCGTCAGAATTGGACATTTATATCGCAGGTTGAAGTGACTGACACCTACTCTAGATTCAAAATTGAAAACGATTAAGGAAACAAATAACTCATATGACGGAGAATGTTATGATACATTTAATTTAGAATATTCATTCTGTCTGGAGACAAAAATATTTTAAAGAAACAGGGGGGGATATTCTAAACTGTAAAAATAATAGAAACATAAAAAATTAATATTAATTTAATAAATTCATAAAAAATAATAATATTGAAATAGTCCAGTCATTAATTCTTACAAATGGCCATTGAAATACACCGTAATATATATTATATTCCTATAAGATTTCTCTTGAAAATTTCCAGGCGAACAATTTTTATTGTATTCCTATTTTTATACCATTTCTTTCTGGCTACATATGTAAAGTAAATTGTTCTCGAAGAATAAGTTCACCTCGATTCTTCTAGAAAAACAAGAAAATTTACATTATGTAAGCCATAGTATTGTCGGCATGATATTTTTATTTCACAATAAAGATCCTGCAAATAGCCTCACGCTGGGTTTCGCATAAAATTTCTATTTAGCGAATTTAAAAGGTTTTGTTTGTAGTAATATAATATACAGTAATGTAAATACATACATATATGAATTTGAAATACATCTACAAATTCCAATTTATATAGTAACATTAAATTATTGATCAACATAATAAATAAATTATTTTTTTAATATTTCCCGTATTCCCGGGAAATTGAAAATTTTTTCCCGGGAATTCCCGTCCAAATTTTTCCGGGAATTCCCGGGAAAAACGATTCGGGAATTCCCGGACCCCAAACCCTACTCCCAAACCTCTTATGATGAAATCATGATTTTAGGTGTGTACATTCATCTGACTATGAAAATGCGAAATAAAAAGGATTTTTTTTTAATTCAAAAAATAATTGGAACAACTGTGAATCGTTTATTATTGTGTGGAGATAAGTTCTTCACTTAATTCTGTTAATAAATTTATGTGGAAAGATACATTTCTTTGTATAACTAGGCTTTTTCTTTTTTTTTGCAAATTGGTCCGAGTGAGGCCAAATCGTCCAGCACCTTGGTTAGGTATCAAGACTTTGGATTAAAATTCTCATTTTTTGTTTGCGATAAACGACTTCAATATTTTAATTTTTTATCGAGTGAATATGAAAAATATTTTCAATTAACGACTAAGGTAGACTTTTTTATTTTCGATTTTTCAAAATCACTTAAAGTGGTCACCATACAAAAAAATGAAATTGCACGAACAAAATAGAGAACATTGAAATTGCATCAAGTGTAAACCCTGTGGATTTGAATCGCATCGTGAATCAAAATATTTTTTGTACCAAAAACAGCCCGTTCCGTCCCATGGGTATTTTGACCAGTGTCTTTTTTATAGCTTGATGTCTGTGTGGGGTTTATACTCTGAAAGAATTATCTTCATACTATTTATGATTTTGTCTTAAACTAAGTGAAAATTTTCATTAAAAAGTCGTCAAAGAAACACTTCATACAATGTATGAAACATTAACATAAATGTATGAAACATAAAGCACAAAGCAATGAAAAGTATCATAGAATTTATGAAACATTTTTAGAAACTATGAAATGCAAGTTCACTATTTTGCATAATATGATTTATGAAAATTTGCATAGATTTTATAAATTAATTTTATGAAAAAGTTTCATAAATATTAATAATTCATACTGAAGTTTCCAATATAAACAAAAAAGCATAAAAGGTCTGACTTGTTGACTACTCAATCAACACACACCATCACTGCGAGAGTGATGGTGTAATTACTTATGTAATTTAACTAAAAATAATTCAAACAAATTATTTTGCTTCTGAGTATCCAAAACTAGTACAAAAAATGGCAACATGAAATATTTCTTAAAAGTTTCATGATACCTCTGCCATAAAGTGTTGTGGAATTACACCATGATTGCTGAGAAAGCAAGATAGGCGCCTTTGCAGTGGTCGTTTAGAATTCATATAAATTTGGAAACTTTCTTCCTCGCAAGTATGAATTTACTCAATGGTAAGAATTTTTTATTAGATCCAATGAAATGCTTTTATGTAATTTTCCTACACTATTTCCAGTAAATGAACTAAAGAGTGATTTTTTTGAGGTTAGGATTTTCATGCATTAGTATTTGACAGATCACGTGGGATTTCAGACATGGTGTCAAAGAGAAAGATGCTCAGTATGCTTTGACATTTCATCATGAATCGTCTTACAAACGAACAACGCTTGCAAATTATTGAATTTTATTATCAAAATGCGTGCTATGTTAAGAAAGTTCATTGCGCGCTTCCATTTTATGGTCAGTTTAATCGACCCACTGAAGCGGCTATTCGGGCTATTGTGACTAAATTTCGCACCAAATTTACATTGTTGGACATTAAACCACCAACACGCTTACGTAGAGTGCGAACTGAAGAAAATATCGCAGCTGTATCGGCCAGTGTGATTTTTTAAGAGCTTGATAACTTTTTTTTAAAAAAAACGCATAAAATTTGCAAAATCTCATCGGTTCTTTATTTGAAACGTTAGATTGGTCCATGACATTTACTTTTTGAAGATAATTTCATTTAAATGTTGACCGCGGCTGCGTCTTAGGTGGTCCATCCGCTTAGTCCAATTTTGGCATTTCCACGTTTTTGAGTAACAGAGACCCAATTGGTGCGAACGGCGACGAATCGAAAATTGGTGGTCATCATTAACACTGGCCGATACAGCTGCGATATTTTCTTCAGTTCGCACTCTACGTAAGCGTGTTGGTGGTTTAATGTCCAACAATGTAAATTTGGTGCGAAATTTAGTCACAATAGCCCGAATAGCCGCTTCAGTGGGTCGATTAAACTGACCATAAAATGGAAGCGTGCGATGAACTTTCTTAACAGAGCACGCATTTTGATAATAAAATTCAATAATTTGCAAGCGTTGTTCGTTTGTAAGACGATTCATGATGAAATGTCAAAGCATACTGAGCATCTTTCTCTTTGACACCATGTCTGAAATCCCACGTGATCTGTCAAATACTAATGCATGAAAATCCTAACCTCAAAAAAATCACTCTTTATATGCCTTGAAGGTTCATATAAACGTTAGCTAACTGATCATTTTAGAAAATGAAAATTTCAACGAGCCAATATAATTTTTTAGTCTAACCATAGCTTTCATTTTTGTTAAGCATATTTACTGAGCTTTTTTGCTGCGCTGGTGTCAATAGGTGTATTCAGCCCGTACTGAAAAGCATGCACGATTTTTACGTACTAAACTATACCCCCTACTACGACCATTTTTTTCTATACGGAACTGCTGTGAAGTATTCCTTCCCGCCTTCTCTAACAAATCTAGGACATAGAAAAATTACGTGATTTCTTCCTCCTTCCGGAGGGTTCCATGATCTGTTCAGAACAGCGTGAGGTAATAGTTAAAAGGGGATGTGCCCATCTTCCCTTTGTAGATGTGTCCCAACGAGATTGTCAAGTGGCGATCGATGGGGAACGCTCTTTCTTGGCATATTTGGATCTCCGCTTTCTTCCGGTCTTCTGTTATATATCCGCTTTATTTCAAAAGCTAATGTGTTAATTGCGATTACACCTGCCGTATCCTCCGATATTGTTCTATACCCGGAAAGAGTTTAATCGATATGTAAACATCAATCAATGTAATCCTTGAATGTCAGCCTTTTGTCTATCATAACTCTGCAAAACCTATTATATTAACGCCGTGTGGTACCTCATCGTACTCATCGTAATGTTCACAAGAATGGACCCTAGACTGATCCTTGCGGGACGCTGGCGGATACATTGTAGTGCTCCAGCCCGTTGTCGCTCCGATATGGCTTTTATTTTTTACGATTTTTTCTTGCAAATTTAACCAGAATTTAATTGAAAATCTTCAGAATGATTATTTTTCAGTAGTTTATTATCAAACGGTTTAAATGCAATGAAAAATATAAAAAAATCGATTTTTTAACCTTTTTCATCTCTTCAGGTCCATAGGTAGCAAACCGTTTAAAATATAAGGAAGCAATCAACGACAAAAGTATACCTAAGATCTCAATAAACAACTTTCTAGACTATATGAACTTCCTAAGAATTATTTTTGGTAGCACTTAGTTAGCCGCAAAAGTGAAAATTTTCCTTTTTTTTATTTTATTTGTATTTTCTCTACTTCAACATTGATATACTCTGCTATATATTACAAAAATAATAAAAAATAAAAAGACACGGGTCTTTTTTGGTCCATGACTTAAAAAATTACACACAGTGTATTATAACTTTGTTTGCACTACGTATACAATAAAAACATCATGTAATAATAGTAAGTATACGCCCACGTATTTATAAGGCAAGAGCAAACTCTCATCCAAATCACCTAACACAGGGGTACGTATACGTTCTTATGACATTTTATAATTAATAGTACGTATTATTGTAATAAATAGCAGAGTATGGTGAAGTAAAAACAAAACAAGTAAAAAGGCCGAATCTTATATACCCTCCACCACGGAGTGCATTCACAGTATTTTATTTTCACAATGCGATACTTGTTTGCTATTTCAACTCAGATTTCGCCAGTGAAAGATACACATGCGAGATGATTTTTTACGGCACTGTGCTGCTGGAAATTTGTGCACGTTCGCTCAACTTGATTTTCAACAATGGTTAGTAACACCTTTCGGATGAGTTCGCGTTTTCACGCGGTAAAGTAAAATAATCGACGAAAAGAATGTAAAGATCGATTTTTCCATTAACAATTTACAGCAATTGTTTTGAAAATAATTATGGAGATTGGTCGTCTGCAAATGCTTGATCGTACTTATTTGTGTTTCCATAAATATGTCAACTTCAAAGAAGTCTTTAGCTTAACGGCAGCAGCCGACCGTTGGGTCACTGGTAGCGATTGGTAAAAATCACCAAAAGAATCATTGCAGTGAACAGATCTTCGAAAGGTTGCAATTGAATGCTGAATGAGCTGATAGTCTTGCAACAAATTAGCTGCGCTTTACAATGAAGAAAGTGCAAATATAATTGAATTCTGCAAGAGAATCATTGCCAATGTTTCGGACGTTTGTTGCCGATTTAACAGCGGAACGTTTGTTAGAATTGCTTCTCGACATGTTTTTTTGGTCGGAATCATTGGGCTATCAAAACGTCTTCGCCTTCGTCCTTTCCTTTAAGAATTGTTGCTGTTGACAGTGAAAAGGTATCCGATTTTCTACTGGAGATTGCAAGTAAGTATTCTGAGTACAGACAGTTTAGATTGGTCGGATAGTTGTCAACATCATCTTAGATGGATTGCGTTACTAATCCACCGAGTCAATGTTTTTCGCAACCAATAATGGATTAATATTTGGGAACACCTAACCGAGTTTGATCCCAAGGCTTATTGTGCACCATAGTACACTTTACACTTCTCCGTATCGATCAAAACGTTGTCCATCTCAGATGGAGTTTGAATTCATTTGAAATTCATCGCACCTCTCTGTTTTTCAGCAGTTTTTCAACTGTGCATGACAGCTTATTAATAGTTTTTTGTCGAATCAGCGGAGTGTTCGTTAAAATGTATACTCCCAATCAAATTGTTTTTTTTTCGAGTTCCAACTCTTGATTAACTGAGTCATGTATCGGATTGTTGGGCGCTGTCATTCCTAATTGAGTTAATAGCAATCAAATGTCTTCAGTCTATGCCTAGTTGTGAATTTTCAAACCTAGACGATCAGACATGTCTTCCTTGTATTTGGTTCACAAATCATCACAAATCGTTAACGAACGGAAGCATTTTAAGATAATTATAGAAAACTATTTATTTATTACGAATTAAAATACAAAGTAAATTTATATTCTAATTTTGGGTCCAGGGATTGAGCCAGGGTGACTAAGACCATTGTAGCTAGTTGTTGCAGCGACAAACCAGAGCCTCTGGTGGAAATCGAACCGACAACCCCCACGCTGATAAACGAGCACTCTACCAACTCGACTACCGGGGCGCTCAAAAAACCATGAAGGATTCCACGCACTTTCGCCATATATGTTTATAAGAGTGGCTTCAAAATAAAAGTTACCGATGTTCCCGACTAAAATGAAATATTGGTTTGTTTTATGTGTTCTCTCGAAATTACAATTTTATACAATTTTAATATTCTGGCATTGCGGAGTAGAGCGTTATTTCATTACAGTTAACAAACTCCTATATAACGAATATATCACTATTGCGCAACAATTTTAAGAAAACTGTGTTATCGCTTAATCTTCAGTGTATTTTGATCCTTATAACGAATTTCCCTATATTTGTATTCACATTACGATACCTGATTACTATTTTAAATTATAAGGCATACTTATGTGCACTGTTTTAAATAAATTGCATTGCTTCATCATTATAATAATACTAGTCCAATTCTATATATAAATATAATGCTTCGATTGTAATCAAAAAGTGAACATCAGGGAGCAATCTTCATGTCTACGATTTCATAAATCAGTATAGAAGTTATCAATGATTTAATTTTACCTAGTGTTCGAAATACAATCGAACATGGATTTCTTTCGGGCGATACTGTGGGTTTGCCAAAATTGTCTGTTTGTCTGAGGCAATAAATTATACAGATACAGTGCGTAGGTCACAGTTCAGTTAACGATGAAAATACTGTCATAGAACGATGTATGGTATCATGTGTAAACTGTATGTACTTAGGCTGCATTGCGTGCACTGATACTGCAATCTGTGTAAGCGTTATACGCATGTGTTGTACAATGTACATATGTTACCGAAACGAGATTAGGGAAATGTTCTTTTTGTGGATCGACACACACAGATATGTATATCGAAATATTGTCAATTTTAGACTCTTTAGCCATATGTTAGTTATAGATATTTAGTTCGAAATAAACACTCAACTGGAGAGGAACTTACAACTCCTCTTTAAATTACAAGGTTTTTCTTTTAAACTCGTGAAAGATATTTGGTCTTTCCTTTCATGCTTGAGGAAACTATAGAATTCCCCAAACATTTTGGTCCTTCGAAGCCTTTGTTAAAAGGTATTTAGTAAGTCGTTAGTAAACGAATTAAACTATTTACGAAGCGTAGTCGTGGCTAAACAACGACTTAGAAAGAAATTGTTTAAAAAAATATTTGGTTATTCGCTATTAAACGAATTAAACTATTCACAAAGCGTAGTCGTTTAACAAAAAAGTTTAATATAAATTTGAAAAATGTCGGAAGCCAGAAAGAAACTATATGAAAATCAAATATTAAATCCTACTTTAAGAAGGTGGAGCAGAAATGGATAGAGTTAAAAAATAATCACAGAATTATAATGGCTCATGGTCCAAAAGGCGACACATAATTGGAAAAAGGCTAATATGGTCTAACCGAAACGTTAGTACCAGATACGCTAACAAGCCTTAAGGCACATATGAAAGCAGAAGCTGTATCATTGGGAGTTGGAGGAAAAGTTATCGACGCCGATGAGCAGAAACAAGCTTTAGAAGAAACTAAAGAAAAGAAAAAATTGGATGAAAGAAAAGAAGAGTGGTCATCGTTTCATGGCATGTATAAAAAATTAGTTCATGATAACAGCACTTTATCCAGAGTGGAAAAAATTTATCACCTGAAATCCCTAGTAAGAAATGATGTATTTAAGATAATATAGGATATATTGATGGAAATCAACGGATTATTTTCCAGTCTCTCATCGACAGTATACTGGACCAACCGCCAGTGAACAACAAGAATTCAACCATGATTAAAGCATTGCATGACACATCAAATGAATGTGTGCAAGGATTGAATGACATGGACTACAACATCGAGGAAGCGGATCCAATAATAGTACGTATAATAATTCGAAAATTAGATAAAGAAGGATTGATATTGTACAAGCACTCAGTGACCTGCTACAATTCTTAAAGCAGCAATACCAGAGATTGGATGCAGCTAGAATTAAAAAAACATCACAACTACAACCATAATAACTACAACATCCAGAAAAACTTGAAAAACTATAATACGAACAACAGCAAGCAAAAGCAAGCAGCTCGATCGATGTCTTTCTTAACAGAGAATAGAAACTGTTTGTACTGTAAAAGGAACGGACATTCTACGAACAATTGCAGAAGCTTCCTGGCACTTTCTGCACAAAAGCGTCATGGCTGGGCTAAATCGATTATAAGTTGCTTAGGTGTTTGAAGCACACATTCTCTACAAAATGTGAGAGTAAGGATACACCTAGAAGCTGTGGACAATATCATCATACGGTGTTACACATGAATCCAACCTCAACTACATGCGTAACGAAGTCAACTAAAAATGTATTGTTAGCAACCGCTCAAATACAGGGCAAAGCTAAAGATGGAGAGGAAGTTTTTTTGAAGGCGTTGATTGATCAAGGATCGCAAGCAACATTTGTAATGGAAGAAGCATCTCAAATTTTACAGTTACCAAGAATAAAAGTCAATACAGAGTTACATGGAATTTGCAATATATTGATTGGGGTCACGAAGGCAAAAATAAATATCGAAATTCGCCCAAGATTTGACAGCGAATATAAATTTGCAGCTGAAGCGCTTATATTACCGGCTTTAGCATCCGTGCATCTAGATGGGTCAGTCGAGCAAGAGTGGCGCAGTTTCCAGTTAGCGGATCCAAATTTCAGCAAAGCGGAAAGAATCGACATGGTCATTGGCGGGATTTGTTCGTGGATATACTTGAAGGTGGTATTCATAAAAAGAATGGAATACTTGGACAAAATACAAAATTGGGATTAATTTTGTCCGGACCTATACAAGTCAAGCAGCCAAAGAAGAAAAGATTAGTAAACATGACGACTAATATTGAACGATTTTGGAAGATTGAAGAAATTCAAGAAAACATCAATCCCCATGAAGACGATGTGTGTATGGACAGATACACAGCGACTACAACTAAAAACTCAGAAGAACGATTCACAGTTTATCTTCCGTTCAAGGAAGAACGATCACTTGGAAATTCGTACAAGATGGCTATGACTCGTTTTATTGGATTGGAAAAGAAGCTCGAAGGAAAGAAAAACTGAGAACTGATTATATCCAATTTATGAATGAATATAAATCACTTGGCCACATGATAAAAGTGGACACCAAGGGAAAAGGAAAATATTACCTACCACATCAAGCCGTACTAAGAGAAGGAAGTTTGACAACGAAGATGAGAGTGGTGTTCGGCGCGTCTGCGAAAACAACAAACGGCAAGAGTTTGAATTACGTGTTGTTTGTTGGTCCGCGGCTTCAGGAAGATGTATTTAACAAAGTGATCAAATTTCGACTAAGAAAAAACGTTATTACTGCTGACGTCGAAAAGACGTATCGACAGATAATGATAAACGAATTGGATCAAGAATATCAAAATATTATCTGGAGGTGCAATAAGAACGATCCAGTTGAGGAGTACAAATTGACAACGGTTACGTATGGGACATCTTCGGCGCCATTTCTTGCTGTAAGAACATTAATTGAGATTGGCAACGAATGTTCGGATGAGAACATTGCAGGAATCATAAAAGAAGACTTTTATATGGATGATATCGATGAATACAAATCAATTAGAAAGGACATAACAAAACAACTGGCGAAGTATGGATTCCATTTACGAAAATGGTGCTACAATAGCGAAGAAATAGTGAATCCAACAGAATAAACAGAAGTCAACGAAATAATCGACATAAATGGAAATGACAACATTAAAACACTCGGGCTGCATAATAAATCAGAATAGTGCATCAAAAATAACTAAAAGAACGGCGCTGTCATATCTTGGGAAGATTTTTGACCCATTTGGCATAATAACTCCAGTAACTGTGACAGCAAAACTGTTTATACAACATTTGTGGTTATTGAAAATGGATTGGGATGCTGGACTGGATGATAATCTTACAAAAAAGTGGAATAATCTGATTGGAACTCTAGCGGATGTGAAAGAAATTAACATCCAACAAACGACAAGATACAACTCCTTGGGTTTGCCGATGCATCTGAAAAGGCATTCGCAGCAGTGGTTTAAATAAAATCAGCAACGGGAATTTCGCTACTTGCCGCCAAGAGCAAAGTAAATCCGATCAAGAATAGGAAAATTTTGCCGAAACTGGAGTTGTGCGCAGCTCACCTCTTAGCACGTCTTTCCAGCAACGTGATCAAATTTTTGAAGAGAGACATAGATGTACACATGTGGAGTGATTCCACAATTACGCTGTCCTGGATATCTAACGAACAAAGAAAGGACAAATTTATTCGGTCCCGTGTTGCTGAAATTTCCACATTACCTCCAAACGCACAATGGCACTACCTATAATCAAAAGAAAATCCAGCAGATATGGGCTCCAGAGGTATTTATCCAGATAAACTGAAAGAATCATCGCTGTGGTGGAATGGTCCGAGTTGGTTACAACAAACAGAAGAGCAGGGGCCGAGAAAATGAAAAGGCATATCCTGATTATTTAACCGTTGGTGAATTAAAAGAAGCCGAAAAATATATCATTAAAGGTCATCAAAAAGCGGAGTGGCAAATGGAATTAGTAGAATTTCAAAATAAAAAAAAATAACCATCGACACACTAAATCCATATTTAGATGACGATGGACTAATGAGTATGGGGGGACGACTTCACTTTTCAAACTTATCGCTCGGTCAAAGACATTCCGTTATTGTACAGAGGTCCGTGCTGGCATCGTTAATAATACAAGAGGCTCACAAATACACATTGCGTGGTGGAAGTCTTCTCGTAGAACACACCATTAGAAGGAACTATTGGATTATAAATGCCAAAAGAAGCGTAAAAAATGCATCAGAAATTGCATTGTATGTATACGTTACAAAAATAATACAAAACAACAATTGATGGGTGTTCTTCCATGTTATCGAGTGAACGTATCTGTTCCATTTGACCACTGTGGAGTGGATTACGCAGGACCATTACAAAAAAATGTTCCAATGGAAAAGGACAGAGATCGTTCAAAGAATACGTTGCGGTATTTATTTGTATGTCAACCAAGGCAGTCCATTTGGAAGCAGTAAGCAGTTTGTCAACTGACGCGTTTTTGGCGGCTTTGAAAAGATTATTTGCCATATTGTCAATTTATGATTCTTTAGCCATATGTTAGTTTTAGAAATTTAGTTCCAAATAAACACTCAACTGAAGAGGAATTCTTTAAATTACAAGGTTTTTTTGTTTTGTACTCAGGAAAGATATTTGGTATTTCCTTTCATGCTTTAGGAAACTATAGAATTCCCCAAACACCTAGGATAGAGAAAATTGTGTGAGAGGTACAAGATGGGACTTGGCTAAAACGTAAATATTTTTTAGGTTTAGTGATTATAAAAATATTTTCAAATATGAAATTGCAAATAATTTTGACTACGCGTATGGATGTTATGCCGGTTTTATTGTAACCAAAGTTTATACCACTTTGTGTGGTAGGTACCAGAAGGGGTGTGGCAATATCGTCCATATTCCATGCGAATGTAACTTCTATAAAACCATTACCAAATATCAAATTTCACAATAATCCGATCAACTGTATAGAAATTATAACAGATTTAATTTTACGTAGTTTAGGGTGATTTGTGTGGGAGGTATTGGAAGGGACGTGGTAAAACATGCCATATTTAGTACACTTTAAGTGATTATAGAAACGTTATCGCATACCAAAATATAGCTGATTCCGAGTATCCGTGTGAAAGTTACATTAGTTTTAATTTAACATAGGAATATGGGTCATTTGTGTGGGAGGTACTCCTTCAATGCGGTACACTTTTTTTCTGTCACAAATGATATATATCCTCCTACTCTGTAGAGTGAGGGTATAAAAAATTCGGGAAAATTTTCACTTTTGCGGCTACATAAACGGTGTTAAGAATCATCCCTATGAAGTTCACATGTTTATTGAGATCTTAGGTACATTTTTGTAGTTGATTTCTTCTGTGAATTTTTAACGATTAGCTATCTATGGACCAGAATAGGGAAAAAAGTTTTAAAGTTTTTTTTGCGACTTTGGCCTTGAATATGAAGTTTTTTTATTTTTATACCCTCCACCTAAGGATGGTGGTATACTAACTTTGTCATGGGATGGGTTATACTAACTTTGTCATTCCGTTTGTAACACCTTGAAATATTAATCGGAGATTCCATAAAGTATATATATTCTGGGTGGTGGTAAAATTCCAAGACTATTTAGCCATGTCCGTTCGCCTGTCTGCCTGTCAGTTAAAAGCATGATAGCGGCCGAACGAAAAGATGTAGGAGGTTCACATTCTCCCTAAATGTGTCGTATGGTTGCAGACAATTTTTGACGATTTCTGCTTTTTATACACTTGAAATTTGTTGAGTACATTCCTCTAGTAACGTGAAAATACCAAAAAGTAATAAAAAAAATACCTGGTGAAACGGGACAAAAAGGGATAAAAATGATACGACAACAGCTGGAAACATGAAATTTGGAATGTACATCCCTATAATTGGTAGGGATACGTAAAATAGAGGGATTTTTTTTAAATTCGTTTAAGGGATACAATTGGAAAAGAGGGATAAAAATGGTACCAACCTGCTGTAGCTATTATAATGAAATTCGGTATGTACACTTCTCTGACTGCTATGACGCGAATAATAAAGAGATCTTCCGATATTCGTAGCAACAGGATCTAAATGGAATTAAATTTGGCTACAATCAAACGGTTGTAGCTAGAATCATGATATTCAGTATTTGAGGTACGAATTTTTCTAAATTCGTACTTTTAAGCTCAAAATGGAAAATGGAGTGAATCATGAAATTAGGTGTGAAACATATTGGATCTTCAATATTACAACTTTTCTATCAAAATGGTACAGAGATTTAAGCTGTAAATAGAATCATGAAATTGCAAATGGGGAAAATCGGGCTTGGAGGAAATTGTTTCTACCTAAGAATATTTAGGACATATTTTTGAAGGTTACTGCCTAATATTCACTTTTTGATTACACTTGAAGTTTTATAGTTATATATAGTAGAGGAGTATTGATATTATAATAATGAAGCATCACAATTTTCCTAATAAGGTAGTGTACTTCTATGTAATGTCGACAGCCTCTAATCTGCTAATAATACTGTTGAATGTACTTCATGGTGGAGGGTATATAAGATTCGACCCGGAGGAACTTAACGCATTTTTACTTGTTTTATTTTATATGTTCACAATTTTTGTTCTTTATGACAAGAGCTACAACCTCAGAGAGTAAATCAAAATGCCAAACGGTTTGCAAGATATGATCCTGGGGCCCATAAAAAGTGCATGACGTATATGGTTATATTTCCATGACTTAAAAAATTACACACAGTCTTACTAAACCCATGTATTTTAGTATCGATGAGGCGATTTTAAAAAATTGAATGCATGAACCAATTTAACAGAAATTCAGAAAATATGTTTTTTTGATAATAACGAAAAATTGTATGCATATATGGTCCCGATAAGTGTCGCTGGGGTGGAGTTATTTCGAAAATTAATATTTATGGTCCGATTTTAGTTAACTCCAAAATGTTTGTATGTTAGCCAGGCGACATTTGTGTGGTGGCTATTTGAATACATGTTCCCATATGGTTAAATTTCACGCTGTGTATTCCTAGATTAAATATATGATCAGGAAAATTTAATCAAGAACTCATAACAAATGAAGTTTTTACAGCGGTAATAGAATGAATCGGAGGGACATTTGTAGGGGCCTATAATAAAATTTAGGGGATGCAGCAAAACATGTACTCATATGGTTAATTTTCACGGTAGGTATTCCTAGTTTAAATATAACATGATCTGCAAAAATTGATACGGAACTGATGTCAGATGTGAGTTCTATAGAGTAAACTGGGGCGCCTTTGTATGGGGTTACACCAACATATAGACCTATATATTTAACTCTCCTATTAAGTATTCCTAGTTTAAACAACTTCCCATGTAAAGTGTGGATTCTAGAGCGATAATAGTATAAATTAGGGGCCCATCTGTAAGGAGCCTACGCCAAAAAATTAAACCATATAGAAAACGTTCGCAACACGTGATCCTGAAAATGTTTTCATGATCCCATGTAAAATGTGTATGCTTGAAAATTAAACCTCACAATAAATCACCCGTTAAGTTATTTCACTTTCAATTATTATACTCTCATGTAGTATTTTCATTTACTTTTCACTTAGCATATTTTAACAATTGGGAAGGTTATTAAAGGCCTATTACGATATTATTATCAAATGAAAGGTCTTAATTTCTACTTTCGAACCATATTCCCAAATATTTTTTCTGTACATACATGACTAATAAAAAGTATTTGTTTTAAACTTTTCACTTTAACATCGATCAGATGACTATATTGTAATTAGTCCCTATTGCACTTATGATGTTACTTATCTTTTGGTATAAATTGCCTGTTACGTTAAGTACTTTTTTTAGTTGAAACTTGCGCACATTGAAGGGCAATTTTAACATTCCTCCAAGTTTTTTGCTATTCCAAGGCATTTTTCATAATCGATACGCCCTAATGTTCAGCGCCTCATAACACTGTCCGACAGTCCATATAACACTTGAACCAGATGATATACGTCTGAAACTATAGGTGAAATGGAGTTAATAGGTGTATTTAGTTTTTCATTTCCTCATCCCTCTGTCCCTTAAAAGGACTACAAAGTTCCAAAGGATACAATTTTTCAAAAATTATTTTAGAAACTTATTCTGCTACCGGTATAAATACCACATTAAAGAAGAGAAATTGTGCTAAAAATACTTCAAATTTGAAGATTCTATTTGCATCAGTTTAGAATTAATAACCATTTCAAGTTTTCCCTTTTAGAAAGTAAAATATGAGCAGGCTAAATAAACTAAGGCGTAAACTTTAAAAGGTTGTTAATGCTGACACATAGGGTGCGAATAAGTATTTAAAATAATTTTTGAATGAATTGTAACCTTTGGAACTTTGAAGTCCTGTGAAGAGCCAACAGATTTTTTGAATGAATGGATATGGAAATTAATTTATGTTATGTTCGCTATGATTCTGCGAAATTCAATCGAAATATTTTATGAATTTTTTGTCAGAACTGACGATAGAAAGTACACATTTTGTTGATTACTTTTTTCGATTCGCAATCAGCCATCAAATAAACAGGGTAATCCAGTTGCTTATTGGGATTACACCACCGCAGATGTTTTTATTCAGTCAAATGCTCATCTAATTTTGTGACAAAGATTATATTTCGGAAAATTCACATTGAATGATTAATATTAGCTCAACTAGGAATGACAGCGCGCAACAATCCGATGCACGACGCATTTAACTAAGAGTTGGAGTGCAGAATAAGTTCTAACGAATCGGCAACAAAAGTATTCTTACAGAACACCCTGTGCAGTAATGTAAGAAACATGAAATTTGGAATACACATCCCTCTAATTGCGTAGACACTTAAGATAGATGGATTTTTAAAAATTCACACTTTTAAGGGAAACAATTGGAAAAGAGGGATAAAAATGGTACTACCCAAACCGCTGAAGTTGAAATCATGAAATTCGGTTTATCCATTCACCTGCCTGTGTAGACGCGAAACATAAAGGATTTTTTCTAAATTTGTACTTTTAAGGGAAAATGGCTACAGTTAGAATAGTGAAATTCGTTGTGTGGACTGTTCTGATTGAGTAGAAGCGAAAAATAAATAAAGAGTGATTTTTTTGAGGTTAGGATTTTCATGCATTAGTATTTGACAGATCACGTGGGATTTCAGACATGGTGTCAAAGAGAAAGATGCTCAGTATGCTTTGACATTTCATCATGAATAGACTTACTAACGAGCAACGCTTGCAAATCATTGAATTTTATTATCAAAATGCGTGCTCTGTTAAGAAAGTTCATCGCACGCTTCCATTTTATGGTCAGTTTAATCGACCCACTGAAGCGGCTATTCGGGCTATTGTGACTAAATTTCGCACCAAATTTACATTGTTGGACATTAAACCACCAAGACGCTTACGTAGAGTACGAACTGAAGAAAATATCGCAGCTGTATCGGCCAATGTTAATGATGACCATCAATTATCAATTCGTCGCCGTTCGCAGCAATTGGGCCTCTGTTACTCAAAAACGTGAAAATGCCAAAATTGGACTAAGCGGATGGACCACTTGAGGCGCAGCCGCGGTCAACATTTAAATGAAATTATCTTCAAAAAGTAAATGTCATGGACCAATCTAACGTTTCAAATAAAGAACCGATGAGATTTTGCAAATTTTATGCGTTTTTTAAAAAAAAAAAAGTTATCAAGCTCTTAAAAAATCACCCTTTACATATTTCGCTATTCGCGATGAAATTGGTACCAAGCAAAAAACGGCTTTTGCTAGAATCATGAAATTCGATGTTTAGACGTCGACAAGCAAAACAAGAGCACTTCTCCAAAGTCGTACTTTTAAGGTCGAAAAAAGAATAAAACTGGTACCAAGCAAAGCTGCAGCTAGAATCATGAAATTAGGTGTACATCATGCGATACAGACATTTGGACTGTAGCTGGAATCAAAAAATTGCAAATAGTGGAAATCGGCCCTGGGGAAAATGTATCTCTCTAATGACGACTATTTGTAACCAAATATTTTAGGCACATTTAATAATGAAGTATCACAATTTATTTAAAACAGTGTGAATAAGTATGCCTGTGGTGTAGTTTGAAACAAATATCGCAATGTGCAAACAAAATATCACAATTTTCCTAGTATGGTTCTGCATTTTTATGTAAAGTCGACAGCGTCTAATTAACCCGTAATACTGTGGAATGCACTGCATGGTGGAGGGTATATAAGATTCGGCCCTGTCCAACTTAACGCACTTTTACGTGTTTATTTTGAAATACTATAGTCTGTACTACTCTACACTATTAGGTATTTAATAACTTAAATTGATTGACGCACAAAGTCGACTTTTTGACAATGAAAAAGCCGATTTCGACTTTTCGTACCAAAAGTCGATTAATCGATTCCGATTGTCAGATACTCAAGATATAATGAGATATAACGTCTAGTCTCGGACATGGTATAGACTAGAGATGGGCGCGTGAGTGATTATTGGCTCACGTTCACGCACGCTCACGAAGGAAATTAATTGAATCACGAATATTTTTTCATTCCTCACATTCACGCACGCTCACGTTAGTAAAATAAATTTTGCTCACGTTTACGCGTTAATCACGTGATTCACACAATTCACGTGAGTCGCGCCCATCTCTACTATAGACTCTAAGTGGAAAAGGTAAAGAACGAAGAATTATTTTCCTTTGAAACTTTGTAGTCCTGTGAAGGGGCAATAGGATGAGGAAATGAAAAACTAACAAGTAAAAACGGCGTTAAGTTCGGCCGGGCCGAACTTTATATACCCTCCACCATGGATTGCATTCCACAGAGGTTGTCGGTTTTCGTAGAAGTGCAGTAATATTACAAGAAAATATAATTTTTTTAATATAGGCAAACCAAAACAAATACAAATATTGGAAAAATAATTTTATAAATAAATATAATATTTTAATTATTTCAAACCATTATTTATTTCAAATCAAAAAATAAATATTCTTATATTTATATTTTCAAAAAGCTTAAATACCATAAATATTGGTAGATAGTGGGAGCTACAGTTGGTTATATTTTCATTCTATTTTAATTCAAAAGTACAAAAAAACCATTATCAGACGTACATAGTGCAAAATAACCTAACTTCATGATTCAACCAATTTTTGCCATAATAGAAAAGGTACAAATTTGGAAAAGAAACGTTTTATTTTGCGTGTCTATGCAGGCAGAGGAATGTATACACCGAATTCCATAATTCCAGCTGCGACCATGTGGTTGGTACCATTTTTACCCCCTCGACGTTTCTACGCAATTAGAATTTCATCATTCTAGCTGTAGTCATTTAGTTGGTATTATTTTTATCCCTCTGTACCATTGTATCCCGTGAAAGTACGACTTTCGAAAAATTCGTTTATTTTCCGATTCCTACGCAATCAGAGGAATGTATACTCCGAATTGCTTGACTCTAGCTGCGGTCATTTGGTTGGTACTATTTGTATCCCCTTTTTCAATTTTAACCCCAAAATGTACGAATTTCGAAATATTTGTCTATTTTCCGTGTCTACGTAGTCAGAGGAATGTATACTCAGAATTTCATGAATCTAGCTGCGGTCATTTATTTGGTACTATTTTTATCCCCTTTTTCTATCTTGTCCCCAAAAAGTATGAATTTCGAAAAACCTGTATATTTTAAGTGTCTACGCAATCAGAGGAATGCATACACCGAATTTCATTATTCCAGGTGTAGCCGTTTGGTTGGTACCATTTTTATCCCTCCGTACCCATTGTATCCCTTGAAAGTACGAATTTGGAAAAAACCTTTTATTTTTCATGTCTACGTAGTCAAAGGAATGTATACTTCGAATTTCATGACTCTAGCTGCGGTCATTTGGATGGTACTATTTTTATCCCCTATTTCTATTTTGTCCCCAAAAAGTACGAATTTCGAAAAATTCGTTTATCTTCCGTGTATACACAGTCATGTCTACGTAGTCAAAGGAATGTATACTTCGAATTTCATGAATATAGCTGCGGTCATTAGATTGGTACTATTTTTATCCCCTTTTTTCAGTTTAACCCCAAAAAGTACGAATTTTAAAAAAACCGTTTATTTTACTTATATATGCAATCAGAGGAATGTATACACCGAATTTCATTATTCTAGGTACAGCCGTTAGGTTGGTACCATTTTTATCCCTCTTTTCCCATTTTACCCCTTAAATGTACGAATTTGAAAAAAAATACTTTTATATCATGTATCTACTCAATTAGAGGAATGTACACACCGAATTTCGTGTTTCTAGCTGTTGTCGTTTAATGTGTACCATTTTTATCCCTTTTTTGCCCCATTTCACCCCCTACAAATAAGAATCACTTTATGGTGCATTTTTTTGCTATAAGGGTAATACGCATACCAAATATCAAGCAAATATAAACAGACATATTCAAAAAACATGCTTAAATAAGCTAAAATAGTACGGATTATTATGGGTATTTTTAGTCCTTGTGAGGGAAAAATTTTACCCTTTGGGCCGATTTCGCCCCATTTAAATCCCAACCGATCTACGACTATAAGACGCATTTATGGAAAATTTGGACGTCCTAGCTCCTTTCGTTTAGATGCTAGCGTGCTTTCAACAGACGGACAGACGGACGGACGGACGGACGGACATGGCTAGATCGTCTTAGAATTTTATGACGATCAAGAATATATATACTTTATAGGATCTCAGGTCAATATTTCAAGGTGTTACAAACGGAATGACAAAGTTAGTATACCCCCATCCTGGAGGTGGAGGGTATAAAAACGCCAAGTAACTCCATTTTGCCTATAGTTTCATAGTTATATCATCCGGTTCAAGTGTAACGACTTTTTTTAAAATTGTCGTACGGTGTGTTCGCATCACATTAGAACGGCAGAAATGATTTGGCCGATTTTTGTTACAAACTGTTCATACTACGAACATGTTTTAATATGAAAAAACTTTTGGATAGTTGACCGTAACAATGGAAAATTTGTAAACAGCTGAAAGTATCTCAATTCAAGCAATGGATATTTGAAATTTGTTTATGCTATGTTCGTAATGATTGTTGCGAAAGATTTCAAAGCAAAAGTCAAGAAGTCGTTAAATTCGGACCAAATGCAAAAAAACGTTATATTTTATACACTTTTTGTCAGAATTGACGATAGGAACGACATATTTTGTTGATTCCTTTTTGTTTGATTCATAAATCCTGTTCGTAATAAGTCATCAAATAAATCCATTTACAGGTATTTCATGTATTTTACTGATGTATTAGGTCGGCGCTTTTTTGGATTACATAATCCCAGATGTTTTCTTTCCGCCAAACGCTTATCTAATTCCATAATTATCAGAAAATGTTTCCATTCGTGGACCAAAACAAAGATGGCATGACAGCACGACGCATTTAAGCGATACACGACACATTTAAGCAAGAGTTTGAATGCAATGCAAAAACAAAAATATGCTTACGGAACACGCATGCGGCTTAGGTACTACAGTGATTTTCTTCTTTGACGCATCCGGTGGAACCGATCAAACATTTTTGATTGTATTATTTTTGGCCAAAATTCGCAAGCAAAATTAAAGTGATACTTGCTTCATTAAAAATTTCAACTGCATTCTTGGAAGGCTATCAGTCAGGTTGTGATGAATATGCATATTAACGAAACTCCATCGTGCAACCTATCAAAGATATGAGCTGGCCAACGTTTTGATTCCGACCGGCAAACATGTCGAAAATAAGTTAAAACGAACGTTCCACTGTTAAATCGGCATTAATGTACGTCACTCATGAAAGTTGTGAATGATAAATTGGAGTGATTCTGCTCTTGGACGCTTACGTTGGAACAGCTAGACTATTTTGATCGTGTATATTTTGGCAAAAATTCTTTCCCCGAATTTCGTACCGGCTTCATCAGGAATTGCAGCTAATTTGTTGAAAAAGGTCGAACAGCTCATTAGCAATCAATATTATGTTATCGTATTTTGCATGTCGAATGGATTTAAAATGGAATTTGCATCAAAGTCCGTTGTATTTGAACGATACAATCGGTCAAGTGGTGCAAAAAATCTTTTGTCAGTAATTCCACGACCCAATAAACTAAATGGAACACGTAACGACATTGAAATTAAGGACAATCAAGAGTTTCGAATTGCAAATCGAAGAATCTGCACACTTATATATGCAAAACAATTGTTTGAAATTGTCAATGGGAAAATTATTTTTTCGAAGAATTTTTCTGGCATATGAAATTCCCCATTGACGTAATCTGAATTAAATATCCGTGACCGTGACCTTAACATGAATATCTATGACATCAAACGATATAGCTGTGTTCTCTTCGTCCCCTATATACGCTTAGAAATATAAACGAAAACGTGTATACGGTTAAACAATCTTTTTATCCACAGCAAGTAAAACGGGGATAAACGGGTTGTCTATTTCACAAAACTTTATATGGATAACAATTATAAGTTGGCAACATTTCTATCCATTTCTAACAGTTTGTGAAATAAATGTAAACAAAAATTAAATTAAATTAAATATATTTTTTTGCAGACTGTAAAGAAAAAATAAACGTTGTATTAACTGGGAAGTGTATTTTTACACCCTACTCAAATATTCTAAATTATTCCAAAAGCGTAATTGGTATGTGTATTTATGCATATATATGTATGTGCAATTTCAAAAAAATAACCATATACACATGATACATTCATCGTCCACAGAAAATCTGATGATAACGAAAAAAGAATAAAATTATAGAATATTGTTCAAAAATTTCATCGCGAAATGCCTTATCATTTTCTTAAAGCCTTGCCACACAGCCTACGGAATCTAGCTGAAATGACAAAAGGTCGATCTAAAAATGTCAGATCCCATACAAATTTTTTTATTTGAAAATGAAACTTATGTCCTTTCAGCTAGATTTCGCATGCAAACTGAGAATGTTATTATTAAAATAAGGCTATTTCATATTTATTACAATGAAAGATTACTAAATTCATGGTATCAGATAAATTTCGATGGGTCCTTTAACAATGCTTTGTTTTTCTGGAATACTAACATGCTTTCAACCAAAAACGTCATTGGATTTTAATGTTATGTGGAAAACATATAGGAGCTATAAACGGAACGATAAAAAACATAACTCTTTTAATTAAGAAGGGTGCACAATTTTATATTTTATGAAAGTGTTGCCAATCAGATTTTGCTACGCGCCATTGCGTTCTTTTCGTACCATATATACGTCACCTATATACGGGACGAAAAGAACGTAGCTAATAACACAGGGTGACAAAATTTCGATTATTTTCTGCGGTTCAACTTTTTGGAGTCAATTTAGTTGTATGAGATAGTGATATTCTTATCCTATAATTCACTTTTTTTGAATTGACTCTGGTTCTCGAGATAAACCGCTGTTTTAAAAATGAAGGAGGTTTCACCATATATTTTAGCATAACTCAGGAACAGTTTTTCCGATTTGGTTAAGAAAAAAATTTAAAAATCCGCAACTAAATTACATTCAAGTTACCCCTACAATGTTTTTTGATAAAGTCAATAATTTCGAAAATATTCAAAAACTTCTTCCAAAAAAAAAAAAATTCATGGAAAATTGAAAACTTTTTTCTATTTGTTAAATGCATATAAAATCAAAAAAGTTACAAATGCCAATTTTTAATCTTTAATTATGAACATAGATATGTTACAAATAAAAGTAGCCATATTTCAATAAAATCGATTAACAAGTTTTGGATTAATTCACAATTTAGTGATGGTATCTCATTGTGATAAATTTTTTAAATGAACATTAATAACAGAAATATTCCATAATTATAAGAAACACGAGTTAAGAAAACCGTTTTGTATGGGATTTTCTTTGGTACTTTTTGTTGGGACAGTCCCGTTGTAGGTTCCAACAGTAGTCTGCCATCATATGGCTATCCCACCGTCCTTGGTATCTTTCCTCCATGATCTTGATGTCCTGGTGGAATCGTTCCCCTTGTTCTTCACTATAATCGCCGAGGTTGTCAGGAAATTTATCCAAATGACTGTGCAGATAATGCACTTTTATACTCATATTAGCTCCTAGTTTTTGGAAATTCTGGAGCATTTTGCTAACAATTTCTGCATAGTTCTTAGCTTTGTTATTCCCCAAAAAATTGTTGACAACTGATACAAAGCGTATCCATGCTTCCACTTCCATCTGAGTCATGTGATTTGTGGAATCATCGTTGTTTATAAGAGTACGGATTTGTGGCCCGTCAAAAACACCTGCTTTTAACTTTTCTGTACTAAGACCAGGAAATGTTTGACAAATATATATTTAAAGCAATCGCCATTCGTATCGAGTGCTCTTACAAACTGTTTCATAAGGCCAAGTTTAATGTGGAGTGGTGGAAGAATGATTTTTTCTCGACTTATCAAAGGTTCATGAACGATGTTATCTTTTCCTACAGTCATGTTCAGTCTTGACGGCCAGTCTGTCCTGCTCCAGTGTTCATTTTTTGCACGACTGTCCCATAGACATAGAAAACAGGGATATTTAGTGTATCCACTTTGCTGGCCCAATAAAAAGTTTACCATCTTTAAATCTACACAGACGGACCACTTGTGTTGATAATATGAAATCTTCTCTAACACCAGCTTGACGTTTTCATAGTCTTCTTTAAGTTTAGTCGAATGACCTACTGGAATCGAAGCCACTTTATTTCCATTATGTAGTAACACACACTTCAAATTTTTTTTTGAGCTGTCTATAAAAAGTCTCCAGTCTTTTGGTTGGTATATTGGAAGGCCGATTAAATTCAAAAGCCCAGAAATATCATTACAATATACAATATCATTCGCTTCGGTAAAGAATGGAAGAATGTCTCGCTCTCTGTTTCGGTAAGTAGTTATTCTTACGCCAGGCTGAATGCAACGTTTTTCTTTTAGTCTTGATGCAAGAAGTTCGGCTGATTTTTTCGATAAATTTAAATCTCGAATTAAGTCATTCTGCTCACCTTGAGAAAATCCTTGATAAGTAGAACTGCATTCTTCGTACTCATTCTCATTCTGACTATCTAACATTTCAACATCATTAGAATATTTGGATGATAATGAAGTAAATACCGGTATTGGTAAATTTTCACTATGCAGCGTTGGTGGCTTAACGGATTGAACGTTTGGGTACAACCAAGACCGCTTTTTATATCGGTTCATGCCTTTTACATTTACAGCGCAAAAGTAACAATCATCAAGGTGGCTTCTTGGCTCTGCCCACGTCATCTGTATTCCAAACGGAAGCCCTTTGCGTTCTCCTTTGCTCCAATATCGAAGAGACTCGACACAAGTTTTACAAACTTTATGTGGGACCCAACATTTGTCTTGTTGTCCAAGTTGTTGTCCAAAATAAGCCTTATAAGCTTGTTTTACAAAAGCATTAATATTATTTAGTTGCTTTTCTGCACAATATTTACCACATATGTAGCAGAAATGGTCAGGGTTATTCGAACAAGATTTACGTGAAGAGTTCATCATAAGCAATGCCTTTTAAATTGAGAAACTTTATTATTTCTTAATATTTTTTTAATTTTATTGTGGATAAGTCTCACCTTTTCACTTTCAACACAACGATTAACGAGGTCTTAGATTTTTTTTGACATATGTACGTATTTATTCACTTGTCTGTCAGATATCGTCTTTTCGGCCTACTTAAGTTGTTATAATTATGTGTCGTGTTTTTTATAGCTATGGAATATTTCTGTTATTAATGTTCATTTCAAAAATTTATCACAATGAGATACCATCACTAAATTGTGAATTAATCCAAAACTTGTTAATCGATTTTATTGAAATATGGCTACTTTAACAAATAGAAAAAAGTTTTAAATTTTGCATGAAAAAATTTTTTTTTTGAAAAAGTTTCTCAATATTTTCGAAACTATTGACTATATCAAAAAACATTGTAGGTGTAACCTGAAGGTAATTTAGATGCGGATTTTTAATTTTTTACTTAACCAAATCGGACAAACTATTCCTTAGTTATGCTAAAATATGTGGTCAAACCTCCTTCATTTTTAAAATATCGGTTTATCTCGAGAACCAGAGTCAATTTAAAAAAAGTAAATTATAGCCTTAGATCTTCATCAACATATCCACCAAAATTTCCTTACAAACACCGCACCGCAGAATCACTGTTGCCCTGTGTAATCATCGAGAATTAAATTTTCCCCATTTCAGTTCTGTTTAAACTTTTTAAATAGCTTTTCACACAATGATCACAAAAAAACTCATTGATATATGGCCAGGAAAATTGCTATCGGTTCAGCTAGTATTAGATGATAAAAGTGAATTTTTGGATTATCTATTATAGAACAATAGCAAACTTTTTTATATATAATATTTATTAAACCCTCCACCTCCAGGATGGGGCTATACTAACTTTGTTATTACATTTGCAACACCTTGAAATATCGACCTGAGAGTACATGGGTACATATATTCTTGATAGTCATAATATTCAAAGACGAACGTCATGGCTAGATCGTCTGTTGAAAGCATGTTAGCATCTACGCCCAACTCTTCCATAAATGCGTCTTATAGTCGTAGATTGGTTGAGATTTAAACTGGGGGAAATCGGTCCAAAGGGAAAAAATTTTCCCTCACAAGGACTAAAAATACCCAGAATAACCCCTAATATTTTAGAGTATTTAATGATTTTTATACACTCCACGAGAGTATTATGTCTTTGTGCATTTGTTTGTAACACCCAAAAGGAAGCGAGATAGACCCATTGTTAATTATCGATCGACTTAGAATCACTTTTTGAATCGATTTAGCAATGTCCGTCTGTCTCTCTGTCTGTCCATCTATTGTTGTAATCAAATTACAGGTCGCAATTATAGTCCGTTCTCAACAAAAATTGGCAGAAGTAAGTTCTGTGGATCAAGGACGAACGCTATTTAATTTGAGGCATATCGGTTCAGATTTAGATATAGCCCCCATACAAAAGTCGCTCCCGATTTGACATTTTCCGCTCTAGAAACCACAGTGTACCCGATTGTCTTTAAATTGGGCACAACATCTTATAATCCAACTAGAAACACCTATGCAGAAAGTGGGTAAGATCGATTCAGATTTATAGCCCCCATACAAATGTCGCTCCCGATTTGACTTTTGCCGTTCTAGAAACCACATATTGTACCGATTTTCTACAAATTTGGCACAACATCTTATAACCCAATTAGAAACACCTATGCTGAAAGTGGGTAAGATCAGTTCAGATTTAGATATAGCCCCCATACAAATGTCGCTCCCGATTTTGCTTTTTCCGCTCTAGAAACCACATATTGTACCCGAATTTCTTTATAATTGGCACAACATTTTAAAATTCAACTAAAAATACATATGATGAAAGAGGGTAAGATCGGTTGAGATTTATATATAGCCCCAATACAAATGTTGTTCCCTAATGTTTAACCGATTTTGGCCAAACTATACACATTATATTTATATTTATAAATATTTTTTGTCAAACACATACATTTACAGAATACAAATTCCTTTTTTCACTTCATTACCGAATTGAATAGTCGGCCCCGCCCGACTTTAGCCTATCCTTACTTGTTTTCTTTAAGACTGGATAACTAAGCTGCGATAACAAAAATCTAAATAAAATGTTAAAATTTCACTCAAAATAAATTTAAATAAAATTAATAAATTTTTAAAATTGTCGCCAAAAGCAATATCAATGTGTGTATGAAAACAAATTTTGAAAAATAATTTTGTGTTAATTAAAATTAGCCTGGATAATTATCCAGTGTAAATCAAAATGATGCTTATCGAGGCTAAGTCCAATAAAGTCAACACAAAATATTTTTTGAAAATTTGTTTTGGCACATATATTTATTTTGTAGTTGGCGACAATGTGAAAAAAGAATTTTTTATTTTGAGCAAAAAAATAAATTTTTATTAACGTTTTTGTTATCGCAGCTTGTGTTCCCGGCTTAAAGAAAAACAGCCCTAATATAAAAGTATTTTTTTCCAAATTCGTACTTTTAAGGGGTAAAAAGGGAATATATTGATAAAAATTGTACCAACTAAACGGCTGCATCTAGAATAATGAAATTCAGTGTATACATTCCTCTGATTGCGTAGACACGTAAAATAAAAGGATTTTCGAAATTTGTACTTCTTGGGGTTAAAATGGAAAAGGGGGATAAAAATAGTGTCAAACAAATGACTGCAGCTAGAGTTATGAAATTCGGAGTATACATTCCTCTGACTGCGTAGACACGAAAAATAAAAGTTTTTTTTTTCAAATGAGGGATAAAATAGTACCAACTAAACGGCTGCAGCTAGAATGATAAAATTCGGTGTGTACATCCCTCGAATAGTGTAGACACATAAATAAAGAGATTTTAGAATTCGTACTCTTATGGTGGTAAAATAAAACAATATGACCTGGTCCAATTTGTCAAATCGATAAGAATATTTTTAACTTTCACAATAAGTTCTTCCAGTTCAAATATAACGTGTTATGCTCACTTTGAAGAAATTCGGTGAGAATTCGTGGTTTTTGGGGTGGAAAAAGTCTATCCGGGAGCGAAATTTGTATGGAAACTATATGAAAATCTGAACCGATCTGACCCATTTCACCATGGGTGCTTCTAGTTGAAATATAAGATATTTTGAAAGATTTGAAGAAGAACTGTTAAAATATGTGGTTTATAGAGTGGAAAAAGTTAAATCGGGACTGCAATTTGTGTGGGAGCTATATATAAATCTGAACCGATCTGACCCATTTGCACCATGGCTGTTTATAGGACAAATATAAGATATTTCGGCTAATTTGAAGAGGATCTGTTAAAATATGTGGTTTCTAGACCAGAAAAAATCAAATCGGGAGCAAATTTTTAATTGGTGCTATATATAAATCTGAACCGATCTGACCTATTTTCACCATAGGTGTTCCTAGTTTAAATATAAGATGTTTTGCAAAATCTCAAGACATTCTGATACAATGATGTGTGATTTCTAGAGCGGAAAAAGTCAAATCGGTTGCGAAATTTGTATGGGAGCTATATACAAATCTGAATCGATCTAACACATTTTTACCACAGGTGTTTCTAGTTGAAATATAAGATGTTTTTGAAGAAAATTTGTTGTAATATTACGTATTTAGAGTGAAAAGACTCAAATCGGGAGTGAAATTCGTATGGGAGCTATATTTAAATCTGAACCGATTTTATCCAAATTAAATTGTGTTTGTCCTTGTCCCGAAAAACTTCGTTATGCAAAGTTTCATTTGGTTACGTCTACAATTGCGACCTGCATCGTGATTACAAGAATAGATGGACAGACAGACGGACATTGATAAATCGATTCAAAAAGTGATTCTAAGTCGATCGGAATAATTAATAATGGGTCTATCTCCCTTCCTTTGGGGTGTTACAAACAAATGCACAAAGACATAATACTCTCGTGGAGTGTATAAAAAATATAATAACAAATTTCGCTCCCGTTTTGACTTTGTCCGTTCTGAAACAGACGTTCTACAGATTTGGCAAAACACACATTATTTGAAATAGGAACACATATGGTGAAAGTCACACTTCGCCTCAGGTTTCACATATCTTTACAGATTTTGATCTAATTTGAGAGAGCACGTAATATTTCTGCCGGAAACATACTTTATCAACGTAGATCACATCCAATTTTTGATGCTCATCTCTATAATTGCACAGACACGAAAAATAGAGGAGTTCTTTTTTTTAAGTTGTACTTCGATTATTGTGAAAAGCGTCTTTGGGAAAACCTGCGTAACTTTCTATCATATAGATTTGTTGGTATGTGACTGCAGACTAAATAGGAAATATTTGTGACAGATTTGTTTCAGAAACCCAGATAGAGAAAGTTGAAATAAATGTAATTGGAGCCGCGAATTATAGATTTTTGAGACTGACTATATATATGTTACAAGGGACATTTGTGCATGTGTATGCAAAAAATCCACAAAAATGTTATGCATAAAATTCATTTTAGCCATATGTCTCGCGAGAATGATTTTTTTCAAAAATATTCAATTTGTATTTTTCGTTTACCGTGCTCTACCAAAATACCCACATTATTTGTCGAAAATGATCCATTTTAACCTTTGTAATTTTGTTGCATAAGTCAGCGTGTTATTTTGCTATTTAAGCGTGAAGAGCTTTATTGACTACATTGGTGCCTTCTCTGACACCCACTGAAATTGTCCGCCAATTTTGTTCATAGAACATTTTAGTCCTTTAATGTCCTTTTTGAAAGGAGTCTTTAAAGAAAATATAAAAATTTAAGTGGAAATTTTCAAGAAGAGATCGGCCTTCAGTTCAGCCATCATGAAGCTCATTTTCATCTCGGTGGCTATTTCAATAAGTCAAATTACCGCATGTGGGTTTCAGAGAACCCACACGCGACTATTGAGAAGTCAATGCATCCACAACTTTTATACACTCCACGAGAGTATTATGTCTTTGTGCATTTGTTTGTAACACCCAAAAGGAAGCGAGATAGACCCATTGTTAATTATACCGATCGACTAAGAATCACTTTCTGGTCGTCTGTCCATCTATTGTTGAAATCAAATTACAGGTCGCAATTATAGTCCGATCTTAAAAAAAAATTGTCACAAATATGTTTTGTGGATCAAGGACGAACGCTATTTAATTTGAGGCAAATCGGATCAGATTTAGATATAGCCCCCATACAAATGTCGCTCCCGATTTCACATTTTCCACTGTAGAAACGACATATTGTTCCCGATTTTCTTTAAATTTGACACAACATCTTATAATCCAACTAGAAACACCTATGCAGAAAGTGGGTAAGATCGGTTCAGATTTAGATATAGCCCCCATACAAATCTCACTCCCGATTCGACATTTTCCGCTCTAGAAACCCCATATTGTACCCGATTTTCTTTAAATTCGGCACAACATCTTATAATCCAACTAGAAACACATATGCAGAAATTAGGTAAGATCGGTTCAGATTTAGATATAGCCCCCATACAAATGTCGCTCCCGATTTGACTTTTTCCGCTCTAAAATCTACATGTCGTACGCGTTTTCTTTAAAATTGGCACAACATCTCATCATCAAACTAAAAAAAAACTATGGTGAAAGTGGGTAAGATCGGTTCAGATTTAGATATAGCTCCCATACAAATGTAGCTCCCAATTTGACTTTTTACGCTCTAGAAAACCCATATTGTACCCGATTTTCTTTAAATTTGACACAACAGCTTATAATCCAATTAAAAAACCTATGATGAAAGTGGGTAAGACTTAGATATAGCCCAAATACAAATGTTTCACCGATTTTGGCCAAACTATACATATACATATTTCACCTATTTCGGTCCATATTTCAATATACCCCCATACTTCCTTTCCGATTTAACATTTTTTGTCAAACACATACATTTACAGGATACAAAAATCCTTCCCGTTTTCACTTTTTCACCGAATTAAATTGTATTCGGATAGAAAGTGGAGTGTATCATAGAGTCGGCCCCGCCCGACTTTAGCCTTTCCTTACTTTTTTGTGTGAGTTTGGGGCTGTACTGAAAAATTGGGTTGATCGGATGATGATATGAATGATATTGTGTTCCATTATTTAATGACAAAGTTCAACCTTTTTTGAAAATATAATCAGTACTATTTTTATAGCCGATTCTAATTTAAAGTTTTAAATGGCCACTATATATATACAGAATCTCTCCTTACAGATCTACCAAACTTTCAAATTAATTGTAAATCTTATAGTAACTTGGTCTCGTCCACCGGCAATGAGAAAAATGACAATTTGCTTATGTTTGAAAAGAATGCATGTTGTGCTTCCTTTGCTCATGTTTATTAAAGGACTCACTTTGTCTTTTCCATCTATCAAACGTATTCACAGAAGTACAGTCAGATTGCAATTTGCAAGTTGTACAACAAGTCTTTATGTGTTAATATCCCTACTAAACAACAAAAACAAGTAAGGAAACGCAAAATTCGGGCGGGGTCGACGATATTATACCCTACCAGGTTTTGATTACTAAACCCAGGTTGTTTATGGGTATATAAGTATACCATAAATTAATCTTTAGTCAAATTTAACGAATATTGTCAAATTGATGAAAATATTTTGCATTATGTTAATATGAAGGTTTAAATGAAAATTGGTAGGACAGTTGTATTTGAAAACATGAACTTATATGATTTAATTTTCCGGCAGGTATTCCGAAATTAAATATATGGAAAAATTGTAATAGGATAAATCAGACGGAAATTTGTAGGGGCCCTATTGCAACACTTAGGACCTGTACCGAAAACATGGGCCTATATAGTTCTCATTCACGGTAGGTATTCCTAGTTGAAATATATCATGATTTGCAAAATTTGATCAAGAGCCGATGTAAGATGTAGGTTCTAGAGATAGAGTAAAACAAATAAAAAGGCGTTAAGTTCGGCCGGGCCGAATCTTATATATCCCCCACCACAGAGTGTATTCCACAGTACTATCGGTAGATTAGAGGCTGTTAACATTACATAGAAGTGCACTACCATATTAGAAAAATTGTGATTCTTCAATATTATAATATTAATAGTCCTCTACTATATAAATGTTAATGTAATTATTAGGTAGATAAAATTTCCTTCAAGCCTGATTTTCCCCATTTGGAATTACGTGATTCCATCTACAGCCTAAATGTCTGTACCATTTTAATAGGAAAAGTTGTAATATTGAAGATCCAACATGTTTCAGAGTGGAATGTATGCACTTAATTTCACAGTCAGATGAAAGTAAATACCGAATTTAATGATTTTAACTTCAGCGGTTTGGTATGTACCATTTTTATACCTCTTTTCCAATTATATCCCTTACGTATTTCGTAATTAGAGTGATGTACATTTAAAATTGTATGTTTCTAGCTGTTACCGTATCATTAGTACTATTTTTATCCCTATTTGTTCCATTTCACCAGCTAAAACGAGTATTTACTTTTTGGTACAAGAGTACTTTTACACTTCAAGAGTAATCAAAAAGTGAACATATATCCCATTCGCCCCATTTTCGTCTAAAAGAACAAATTTCGAAAAATGTCTTTATGTTTCGCGTCTATGCAGTCAGGTGGAATGTATATACCGAATTTCATGATTTCAACTTCAACGATTTGGTTGGTACCATTTTTATCCCTCTACTTTCCCTTAAAAGTAGGAATTTCGAAAATTCTTCTATTTGATGTTTCTAGCTGTTGTCGTATCATCGGTACCGTTTTTATCCCTTTCCAAAAGTAAGAATTTCGAAAAATCCCCTTATATTACGTGTCTACGCAAAAAATAGGTCAAAAAGGTCAAATCGGTTCAGATTTAGATATAGCCCCCATACAAATGTCGTTCCCGATATGACATTTTCCTCTGTAGAAACCACATATTATACTCGATTTTCTTTAAATATGGCACAACATCTTATAATCTTGCTAGAAACACCTATGCAGAAATTGGGTAAGATCGGTTCAGATTTAGATATAGGCCCCATACAAATGTCGCTCCCGATTTGATTTTTGCCGCTTTAAAAGCCAAATATTGTGCTCGATTTTCTTTAAATTTCGCACAACATCTTATAATCTAACTAAACAAAACTATGGTGAAAGTGGGTAAGATCGGTTCAGATTTAAATATAGCCCAAATTCAAATGTTGCTCCCATAAGTTTAACCGATTTTGGCCAAACTATACATTTTATATTTCACCTGTTTCGTTCCAGGTTTCAATATATCCTCATACAAATGTACTTTCCGATATAAAATTTTTTGTCAAACACATACATTTACAGGATACAAAAAACCTTCCCGTTTTCACATTTTCACCGAATTGAATTGTATTCGGATTGAAAGTGGAGTGTATCATAGAGTTATAATTTCTGCACCAATTACCACAGTCTGCGATTCAGATATCTTGTAGAGAATAAAATAAGATAAATTATATAAAAAATAAGAAAATTAATCATAAGGTTGACACGAAGTTGAAAGATTATGCGTATTTTTGGACTCTTTGAAATACAAGGTCACTTCACTTTTTTATAATCGCAAAGTTCATCAGCCTCATATTACCTACAAAAACAGGTATTGCTGTGGTCACCCCTAGAAATTAATTCTTAATGACGATCTGCAAAATATTTCGTCCTTTGGTCAAACCGTCTGTGAGCTAAACGCTCCTGAAAACACCTCTAAAAATAATCACATATATTCTTATATGTATGGCTGGTCGACATCCGCAGTGGCAAATGGTCAACGCCGTCGATCTGCCCATCAGAAACTTTTGTGCAATATGAAAAACCGGCTGAGACCGACATAAAAAACCCGGGTTTCCAAAAACCGCAAATTTAAAAAACCCAGGTGAAAAACCTGGTTGACCCGGTTTTCGGTCTCGGGTCTGAACACTCTACTCAGTAGTAGAAACTCTTTTGTGAAGGAGAAAAAAGTAATTTTTAATGATAATAAAATTATCGCTACTTTATTATACTTTTGCAGTGAAGTGGCACATAATGTGAAATCTGTGTTAAATCACCTCATTAGCAACTTTTCATTTTTGAGATACATTAAGGACATTATTACTTTATTTTATCATTCATATAGTTTCAACGCACCGTTTTGTCCGACAGTGTTCTACGTATTAGAAATGCTCCCCCAGCGGAAGAAGAGACATCACATAAAACATAAAAAGTGTTATAATGTTTTCCAGTTGATTTATGCTTTGACTCAACAGAAACGTGCTTAATCATATGAAAGTGCTGTTTGTATGTTACTCCTCTAATATTTATGTGGAGAATAATAAAAAGAACCTGTAATCCACCGACAACGGCTGCAGTATGATTACGTTTTATATACGTTTTGATCACAAAAACGTGATTATTATGAACTGAAGTTCATACTCCACCATAAGTGGAGTATGGATAGTGGAGTCAGAGTCTATTGATTTTATACAAACTTTTAAAATATTCCGTTTTATTGTTACTCCATCCCTGGCGGTCCAAAAACTCGTATAAAAATGATTTTTTATTGTGCGGCAATTATAAAATTTAGGAAACAACTTTTTTTGTACATACACGCAAACAATTTTGAACCTTGTTTGTGATTTTCTTTTGTGGATAGTTATTTTGTTCGCTGTAAACACATCATCACTTGTTGTAAATGTCTTTAATGAGAATAATCAATCAGTGTTCGTCGTATGTCGAAATTGATTTATTGCTCATTAAAAACTCCTAAAAACATTCAGAAGTATCAGAAAACGTTGTTATTGCATCTGTGGTAATTAGGTTCAGATTTAGATATAACTCCATAGAAATGTTACTCCTGATTTTACTTTTCCCGCTGTATAAACTACATATTTTAACCAATTCCGTTTAAATCTCCTATGTTCCGACATATTTCACTTATAACATAAGTTTAGCGGGCCAATGACGAACGCTATTTAATTTGAAACAAATCTTTTCAGATTTAGACATAGCCCTCATACAAATGTCACACCAGATATGATTTTTCCACTCAAGAACCACATATTTTACTCGATTTGCTTCAAATTTGGCACATTTCAAAAAGTAAGGAAACAATTCACTTCTCTATCCGAAAACAATTCACTTCGGTAAAAAATGAAATCGGGAATCGAGTCCTTATCATAGACTGATGTGACGATACTTTGTCAAATCGAGAAGAGTATTTCTATCGGGGTTATATTCAAACATAGAAAAAAGTGACCCACTTTCACAATATGTGCTTCTAATTCAAGTATGTGTGTTATTCAAAATTTGAAGGAAATCGGTGAAAATACGTGGTTTCTGCGGCGGAAAAAGTCAAGTCGGGAGCAAAATTGTTATGGGATTTATATATTAATCTGAGCAGATCTGATCCATTTTCACCGTAGTTGAAAATATAAGATATTTTGCAAAAATTTTAGAAGATCTGTTAATTATGTGATTTCTAGAGCGGAAAAAGTCAAATCGAGAGTGTAATTTGTATGCGAGCTATATATAAATCTGAACCGATCTGATCCAACAGATGTTTCTAGTTGAAATATAAGGCGTTGTACCAAATTTGAAGTGAGGTTATATCTAAATCTGAACCGATTTTCTTTAAATTAAATATCGATCGTCCTTATCCCGAAAAACTTCGTTGAACAAAGTTTCATTTGGTTCTGGCTACAATTACGACCTGTATTTTGCTTGCAAGAATAGAAGGACAGACGGACATTGCTCAATCGACTCAAAAAGTGATTCTAAGTCGATCGGTATAAGAGAGACCACATATTTTAACCGATCTCCTTCAAATTTGTTTTACTAGAAACTATGGTTTCTTAGCTTTATTATGTCTCCAAAACTGTGTCTAATATAGTTTGTAATAAATATTTTAAAAATATTCTTTTTGAAAAATTGTATGATTTTGGACCATCATAACTTTTTTAATAACTTTGATAAAAAAACTGAAAATCATCAGTGATCAGTGTGTTTTGTGTTCTAAAGCGCTTAAAGAGTATTTTAAAAATATATCGTCAGAATTTAGCACAAATTAGTACAAAATTATTAACAATTTTACATTGAAACGGACGCTACAAAAACAGAAGTACTTTTGAAGCTCTTATAGAAATATACAAAGTTCGGAGAACTTTGTTTTTTTTTCATATATCGTTCATTCCATATCAAACAGAACGATTTTCGTAAAAAAATACGACCACGACTCCGATTTTAACGATTTTTCGCATGAACATTGAAAATGGTGTAGTGAGAAAATGCGTGAGCACAATTCAAAGAATGGTGGCTTATTTTAAAGGTAATTACAAGTACTTTGCGCTGGCGTTCTTGACTATAGACTGCTACTGACAACAATATTGTGTATTTCTGATTTTTCATCTTCTTTTGTATTGTTTACTATGAAAATACCAACCAAAATCGATCGATTCCAAACAAACC
Source organism: Polietes domitor (assembly GCA_947397865.1). Classification (NCBI taxonomy): domain Eukaryota; kingdom Metazoa; phylum Arthropoda; class Insecta; order Diptera; family Muscidae; genus Polietes; species Polietes domitor. The sequence goes on from OX377618.1 coordinate 113,199,497, forward strand.
CTGAAAAACCTAAATGTAGTCGTCCGCAACAAGTATTTTCTGAACGATTGTTCATAAAATAACATGCACACACACACACGTGGTTTGTGTATGCTTAACCAACGGGAGGACACTAGATACACGCAAAAATAGTGTTTGGTGTTGGTAAAACTGCGAAAATTAAAAGTTTTATTGATGTCTTGAAGAAATTAAAACACTGGTGTGAACAAAAATTATGTGATAAATTTATCCAGGGAGATACAATTATTTCTTTGTGATTAAAACAGGACAAAATTAAAAGATATTTCAATATACATACATGTAACAAAATTTTATGTTAATTAAGTCGTCGCATCCAGCTCACAACTCACATCGCCGAAGATAACAATCATGTGTTGGGGAGTTGCAAATTATTTTTGAGAGACAGTCGTTATAAGTTACAATTCGGAGGTTATTAGATGTTAGTCTTGAAAGAGATGACCCGTCAATCATAGGTTTTACGTTTTGGTGTATACAGCACACACAAATTAGTCTTGAAAGAGATGACCCGCCAATCATAGGTTTTACGTTTTGGTGTATACAGCACACACAAACGGAATGGGTTCCTGTAGCTCCCTGTAGAATACAGTATTTCGATCTCAATTCCGCGAACTTAGAGAATTATATTTTCGCCTCTGGGTGTTTTTCTTTGAATAATACATGGACTTCCTTTAAATTGCACAGTTGAATAGATATATTTCCAATTTCAACACAGTATTTTTTTCTCTAAATAAAAACCAGTAAGGAAAGGCTAAAGTCGGGCGGGGCCGACTCTATGATACACTCCACTTTCAATCCGAATACAATTCAATTCGGTGAAAAAGTAAAAAGGGGAAGGTTTTTTGTATCCTGTAAATGTATGTGTCTGGCAAAAAATGTTAAATCAGAAAGGACATTTGTATGAGAATATATTGAAACCTGGAACGAAATAGGTGAAATATAAAATGTATAGTTTGGCCAAAATCGGTTAAACTTATGGGAGCAACATTTGAATTTGGGCAATATTTATCTTACCCACTTTCACCATAGTTTTGCTTAGTTAGATTATAAGATGTTGTGCCCAATTTAAAGAAAATCGATTAGAATATGTGGCATTTAAAGCGGAAAAAGTCAAATCGGAAGCGACATTTATATGGGGGCTATATCTAAATCTGAACCGATCTTACCCACTTTCACCATAGTTTTGCTTAGTTAGATTATAAGATGTTGTGCCAAATTTAAAGAAAATCGATTAGAATATGTGGCATTTAAAGCGGAAAAAGTCAAATCGGGAGCGACATTTATATGGGGGCTATATCTAAATCTGAACCGATCTTACCCAATTTCTGCATAGGTGTTTCTAGTAAGATTATAAGATGTTGTGCCAAATTTAAAGAAAATCGAGTACAATATGTGGTTTCTAGAGCGGAAAAAGTCAAATCGGGTGCGAAATTTGTATGGGAGCTATATATAAATCTGAACCGATCTAACTCATTTTTACCACAGGTGTTTCTAGTTACAATATAAGATGTTTTGCCAATTTTAAAGAAAATCTGTTGTAATATGTGGTATCTAGAGTGAAAAGAGTCAAATCGGGAGTGAAATTCGTATGGGGGCTATATCTAAATCTGAACCGATTTTCTTCAAATTAAATAGCGTTCGTCCTTATCCCGAAAAACATCGTTGTGCAAAGTTTCATTTGGTTCTGTCTACAATTGCGACCTGTATCGTGATTACAAGAATAGATGGACGGACAGACAGACAGACGGACATTGCTAAATCGACTCAGAAAGTGATTCTAAGACGATCGGTATAATTAACAATGGGTCTATCTCGTTTCCTTTTGGGTGTTACAAACAAATGCACAAAGACATAATACTCTCGTGGAGTGTATAAAAATTGGAGAAGACATTTTTTTCAAAGGCCACTTTTTTAAATTTTTCTGATTTGGCTATCAACTCACACGCTATTTTGTGACTGCATAAGTGGCTATGAACATAAAAATAATAGAAATAAAATACAGTCGAACTTCCATATAGCGAATCTCAAGGGGACCAAAAAAAATTCGTTATATAGAAAATTCGTAATATAGAATTATTTTAAAAAATTTTTACACCACCAAAATCAGTTAAGAAATACCATCGGACTTAATCTTGTGTAACTCGAGAAAAAGCACTGAGAGTGGTGGCACATCTATACGGTTTAGTTGTCTATCCCAATAAGCACATCGGATCCGAATCGGATCCGACTTCTCTGATTTGGTTTCGAGAACGGGTCCGATTTCGGTTCGAGATCGGTCACGAGAACGGGAGCAATTCCCTCTTCGATATCGGACCGAGAATTGAGTCCGATTTCGAAATGATATCGGATCCAAACTCACTTCGATGTTGGTTCCTACATCGTTTTGAGTTCGGGTCCGATATCATTTCGAAATCGGACTCAATTCTCGGTCCGATATCGAAGAGGGAATTGCTCCCGTTCTCGTGACCGATCTCGAACCGAAATCGGACCCGTTCTCGAAACCAAATAGATATATATCCGATCTCCAAATGATTTCGTATCCGAAAACGAAATGAATTCTGATATCAAACGAGTTGATAGGACTATATTGTGCATGGCTATCCATTGAAATCAGTCGAAGACATTTCTTCTTCAATTACCATTAATATAAACTGTATATTCAAGACTAATAATATTGAGTTTGAAGATTTGCCCAATGAGCACAACATATTACATATAAAAAAGGTTTTCAAAATAAAATTGACAAACGAATTGTATTTTGTACCACTTATAACCTAATATGATGTCTGTTACATATGAGTCATATACTTATTAATATATTAAATTTTAATGTCATATTACTTTTCATCTAAATGTTGCTTATTTCACCACATATATACTAAGTAATAAATTCAAAATAATAAATAAATTCATTAATAAATATAAAAATAAAACTCCAAATTTTTACTGCAAACCTGAATCGAAAGCGTCCGAAATCTCGGACTCAAATCGGATCCGAATCGGAACAGAGAAAGCGGAGTCCGACATCTCGGACTCAAATCGGCTCCGAATCGGAACAGAGAAAGCGGAGTCCGACATCTCGGACTCAAATCGGATCCGAATCGGAGCAGAGAAAGCGGAGTCCGACATCTCGGACTCAAATCGGATCCGAATCGGAACAGAGAAAGCGGAGTCCGACATCTCGGACTCAAATCGGATCCGAATCGGAACAGAGAAAGCGGAGTCCGACATCTCGGACTCAAATCGGATCCGAATCGGAACAGAGAAAGCGAGAAACCGAGATGTCGGACTCAAATCGGATCCGAATCGGATCCGAGTCCGACTTTGTGCTTATTGGGATGATGTGAATCTCACACACAAAAACAAATAAAAAATGAAAATATGTGTGTGTATGGTGAGAGTGAAAAATGTGTTTATGTAAAACTCGTTATACGGAGATCAAAAACGCATGAGCATTCGAGTTACGGGCGTAGAAAAAATTCGTAGTAAAGAAATATTCGCTATAAGGAAACTCGTTATAAGGAGATCAAAACATACTGAAAATTTAACGAAATTGCAGTGTTCTGGAAATAAATTCGTTATATAGAGAACTTCGTTGTACGGAAGTTCGTAATAGAGAAGTTCGACTGTAGTTCTAAATTGGAGCAACATATAACCGAAGGTTGTAATTCTCTACAACGATTTTGTTCAAAACATCATTTTCAGCATTTTTATAGATTTAGGGTATATCGTACTATCAAATTCCATCATTTTGCCGTTAATAGCATTTTGCTTCCCAAGTTATTAGGCTAAAATGGGATAAATGGTGGCATTGAGACTACCAAAATATTTCTTTGGCATGTGATTGCTGACGAATAATAGGAAAAATTGAAAACTTTTTAATCGTAGCAATTAGTAATCCTCTTTAGATTAAACTGTAGAAGAATGTTTCATAATTACTCTTAAAATCAGATTTTTCCTCTCCTGAAAAGTTATGTTATTCTTCATAGCCACTTATGAATATAAGCCCTCGATATATATTCACGATCGTCATAAAATTCAAAGACGATCTAGCCATGTACGTCCGTTCGTCCGCCAGTCTGTCTGTCTGTTGAAAGCACGGTAGCATCTAAACGAAAGATGCTAGGACCAATTTTTTTCCAATTTTTTCACAAATGCGTCTTATAGTCATAGATCGGTTGGGATTGAAACTGGGCGAAATCGGCCTAAAGGGAAAAATTTTCCCTTACAAGGATTAAAAATACCATAATAACCCCTAATATTTTAGAGTATTTAAGCATATTTTTTCAAAATGTCTGCTTGTACTTACTTGATATTGGGTATGCGCATTCCCCCTTTAACAAAAACGTGCACCATAAAGTGGTTTTATTCGTAGGGGAAAAAGGATAAAAATGGTACACATCAAACGACAACAGTTAGAAAATCGGTGTGTACATTATTCTTAATTTAATTGAGTAGATACATAATATAAAAGTATTTTTTTCCAAATTCGTAAAATGCGCAGACCTCTGATTGCGTAGACACGTAAAATAAAGGGATTTTTCGAAAATCGTACTTTTTGTTGTCAAAATGGAAAAAGGGGATAAAAAGTACCAACTAAATGACCGTAGCTAGAGTCATGGAATTCGGAGTATACATTCCTCTGATTGTGTAGACAAGAAAAATAAAAAGTTTTTTTTTTTGCAAATTCATACTTTCAAAGGATACAATGGGTACAGAGGGATAAAACTAGTACCAACTAAACGACTACAGCTAAATTATGAATTTCGGTGTGTACATCTCTCTAATTGCGTAGAAAAGTAAAATAAAGAGATTTTAAAAAGTTGTACTCTTAAGGGGGTAAAATATGAAAATGGGGATAAAAATGGTACCAACCAAATGACCGCAGCTACAATCATGGAATTCGGTGTATACATTGCTCTGACTGCATAGACACGCAAAATAAAAAGATTTTTCCCAATTCGCACTATTTTACTTTTACGTAAGTACGTGAGATTTTGGGTTTTAAAATTTGTAATTAAAATAGAATGGAAATACAACTAACTTTAGCACCAACTATCCACCAATATTTATGGTATTTAAGATTTTTGAAAAATATAAATATAAGAATATTTATTTTTTGAATTGACTTGAAGTTTTATTTCGATATATATTGTGTAAACGTATTGGTAGCCTTGCATTATAAGCGTGATTTGAAATAATAATAATATAAAATCTATTTGTAAATTAATTTTTCAATATTTGTATTTGTTTTGGTTCAATATTTGGTGTAATATTACTGCACTTCTACGAAAAGCGGCAGTGGAAATGCAATCCATGGTGGAGGGTATACAAAGTTCGGCCCGGCCGAACTTAAAGCCATTTTTACTTGCTATTACTATTTTTTTTACTATTTTCTTCTGATTTCAATCATTAGTTCGCTTCTAGTCGCTGTTTGAGACGTTAGAAAAAGATTTCTTTAGAAGGATTATATAGTTTATAAATTAGTAACACAGCTTTCGATTTTCCCCTTACTTATATCTTTGGATTCAGTTTTTTAAAAATCGAACGGAATTCTGTTTTAAATTATATATTAAAACTAGCAGTACCCGCTGCTTCGCACGCGAAAAAGCCAGTTATTTGTTAATTTTATCCGTCTTTGTTTTTGGATAGTATTTATTTAATTTTCTTTTGGTGGATATAGATAAATCTAAAATAGTAATTTGGAAACCTCCTATTAGCTATTAGTCGATATGCACTATATTAGCTGAACTACTTCGTATGTATAATTTTTATAATTTTCTACCAAGTTTTGAACAAAATATTACAACCATTTATATCCCCGATCTCATGTTTCTAGATTCAGCCAGCCAGCCAGCACTTCTTTCCCAAAAAGTACACATTTTGAAAAATCATTATAGGTAACATGTGTTTTTGCTTCCCCTAAAAATATGTACTTTATTTGGTAACAAATTTATTCCTTGTTGTCCCGTATCCCCCCTTTTAAGTACAAATTTTGAAATATCCATTTATATTCCGCGCTTACGCAATTAAATGATTGTACAGCATTTTTATCCCTTTTCGTACCGCGCACCCCTTAAAAGTACAAATTTCGAAAAATCCAATTTTACTTCGTTTCTATATGGTCAGAGGAATTTACATACGAAATTTCACGATTCTAGCTGTAATACTTTAGTTGGTACCATTTTTATCCCTATTTGTCCCGCTCGCCCCCTAAAAATACAAATTTCGAAAAATACCTATTTGTAGCTCGCCTGCATGGTCATTGCAAGGAACTCACCGAATTTCAAGTTTATAGCTACTGTCGTTTAGTCAGGACGAAGGTTCGATGTTTATCCCTTTTTGGGCCATTTTATCCCCTAAAAGTACGAATTTCGTAAAACCCTTTCTTAGTCGACGTCTACGTCATATTTGGGAACTACCCTGAAAATTTCATGACCATGGCTTCAGCCGTTTTGTCTGGGCGCTGGTCAATGATAAGTCAGTCAGTCAGTAACGCAACTCTTTTATATAAAGAGTGATTTTTTTGAGGTTAGGATTTTCATGCATTAGTATTTGACAGATCACGTGGGATTTCAGACATGGTGTCAAAGAGAAAGATGCTCAGTATGCTTTGACATTTCATCATGAATAGAGTTACTAACGAGCAACGCTTGCAAATCATTGAATTTTATTATCAAAATGCGTGCTCTGTTAAGAAAGTTCAGAAAGAAAGAAATTGTGTTCAGCGACGAAGCTCATTTTTGGCTCAATGGGTACGTAAATAGGCAGAATTGTCGATTTTGGAGTGAATATCAGCCAGAAGCATTGCAAGAGCTACCAATGCATCCAGAAAAAGTCACAGTTTGGTGCGGTTTATGGGCTGGTGGCATCATTGCACCGTACTTCTTCAAAGATGATGCGAATCGTAACGTAACTGTGAATGGTGAGCGCTACCGTGAGATGATATCCAACTTTTTTTTGCCCAAAATGGAAGAACTGAACTTGGTTGACATGTGGTTTCAACAAGATGGCGCTACATGCCACACAGCTCGCGATTCTATGGCCATTTTGAGGGAAAACTTCGGAGAACAATTCATCTCAAGAAATGGACCGGTAAGTTGGCCACCAAGATCATGCGATTTGACGCCTTTAGACTATTTTTTGTGGGGCTACGTCAAGTCTAAAGTCTACAGAAATAAGCCAGCAACTATTCCAGCTTTGGAAGACAACATTTCCGAAGAAATTCGGGCTATTCCGGCCGAAATGCTCGAAAAAGTTGCCCAAAATTGGACTTTCCGAATGGACCACCTAAGACGCAGCCGCGGTCAACATTTAAATGAAATTATCTTCAAAAAGTAAATGTCATGGACCAATCTAACGTTTCAAATAAAGAACCGATAAGATTTTGCAAATTTTATGCGTTTTTTTTTTAAAAAAAAGTTATCAAGCTCTTAAAAAATCACCCTTTATATAGATAATGTCTACTTCCTGGTTCTTCCTATATGCTTCCGCCAATACTGTGTTACCGAATGATACCATATTAATTGCATAACGAAAGTAAAAATAAATTTTCATTCATTAACGCTTCCAAGTGTGGTCAAAATTCACGTTTTTTGATTTGAACTGGGATATTGTCCTGACTCAAGACCATTTTGCATCTATATTCAATAGAATGCAAATTTATTTACAAATGGTATGGTGACATTTATTACTTGGCTGCAGACTACCACGATCATGATGTCAAATGTCTTTTCAAGTGTCTTCGCAGCGACTTTTCAACATCATCATTAATACTACAACTCTGAACTTTTGGAGCCCCCCAGATATTTCAGCTATCAATGTCAATATTAGGAGTGTGCTGGCACTTTGTTATATAACCCAGCAAAAATTGGCACATTTTATTTTTCAAAGAGGTAAGTTGTCCGCTTTGCGCCCAGAAGGTCTCGGTATGCATATATGAGCATATGCATTTTGCAGCTGGTCTGAGTTTCTTTTTAACGTGGGTCAAAATTTTCATTTTTGGTCAAATTGAGTGAGAAAAGTGGTGTAAATGATTAAACATTTGGGAGCAACAATTATATGGGAGCTATATCTAAATCTGAACCGATCTTACCCACTTTCACCATAGATATTGCTAGCTGAATTATAATGTGTTGTGCCAGCTTTTAGGAAATCGGGTAAAATAAGTGGTTTCTAGATCAAATAAAGTCATATCGAAAGCGTAATTTGTACGGGGGCTATATTTAAATCTGGAAAGATCTCACCGCTTTTACCACAGATGTTTTTAGTTGGATTATAAGATGTTGTGCATAATTAAAAGAAAATCGGGTACAATATGTGGTTTCTAGATTATAACATTTTTTGGATCGATTTAAAGCAAATTGGATCAGATTTATAGATGTTGCTCCCGATTTAGAAACCACCTATTGTACTTGATTTCCCTTAAATTTGGCGTAACTGGAAACACTTACGGTGAAAGTCGGTAAGATCGGTTCAGATTTATATACAGCCCCCATACAAATTTCGCTCCCGATTTGACTTTTTTCGCTCTAGTATCCGATTTTCTTCAAATTTGGCTTAACACCTTATAATCCAACTAGAAACTCCTATAATACAGATACAGATTTAGATATAGTCGTTCCCTATTTGATTTTTTCTGCTCTAGGAACCAAATATTGTACCCGATTTTCTTTAAATTTCGCACAACAAATTTTTTTATCGGTTGGATGGAAGTCTATAGCGGAAATATGAATATTGTTTGTATTTTATATAATGAGCCCCATTTGTCAAAATGATGTACGTGCAACAAAAAAACTCAGATAAAAGTGAACCCTACAAAGAGTTTAATTTACGAATATTGAACTTCGTATAGCGCTAAAACAATATTTTTCTCAAATCAAGTTCAAATTTTTCCTTGAAAGTACGACATGCTTTGGTCTTGATTCTATTGTAAATTTCTTAAAACCAAGTAAAGTTACTCAAACTGAAGAAGATTGCAGCCATTTTTTAATCAATCAAGTAAATTTTTACTAAATATAAGTAAAATTTTGCCAAAATCAAGTAAGTATTTACTCAAACGGTGTAAATTTTCTCAAACTGAGGAATTTTTTTATTTTTTCCTCAAAACACTTACATTTTTACTTAAACTGAGGAAAATTTTACTTGTAAAGGGTGATTTTTTAGCTATTATCTTTTTGGCAACACTGGTTTAAACAGCTGACGCACGTTTCGTGTTTTGTTTCACTGTCAAACATCTTCAGTTTGGTCTATAATTTAACCATGAATCGTCTTACAAACGAACAACGCTTGCAAACTATTGAATTTTATTATCAAAAAGCGTGATCTGTTAAGAAAGTTCATCACGCGCTTCTTCTGTTCAGCGAAGCTCATTTTTGGCTCAATGGGTACGTAAATAGGCAGAATTGTCGATTTTGGAGTGAATATCAGCCAGAATCATTGCAAGAGCTACCAATGCATCCAGAAAATGCCACAGTTTGGTGCGGTTTATGGGCTGGTGGCATCATTGGACCGTACTTCTTCAAAGATGATGCGAATCGTAATCGAATGCGAATAATCGTGAGATGATATCCAACATTTTTTTGTCCAAAATGCAAGAGCTTGACTTGGTTGACATGTGGTTTCAACAAGACGGTGCCACATGCCACACAGCACGCGCAACAATGGACTTATTGAGAGGCGAGTTCGGTGAACATTTTATTTCACGTTCGGGACCGGTCAATTGGCCGCCTAGATCGTGCGATGTAACGCCTTTAGACTATTTTGTGGGGCTATGTTAAAGCTCATGTCTATACAGACAAGCCCGCTTCAATTGACGCATTGGAAGGCAACATTGAAGCATTTATTTGTGAGATACCGGCCGAAATGTTGGAAAGAGTATGCCAAAATTGGACTAAGCGGATGGACCATTTGAGGCGCAGTCAAGGTCAACATATGCATGAAATAATCTTCAAACTTTAAATTATATGGACCGTACTATCGATATAGCTTTTAAAAAATCACCATTTATATGGAAAATGTGAACTATTCCTATAGCTTTTAAAAAATCACCATTTATATGGAAAATGTGAACTTTAAATAAAAACTGAGAAAATTATTCCCCAATACTTCAAAAAAAAAAATAATTTGCTTCAGAGTATTCAAAATTAATACAAAAACATGAAATATTCCTCAAAAGTTTCATGATACCTCTGCCATAAAGAGTTGAGCTATTACTACATGATTGCTACTATGGCAAAATAGGCGCCTTCGCAGTTCTTGTTTGAATAATACTTAAAGAAGTAAGTATGACAAACGAATCAGAATTGTTTCTTAGATTACTATTCAAGACTTTTCTAAACATATTGTAGAGGTTATTATTTTCTTATTCTGCACAAGTATGAATTGTAAGAATTTGTTATAGGATTTGTTTAATTTACTACCCTATTCTAGTAAATGAACTCTTTACTATTGCTTTGAAATGATGAAAATTTACTGATACTTAGATTTAATCTTCCTACTTTACAGGAATTTTATACTAAACTGGAGAGATAAACGGAGAATTAGCAGAAGGTGGTGGGTTCGACCAGTTAATATCAGTCGGAATGAACTGGGTTTCTATATCACCTGTCTGCGGCAGATAAAGGAAAGGGACGAGAAACATTTTTAAAGCTTGTAGGATGAGTGTCGACAAGACATTCTTCTACTGACATTGGTGATAGAGAAGCTACAGAAGTATTTACGAAGAAAGCCTATTCATCCAGAAACCAGTGTGCCCATAACTTTGATGTAAGCAACTTTTGTCAAGTACTGGATGCAGTTTTTCAACTGTTAGAAAAGTACTTTAACAGACATGTCAATTGATAGTTCCTCAAAATATTTCCGACTGGAGAATGGAGTGGATCATTATATTTTAACTATAAAAATATATATCGGTAAGCAAAATTTTTTTAACTTTTTTAAATTTTAATCATGAGAATCATTTGTGGGAAGTCTTCATTCAATAATAACCATCCTATATACTTTTGAATAAAAATCAATCGTTGGAATTTCTTTAATATACTTATTCAATGGCAATTTGATTGCTGAATGAGCTGTTCGACCTTCAACAACTTGGCTGCAATTCCCGATAACGCTGGTATAATTAAATAGTAGCCAAAATCTACGCAATCAAAATAGACTTGCGGTTCTAACGTGAGCGTCCAAGAGGAGAATCACTGGAATTCTATCGTTCACAACTTTCATTTGTGTCGTACGTTAGTTGCAGATTTAACAACAGAACTTAACAACAGAACTTTCGTTACAGCAGAACTTTCGTTACAATTGATTCTCAACATGGTATATCGGTTGGAATCATTGGGATGTGTGCTGTCAAAACGTCTTCACCTTTGTGCTTTCCTTTAAGAAGTGTTTCTTCAATGCGTTTTATGTTAATTATTCCCCTTCTCAGATTCATTGGAAAAATAATCTGATTTGAATAGAAGATAATTGTCAAGATAATTACACAGTACAACATATTTCAGTTCGTTGATTGCCAACTCAATTCTGAGAACAGTATGTGAAATTATACCCAAAAAGAATAATTTCTGCATCATTCGTTTTGTCTTCTTACCTGCCGAAATATTTTTAATATCGATTTGAAGTTAGTACTATCGTATAGGGGAATTTATCACGTTTTAGGCCCTGTTGTTTGACATAGCTCGACAGCCACTAGCCCGATTTAGTTGAAATAAATTTTAAAAAATTAAGAATTACAATTCCCTTAATCTGTTCATATATTGTTTTCCTATACAAGCAACAGTTTCCAAGTTAAAAATAAGTTTCCAATAAAAAATGAAGAATTTTTTTAATTCATAAAAAATACAAAACGGAAATAAGTTTCAAGTGTAGTTACTTTTTCGCAAAGTCACATAACCTATGAGCAAAATGAGACAAAGATCATGAAAATCGATGCACGCGTTTCGCTTTTATTCGCAATTGAGTAAAGGTATGAATTTCAAAAAATAAAATAAAAATAAAAATTAAAAAATTATCATGCAAAAAAAAATTAATTTATAAAAACTTTATGAAAATAAAATAATATGCAATTAATACGCAATTATAATATGCATAAAAACAAAATTCAGAACATTTTTTCAATTATTGGCAATATCCATGCTTGCAGAAGTTGACGCTTGTGGTTCTGATGATCTTGTTTTCTTCGTAGGTTGTTCATATTCATGGTCTGAGTCTGTATCGTCATCCGAGATACACATACTATTCAAGGGCGTGTTTCTTTCACTGTGTCCACCAATTTCAATGTCTTCATCTTCGGTGCTTTCTTCAAACTGCATAATTGTGGAACTCCGCAAGCAATGCATCCAATTTTTTGCTTTTGAACCGCTTTTCAATTGGCATGTTCACCTGGTGGAACCTCTCGAATTTCCCAGCTATTCCCAGTTTCATGTGTAGCGGTGGCAACAAAATATCATGCAGGTCCTTTATCATAGGTTCATTGCGTAATTTTAATTGTTTGTTGAGCTCGGGAGTTCTTCCTTTCCAATCTTTACATTGATATTGATTTCCTTTGTATCGTGAATCCCAATTACAAAGGAAGCAGAAGTATTTTGGATATCCGCCCTTTTCTATAATCCCTTGTAGTATGTTGACCACCTTCAGATCGCAACAAATGTTCCATTCGTGTTCATCGTATTTGATTTTCTTCAAAATTTCGCCCAATGTTTCATACGTTTCCTTCATAGTTGTGCTGAATCCCAATGGAATGGATGGTTTTTATTTTTTTTTGTGCAGCAGCACAGCCTTCAAACTGGTAACTGAACCATCGATGAATAAACGCCAGTCGCCAGCGATATAAACCATTCCCAATTTTTCCACTAAGCCTGCTATATCATGGCAGTACGTGAACGTATTTGCTTCGTCAACAGAATAAAATTTCTGAAAATCAGCTTGGCGTTGTCGGTATGATGTTGCGCTGACATTTTTCTGTGCGAGTTCTCTGCTCTTCAGAAATGATGTCAACCATTCGGAGTTGTGTTGTGATAGTCCCAGCTTGGCCACAATGTAATCCATTTCTATTTGTGCTAGCGGTCGTGGTCCTTTTTCTTCAATATCGGGTATCCAATCAGCATCATCCAAATTGGTCGGATTGGTGAAAACGGTTTCGGCTACGAGGGACACAGTATCCCCACTCGGAGGTTTAGGTGCATCGGTATCAGCAGGGCGTTGCACTGGAAGTATGGCAGTAAATGCAGCAGTGTATACTTTTGCTTTCAATTGTTTTCTGTTTAATCCAGGACGAAAATTTATGCATGCGTAGCACCTGAATTCATCATGTCCAGTTAGGTCTTGCACCCAAATTACTGGCTTTATAAAAGACAAGTTTCTACTTTTTCCGTGCAGCCATTTTAGAAGGGTAGTATAACAACTGTTGCACACTGTGTCCGGCGTAAAATTTGCACCACTTGAATCTGCTTCATCGAAATAATTACAATACGCGGTTTTGAATTGCTCAGTAAACAAATTTTTTCGGTCTTTTTCTGTATTTTTCGGACGATACGACCACAAACGTAACAAAATTCATCCAAATTTGGGCACTTGTTGTTTTCCATATTGATATATTTTATGTTTTGTTGTTATTCACTATTAAAAACTGCACTTTCAAAATATTGACTTGTACTTTTCGCGTTCGTCGACACTTGTTGAATGAGTAAAATCGATCAATACACACCTATTTATACTGTGTATTGTTCACTATTTTACTGACAGGTACTTTTAAATGGGTGCATATTTTTTTACCGTCGCTATATACCTGTTTCACCATGTGTGAGGTTTAAATTTTCCGAATAATGACCACCCCTAAATGTGAAAAACCCAAATAATTAAAAGTTACATTGCTTACTATGGGTTTTTCAGTTGGCTACCTGTTTTTTACAGAAATTCAACGCACATTTAGGGGTCGTCATTATTCGCAAATGTATTTAAAAGAGGTATTCTGAACGGACCTGATATTCGGAAATTGATCAAAAGTGATTCTTTCATGAACAACCTACGAAGAAAACAAGATCATCAGAACCACAAGAGTCAACTTCTGCAAGCATGGATATTGCCAATAATTGAAAAAATGTTCTGAATTTTGTTTTTATGCATATTATAATTGCGTATTAATTGCATATTATTTTATTTTCATAAAGTTTTTATAAATTAATTTTTTTTTGCATGATAATTTTTTAATTTTTATTTTTATTTTATTTTTTGAAATTCATACCTTTACTCAATTTCGAATAAAAGCGAAACGCGTGCATCGATTTTCATGATCTTTGTCTCATTTTGCTCATAGGTTATGTGACTTTGCGAAAAAGTAACTACACTTGAAACTTATTTCCGTTTTGAATTTTTTATGAATTTAAAAAAAAAATTTTCTTCATTTTTTATTGGAAACTTATTTTTAACTTGGAAACTGTTGCTTGTATAGGAAAACAATATATGAACAGATTAAGGGAATTGTAATTCTTAATTTTTTAAAATTTATTTCAACTAAATCGGGCTAGTGGCTGTCGAGCTATGTCAAACAACAGGGCCTAAAACGTGATAAATTCCCCTATACGATAGTACTAACTTCAAATCGATATTAAAAATATTTCGGCAGGTAAGAAGACAAAACGAATGATGCAGAAATTATTCTTTTTGGGTATAATTTCACATACTGTTCTCAGAATTGAGTTGGCAAATCATGTGTTGTACTGTGTTATCGATAGAAACGTAATCCTTCTTCGCAGTGAACGTACTATGTTCGCTCAACCAAACACGATTTTGAGCATCGTATGGGAACACAAACTGACAAAAATCTAAATATAATTCATCATTCGCAATATCAACAGCATTTTTTCTATTGCGAATGTCCAACAATTGTTTAGAAAGTACTCCAGGGGGGTTACTATGTAACTCGATTCGAAAGTTAAATATTACGAAAACGGATTTTCCCTACCAACTAACTCGAATTCGCAAATACATTTGCTACTTTCGATTTGCCACATCCGATTATCGGATACTCATACTCTACTTTCGTATGTGCATCACTATGTATTTCGAATTTAGATGTCAAAGTCGCTCAAAAGTAAACATTTGACCTCGTTTGATATTATGCTAACGGAAAGAATTAAAATATTAAACTATTGACACCAAACGCATAAAAATGTAAGTATTTATTAAATTTATATATATATCAGTAGATTAATATTTATAAAAATGTTTTTTAATAGGGAAAATCCAACAAAAATGTAAACACCAAACAAATACAGTTTGAGATCATGCTAAATTTTATGAAGGATCATCCGCAGTTGGCTAAGGGTTATGTCAAAGCTCCGGAAGCCAAACAAGCCACCAATAATTTATGGTCCCGATTGACAGAAGAGCTAAATGCAGCCGGTCCACCAATGCGGGAAGTGGTCGGTTGGATAAAAGTATGCAAGTGATAGTTTGCCCATAAATGGAAATTAATTATTTCTTTTTAGGTTTGGGCAGATCACAAGACCCATCTTAAGGCCAAACTGTGAAAGAATCGAACTAATTTTTCGGGCACAGGCGGTGGACCGGCAAAATTGTGTTCATTCACCGCGCTAGAAGAAGGTGTCATAGAGTTGCTGGATATGCAGAGGGCGGTGGACGGTATGAGTGGTCGTCATCGTCATCGTTCATAACGAAATTTATATGTTTGCGACACAATACATTCTCTATAGCATTACACACTTCTTTGATGCAGTTTGACATAGTTTGTTGTGCCAAGCCAGCAAAACAGTCTTGACCGATTTGGTGTTGGTAACCACCTTGACCAAGAAACTTAAGTGTAACACCTAATTTGATTTCTGGTGTTACACCAGTCGATCTCTGTGTTGTTGGGAGCTGCGACCTAATGCTCTCCAACACATAGTTAAAAGCTTCCTTGTTAAGCAGGAAATTTCGCACAAACCTATAAATATAAATATAAACCCACGAACAACATACATACATAACATGTTGGTACTTACATTGCATCCGTTAAGTGCAAAAAAACTACACCATCGCGTAAGATTCTACGTTCCATTCGCGCGTCTTCATTTTCCATCCAAAGGGCAACCGAATCCATTTTTGTAACACACAAATATTATTTACTTTTTATTTTGTTTTGACATTTCATGTAATAAATGTTGCCAACTCTGAATAATACATTCGAAAGTACTGCCAAAAATGTTAAGAAATAGTGGCAGCACTTTTCACTCGATTCAAAACTCTTACATGGTAAGAGTATAAATTCGGATCGAATACAACTTTCGAGCTGTTCGAACTTTCGAATCGAGTTACATAGTAACCCCCCAGATTGCCGTTCGACAACACTTGATTGTGTTCGTCGGCTGGAGATTGCCGTAGAATCACTTGTAATGTAAAGCGAAAATCAGCTTCCAACAGAATCATTGCATAAACAGTACGCCTAGTACACTATTCAGCGGCGATCAAAACGTTTGCCATCTCAGATTTCAGATCTTTGAAATGTTGCATATTCATCGCAACCTGGGTGCTTTTCGACAGTCTTCCAAGAACACAGGTTATAATCCTCAAGCAAATAAACAGTAATACAATCAAAAATGTTTTTCCGGTTTCACCGGAAGTGTCATAGCTCAATCGTTCATAAAGGGCATGCGTATGCTGTTAAACATATATTTGTTTCCGATTCAACAGCAGGGGGGTTACTATGTAACTCGATTCGAAAGTTAAATATTACGAAAACGGATTTTCCCTACCAACTAACTCGAATTCGCATCCGATTATCGGATACTCATACTCTACATTCGTATGTGCATCACTATGTATTTCGAATTTAGATGTCAAAGTCGCTCAAAAGTAAACATTTGTACTCGTTTGATATTATGCTAACGGAAAGAATAAAAATATTAAACTATTGACACCAAACGCATAAAAATGTAAGTATTTATTAAATTTATATATATCAGTAGATTAATATTTATAAAAATGTTTTTAGTAGGGAAAATCCAACACCAAACAAATACAGTTCGAGATCATGGTAAATTTTATGAAGGATCATCCGCAGTTGGCTAAGGGTTACGTCAAAGCTCCGGAAGCCAAACAAGCCACCAATAATTTATGGTCTAGATTGACAGAAGAGCTAAATGCAGCCGGCCCACCAATGCGGGAAGTGGTCGGTTGGAAAAAAGTATGCAAGTGATAGTTTGCCCATAAATGGAAATTAATTATTTCTTTTTAGGTTTGGGCAGATCACAAGACCCATCTTAAGGCCAAACTGCGAAAGAATCGAGCAAATTTTTCGGGCACAGGCGGTGGACCGGCAAAATTGTGTTCATTCACGGCGCTAGAAGAAGGCGTCATAGAGTTGCTGAATATGCAGAAGGCGGTGGACGTTATGAGTGGTGTCCGAAAATTTGGGATTACCAGCGACGACACTAGTACGGCCACAAGCAGTAAGGACATCGAGGAAGTCGTCGCAAATATGCTCAACGACATCACAAATAATCCGAGTGAGACGGATGTGTTAGTGTCTGCACCGTCCCCACCGCGATGTTCATCAGCTCGTACAGCCGCCACACCACAATTGTCCTTTAATCGTGCTGCTCCAAAAAAACAGGCATTGCTAGAAAAGCAAGTGAATGGACAAATGGACTACCACAAGCGTTCCATATTACTTCTAGAAGAAGTAAATAGTAATTTAAAATCTTTAGTTAAATACAAAAAAAGACAAGTGGACGTAGAAGAAAAAAATTATACTCTTAGACAAAGAAAATTCGAGCACGAAATGAAATTGAGTGTGGAAAACCAAAAACTGAAACTAGCAAAGCTCGAATTAAAGAAAGATATATTAGAAATTGAAAGAAACCGCCATCAATAACATATATAATGTACTGTTGTCTAAAGGAAAATTATTTCAAATCCCCTCAAGTTCTTTCTCTTTTAAACAAATTTGCGCGCGCATTAGAATTATAAACAATTAAGGCACTTTAACGAAAGACGCATTGGGATTAAATGTCGTCTTTGTCGTCGTTCACGCATCAAATATTTTAGCAATTCACAATATAATAAAAACAAAAGTAAAAAGAGTTTGTTTAACAAAACAATTAAACAATTAGTTTTTATTACTTTACCTATTTCTAAAACCCATATATATAATTTGGTCAAAACTATGAAATAAATGAATTAATATGTTATAGATTGTTTTTTATTTGATTTCTTAGAGATTGGGCTATAGCTAAGAACTGATGTCTGTCTTCAGAAGCTGGAACAGCTGTTGAGGTCAGTTCCATTTCTTCAACATTAATCGGTATTTCTGGTGGTAGTTCGACATTATGTTCTAAACAAATATTGTGTAATGCACAGCATACATTCAATATTTGTGTGACCACTTCCGGTGCATAATGCAATTCCCGAGCTGCAAGCAAACATCGAAATCTTCCCTTCAGAACACCAAACACACGTTCAATTATTGATCTTGCCTTACAAAAATGTTTGTTAAATCTGCTCTCCGCAGAATGATCATTAGCGGTCCTGTAAGGGGTGAGGATCCATGGCTCTAATGGGTATCCAGAGTCTCCTACAGTAAAATGCATCGTAAATAAATGATAAATAACATTAAAATAATCAAATTACCTATTATCCACGATGATTTCACTGTGCAACATTTTTGAAGTCATTTCAAAATAACCATATACGGACACCGCTACATGATAAAAGACCAAAAAAAAAAGACCCGTGTTTTTTTTCCCCCAAAGTCATGTACTTTTTTTTATGGGCCCCCAGAGATTTGAGGCCTCGGTGTAATTTTTGGAAAAAAGTGATCATATTCTCAGGCTCATATCTTGCAAACCGTTCGGAATTTTGATTTACTCTCTGAGGCAAAGTTCTAGCTCTTGTCATAAAGAACAAAAATTGTGAACATATAAAATCAAAAAAACTTGCGATGCTCCTCCATAACATCCATTCACTTATCTTATGAGCATAGTATGATCTCATATCTTAAATAGCAAAGAACATGGTAGTAAAAGGTGGGATGATTGAAACATCTCCACTCAATACAACAATAGCAAGTAATACCACATATCCTACACATATAGGCTATTATTATATTTAGGGGATGAATTCATATTGGAAAATACTTACCACCAGACGAACAGACAGACACTACGTATACCGTTCAACTCTTGGTTGGTCATATTGAATTCATTACGAAACAAATACATTTTAAGTGCATAAATACATTTTGACATCCATCGAGCATGAGAAGTTGCACCAGGTATACGAAAGGTGTTAAAATTCGGCACCGTACCACCAAGAAAAGTGGCAACTAATTGCAATAATTCTTTGTAGTCGCGTCTGCTATGAGCTTGTTTTAAGTTATCTAGACAGTAATTTAAAATTGTTCCACGTTCTTCAGCAGTCAATACTGTAATAATGTGTTCATCTTCTAAACAACTCTTGTAATTTAATTTGTCAATATTAATCCAGTATTTGCTAAAGCGATTAAAAATTAGCACTTCTGGACCGGCTGTAGTAGCCACTCTAATTTCAAGCACTTTACGGATCAAAAACTCGTAAATATGGTGTCTGCAGGGAAAATATAATAAATCGCGACCTATTTTCCTTCAAGCAGAGCAGCAGCACCGCTTTGAACTCCTGTATTATGAGCAGTTGTGTCGAAGCAGATTATTTGAACTAGATCAAGCATTTCATATTCATTTATTGAATTAAACACGGCATCGATATTTCTTTTCCACTCGAAGATTTTAACTTTGGAATGCCAAGTAATTTATCGATACCTTGAGATGAGACTATGATTGACAAGCGGTCAACTTTTTCCCTGCCACTAATTTCTGGTAACATTGTACCATCCCAATGTCAATCATACCTGTTTTACAACAATAATTCTGATTTGCTTAAAAGATAGAATATTTAATTGTATACCTCTTTGAATCTGTTGTTCATATAACTCTTTTCGTTCATCTTCTTTTATTCGACGCTGGTTTTCTTGTTCTTTCTGGACTGCCTTTCGCTTTTCTTTCTGCATTACATTTTATCCGTTCCTAGCATACAACCTGGTCTTCCTTTTTCTCGTTGCTTGTTTAAGAACTCTTTGTCTTCTTGTATTTTAATTAATTCAAACGCGTTTGCATGTGCGATATCGAATAAATCATCTAATTTATCTTGAAATTCAGTTTCTTTCCTGTTTTGACATTCTGTTTTTCGACCATGATGCTTTGTAATATCTCTCCACTTGTTGTATAATTTTTCCAGCTTCTCAATGCAGTGTTTTTCATGGTGTGTTGGAATTCGTGCTTTTTGCCAAAACGTGCTGACCTCAGCAACAACTAATCTAGAACTTTCTCTTAAATTTAAGCCAACTATTCTTAAATTATAAAATAAAACTTGTAGCACTTGTTTTCTTCCTGGTAATTTAGCTCCAGTAATTTGGTGGTCCATTACGCCAATTAACATAATGTCATCATCCGATCGAAGTCTTTTGGTTGTCATCGCTTTAGATTTTTATACCCTACACCACTTCGTGGGCTAGGGTATTATAAGTTAGTTTCTCCCCAAATGTTTGTAACACCATGAAATAATCGAGCTAGACCCACCTTTAAGTATACCGATCGGCTTAGAATCACCAGCTGAGTCGATTTAACGATGTCTGTCTGTCCGTCCGTCCGTCTGCTGTCCATCTAAGCTTGTTCGCACTCTACAGGTCGCAATTGTTGTCCGATTGTCATGAAACTTGGCAGAAGTTATTTTTTCTGGCCAATGACCATCGGTATTGAATTTGGAGGAAATCGGTTCAGATTTAGATATAGCCCCCATACAAATGTCGCTCCCGATTTAACTTTTTCCGCCCTATAAAGCACATATAGTACCCGATTTTCTTTAAATTTGGCACAACATCTTATAATCCAACTAGAAACACCTATGCAAAAATTGGGTAAGATCGGTTCAGATTTAGATATAGCCCCCATATAAATGTCGCTCCCTATTTCACTTTTTCCGCTTTAGAAACCACATATTGTACCCGATTTTCTTTAAAATTGACACAGCATCTTATAATACAACTAGAAACACCTGTGCAAAAATTGGGTAAGATCGGTTCAGATTTAGATATAGCCCCCATACAAATGTCGCTCCCGATTTGACATTTTCCGCTTTAGAAACGACATATTGCAGAACATCCTATAATCCAACTAGAAACACGTATGCAAAAATTGGGTAAGATCGGTGCAGATTTAGATATAGCCCCCATACAAATGTCCCTCCCGATTTGACATTTTCCGCTCTAGAAACGACATATTGCAGAACATCCTATAATCGAACTAGAAACACGTATGGAAAAATTGGGTTAGATCGGTTCAGATTTAGATATAGCCCCCATACAAATGTCGCTCCCGAATTGACATTTTCTGCTCTAGAAACGACATATTGTACCCGATTTTCTTTAAATTTTGCAGAACATCTTATAATCGAACTAGAAACACGTATGGAAAAATTGGGTTAGATCGGTTCAGATTTAGATATAGCCCCCATACAAATGTCGCTCCCGATTTGACATTTTCCGCTCTAGAAACGACATATTGTACCCGATTTTCTTTAAATTTTGCAGAACATCTTATAATCCAACTAGAAACACCTATGCCGAAATTGGGTAAGATCGGTTCAGATTTAGATATAGCCCCCATATAAATGTCGCTCCCTATTTCACTTTTTCCGCTTTAGAAACCACATATTGTACCCGATTTTCTTTAAAATTGACACAGCATCTTATAATACAACCAGAAACACCTGTGCAAAAATTGGGTAAGATCGGTTCAGATTTAGATATAGCCCCCATACAAATGTCGCTCCCGATTTGACATTTTCCGCTTTAGAAACGACATATTGCAGAACATCCTATAATCCAACTAGAAACACGTATGCAAAAATTGGGTAAGATCGGTGCAGATTTAGATATAGCCCCCATACAAATGTCCCTCCCGATTTGACATTTTCCGCTCTAGAAACGACATATTGCAGAACATCCTATAATCGAACTAGAAACACGTATGGAAAAATTGGGTTAGATCGGTTCAGATTTAGATATAGCCCCCATACAAATGTCGCTCCCGATTTGACATTTTCCGCTCTAGAAACGACATATTGTTCCCGATTTTCTTTAAATTTTGCAGAACATCTTATAATCGAACTAGAAACACCTATGCCGAAATTGGGAAAGATCGGTTCAGATTTAGATATTGACATTTTCCGCTCTAGAAACGACATATTGTACCCGATTTTCTTTAAATTTGGCAGAACATCTTATAATCCAACTAGAAACACCTATGCCGAAATTGGGTAAGATCGGTTCAGATTTAGATATAGCCCCAATACAAATGTCGGTCCCGATTTGACATTTTCCGCTCTAGAAACCACATATTGTACCCGATTTTCTTTAAATTTGGTACAACATCTTATAGTCCAACTAGAAACACCTATGCCGAAATTGGGTAAGATCGGTTCAGATTTAGATATAGCCCCCATACAAATGTCGCTCCCGAATTCACTTTTTCCGCTTTAGAAACGACATATTGTACCCGATTTTCTTTAAATTTGGTACAACATCTTATAATCCAACTAGAAACACCTATGCCGAAATTGGGTAAGATCGGTTCAGATTTAGATATAGCCCCCATACAAATGTCGCTCCCTATTTCACTTTTTCCGCTTTAGAAATCACATATTGTACCCGATTTTCTTTAAAAATTGGCACAACATCTTATAATCCAACTAGAAACACGTATGCAAAAATTGGGTAAGATCGGTTCAGATTTAGATATAGCCCCCATACAAATGTCGCTCCCGAATTGACATTTTCTGCTCTAGAAACGACATATTGTACCCGATTTTCTTTAAATTTGGCAGAACATCTTATAATGCAACTAGAAATACGTATGCAAAAATTGGGTAAGATCGGTTTAGATTTAGATATAGCCCCCATACAAATGTCGCTCCCGATTTGACATTTTCCGCTCTAGAAACGTGCCGATTTTCTTTAAATTTTGCAGAACATCTTATAATAGAACTAGAAACACGTATGCAAAAATTGGGTAAGATCGGTTCAGATTTAGATATAGCCCTCATACAAATGTCGCTCCCGAATTCACTTTTTCCGCTTTAGAAACGACATATTGTACCCGATTTTCTTTAAATTTGGTACAACATCTTATAATCCAACTAGAAACACCTATGCCGAAATTGGGTAAGAACGGTTCAGATTTAGATATAGCCCCCATACAAATGTCGCTCCCTATTTCACTTTTTCCGCTTTAGAAATCACATATTGTACCCGAATTTCTTTAAAATTTGCACAACATCTTATAATCCAACTAGAAACACCTATGCCGAAATTGGGTAAGATCGGTTCAGATTTAGATATAGCCCCCATACAAATGTCGCTACCGATTTGACATTTTCCGCTCTAGAAACGACATATTGTACCCGATTTTCTTTAAATTTTGCAGAACATCTTATAATCGAACTAGAAACACCTATGCCGAAATTGGGTAAGATCGGTTCAGATTTAGATATAGCCCCCATACAAATGTCGCTCCCGATTTGACATTTTCCTCTCTAGAAACGACATATTGTACCCGATTTTCTTTAAATTTTGCAGAACATCTTATAATCGAACTAGAAACACCTATGCCGAAATTGGGTAAGATCGGTTCAGATTTAGATATAGCCCCAATACAAATGTCGGTCCCGATTTGACATTTTCCGCTCTAGAAACCACATATTGTACCCGATTTTCTTTAAATTTGGTATAACATCTTATAATCCAACTAGAAACACCTATGCCGAAATTGGGTAAGATCGGTTCAGATTTAGATATAGCCCCCATACAAATGTCGCTCCCGAATTCACTTTTTCCGCTTTAGAAACGACATATTGTACCCGATTTTCTTTAAATTTGGTACAACATCTTATAATCCAACTAGAAACACCTATGCCGAAATTGGGTAAGATCGGTTCAGATTTAGATATAGCCCCCATACAAATGTCGCTCCCTATTTCACTTTTTCCGCTTTAGAAATCACATATTGTACCCGATTTTCTTTAAAATTGGCACAACATCTTATAAGCCAACTAGAAATACGTATGCAAAAATTGGGTAAGATCGGTTCAGATTTAGATATAGCCCCCATACAAATGTCGCTCCCGAATTGACATTTTCTGCTCTAGAAACGACATATTGTACCCGATTTTCTTTAAATTTGGCAGAACATCTTATAATGCAACTAGAAATACGTATGCAAAAATTGGGTAAGATCGGTTCAGATTTAGATATAGCCCCCATACAAATGTCGCTCCCGATTTGACATTTTCCGGTTCAGATTTAGATATAGCCCCCATACAAATGTCGCTCCCGAATTGACATTTTCTGCTCTAGAAACGACATATTGTACCCGATTTTCTTTAAATTTGGCAGAACATCTTATAATGCAACTAGAAATACGTATGCAAAAATTGGGTAAGATCGGTTCAGATTTAGATATAGCCCCCATACAAATGTCGCTCCCGAATTCACTTTTTCCGCTTTAGAAACCACATATTGTACCCGATTTTCTTTAAAATTGGAACAACATTTTATAATCGAACTAGAAACACCTATGTTGAAAGTGGGTATGATCGGTTCAGATTTAGATATAGCCCCCATACAAATGTCGCTCCCGATTTGACTTTTTCCGCTCTAAAATCCACTTATTGTACCCGTTTTTTTTCTTTAAAATTGGCACAACATCTTATAATCCAACTAAAAAACCAATGGTGAAAGTGGGTAAGATCGGTTCAGATTTAGATATAGCCCTCATACAAATGTTGCTCCCGACTGTTTAACCGATTTTGGCAAAATTTTACATATTATATTTCACCAATAAACAGACATGGTGAAAGCGCGTCACACCGTTCCTGGTTTCAATATACCCCCATACGAATGTCCTTTCCGATTTAACATTTTTTGTCAAACACATACATTTACAGGATGCAAAAATCCTTCCCGATTTGAATTTTTTACCGAATTGAATTGCAATGAGAATTGTTTGGGTGATGCCCATATGTCCATACTTTGGTATGACTTTGGTATACTACTGTATAATTTGTATTTGTCTGTCGGACAATTGGATCAATTACCATATTATTTACCATATTCGTTAAATTTGACTAAAGATGAATTTATGGGATATACATTATATTCACATAATTTATATAATTTGTATGAACTACATAAAATCGCTCCCATGTAATACCTATGTTTAGTAATCAAAGCGAGGTACATACGCAGGGAGTGGTGTAGGGTATTATATAGTCGGCCCCGCCCGACTTTAGCCTTTCCTTACTTGTTTATACCCTACACCACTTCGTGGACTAGGGTATTATAAGTTAGTTTCGCGCCAAATGTTTGTAACACCAAGAAATAATCGAGCTGGACCCACCTTTAAGTATACGGATCGGCTTAGAATCACCAGCTGAATCGATTTAACGATGTCTGTCTGTCCGTCCGTCTGCTGTCCATCTAAGCTTGTTCGCACTCTACAGGTCGCAATTGTGGTCCGATTGTCATGAAATTTGGCATAGGTTACTTTTTTTGGCCAAGGACGATTGGTATTGAATTTGAGGAAAATCGGTTCAGATTTAGATATAGCCCCCATACAAATGTAGCTCCCGATTTGACTTTTTCCGCTCTAGAAACCACATATTGTTACCGATTTCCTTTAAAATTGGCACAACTTTTTATAAGCTGAAAGTGGGTAAGATCGGTTCAGATTTAGATATAGTCTCCATACAAATGTCGCTCCCGATGTCAATTTTTCCGATGTAGAAACCACATATGGTTCCCGCTTTTCTTTAAAATTGGCACAACATTTTATAATTGAACTACAAACACCTATGCTGAACTTGGGTAAGATCGGTTCAGATTTAGATACAGTCCCCATACAAATGTCGCTCCCGATTTCAATTTTTCCTCTGTAGAAACCGAATATGGTTCCCGATTTTCTTTAAAATTGGCACAACATTTTATAATTGAACTACAAACACTTATGCTGAAAGTGGGTAAGATCGGTTCAGATTTAGATATAGTCCCCATACAAATGTCGCTCCCGATTTCAATTTTTCCGCTGTAGCACCCGCATATTGATCCCCATTTTCTTTAAAATTGGCACAACATTTTATAATTGAACTACAAACACCTATGCTGAAAGTGGGTAAGATCGGTTCAGATTTAGATATAGTCCCCATACAAATGTCGCTCCCGATTTCAATTTTTCCGCTGTAGAAACCGCATATTGTTCCCGATTTTCTTTAAAATTGGCAGAACATTTTATAATTGAACTAGAAACACCTATGGTGAAAGTGGGTAAGATCGGTTCAGATTTAGATATAGCCCCAATACAAATGTTGCTCCCTTTACATATTATATTTCACCAATAAACATACATGGTGAAAGCGGGTCACATCGTTCCAGGTTTCAATATACCCCCATACAAATGTCCTTTCCGATTTAACATTTTTTGTCAAACACATATATTTACAGGATGCAAAAATCCTTCCCGATTTCACTTTTTACCGAATTGAATTGTAGTGAGATGAAAGTGGGGTGTATCATATAGTCGGCTCCGTCCGTCTTTAGCCTTTCCATACTTGTTTGGGAGATGCCCATATGTCCATACTTTGGTATAACTCAAATGGGGCCCCATTCTTCTCTATTACAGCTCTAGAAACTACATCTTACTTCGGATCTTTATCAAATTTTGCAGATCATTATATGTTTCAACTAGGAACACCTACCGTGAATGAGAAATATATAGGCGCATATTTTGGCACAGGACTCAATTGTTGTTATAGTCCCCCTTCAAATGTCCGTCCGATTCATCTTATTATATTTACTTTATTCGGAATATCTGCAGGAAAATTGGATCTATTACTTTATTATTTACCATACTCATTAAATTTGACTAAAGATGAATTTATAGTAACTGTATAAAGTAATGAATGCGAGGTATATGCACAGGGAGTGGTGTAGGGTATTATATAGTCGGCCCCGCCCGACTTTAGCCTTTCCTTACTTGTTTTTCAATAAAATGTTTTGCAATTAGTAAAATTCACAGTTCATTAACAATTAAACAAAAACAAGTAAGGAAAGGCTAAAGTCGGACGGGGCCGACTATATAATACCCTACACCTCTCCCTGCATATATATATCGATTTGATTACTAAACCCCTGGTATTCCATGGGAGCAATTTTATGTAGTTCATATAAATTATACAGTTGCTATCAATTCATCTTTAGTCAAATGAATATTGTAAATAATAAAGTAATTGATCCAATTTTCCAGCAGATATTCCGAGTAAAGTAAATATAACATGATATGGAAAAATTGATCAAGATCCATAGGTTTTTTAGTTGGTTTTTAGATGTTGTGCCAAATTTAAAGAAAATCGAGTACAATATGTGGTTTCTAGAGCGGAAAATGTCAAATCGGGAGCGACATTTGTATGGGGGCTATATCTAAATCTGAACCGATCATACCCACTTTCAGCATAGGTGTTTCTAATTCGATTGTAAAATGTTGTGTCAATTTTAAAGAAAATCGAGTACAATATGTGGTTTCTAAAGCGGAAAAAGTGAAATCGGGAGCGACATTTGTATTGGGGCTATATCTAAATCTGAACCGATCTTACCCACATTCAGCATAGGTGTTTCTAGTTCGATTATAAAATGTTTTGTCAATTTTAAAGAAAATCGAGTACAATATGTGGTTTCTAAAGCGGAAAAAGTGAAATCGGGAGCGACATTTGTATGGGGGCTATATATAAATCTGAACCGATTTCCTCCAACTTCAATACCGATGGTCCTTGGCCAGAAAAAATAACTTCTGCCAAGTTTCATGACAATCGGACAACAATTGCGACCTGTAGGGTGCGAACAAGCTTAGATGGACAGCAGACGGACAGACGGACGGACGACAGACAGACATCGTTAAATCGACTCAGCTGGTGATTCTAAGTTTGGCGCGAAACTAACTTATAATACCCTAGCCCACGAAGTGGTGTAGTGTATAATCAGGAAAAATATTCTTTTTGAAACACCCATTCTTTAGCTAAGAGTGAGAAAAAGAGTGTCACTCTTACATTTACATTTTAATCGCACGTAACTGTCAGAATTCAAAGAGTCGGACGGAAAAATATTTTTAAGAGTTTTTATATTTTAAAAACCATAGAAATACAGTTACCCCACAGATGTTAATTCAAACCAACTGAGACAAGAGAATTATAATTTATATTTAGGTCAAATTGTATGAGACACATTCGACATAGTTTTGACAGACGTATACCGAGGAAATATTCTACGCTGTGACAATAATATATTAAAAACATTAAAAACCCACGTGCTTACGTGTTTGAAGTTGGGAAATTTTAAAACAAAAATTTTAATATTTATTGACACACATGTATGTATAAACGTTTGTTATTTTTAAAATTGTTTGCTATAAGTTTATATAAAGAAATTTAGTTTGAAATAAATACTCAACCGAAGAGGAACTTAGAACTCCCTTCTAAATTACAAGTTTCATGCTTTGGGAAGATAACTTCCTTAACACATTGAGTGCCAAGCGGTTTTGATGCAAACCTTCCCAGGAGGCCAAACATTTTTTGGGCTATAAGTAAAAGCAATCACTGTCGTACGGAAACGTACGACGTGGCACTCAATGTGTTAAAGAGTATATTTGACGAATATATTTTGAAGTTTTGCATTTAGGCTGTTTCCAGTCGAAATCAATTTTGAATTACTTTTCACTTGGAAAGACAATACTTGAAGAATTTATTTCATTTTAGCACTCAATTTCTTTCTTCGTCGGTTTTTGCTAAATATATATAAAGGGTGATTTTTTAAGAGCTTGATAACTTTTTTTTTAAAAAAAACGCATAAAATTTGCAAAATCTCATCGGTTCTTTATTTGAAACGTTAGATTGGTCCATGACATTTACTTTTTGAAGATAATTTCATTTAAATGTTGACCGCGGCTGCGTCTTAGGTGGTCCATTCGGAAAGTCCAATTTTGGGCAACTTTTTCGAGCATTTCGGCCGGAATAGCCCGAATTTCTTCGGAAATGTTGTCTTCCAAAGCTGGAATAGTTGCTGGCTTATTTCTGTAGACTTTAGACTTGACGTAGCCCCACAAAAAATAGTCTAAAGGCGTCAAATCGCATGATCTTGGTGGCCAACTTACCGGTCCATTTCTTGAGATGAATTGTTCTCCGAAATTTTCCCTCAAAATGGCCATAGAATCGCGAGCTGTGTGGCATGTAGCGCCATCTTGTTGAAACCACATGTCAACCAAGTTCAGTTCTTCCATTTTGGGCAAAAAAAAGTTGGATATCATCTCACGGTAGCGCTCACCATTCACAGTTACGTTACGATTCGCATCATCTTTGAAGAAGTACGGTCCAATGATGCCACCAGCCCATAAACCGCACCAAACTGTGACTTTTTCTGGATGCATTGGTAGCTCTTGCAATGCTTCTGGCTGATATTCACTCCAAAATCGACAATTCTGCCTATTTACGTACCCATTGAGCCAAAAATGAGCTTCGTCGCTGAACACAATTTCTTTCTTTCTGAACTTTCTTAACAGAGCACGCATTTTGATAATAAAATTCAATGATTTGCAAGCGTTGCTCGTTAGTAAGTCTATTCATGATGAAATGTCAAAGCATACTGAGCATCTTTCTCTTTGACACCATGTCTGAAATCCCACGTGATCTGTCAAATACTAATGCATGAAAATCCTAACCTCAAAAAAATCACTCTTTATTTATGTACGTATTTCATATGATATTGACAGTGATAATTAAACACATTACATATACTAAAAACTAATTTTTATAGTTAAAATTTGTTGGTAGGTTCTACACGATTTTGGTAGTTTTTTCCGAAAATTTTGGTAGGAAATAATTCTTCTCAGTGGCAACACAACTTGTGTCAATGAGTGATATTAGTTTTGCTCTAGAGATCTCTTGCCCTTCTCTGTTCTCTATTGTCTGTTTGTGTTCGGCAAATCATGTTTCGACCCAAGTGAGAGTAACCACTGTGTTTGTTGGTATGTTTTTGTTAGTTGTGTTGACGAACCAATGTGTGTTGTAATGTATGTCCATCTCTTTAGTCTGTTTTTCCTTTAATTTCTGCAATTTCTTTATGTGTGTTGTTTTGTTTTTCTTCATGTAGCTTTCGTATAATGTTATTTCGCTTGTCAAGAGTAACTCCATATCTTGTTTGTCCAATAGTTTGTGTAGCTTGTATTTTGTTGTTTCCAATGATTCTCTGGTTACATATATTTGTTTGTGTTTATGTTGTATTAAAAGTTTTTGGATGATCATATGAAAGTTGTAAATGTGCTTTCGTAAAGCTCTGTCGATATTTGGCGGATTTCGTTGTTAGGTTTGAATATTCAATATATAACATAAAAGACGCAACATAATTCAGACATAAAATTAAGAATAAGACAATTGAAAATGACGAAATATTAATATCTTTTGACGTGGTCTCATTGTTTCCGAGCATACCCATAAACTTACCCCTGAAGACAATAGAAAAGAAGTGGAGTCTAGTGGAAAAATTCACCCCAATACCGAAACAACTTTTTATGGAAATATTGACATTTTGTATTAAGGAGACACGTTATTTTAAACACGAAGACAAATGCCGATGGATCCCCCTCATCTCCAGTAACAGCTGATATAGTAATGGAAGAATTGTTGGACACTGCGCTGAACACTATACAAGAAAAACCAAAAATCTTGACTTGTTTGGAATTATAAAGAAAACCTCGTTGAACAGCATACTTAACGCATTTAACAGTCAAATACTATTCACGATGGAAGAGGAAAAAGACCACAAATTACCTTACTTAGACACGGCAGTCATACGACAAGCAAACACGCTTAAAATAGACTGTTATCAGAAACCAACAGCATCAGGACGACTAATAAACTTCTATTCCAAACATCCCAAACATACAATATTCAACACTGCGGCGAATTTCATCAACAGAGTTCTACAAATTAGTGACAAGGAGTTTCACAGAACAAACAAACAGAAAATAAGGACTATATTAAAGCTGAATGACTTCCCCAAGAATACCATCGATGATATATTAAAACGTGCAATAAAATATCGTAGAAAAGAGGACAAGGATGAACCACAGAAAATCTATAAATCCATGACGTATGTAGCAGGACTCTCTGAAAGATTACAACACTCCAATATTTATGACAAACAAAAGTATGAATTGGCCCATAAGACTAACAATACGGTAGCACAACTATTTAGTAAGACGAAATCAAAAAAGAAGAAAAACCCAATGTGGTATACAAGATTAAATGTAATGGCGACGAGTCCAACATATGCCAAAAGGTATATGTTGGTACGACAAAAACAAATCTGAAAACTAGACTTTCTTCTCACAAATCAGACCAAAGAGCAATAGACAAACCAATTGAACAAAAAACAGCACTCGCAGCCCATTGTACCTTGACTACACATAAATCTAACTTTGACGATGTTGAGATATTAGTGGAAGAGAGAAATTATGCGAGAAGATATACGTTAGAGATGCTACATATTATTGACGTCGCAGCGGAAAAAAGACTCAATTACAAGAGAGACACGGAAGGTTGCGCTACAATTTACAGACACACTATTGACAAGCATAGACGTATATTTAAGCAGTAGAGTAAAAAAGATTGTATTGTGAACAGTGGTTTTTTGCGTTTTTATACCCTCCACTTTGTCATTCCGTTTGTAACACCTTATAACACATATTCTGGGTCGTGGTAAAATTCTAAGACGATATTGCCGTCTCCGTCTGTCTATTGTAGGCACGCTACCTTCCGGACGAAATGTGCTAGGAGGTTCAAATATTTCCTAAATGTGTCTTATGGTTGCAGATCGGTTGGGATTGAAAGTGGACGAAAATTTTACCTCACAAGGACTGAAAATACCCCTAATATTTAGAGTATTACAGACTGTTTTTTGAACATATTAGCCTGTATTTACTTGATTGATATATAGCATAAAGGGCACCATGGAGTGATTTTTATTTGTAGGGGGCGAAATGGGACAAAAAGGGATAAAAATGGTATCTATATATGGTATCAAACGACAACAGATAGAAACACGAAATTTGGCGTGTACATTCCTCTTATAGAGTATATAAAAGTATTTTTTCTAAATTCGTACTTTTAAGGCGTTAAATGGGGATAGAGGGATAAAAATAGTACCAATCAAACGGCTGCACCTAGAATAATGAAATTCGGTGTATATATTCCTCTGATTGCGTAGACACATAAAATAAAAGAATTTTCGAAATTCGTACTTTTTGGGGTTAAAATGGAAAAAGGAGATAACATTGTACCAACCAAATTACCGTAGCTAGAGTCATGGAATTCGAAGTATACATTTCTCTGACTCCATAGACAGGAAACATAAAAGGTTTTTCCAAATTCGTACTTTCAAGGGATTCGGTAGCGAGGGATAAACATGGTACCAACTAAAAGGCTACAGCTAGAATGATGAAATTCGGTGTGTACATCCCTCTAATTGCATAGACACGTTAAATACTTATATTTTCGAAAGTCGTACTTTTAAGAGGTAATGCGAAAAATGGAATAAAAATGGTACCAACAAAATCGCCGTAGATAGAATCATGGAATTCGGTGTATAAATTCCTCTGACTGCATAGCCATGTAAAATATTTTTTTCTAAATTCGTACTTTATTTTGTTTATGGTAGAACCATGAAGTAAGACAATTCAAAATGTAAACTTTTGAAATTAAAATAGGATGCAAATACAACCAACCAAACGACAGTAGCTGAAAAAACACTCTCTATTTCCCAATATTTAGGGTATTTATGATTGCTGCCATTTGTATAGATTAATTGAAGTATTATTTCCAGTATATATACATAGTATAAAAATATTGTTAGCCTTGTCTTATTAATTAAATTTCTGATTTTCATACATTTGAAATTTTTTGCGGACATTCCTCTTGTAGCTTGGAAGCACCATAAAGAAAATAAATGTTTTAGCGGGCGAAATGGGACAAAAAGGGATAAAATATGGTACCAATGATACGACAACAGCTAGAATCATGAAATTCGGTGTGTGCACCCCGATAATTGCATAGGCACGTAAAATAGAGGGATTCGAAATTCGTACTTTTAAGGGATATAATTGAAAAAGAGGGATAAAAATGGGACATAAAAATATCACAATTTTCGTAATATGGTACTGTACTACTATGTAAAGTGGACATCCTTTAATGTGCTGGTAATACTGTGGAATGCACTCCGTGGTGGAGGGTATATCAGATTCGGCCCGGCCGAACTTAACACCTTCTTACTTGTTTCCTTTAATGTAATTATTTTTGTTATAAATATAAATATATCAATTCTATAGTGTCTTTTTTGTAATATGTTAACATATTATTCGTGTTCATTTGTATAGATCCCTGAAGATGACCATACCAATATTATCATAATAAAAAGAAATGACAATATTTTCCTAAATAATTTGTGTTTTATTCAAAATCAACATCGCCCCTTAAAATTTAACCACCCTTTATATACAAATGTTTGGCCAAACTTTACATATTATATTTCACCTATAAACATATGTACATGGTGAAAGCGGGTCACATCGCTCCATGTTTCAATATACCCCCATACAGATGTCCTTTCCGATTTAAAATTTTTAGTCAAACATATACATTTACGGGATACAAAAATTATTTCCGATTTCACTATTTTACCGAATTGAATTGTAATGGGATAAATAGTGGAGTGTATCATATAGTCGGCTTCATCCGATTTTAGCCTTTCCGTACTTGTTTTAATTTCCTCTTTTACGGTCAAATATCCAACATTTTTTCATCTCAAAATTTTGTTCGGGCTACGTCGAACAGGTTGTAACAAAAATCAACCAAATCGGTTCAGCCGTTCTCAAGTGATAGGATTATATTTATTACTGTTATATTAAATCAACGGTTTCATTGCAAATTCAAATTCTTGCAATATTTCTTGAATTAAACTATAAGTTCTCTTGTCCAAAATAACTATTTGTTGGACATTTAACTTCGCTGCTTTGGTTAAAATATCTGCATACTCCAATATTGCTATAGTACTGGATTTTGCTTCCCCTTTATCTATTTGTTGTAGCATTTTTTTGGAAGCTCTTAGTACGTGGATGGATCATCATT
Organism: Polietes domitor; assembly: GCA_947397865.1. Classification (NCBI taxonomy): domain Eukaryota; kingdom Metazoa; phylum Arthropoda; class Insecta; order Diptera; family Muscidae; genus Polietes; species Polietes domitor. Next base: position 113,233,823 of record OX377618.1, read on the forward strand.
TTGTGCTCTCTTGCAGTTAGATGTTGAACAAGAAGAGAGTCGGATTCCTCAGATACATTGCACACAGTTCTTCAAATACGAAATACATATACATACCCAGCAAAAAATGGAAGTGAATGGGAAGGAATTTTTATACACTCCACGAGAGTATTATTATACACTCCACGAGAGTATTATGTCATTGTGCATTTTCTTTGCACAAATAAGTTTTGTGGATCAAGGACGAACGCTATTTAATTTGAGGCAAATCGGTTCAGATTTAGATATAGCCTTCATATAAATGTCGCTCCCGATTTGACATTTTCCGCTCTAGAAACGACATATTGTACCCGATTTTCTTTAAATTTGACACAACATCTTATAATTTAACTAGAAACACCTGTGTAAAAATTGGGTAAGATCGGTTCAGATTTAGATATAGCCACCATACAAATGTCGCTCCCGATTTGACATTTTCCGCTCTAGAAACGACATATTGTACCCGATTTTCTTTAAATTTGACATAACATCTTACAATCTAACTAGAAACACCTATGTAAAAATTGGGTAAGATCGGTTCAGATTTAGATATAGCCCCCATACTAATGTCGTTCCCGATTTGAGTTTTGCTGCTTTAGAAACAACATATTGAACTCGATTTTCTTTACATGTGGCACAACATCTTATAATAGAACTAAAAGCACCTGTGCAGAAATTGGTTAACATCGGTTCAGATTTAGATATAGCCCCCATACAAATGTCGCTCCCGATTTGACTTTTGCCGCTGTAGAGACCACATATTGTACTTGATTTTCTTTAAATTTGGCACAGCAGCTTATAATACAAGTACAAAAACCTATGGTGAAAGTGGGTAAGATCGGTTCAGATTTAGATATAGCCCAAATACAAATGTTGCTCCCAAATGTTTAACCAAACTATACTTATTATATTTCACATATTTCGTTCCAGATTTCTATATACCCCCATACAAATATCTTTTCCGATTTAACATTTTTTGTCAAACACATACATTTACAGGATACAAAAATCCTTCCCGTTTTCGCTTTTTCACCGAATTAAATTGTATACGGATAGAAAGTGGAGTGTATCATAGAGTCGGCCCCGCCCGACTTTAGCCTTTTCTTACTTGTTAGTAGTGGGTCACAGAGGTAAGTTGTCCGCTTTACACCCAGAAGGTCTCGAGTTAGAATTTAAACAATTTAAAATATTTTGCTTAAAAAATACAAATTTATTGTTTTATTAACGTACTTCAAATATATCATTTTTATTAATTACTAGCTGACCCGGCAAACGTTGTTTTGCCTTCAAAGTTTATTTATTTTATTTATTTATTGGTGCAGGTAATTCACATTTATTTAAAAAAAAGTATATGCTTAATTAAGAGAATGTTAATATTATTCATTATAGTGGACCCGAAGAACTTCGTCTCACAGGCGTTGTCCAACGGTATTTAAAATTGCAGAAAATCTGTGTTCAATTGTCCATTGCAATTGATTCTTTTTTTAAATAATCTCGAATAGCATATCGGTTGGAATCATTGCAATTCTCGGAATGAGAACTTACTCACATTTGAACTTTTCTTTTAGTATTCTTGAGTAAATCACATTGCTCATGAGTTTTCTGACCGCTAAACGCTTTCAGTTGCAGAAGTTTGGTTGATTGATATTGCAAAGCATGATGGCAACCGAAACAACCTTAAATTGTAAATTGTGCTGTGGCAATCCAGCACATCCAATGAATTCAAAAACTCAGTTGGATAGTTGCTTGCTTCGACTTCGTTTGCTACACAGTCGATAGATTTGAAGGAATGCAGTGAACCAACGATTTGATTTTGAATTGCTCAGTTTAAGTGATCCACATCCTAGTTCTTTGCCAATTGGCTTAATGCGTTTGTGCCACATTCATATTCACGCTGCAATTCTAGTTCGAAGGGGTCGTATGGTCGACGATGGCAATGGCATTCCTAACCTGACTAACAAACTGCTGCACATGCCTTCTATCAAAACTAAAGCCTGGTTGTGCATCTCTTCATTCATCTCAATTCTCTGAATGGAAACGAACTCGATGCAAAATGGCTTCTGACATGTCATTCTTGTACTTGTCCCAGAATTCACTTGGATTTGATGGAAAACAAGTGGCAATAATGATGGCAAATAATATGCGTATTTTACTTGGGAATGCGGAAACGGTTGCTTCAGCAATTGTCGTATTCTGACACGCGGCACGAAATGTTGGCAACACTACACCATGGACATTTCGAAGTGACTCAAATGATGAGTCGCAAGTAAAAGCATTCATCATTCTATGGATGAACTGTATAAATACGGCCAAGAGCTTCAGTAGAACTCAAATCCGAATGACCAGGAACTACATCGCCTCGCTTTCGACGTTGAAATTTTCGAGAAAAAACTGGGCACTGCTGTCGCTGGTGGGTTTTGAACACCTTGAGCAGAATTTGCAGCAGTGAAATAAACTCGTTGACCGTTCTCCAGATGCACTGCCAAATGAGTTACAGTCGGATAGCGTTCGTAAGTGGGAAATGAGAATATACGCCATATCGGCGCTCCGTTTCTCGGAATCATCTGAATCTGCGTTCAGCAATAATATCAGCTCCAAATGAAGTCATTTGAAAGCATCCGTTATATTTCTGAGTGATCGATAGAAAATGAAGTGATTCTGGTCTTTCGCCATGAAGCAAATAATGCAATGGCTCTGGTGGTAAAGACAATGGTGGTAATTTAACCTTGCCACTGAGACAGCACAATCCAGGCGTTTCTACAGTGAACTTCAAAGCACCGTAAACATAAACGTCATCTATCACGAAGATGACGTTGTAAAATCACTATATACAAATCGGGGATATTTCAGGAATTTTCTTGGGTATTCTTCTTGTTTGGTCGGCGACCTTTCCGAATTGGTGCGAATAATCGAAATCGGTCCATACGTTCTTGAGTTATAGGCGTAATAACTAATGCCACTCTCTTTTATATATATAGAAGAAGATTAATACTTCATAATATTCTAATTTAATTTATTATTATTTTGCGTTGTACATTATTAAATCATACTAAAAAAATATTTCTATTGTCAGTTCTAACGAACAAAAACGCAAACCAATGCTTTAGTTATTCACCACTCACAACATATGATAGCTGAGATGGTTAGAGTGTCGTAGTAGCAACCAGAAGCTTCGCTGCTCTACCCCCAGTAGCCACGGATTTTTTATAACAGAAATGGAAACTAGTGAAAAACTGGCTCCTTTGCATCACTTTAAAATAACTTTTAAGTCTTTCAAAATAAAGGACGTCCCTCCAATGCCAATTTAAATTAAAATCTGATATAGTATGACAATTACCTCCTTTTGCTTTTTACATTGTCCAGGAAATTTGTTCGACGAACATCCACGTGCGCTCATTCTCTCAGACTTTTCCAACTTTTCCATATATCTGCTGAAATTATATGTTAAATATCTTCAAATGCACATTTGAAATACTAATCAGAAAAAAACAATTCCAATTATCCACGTTTCCTCTTTTTAAACATCATTAATATACCATCCACCTTAGGATGGTGGTATATTCACTTTGTCATTCCGTTTGTAACACATTGAAATATTCAACGGAGAACCTATAAATTATATATATAATTTATGGGTAAAATTCTAAGACAATTTAGCCATGTCCGTCTATCTGTCTATTGTAGGCACGCTAGGAGGTCCAAATTTTCCGTAAATGTGTCTAATGGTTGTAGATCGGTTGGGGTTGAAAGTGGATGAAATCGGACCAGAGGGAAATTATTTTCCCTTACCCCCTAATATATAGACTATTTAAAAAAGTTCAACTTCTGATTTATACTATGTACTTCAAATTTGTTGCGTATTGTAGCATAAAAACACCAAAAAGTAAATTAAAGTTTTAGCGGGGGAAATGGTACAAAAATGGATGAAAATGGTACCAATGATACGACAACAGGTAGGGGGTATATCTAAATCTAAACCGATTTTCTTCAAATTAAATACAGATAGACGGACATTGCTAAATTGATTCAAAAAGTGATTCTAAGTCGATCGGTATAATTAACAATGGGTCTATCTCGCTTCCTTTTGGGTGTTACAAACAAATGCACAAACGTGATTAAGGCTTATAGAATTCAGTTAACACAAGAACTCAAACCGGCCGATCATCAACAACGTCGTGTCTTTGCTGATTGGGTCCTTGAGATGAATGAAAATGATCCGTAATTCCATCGAAAAATCATCTTGACTGATGAGGACCATTTCCACCTCAGGGGCTACGCCAACATGCAAAATTGTCGCATTTGGGGATCGGAAAACCCAATAGTTATTGTTGAGAAGCCGCTCCATCCTCATCTTGTGACTGTTTGGTGCGGGTTATTGTCCGGCGGGGTCATTGGACCTTACTTTTTCGAAAATGAGGTTGGATCAACAGTTACGGTGAATGGATTGCGCTATCGAGAGATGATTAATGATTTTTTATGGTAGGAGTTGGATTGTATTGATCTGGACAACGTTTACTTTCAACAAGACGGTGCTACGTGCCACACAAGCATCGAAACCATTGCTCTTTTACGGGAAAAGTTTCCTCGAAGAGGTGATCACAATTGGCCACCGAGATCTTGTGATTTAACACCTTGTGACTTCTTCCTTTGGGGCCACGTGAAAGATATGGTCTACGCCAACAGCCCAACGTCGATTCAATTATAGAATACCAAAATACCTTTACCACATTTCCACTAGAAATACCCATGGTAAAAATATATCCACACATGGAATGAAGTGACCCACTTACACAATAGGTTCTACCAGTTCAAGCCGATCTAACCCATTTTTACCATGGGTATTTCTAGTGGAAATATGAGATATTTGGCAAAATTTGAACAAGATCTGCTAAAATATGTGGTTTTTAGAGCAGAAAAAGTCGAATCGGGAGCGAAATTTGAATGGGAGCTATATATAAATCTGAACCGATCTAACACATTTTTACCACAGGTGTTTCTAGTTGAAATATAAGATATTTGGCCGATATCTAAATCTGAACCGATTTTCTTCAAATTAAATAGCGTTCGTCATTGTACCGAAAAACTTCGTTGTGCAAAGTTTCATTTGGTTCTGTGTACAATTGCGTCCTGTATCGTGATAACAAGAATAGATGGACAGACAGACGGACACACGGACCGACAGACAGACGGACATTGTTAAATCGATTCTAAAAGTGATTCTAAGTCGATCGGTATAATTAACAATGGGTCTATCTCCTTTCCTTTTTGGTGTTACAAACAAATGCACAAAGACATAATACTCTCGTGGAGTGTATAAATATGGTTGCAATATGACCCAGTATAAAGGACAGATTTATACTATTTTAGTGCAATTTTTGATGCATTTTTTATAAAAACCACAATAATATCCACATTTTTAGTTCGATTTATGTTTTAGGTTCTCGTTGGAGAGGTATTGATAACCAATTGCAATTTTTAGAATTTTCTAACCCATTGAGGGCCGCACATTTTTTTCGTACTGTTAATACTGAGTGGGTTAAATGTGAATTAAAAACTGAAATATGGGGCTATTTGCATCGTAAACACATTCTAGTCTTATATAAAGCTAATTTTTTGAAAGAAATTCAACCATTTCAAATTTTCCCCCTTAAAAATTAAAACATGAATAATCTACATAAACTTTATAAAGGGAAAAAATTGGAATGGTTGTTAATGCTAAACTAACATAGATAGACGCATGGAATTTAAAGTATATTTAGTAGATTTGGTACCCATATCGCCATTGTATGACACGCAAAAGTACGAAACTAAATCAGTGAAACATTTACATTCTTTGGAAATTAAAAGTCCTGTAAAAAAGTCAAACGATCACAAAATAAAAAACTGAGTTTTCCTATTAGTGACCTATAGTTTCACTTCTATATAATCTTGTTCTTGGAAGGGAAATCAGGTCGCAGTTTTATTGTATTGTGAAGTTTTCCTACCAATTTATTCATTGAAAGACCATAATTTCAGATGTTTTTTTTTTCAAAATTTGCTTTTTGTAAGACTAGAATGTTTTTACGATGCAAATAACCCCATATTTCAGTTTTTACATAACATTTAACCCACTGAGAACCAACGGTAAGAAAAAAATCTCGGCCCTTAATGGGTTAGGAAGTTCTAAAAATTGCAATTGGTGAAAATACGTCTTCAACTATCCAACAAAAACACAAATCGAACTAAAAATATGGAAGTTATTGTGTTTTTATAAAAAATGCAACAAAAATTGCACAAAAATGTAAAAAAAATTCTGGTTTAAAATGCAAGTTTTTTATATGGTTTTAAAAAATAACCCTTTAGAAATACTCATGATGTAAATGGTTCAGATCGGTTCAGATTTTTATATTGCTCCCCTACAAATTTCGCTCCTAGCTTGAGTTCTTTTTGTCCCAGAAACCACGTCACCGAATTTCTTCAAATTGAGCATAACACGTAATATTTGCACTGGAAGAAGCTATTGTGTTAGTGGGTCACTTCATTCCATGTTTGGATATAGCGCCGATACAAATATTCTTCTCCATTTTACTTATTTCGCTCCCGGCTTGATTCACTCGCTAGGAATCACAAACGAAAGGAGCTAGGAGGTCCAATTTTTGCGTAAATACGTCTTATAGTCGTAGATCGGTTGGGACTGGACGAAATCGGCCCAAAGGGAAAAATTTTTCCTCACAAGGACTGGAACAACCCATAATAACCCCCAATATTTTAGAGTATTTAAGCATATTTTTTTTTTAAAAGGCTGCTTGTACTTACTTGATATTGGGTAAGCGCATTCTCCCGATAACAAAAACGTGCACCATAAAACGATTTTTATTCATAGGGGGTGAAGTGGGGGCAAAAAGGGATAAAAATGGTACATATCAAACGACAACAGCTAGAAACACGAAATTCACTGTGTACATTCCTCTACTTGAGTAGGTACATAATATGAAATTATTTTTTCTAAATTCGTACTTTTAAGGGATAAGATGGGAATAGAGGGATAAAAATAGTACCAACCAAACGGCAGCACCTAGAGTCATGAAATTCGGTGTGTACATTCCTCTGATTGCGTCGACACGTAAAATAAACGGATTTTTCGAAATTCGTACTTTTAGAGGTTGAAATAGAAAAGGGGGTAAACATAGTACCAGCCAAATGACCGCAGCTAGAATCATGAAATTCGAAGTATACATTCCTCTGAGTGCGTAAACACGCAAAATAAAAAGATTTTTCCAAAATCGTACTTTTTTACTTTTACGGCAAAAATTTGTTGAATCATGAACGTAGGTTATTTTGCACTTGAGATACTGGATTTTCAAAATTTGTTTTTGTTTGGTTATATTCAAAATATATATATATTTTCCTGTAATAGCCTCTATGAACTGCAATAGCGTATATAAGATTCGGCCCGGCCGATTTGACACATACAAAAAACCTCCCCAATTTAACTTTTTTACCGAATTCGGGTAGAAAGTGAAGTGTATCATATAGTCGGCAGCGCCCGACTTTAGCGTTTCCTTACTTATTTTTTTTTTTGTTTTGAAAAAATAAACATTTTTATTAACTCCCTGAAATTTTGAATTTTTGAAAAGTAATTTTGAATGAAGAAGCTGGGACCTAATCACGGCATTCATGATCGGTGCATAATTGTAATTTTGCCAATAATTTCAAAATTTGACCAATCTTGTACCTTACACACTATGGATTTTGCAAATCATTTGGAAAATTCTTCTGCTCTGGCCGTGTGAAATTTCGTCGTGATATTTTTTCCTTTGAAAGGTTACAGAATTAACTCCAAAAAATCAGTTTGGAACTAATATTAGTATGCGATGAAACGGTTTTAACATATATCCCATATCAAAACTTGGACCTAAATTGTATCCCGTCTGGTCCACTGTTACTGTATGTGTTCCTTAGCTGAAATGTAACATGGAAATTTTGATCAAGATCCAGTTTAAGATGTGGATTCTGGGTTAGTCATAGAGTAAATCAAAAGAATAAATCTGACCTGAAATTTGACCGAAAAAATCCAATGCCAAATTTCACAGTTATGGCACAACAATTGCTATCTGTACTTTGATCATTAGATTAAAGGGTCTTGCTCGATTATTTTTTGGTATTACAAACATTCGTCTTATACTACCCATTATTCCACGCTGTGGTGTAGAGTATAAAAAGTACGCAATTATGGTCCGACAATTTGTAAATTAGTATTACTATATAATACTTAGATGGACTAAAATATTTGTCCATTTGAAGTAATATAAGCTACCATATTCCAGAATCTCATCTTAAATCGCTAAAACTCATGATAATCAAATATATTAATGACATTATTAATGAATTGTTTAAACCTCCATGACTAACGATCTCCTAGTCTAACAAAATCTCTTTCAAATAGCTATGCGTATGAAATAATGAAATTTCAATAAATAAATTTCGTAATAAGTGGATATGGTAGTTTTTTTAGAAAGTCATTAAACCGAACCAAAACGGCATAAACTAATGAATATTTGATAAACTTATCATATTAAAATTATTGCGAAAAGAAACAAGTAGACAGTTTTTTGCTCTTCTGAACAATTGAAAAAAACATAGCTACTTTTGCTACGACGGCGACGATATATCAAATACAAAATATTATGAAGTTATTCCGCACTTGATTTATTTTCGGTATTTATAAATATATTTGATAAATTCCGGGCCGAGTAAATTATTGAATTGTTGATAAATGTATTCGATTCGACAGTTCTATTTCTCATCTAAATATTGGCATAGAATGATTTAACGTGGCTCTCTTTAGGACTTAATTTTATATTCACTGTTACGATGATATTTCGCTAATTTGGAATGATATTATATATTATATATAATTTCATCGTAACTATATGTCCGTACCAAGGCGTATTTATACAGGTGATAGCACTAGAACAACAACAAATTCGGCAACAACAAAATACAAGTAATTTTTTGAATGGTGAGCCATACTGTCAAAGCAAAATATATGGGATTTGACAGTTTCGGTTACTTTTGAATGAAAAAAATTTCATTCAGCTGTGCTCCTGCTATCACCTTTATAAATACGCCTTGGTTCGTACTCTATTGTTTTTGACTTTTCTTCAGTGTATAAATATAAATGTTAAGTATAAATGTGAATATGGAAGCAAATATTAATCCGCGGTAGATACAGTCGAATAATATACTGGAAGCAATATATGTATTATATAGGTTGTAATTGCGTAGATTCTAAAAACTACATAAGGGACATCGTGCGAACTTCAAGCTGCCAGAAACATTTAAGGTTTGAAGAAAAAGGATGTCAGGAGACCTATCGATCACGAGCCATTTTAATTCTCATTGTATTAGTTTGACCTACACAACTACATATTATGAAATTACTAAGAAACAAACTAAAAAGAATGAGGAGAGAAAAAGAGTATATAAAGAATAACAAAGAGTATATCGATTAATCGAATAATATATATCGAATATTTGTTCGAATAATGAAAAAAATCGTAATTTTCAAATAATCGGTTAGTATGTTTTGCATAAAAATATAGAAATCCACATCTGATTTACATTATATATCGATTTAGAAGAATATGTTGGCATCCTTAGGCTACGCACAGTGGCTCAGAATCAAAATCCATCGGCCAAATACTTACAGAATAGAAAAGTATAGCAAATTAAATTAGGTCTAATTAAATAAATTAAGTAATGAATGTTTGAAACTAATAGAGGGCTATGAAAATTCTTTGTTCTGACAAATAGATTTGGACAATAATACCACCCCAGAACTTTTTCAGCGCCCCCTCTTCATTGGACACTTTTGATAGATTGAAAAGACATCAATTAAGAAACATCCAACTTAAACACCAGATACAATGTGAACGAGATCCTGCCAGGATGGTGGACTCGTTAGGTTCTCAAAGACGAAATCTTGTGAGAAGCCTGCACGAAAATGCAAACAACGCAATCACAAGTAACACAAAGTAACGTAAGTAAAAGGCGTTTACTTACGGGTTGGTTCCTTTAAATAAAAACACTGACGTGTTCGGGGTTTGAGAAGTATATTTTATTATTTATTGACACGGTGGTCTTTGGAAAATCACTTGTACCTTTTGCGAAAAACAAAGCAAAGTGGACATCACAAACATATTAAGTTGGCTGCAATCCTGGCCTACTAGTGTCAGGGATGACACTTAGTTGTTGAGATCGATCAAGTCGAAGTCATCATCGACAGCACTCGATCGATCGTCAACACAATGTCTTCAAACAACAAGGCAATAAAGAGAATCGGAGTAGTTGTATAGGCGCTATATGAAAACATGCACCATTTTTATATCCTCCACCTTACAATGGAGGTATATTCACTTTGTCATTCCGTTTGTAACACCTTGAAATACTCAACGGAGACCACATAAAGTATATATATTCTGTATCCTGGTAAAAATCTTCCGAACCAAATGAGCTAGAACTTTAAAATTTTCCGTGAATGTGTCTAATGATTGTAGATCGGTTGGTATTGAAAGTGGACGAAATCGGTTCAGAGGGAATTTACCCGAACAAGGAATATTTCGATTCATCAAGTAATATTTTTGAAAATTTTTGCTTTATATGAAATTTGTAGTGTAGATTCTTCTTGTAGCTTGAACGCACCAAAAAATAAATACAATTTTTAGCGGGCCAAATAATACAAAAAGGGTGCGAAATGGTACCAATGATACTATAACAGCTAGAAACATGAATTTTGGAATGTACATCTCTCTAATTGCGTAGATACGTATAGAGGGATTTTTCAAAATTGTTACATTTAAGAGGTAAAATGGGAATAGAAGGATAAAAAGGGTACCAACCCAACGGCTGTATCTGATTGCGTAGACATGGAAATATAGGGATTTCTTGAAATTCGTATTTTTGGGAGATAAAATGAAAAAAGGGAATACAAATTATAAATTTATAAAAAAATATAATTTATAAAATTATAAATTATTAAAATAATTGGCTATGTTAAAAAAATAACATTTTCCTGTAATGTTACTGCACTTCTGTGGAATGCACTCCATGGTGGAGGGTATATAAAGATCGCCCGGCCGAACTTAACGCAGTATTTTCTTTTTTATATTATTTTCTTTTCAAACAGAAAATCATTGAAATAATTTTTTTAAAAAAATCGTGTTTTAATTTTATTATTTTTTACGCCGAAACATCAATATTATGAGTGCATAAATCAATATAAACAACCATTACAAGGACTTCATTAGTTCAGCATTTATAATCTTTAGCAACAATAATCAAATTGGTAGATCAACTAAAAGGTCTACCACCCATCGAATTTGTGTACTTGTTTAAGCAATAACTTTTATGGTAACCAATCAATATTTCCAACCAAAAAATCTCAACTTGCATCAGCTGCCTTTCCACAAATTATTTAGCCAGATCATTAGAAATTTTCTTTTTATGAACCTTTTCAATTCCGGAATTTCGATCATATATTCGGATTTTGATCAAATATTTCCTAAAATTAAATCCATTACATTTTCATATCCCTTATTTTGAGTGATATTCTTGAGGTAATCTAGAAGTTTTAATAAATATTGTATGGCGACACCAGCTAGAAGAAGAATTTGTTTTATTACTTTGGTAGGATAGGGATTTATGTAAGATAAAAATGAATATTATAGTACAAATCTCATTATCTGCAACTAATTATGAAAGGAAATTAAATTATTGTAAAAAATGCTGTGAAACATTTTGACACTGAAGTAACAACAACATAATACCATACATTGCTGAAGCTATAAGACTGCTTCTTTAAAGGAACATTTTCACAGCATTAGTTTATTTTGTCTGTTCGTTAAATCACAATTCGTAAAATCGGAAATCCATTGTGTTTTTAAGGATTATAATATGTTAAATAATTTTTCTTCCTACAAATATGTTGAAGTACTCTTGCATTCATTTTCAATAAAACAAGATTCTTTAATATCTTTAACCCTCTCATGCCTGAATTTTCTTCTTAATAAATATATAAAACTTACTATGATTTTCGATGAGGTATGGGTCTAAATATGATTTCTATAGAGTCTTGGGGTTCTAATTCATACAGGACATGAGTAACAGGATGTTTCATAAAATCATTATACCGCAGATATCTGTTAAACAAAAAAAATATTATTAAATGGTTTTATCATTTCAAAAATCTTTGACATATATCTCTTCGAATAACAAATACAGTTTTTCTTGTACTCGAAGAAATCTACTAAAAATACGAATAATTTCTAAACATTTTCAAGCAATTGAAATTTGAGACTTCACTTTTGTTTTCACCTTCCTACGCAAACCCAAGTTACCGAATTTGTTGGTTCCCTTTTAAATAATCCTTGTTACATATATAAACAAAAATAAAAAATATTAATTCTGCACTAACTCGCAATGTTATCAAATGCCATATTCCAGTCAAATAGCCTTGCGGTTCCAACGTGAGCGTCCAAAAGGAGAATCACTGCAATTCCATCGTTCAAATCTTTAATTAGTGTTGAACGAGCATGTTCATTTCACCAAACACGATTTGGAGCAACGTATGGAAACATGAACTGACAGAAATTTAAATATAATGCAGCATTCTCCAGATTGGCCTTTCCGCAACACATGATTCTGTTCGTCGGCTGGAGATTGCTGTGGAATCACAGTAATGTAAAGCGAAAATCACCTTCCAACAGAATCATTGCACCTACAGTACACTGATTACGAGCTAAACAAAATGGAATCAACAAAATATGTCGGTTCTGTTTTGATAAAAAGTGCATATTAACGTTAAGATTATTTTTGCATTTTGTCCGAATTACCTAAATTTTTACAGGGTTTTCCAAAAAGAGGTGTTTTTTGGTATTCAAAGAAAAATGCCACTAATAATGACAAACAACATCGGCCATATGGCCACCACGACCACGCTTACAGGATCATATCCTTTTCATGAAATTTTCCATAACCAAATTGCAAAGTGGTCCTCGATAGCCTCACGAATTCTATCTAGGAGGTCTTGAATCGACGCTGTGCTGTTGATGTAGACCATATCTTTCACGTGTGATCACCTCTTCGAGAGATAACACTGTCCGGAAACATTTCCCGTAAAAGAGCAATGGTTTCGTTGCTTGTGTGGCACGTAGCGCCGTCTTGTTAGAAGTAAACGTTGTCCAGATCAATACCATCCAACTCCGACCATAAAAAATCATTAATCATCTCTCGATAGCGCAATCCATTCACCGTAACTGTTGATCCAACCTCATTTTCGAAAAAGTAAGGTCCAATGGCCTCGCCGGACCATAAACCGCACCAAACAGTCACACGATGAGGATGGAGAGGCTTCTCAACAATAACTCTTGGGTTTTCCGATCCCCAGATGCGACAATTTTGCATGTTGGCGTAGCCCCTGATGTGGAAATGGTCCTCATCAGTCAAGATGATTTTTCGATGGAATTCCGCATCATTTTCATTCATCTCAAGGACCCAATCAGCAAAGACACGACGTTGTTGATGATCGGCCGGCTTGAGTTCCCAAGACCCAAGTCCTTATGCAAAATACGGTGTAATAACGTTTGTGGAATGCCCAATTCCAAAGAACGACGAGGAATGGACAAACCTGGATTTTCTTCAGCACTTTGGGCTGCAATATTCTCAGTTGTTCTTAAGCGACGTCCACTGGCTTTATTCTTCACATCACTAACTTGTCCCAACAGCTCGAATTTTTCCACCAATTTCTGTACTGCGGTCCGAAAAGGTGCTTCACGACGACCCAAAAATGTTTTAGTTTTGTGAACTGTTACTGCAAGGTTTTCACCATTTTGTAGTGAATTTTAATAATTACAATGCGATGTTGAAGCGTGTATCGTTCCATTTTTAGTAATGGTGTAGTTTCTACTTGTCAAATGTCAAAGAATAAAAGCTTCAAAAGTGGCAGCTACCGAAATACCGGGTGATTCTTGTTGGAAAACCATGTATTTCGGAAACTATCACAGAATCATAACGAACATAACATAAAATAATAAATAACATAAAATAATTGAGATTTATAGTCTTGAGTTCATTGAAAAATTCTACAGAAATCCAAAATTTTTTTCATCTTAAAACCTAGTTCAGACTATTACGATCAGTTTGTAACAAAAATCAGCTATTTTTTGCAGATGTCAATATAATAATCAACATTGTTCAACATTGCTCTACAAGCAAGTGGACATCCCTAGATAATGGACACATATTAATTGTTTTACATAAATTATCCCTAAAGGAATAATAGTGGAGATCGTAATCATGAATAGGGATAATCTTGATAAATTTTGAACATCAAGTAGAAGGGTTTCAGCATTGTAATTGATATTTGTAAACTAAACTTATCAAATTTAACAAAAATACAAAATACAACACCAAATTATATTGGTCTCAAATAACATATATGTTTGGAATGTGCACTAAACATATATGTCTAGAGATGTCGATTTTTCTGGGTGCATGTACAACAAATTTCCAATTCCTCAATCATTGAAGGAATGTAACATGTACATGAAATATTTCCCTGTATGTTCGACAGCAGGTTATGCTTATGTTGCTGTTCAACTCTACCGACATTCACTCGTACAGCTGGGCTAAATATAAGCAACGTCTTGCCAAAGTAATAGACGAAAAACATTACGCTTAACTTCATTCCAGGAAATTTTGTTTGAATTCCTGCCAAAATTGAAAATGAAGAACAACATCTTATCATTTAATGAACTGAAGAAGTTTATGAATATTTCATTTTGCTTCTTTATATTAACATTTTTAGTTCATTCTTGTACGTGGAGCAACAAATACTTAGCAGTATGTATGCTTGTTTGAATGCAAATTGTGTTGTGAATATTTCATAAAAGGCAAGTTTTTTCTCCCTTACGACCTTCAGTAAACTTCTTCCGGGATAATATATTCTGTGTGTGCTGCGAACAAATTATGGAACGGGTTACTAAAAATATACATTGGCGTTTGTATAAAAGCCACAGAGTGTGCTTACTTGAATTCAAATAATATATGGTTTTCTCTTGTATTCGTTTATAACCCAACTTTAATATAGTTCAATATATCATAATAGCTAAATATGCATTTAAAACCTTTGGGTCGTCGGCATATAGTTTAGGTTGGGTTAAGGAATTTTAAATTAAATTATTAATTATTAATGCAGTGCACTCAATATTTTGGTATGTATTTCCCAAAGAAAATAATTTTTGTGATTAATATGTTCAAGTTGGGTGTAGATTTGATAAACAGGAGGCGAACCCAAAAGAGAAGAGGACTTAATTTTGCGCAATTATTCAATTTCTTATATTATCAATAAATCGACATATTATTATGATTATGCAAATAAAAAAGAACAAAGATATGTTTGCTGCACGCAGAAATAAAATTGTCTCTCTAACATATTTCCACAAACATAGTCTGCTGGAAACATATATATGTTTGGCGCGCCCTCTAAAGATATAACAATATTTTCTACATTTGTTTAAGATCTATTTATACGAAACAATAAATTCTTGCTTACAACATGTGAACAATTTTATTATTTAGCAAAAATGATTCCGAAATATAAGACACTCACGTTTAAGCTTTTGCTTCTATTCTATTCCAAACATCAAATACATGCATATGTATGTTTTACTATTCGATTTTTAGTCTTTAATAAAAAGTAGTTTTCAAATATTGTAATACAGATGGAGTTAATTTACGTGCCTTAAAGACGTTTGTCGTTTGCTTTTTTTTCAAACTATTGGTCCTCAGTGGGTTAAATGTGAAGAAAAAACTGAAATATGGGCTTATTTGCACCACTCTTATCCAAAGCTAATTTTTGGAAAAAAATCAATCATTTCAATTTTCCCCCGTACAAACTTTTTTATAAGAAAAAAATTTAAAGGGTTGTTAATTCTAAATAGGCCTTTTAATGGGGAGAAATTGAAAGGTTTATTAATTCTAAACTAAAATATATGGAAACATGCAGTTTGAAGTATATTTTACAGATATTGTTCTCTTTCATTTACTACCCTATCCCCCATTCTATGGCACGCAAAAGTACAAAACTAAATCACAAACATCTATATCTTTTGGAAATTAAAAAAACTGAGTTGCAGTTTTCTTATTAGTGACCTATAGTTTCACTTTTATATAGTCTTGTTCATAGGAGGGAAATCGTGTCGCATGGTTTTATTGTAACAACTTATGAGCAGTTTTCCTCCTAATCTATCCGTTGAAAGACCAAAATGTCTGACTATATTGTTTATAGTTTGTACAAAAAATGCATCAAAAATTGCACTAAAATCGTAAAAATCTGATCTTTATACTGGGTCATATAGCAACTTTTTGACATGGTTTGATAAGACTAGGGCCACATTTTAATTTCTAGAGATTTTTTACAATACCATTCATACCGTGAATTCTTTTCAAGGAAAATCTGATTTATAGAGGTTATATTGAGCACGTCCAGCTCACGAACGGAGAATGACAAAAGCGTAGTATTTCAAGCGAACACACAAAACAAACCAATCTTTCATTTTAGTCGGGAACATCGGTAACTTTTATTTTGAAGCCACTCTTATAAACATATATGGTGAAAGTGCGTGGAATCCTTCATGGTTTTTTTGAGCGCCACGGTAATCGAGTTGGTAGCGTGCTCGGCTATCAGCGTGTGGGTTGTGGGTTCGATTTCCACCAGAGGCTCTGGTCTGTCGCTGCAACAACTAGCTACAATGGTCTTAGTCACCCCGGCTCAATCTCTGGACCAAAATTATAGTATAAATATACTTCGTATTGTATATATAAATAAATAAATAAATAAATCATTCATGGTTTTATATAGAACTTTCGAAAAGTCAAACGAACTGTCAAAATCACGAAGGCGTTTATAAGTTTCGCTAATGGATGATAGTTTTTAAAGTAAATTTACAACAGTGTACTGATCATAAATGACAAATTGTCCTGTATGACGGTTAGCCTAAAATTACCAAATTACTATATGGTGTAATTTGGCAGAACACATTAAATATTAGCTAGAAATGTACATATCGTTGGCTTAATATAGAAAGGACATATCTTGACTCTTCATTACATAATAACTATTTTCTAATTATTCTCTACTACATTTCGAAACGTAAACTCAAAAAAGTGAACCGCAAAATAAGTCAAATTGAACTAAAAGTGAGGACAATTGAAAATTAAGTTCATATTTTCACATGGAATTTACTGGTTTGAACTTGATTCTAGTTCAATATTACTTCACGTAAATATATTTTTCGTTACACTTAGTTAATTTTTTCAGAAAGTCGGTAAAAGTTTTAATAAATTTAAGAAAAAAAGTTAATCAATATAAATCGTGTAATTAAAAGTAACCTTCATATTCGGAATCATTATTAATCTATATATATAAAAATAAGTAAGGAATGGCTAAAGTCGGGCGGGGCCGACTATATAATACCCTACACCACTCCCTTCTCATTCACAGTAGGTATTCCTAGTTGCAAAATATCATGATCTGCAAAAATTGATGACGATCCGATGTAAGATGCAGTTTCTAGAGCTGTAATAGATCAGAATGGGGCACCATTTGGGTTATACCAAAGTATGGACATAGAAAGAAAGGCTAAAGACGGACGGACTTTCTATCTCATTACAATTCAATTCGGTAAAAAAGTGAAATCGGGAAGGATTTTTGCATTATGTAAATGTATGTGTTTGACAAAAAATGTTAAATCGGAAAGGACATCTGCATGGGGGTATATTGAAACATGGAACGATGTGAACCACTTTCACCATGTTACGATTATAAAATGTTGTGCCAATTTGAAAGAAAATTGGGTACAATATGTGGTTTCTAAAGCGGAAAAAGTGAAATCGAGAGCGACATTTGTATGGGGGCTATATCAATATCTGAACCGATCATACACACTTTCAGCAAAAGTGTTTCTAGTTCGACTATAAAATGTTGTGCCAATTTTAAAGAAAATCGGGTACAATATGTCGCTTCTAGAGCGGAAAATGTCAAATCGGAAGCGACATTTGTATGGGGGCTATATCTAAATCTGAACCGATTTCCTCCAAATACCGATGGTCCTTGGCCAGAAAAAATAACTTCTGCCAAGTTCCATGACAATCGGACAACAAATGCGACCTGTAGACTGCGAACAAGCTTCGATGGACAGCAGACGGACGGACAGTCCATCGGTATACTTAAAGGTGGGTCTAGCTCGATTATTTTTTGGTGTTACAAACATTTGGCGCGAAACTAACTTATAATGCCCTAGACCACGAAGTGGTGTAGGGTATAATGAATCTGTGCTTGTATGTTTGTTATTTATAGCAGCCTAAACTACTGAACCGTTCTTCTTGAAATTTTCACAGTATGTTCATAGTGAACCGGTGGTGAAAATAGGCTATATATTTTTTGGATATTTTCAGTGGGCGTGGCACCTCCCACACAAACTGGGGATTTATTCGTTTTTTATAAATTATCATATTTTGAATACTGCTGCAGCTAGAGTCTTGATATTTTGTGAAAGTTCACTAATTATTAGTCTGCACAGTTGTGCCAAAAAGGGGCGGTATTGGAAAAGTGGGCGTGGCACCTCCCATACGATGTTAAAATCTATTATCGAATATATTCAGTTCTATGACAGATAGAATACTGAAATTTTGTCCAAGTGCATCCAGCATCAATGTGCGTAGTTGTGCCAAAAATGGGCGGTATTGGAAAAGTGGGCACATCCCACACGAAGTTAAAACCCATTTTCGAATATATTCCGTTCTATGGCAGATACTATACTGAAATTTTGTCTGAGTGCATCCAGGATCAATGTGCGTAGTTGTGCCAAAAATGGGCGGTATTGGAAAAGTGGGCGTGGCACCTCCCATACGATGTTAAAACCTATTATTGAATATTGTCAGTTCTATGACAGATACAATACTGAAATTTTGTCCGAGTGCAACCAGCATCAATGTGCGTAGTTGTGCCAAAAATGGGCGGTATTGGAAAAGAGGGCGTGGTACCTCCCATACGATGTTAAAAACTATTATTGAATATTGTCAGATCTACGATACCTAGAGTGCTCAAATTTTGTGTAAGTGCATCAATGTGCATAGTTATGCCAAAAATGGGCGGTATTGAAAAAGAGGGCGTGGCACCTCCCACACGATGTTAAAACCTATTATCGAATATATTCAAGTCTATGACAGATACAATGCTGAAATTTTGTCTGAGTGCATCCAGCATCAATGTGCGTAGTTGTGCCAAAAATGGGCGGAATTGGAAGAGTGGGTGTGGTACCTCCCATACGATGTTAAACCTGTTATTGAATATTGTCAGTTCTATGACACCTAGAGTGCTGAAATTTTGTGTAAGTGCATCCAGCTTCAATGTGCGTAGTTGTACCAAAAATGGGCGGTGTTGGAAAAGTGGGCGTGGCACCTCCCATACGAAGTTATACCCCATTTTCGAATATATTCCGTTCTATGACAGATACAATACTGAAATTTTGTCTGAGTGCATCCAGCAACAATGTTCGTAGCTGTGCCAAAAATGGGCGGTAGTGGAAAAGTGGGCGTGGCACCTCCCATACGAAGTTAAAACCTATTATTGAATATTGCCAGTTCTATGACACCTAGAGTGCTGAAATTCTGTGTGAGTTCATTTAGTGCAAATAGTTGTACAAAGATGAAATTAAAGTATATTAGAGTATATTCGACACAGAGATGGGCGGAAAGTGGCCGTGACCCTTCCCATTCGAAATTAAAACCTGTTTTTGAGTATATTCGACACCGAGATTCCTATATTGTTGTGTGAGTTAATTTAGTTGTAACCTGCTTAGACAATAAACAAATGGGCGGGATTTGAAAGTTGAGGCATTTTTAATTTAAAATTTGTAAAATTACACCTTTTCTTTGGATTTTCTTCTTTTCAAGAAATCGGAAATTATATAATTTTAAAGTTTTGTGTTGTTTGATTAGTGAACAATTTGATTGATTTTCTATGTGTTTTGAATGTAATGTAATTTCTTCTTACGAATGAAGTATTTTGTTTATTTAATGGGAAGGAGGAGAATCACATTTAACAAAAAATCAATTTGATTTTTGACATTTCTTCCATTTTTCGGCGAAACTAACGTTCTTCATGGAACATATCCATTTCTTTAATATCTCAGGGAAGTGATTATAAGTGGTACATAAATTTTAATTTTACCGTTTGTTTTTTTTTTTGCCTGGCGAAGCGGGCGGGGTTCAGCTAGTATACATATAAATAAATTGAAAATTCACGTACAATGGATTACTTAAGTACATTGTTGTAATGAGAACTCCAAGTGGTGAAAAAAGACTAAATACTACTCCATAGAACATCTCATAATTGAATGGTGTTATAGAGTAACACCGACAACATTAGTGAATTTCTATGGGACGGTATTTCCAATTATATCATCTAAAGTTTTTATATGCCTATGACAGGGCCGTGCGCAGGATTTTCTCCTTGTGGTTCATCTAGTTTTGCAAAAAATAAATCAATGTTCATTTTTTCTCGTGAAGTCTGGTCAGTCTATGGCGCAACGATAAATGACGTTAATTTGAATATGTGTGGTTACGTGAGCGTTTGGACACCATTCATATTTTATTATCAGGATCTTCGAGAAATATTTTGATACATTCATCGGCAAAATTGCATTTCAGTAATCCATCTATCAGTACATTCAAAGGAATTTGTCAGTAAAAGAAAGCAGAAAGTCTACTGAAAGTTCATATTTTCTGCTGAAAAAGAGACAGCAGATTTGCTGATCTGCTGAGATGGTAAACGACTGTTTGCTGTTTTGAGCAATATAGAAAAAACGTTATATGTTAACAAAACTTTTTTGAATAGAAGTTATTATAAATCAATTTATTACCACGGAAATATATTGCGATTGTCTTTTTAATGATACGCATATTGTCCCAAGCTAATATAAAAGGAACGCTTATCTATTTATACACTCCACGAGAGTATTATGTCTTTGTGCATTTGTTTGTAACACCCAAAAGGAAGCGGGCTAGACCCATTGTTAAGTATACCGATCGACTTAGAATTACTTTCTGAGTCGATTTAGCAATGTCCGTCTGTCTGTCCATCTATTGTTGTAATCAAATTACAGGTCGCAATTATAGTCCGATCTTAACAAAAATTGGCTCAAATAAGTTTTGTGTATCAAGGCCGAACTCTATTTAATTTGAGACAAATCAGATTTAGATATAGCCCCCGATTTGACATTTTCTGCTCTAGAAACCACATTCTCTTTAAATTTCGCGCAGCATCTTATAATCCAACTAGAAACATCTATGCAGAAACCGGGTAAGATCGGTTCCGATATAGATATAGCCCCCATACAAATGTCGCTCTCGATTTTACTTTTGCCGCTTTAGAAACCACATATTGTACTCAATTTTCTTTAAATTTGGCACAACAGCTTATAATCCAACTAAAATAACCTATGGTGAAAGAGGGTAAGATCGGTTCAGATATAGATATTGCCCAAATACAAATGTTGCTCCCAAATGTTTATCCGATTTTGGCAAACTATACATATTATATTTCGTTCCAGATTTCAATATACCCCCATACAAATGTCCTTTCCAATTTAACATTTTTTGTCAAACACATACATTTACAGGACGTTTTCACTTTTTCGCCGAATTAACTTGTATTCGGATAGAAAGTGGAGTATATCATAGAGTCGGTCCCGACCGACCTTAGCCTTTCCTTGGTTTGGTTTGTTTAAAAGGACCAGAATGCTCCTGCATTCTGAACACTCGGAGACCCAGTTGGGTCCATTGTGCAAATCCTTCTGTTTCCTGAAAGTATAAGGTTGTAGTTTATAGGAGAGGGATAGGGAGTGATAGGATTTAGGAAGGAGTGATTGGTGATAGATGGGACGTTAGGGAAGTAAGAGGATATTGGAAAGGGATATGTGGGTAGGAGAATATGAAGTTGTGTATTAGTATTTCTGTGTATGGGTGTTTCCCAATGGTTGACGACTAGGTAAGAAAATTTGTCGAGAGTCATCCGGTATACCAATGGTGGTGGCAAGCCTTTATGGCTCTCTTTCTTTGTTAGTCGCCAACTGTCACCCCTGATCCGATTTAGTCCTTTTGAGAATCCCAAAAGATCATAAATGGTGCGGGTTGCAATATCCTCTATGTTACTAATGAAATAACTTCCTATGTATTTATTTCTACGTACACAAAGCGCTGGACATCTGCAGATTATGTGCTCAATATATTCTAACTCCTCCTCATCCTCACATAATCGACAGTGATCCTCAATGTCCAACTGCCATCTTGAGATCCTACTCCTAGTGCAGTAATGCCATGTGTAGATACCTATCAAAGTTCGAATTTCTGCCTTGTTTAGCTCTAGTAGAGTTCTGGTTTTGCCCCTATCGATCTTTGGCCATGTGGCCCTGGCGATCCTACAGGTTGACAAACTATTCCATGCTGCGCTCATCTGTGACCATTTTCTTGATTCAATCAGTCTTTAAAACGTGCCAATCGGTGGTTTTACTAAGTTGTCAGCTCTATCGATTTCCAAGGACGTACCATTTCTAGCCAGCTCATCTGCTATCTCGTTTCCTTTGACATTGCTATGTCCGGGAACCCAGCAGAGACGGACGACATGGTCGTTGAGGTTATCTAGTGAGCGTTTACAATTCAGCACAAGCCTGGATTTGACAGTGTGTGACATGATTGATTTCATTGCTGCCTGACTATCTACGTAGAAGTTTATATTCGTGGTTATCGGAATGTTCTCGCTTGATAGAAATCTTGCTGCCCTTTCAATTGCCAGTAATTCTGCTTGGAAAACACTACAGTTGTCGTCAAGTCGGAGAGACTTGCGTATCTGTAGTGATTCAATATAGAATCCCGCACCTGTGCCCTGTTCCATCTTTGAGCCATCAGTATAGACCGAAAGTCCTTTGAAGGGCTCACCATTGTCCCAGTCTGATCTCTTTGGTATAATCATCTGTGGTAAGGGTGAGAAGTCCAGAACCGGCACCATGTAGTCTGTACCTCCATTGATGACCGATTCGTGAACACCCAGTATTCCTCCTTCAACTATCCTTGCGTGACCATAAGGTCTATTTTTCCAGCATCCTGATTCTTTGAGTCTTATAGCACTCCTGGCAGCAATCATCTCTGTGAAGTGGTCCAGAGATGGGTGATGCAGAATTACATCCATTGCTGCTTGTGGAGTGCTTTTTATGGCTCCCGTAAAACTCAGTGCTGCTAGCCTTTGCGTTTTCATTAATTTTGCCCGGAGTTTACTCGCTCTCATTGCGCCCCACCATACCAGACATCCATAAGTAGTAATGGGTCTAACAACCGATCGGTAGATCCAGTCTACAACTTTTGTTTTCAGACCCCAGCTCTTGCCTATCGAGTTCCTGCACATGTAGAGTGCATTTAGACCTTTTTTATAACTTTCCTCACTTATTTTATATTTTAATTACCAGCAATCAATTTTAACAGACTGTAAACTCTTTAGCAGCGTGTTATGCCAAAAAAACGGTTGCAATGGCAGAGAAGTGTCTGCTGATATGCAGCAGATAATCGCTGTTTTTTATTAACCGACCTGTTCTCGAAGTGTAGAACTTCTTTTTTTTCAAATAGTTGCTTGAAATTACATACATACATATATATTTTGAAGAAATATTACACAAAAACGATCGAATTCCTCGGCGCTTGACCCCTCTTCAGGCCCCGCATTTTTTCTATGATAAATGCAGAAAATAGGATATGCTTCTTGACATAGTATGTACCTAAATATGATGTCTAATGAGTTTTTAATTTATATAGGAGTTACATGAATAACAGGATGTTTACTCAATCTTTATACGCATATTCCGATTAAATAAAAATATTTGGAGATGTTTCTTCACTTTTTTAATCTTTAATCTTTACTCTATGAAATACAAGATGAAAAACATGACAAAAAAACAGTAAGTTAAAACTCATTTCTTATAGTTTCGCAACTTTAAAGTAGATTTTAAAAAAGAGACCTACATGCAGAGAAAAATGCATTACGTAGAAACGAAATTTTAGACACGTGAACATCGTTTTTGAGTTCCTTTTGTGGGAAAAATTAATTTGTTTGCGCTAAACATGTCATCAGTTATTGTAAATGAACAAAGAGAAATATGTTTACATTTCGAGGGCTTATATTCATAAGTGGCTATGAACCATATTCCCGAAAATCAGTTTTTGATGCCAAACTATTCTCTGATTTGGATGTCATCTGTCATATAAATTTGGAGAAGAAATTTTGTTCTAAAGCCTTTTTTTAATTCTTCTGATTTGGGTATCTACTCACACGTTAATTTGTGACTGCAAAAATGGCTATGAACATTAAAATAATGTAAATAATATAGTTCAAAAATAGAACAGCATATAACCGAAGGTTGTAATTCGATACAACGCATTTGTTTAAAGCATTTTTCTAGATTTATGGCATATCGCATTATCAAATTCCATCATTGCGCGGTTAATAGCATTTTGGTTCCCAAGTTATCTGGCTAAAATAGGATAATTAGTGGCTGTAAGTTTCAGAATCCTGAACAGAGAAAGTTTAAATAGAAGCAATTGCAACAGCGAATTTTGGATTCTTCAACAATTGAAGCGATTTTCGCGACTGACATCCTAAATGTTACAAGCGACATTGGTTCTTAATACACAAACAAAAATTCAGTCGGATCCGTAGGCTAGATCGCGTGAAAATCATAAATCAAAAATGTCACATGTGAAAATCCTGTTAGCCATATTTGCCGCGAAAATGAAACTTTTCCAAAAATATCCAATTTGTATTATTTGTTTACCATGCCCTACCGCAATATCCACTTCTTGTAAAAAAATTGGAAAAAGGGATAAAAATGGTACCATGACGGATGAACCTGGAATCTTTAAATTCGCTGTGTACAATCCAGAAAATGCATTTTCTAAACAACATTCCCAACATTTCATAAAAAAATGTTATCGAGTTTTCAATAAGTCTTTATATATTTGAGCATTAATGGCTACGTGCTTATTTCAAAATTCATATTGCTCAACGTGCAAAAGTGGCTATGAACCATAGCAATTAGTAATCCTCTTTAGATTAAACTGTAGAATAATGATTCATAATTACTCTCAAAATTAAGGAGAAGATCTGTTCCTTCGCCCTCCTGAAAAGTTGAGCTTTTATTCATAGCCACTTATGAATATAAGCCCTCGATAGATCAAACATTTGTATTATCATTACAAACTCCCAAAACATTTAGAAGTAACAGAGACCTTTGTTGTTTCATATGCGATGAGAATAGGTCACATCGGTTCAGATTTAGATACAGCTCCATAAAAATGTCGCATCGCAAATGTTACAAATCACAAATTACAAACGTAATATACGAATAGGCACACCATATTATATTTGGCTTGTGAACATCTGTTGTGGAAGTGGAATATGTGGGTCAATGTTTTGATATAGCCCTTATACAAATGTCCAAATCGATACTTAGGCTATGAATGATTTCATCTCGTCAATAGATTTTTACATAATTATTAGTTTAGAGGTAAATTGATTTTCAATGATTTCATTCCAATTAGATATACTACAAGTTTGTCCAAAGTTTGGCACTCATAGTTAAGCTACGAGTTAGCATCAAGCAAATTATTTTCTTTTATTAAGAATGTTTTTAGATTTCATTATGATATCATAGTGATTCTTATCTATACTTTTTTTAAATTACAAAATTTTGTTTTTATTAAATCTCCAAACATTTATTGTAGTAGACTATTAAAAGATCATAAGATATTGCTCTGGTCAAATGTCAAGAAGTGGTATCTGTTAAATAAAATGAAACTTTTCCGAACAATTTGGTGTCCATTAGCGAAATTAGCATTACACAATCTTGAAATTGGCACAATTCCTTTAGTTCTTTTGCATTTTGCATAG
Source organism: Polietes domitor (assembly GCA_947397865.1). Lineage (NCBI taxonomy): Eukaryota > Metazoa > Arthropoda > Insecta > Diptera > Muscidae > Polietes > Polietes domitor. The sequence continues at coordinate 113,259,876 of OX377618.1, forward strand.
CCTTTGTCCGAAATTCAAGAAAGTGTCCACGATTTTTTATGTAATTTTCGTGTTTTTACTGCAAAATTACCATTTCAGACGAGTTATTTGAAAAAGATCTTAAAAATTCTATATTTTCTTGCTTCCGAAAGTCTAGAAGGTTTTAAAAAAGTATATGTTCGAAATCTCTCTGGGGGGTTTGAACTCCCAAAGCCACCCTTGCGATTAAAAATCAGTTTGTACTTATTTGCATCTACAGAGGATATCCTTTAAATCGGTCAGCAGATGTGATAACCAAATACCGACTCCGATCTTACAGAAAGCTGATCCAATAATAAAGGATAATTATCTTACAGCAATATATTAACCACTATGTTGAAGTCCGGGTACGTTCAAGCGCCCATATTTTGTCCCAAAGTCGGGCTGGGCCGACTATATGATACACTTCTATCCGAATACAATTCAATTCGGTAAAAAAGTAAAAACGGGAAGAATTTTTGTATCTTTCCTAATCATAGGCTATTTGTATCTGGGCTATATCCAAACATGGAATGAAGTGACTAACTTTCATAATATGATCTTCCAGTTCAAATATAACGTGTTATGCTCCATTTAAAGAAATTAAATGAAAATTCGTGATTTCAAGGGCGGAAAAAGACTATCCCGGAGCGAAATTTGTATTGCAGCTATATGTAAATCTGAACCGATCTGACCAATTTTCACCATGGGCGTTTCTAGTTGAAATATTAGATATTTTGAAAGATTTGAAGAAGATCTGTTAAAATATGTGGTTTCTATAGCGGAAAAAGTCAAATCGGAAGCGAAAGTTGTATGGGAGCTATATATAAATCTGAACCGATCTGACCTATTTTCACCATAGGTGTTGCTAGTTTAAATATAAGATGTTTTGCCAAATATGAAGACAATTTGATACAATATGTGGTTTCTAGAGCGGAAAATGTCAAATCGGGAGCGACATTTGTATGGGAGCTATATATAAATCTGAACCGATCTAACACATTTTTATCACAGTTGTTTCTAGATGAAATATAAGATGTTTTGCCAATATTGAAGAAAATCTGTGTTAATATACCACATATGAAAGTGAAAAGAGTCAAATCGGGAGTGAAATTCGTATGGGGGCTATATCTAAATCTGAACCGATTTTCTTCAAATTAAATAGCGTTCGTCCTTGTCCCCAAAAACTTCGTTGTGCAAAGTTTCATTTGGTTCTGTTAAAAATTGCGACCTGTATCGTGATTACAAGAATAGATGGACAGACAGACGGACATTGCTAAATCGATTCAAAAAGTGATTCTAAGTCGATCGGGTCTATCTCCCTTCTATTTGGGTGGTTCAAACAAATGCACAAATACATAATACTATCGTGGAGTGTATAATAATTTAGTATTAACTGAAGCTTCTGAGACGATAATCTGTGCCTGTCAAAATAATTTTCTCTAGAAACAGAATCCTCCAATCCAATGTTTTTCGCGGCCAATGTAGCATATTCGTTCATCGACACACGATATGGAGCAACGTATGAGAAGACGAACTGATCTCTAAATATCAACATTCGCAATACCACCACTTCGTGGACTAGGGTATTATTATACCCTACACCACTTCGTGGACTAGGGTATTATTATACCCTACACCACTTCGTGGACTAGGGTATTATTATACCCTACACCACTTCGTGGACTAGGGTATTATAAGTTAGTTTTCCGTCAAATGTTTGTAACACCAAGAAATAGTCAAGCTAGACCTACCTTTAAGTATACGGATCGGCTTAGAATCACCAGCTGGATTTAACGATGTCTGTCTGTCCGTCCGTCCGTCTACTGACCATCTAAGCTTGTTCGCACTCTACAGGTCGCAATTGTGGTCCGATTGTCATGAAATTTGGCAGAAGTTAGTTTTTTGGGACAACGACGATTGGTATTGAATTTGGATATAGCCTCCATACAAATATCCCTATAAATTACACTATTACTGCTCTAGAATACACATTTTACATGGGAACTAGAAATAGTTCACCGGAAAGTGGACCACATGAGTCAAATGTACCTCCGATTTACAATATTACTTCCCTAAAATACACATTTTACGTCGGAACTTGATCAAATTTTCCACACAATGTTAAATTTATACTAGAAACACGTACGTAGGTCAATGTTTTGGTATAGCCTCCATACAAATGGGCCCCCAGTTTATACTATTATCGCTCTAGAACCCACATTTTACATTGGATCTTGATAAAATGTTGCTGATCATGTTATATTTCAATAAGGAATACCTACTTTGAAAGTGATATACAAAGGCCCACTTTTTAATGTCGCCCCCTTACAAATGGGCCCCCATTTCAATTATTACCTCTCTAGGACCCACATTTTACATCGAAAGTTTTTCAAATTTTGCATTTTGTATTATATTTCAATTAAGAATACATACTATGAACGTCAAATATATGTGTCCATACTTTGGAATAACCCAAATGGGGCCCCATTCTACTTTATTACAGCTCTAGAAACTACATCTTACATCGGGTCATGATATATTTCAACTAGGAATATCTACATAGTTATACATATAGTCGGTCCGGCCCGACTTTAGCCTTTCCTTACTTGTTTCTAGTGCAAATGTCCAGTAATTGTTTTGAAAATACTCCAGATTGGTTATGATTCTGTTCGTCAGCTGGAGATTGCCGGGGAATCGCCCGTAATGTAAATCGAACCTTCCAACAGAATCATTGAACGAACAGTGCGCCATAGTACACTCCTTCACGTTGGCCACCTGAGTGCATTTGGGCAGTCTTCAAAGAACGCAGCTGCAATTCCTGTTGAAGCAAGCATCGCTTTAATTTTGCGAGCGAATTTTTGCCAAAATCACGATAGTTCAATCGTTCATAAGCCACATGTTCCGTAAGCATCTTATTCTCTCAATGTATCGTATTCACATTGTTTTTGCATTGCATTCCAACTATTGATTAAATGCGTAATGCATCGGATGGTGTGGCGCTGCCATTCCTAGTTGGGCTAATATTAATCGTGTGTCTTCATTCAATGCCTCATTGTGAATTTTCAGAAATGTAATCTTTGTATTTGGTTCACGAATTTCTGGTTCACTGGATTTCCCTGTTTATTTGATGCCTGATTACTAACTGGAATTGTGAACCAAATAAAAATGAATCAACAAAATATATCATTCCAATCGACAGTTCTGACAAAAATGCATAAAATATAAAGATTTTTTTTTGCATTTTGTCCCAAAGTTTTTTCATCTTAAAATCCAGATCGGACTACCACGAACAGTTTTTAACGAAGATCAGCCAAATTTGTTCAGCCGTTCTCAAGTGATTCGATTACCAATGAACATCATTTCATTTGTATTATATAGATATATATATATATATATACATATATATTTGTAAAAAAAGAAAGACCATGGTTCCGATCAAATGTAGACATAGAACTTTAATAGAATATTTACTTTTCTTGATACTCCAATTTTGAAGTGTATTTGAACTTTATACTCCGACTGTACATACATACATGTATATTAGGGTGTGTTGATTTTAGACCATTAAAAAATGGTGAAATGCTTTGCCATTCTCCGATATGATTTTATTTTTGTGAAGAAACCCGATTTTTTCAAAAAAATGTAAGGTATTACTCGGATCGATCGCGCTTATACTTCAATAATAAAAGTTCAAGTGTAATAATATTAATAAAAATAATAAAAAATATTCCGTGAAGTAATACCTTAAAAAATACGAGTAATATCATACATTTAAGGTAATTATGAGGGCTGCAAATGTTGCAAGTGTCTCTTTCGCGTAGAAACAGTGGTTTAGTAACAGTCGTTAACAAAACGAAAAACATGTTTTTTGGAAAGAATCAATTTTTATCTTGACGATTTACCGAGCTAAACTAAATTTTATCACAAAAGTAAAAGTATATCTGAGAATGGCCAAGCATTCCACAACTTTTTAAACTTTACGTTCTTGAAAATCAAAAATTGTCTAAAATCAACATACCCTAATGTACGGCTGCGACATCGACATCGATGTTTTGTAAAAACAATATATGTAAAAACAATATATGTAAAAACAATATATGTAAAAACAATATATGTAAAAACAATATATGTAAAAACAATATATGTCAGTTTTTATTTTTTTATTTTTCAGTAATCGCAAGTAATCCAGATTATTTTTTGATTATTTGTAATCGTAATCAATTAGTAATCAGAAATTGTTGAATAGTGGATTATATAATCATTACGATTCTTTTTAAAAAGTAATGTAATTGATTACTAATCGTAATCGAAATTTAACAGCTTTGAACACAACCAGAGAAATGAGCCGAGCTAAAATCGTCGGCGGCGGCTCGACGGCTGAGCCGACCCAATTTTGACAGGTCGGCGTCGGTGTAATAAAATTCTAATTATCAATCAATTTCGACAATTAAACATTTTTGTATGTGTTAATATGGGGTTAACAAATTCGTTCTAGAACTTAAATGATTGTGATATGCCACATACGTTCTATTTTATAATTTTTTCATAATTGGATCCCTAAAATCGTCCCAATGAATTCTGCATTGAGTATTTAACATAGTGTGGGGTATCATACAGTCAGACCAGACCGACTTTAGCCTTTTCCTAGCCCTTTACTGTATGATATGTATGTATGAAAATATTGGGCCTGTTCGATTGGGTTTAGCTTGATAAGGAGGCAACATTTTATCCATTGATTTTATTTAAAACATGTAAGGAACGGCTATGATATATGATACCCTCCACTTGCTATCCCATTACAATTCAATTTGGTAAAAAGTGAAATCGGGAAGGATTTTTGTATCCTGTAAATTTATGTTAATGTTAACCTGGAACGATGTGACCCGCTTTCCCATGAATTTTTATATGTGAAATATAAATATAAAGTTTGGCCAAAATCGGGAGCAACATCTATCGGGCGCTATATCTAAATCTGAACCGATCTTACCAACTTTCACTTTTGTGTTTTAGTTGGATTATAAGATGTTGTGCAAAATTTAAAGAAAATCGGGTACAATATGTGGCTTCCAGATTGGAAAAAGGCAAATCGGGAGCAACAATTGTATGTGGGCTATATCTAAATCTGAACCGATTTGCTTTCAAATTAAATAGCGTTCGTCCCTGATCCACAAAACATACATGTGCCAATTTTGTTAAGATCGGACTATAATTGCGACCTGAATTTGATTACACCAATAGATGGAGAGACGGATAGACAGACAGACGTCAGACAGACATACGGACATTGCTAGATCGACTCAGAAAGTGATTCTAAGCCGATCTGTATAATAAACGATGGTTGTTATTTCGGATATCTACAGGGTTGATTAAAAAACATCAAGATGTCTTTACCTATAATTTTAGTTTTTGCTGCACTGTTTTCAGCCGTATTCATCGGCAGCGGCTTGGCTGTTAGGAAAAAGGAAGGCGGCGGCACGCCGCCGACTTGCACCACCTCGGTCCCTTCCTTTGAACACAACTAAAAGTACTATGAATTAGGTATGAACACTCACCTGAATTCCACACGTCTTCGAAAACATTTGTACCCATTACAAACACCGTCCCTTCCTTTTACGACCTTATATGCACACACTACTATCTAAACGGCGGAAATCTTTATAAAAAACTAAAGTTTTCGCGAAATTTAAATTATATTTAAATTATTTCACAAAAATTGAGTCAGCGACCGTAATTTCTCGTCCGATATTCATCATTTAGGCTTCATTCGAAAGGTACTTAAAAATGTTCTTAAAAAATGTTTCAAGAAATATGAGTTTTTTGCTGTCACCTAGAAAACCTACAAAAAATCAATATAAACGTCCAATAATACGACCAATGAGTTACTCTAAGACAAGAATGAAAATTTTTATTTAAAGTGCTTCCAAGGGTCTATGAATTCAGAAAAATGTTTGGACAAAATTGCAACATGAAAGAAATACATGGGAAAAACATGATTTTTAGAGATGTTTTCAGGAACGTTTAGCTCATGAAATATTTTGTAGATCATCATTAAACAATCCAATCTTCATTTCTGGGTGGTGACCGCTGCAATTAATTTTCGTGGCTCATCCTAACGTATATACGTAGTGTACTGAATATAATTTGAAATTATCTTTAAGCTAAGTTCAACACACAACAGTAATTGTTGAAATAATTGTTGAATCAGTTCAAATAAAAAAATAAAGTCAATGTATTGAAACGTTTGAACTACATTTTAGGATTACTTCTAATCAGTTGTAAGAAAACATATTTTTCAAGTATTTAAAAATTACAAAAATATCTTTCAGGACTGGTTGCTGTTAATGGTCAGTCCGACTACAGTGCGTATGAGTGATATTATCCAGAATCAACAGCACGTATACGCTACCTACACACATTATAAGTCTATAAGATTTGATCGACGACATTTGCGATTTTGTCCTTGAAGATGAAATTTTTGATTTTATATGTTCGCAATTTTTGTTCTTTATGACAAGAGAGTAAATCAAAATTCTAAACGGTATCCAAGATATGAGCCTGATCACTTTTAGGCAAAAATGGCACCGAGGCCCATATCTTTGGGGACCCATAAAAAAGTGCATGACTTTGGGCAAAACTGGAAGACACTGGTATTTTTTTTTGCCTTTTATCACGTAGTGGTGTCCGTCTATGGTTATATTACCATTTATGTTTTACTTCCATTCGGAGAATTTTTGTTAAGGAAAATTGCTACCCTCCTCCAAGTATATTAACACTTGACAACGTCATTGTAATTAGTCATTCTTAGTTAATTTTCCTACTTTTTAGAAAATTTTAACTAAATCGGAGTAAACAAGTTGAACTAAACTTAGGTAAAGATTTTACTCAAATTTGGGAATCGCTTTTTGTGAGTGTATAAAAAAATATTTTACAGAGTTAAGTTATGCTACCAAATTTCATAGATATCGGACATGGAATGAACTGTATATAGATTTTGTGCGCAAATAATGTCCATATAATAAAATCAGAGGATACAAAAACCTCCTAAAATTAGCAAAGAAATTCTCGAACTATTATATAAATCACCAAGAAATAGTCATATCGCCAAATGGAAAATATAGTCGCTAAACAAAATCCTAATGAGCGCCTTTTGGCTTGAAATCACTATATCTGACAACCCTGTAGATCATATTACATGCTAGCCAGATGTGGGGATTTGTCCCCAACCATGGGGATTTTATGATGGCCAAAAGGACAAAAAAAATTAAATAGGGACAGGGGCATTTTGTGGGGATATACGAACTAATTTTGCATTTGATATTAATTGTCGATTTCTTTGAATTAAACCAACTTTTTATATTTGGAGATATTTGAGGATTTTTCATAACCATTTTGGGGACAAGGAAAAAATTCATCTGGCAAGCCTGACATATTTCGCTTATGTGTGAAGCAGAATAAAACGAAGTTCAACTCGTCCGTATTTTCAAACAATTGTGCATCGAAACCGTGTCCTGATTGGTTTGTGTCGAAAAATATGTTTTATCATATCTGACCAAATTTTTATCAAACAAACGCAGGGTTGAATAAATATTTGCCTCAAACATATTTTTGTCAAACTATCAAAAACAAAAAAATATTTCCTCGCTTTTAAAATGAGTAGGTTTAGATAAGGAAGAAGCTGAAAAAAACTAAAAAGGCAATGTGTTTGGGAGTGGGGGCTTAGCCGGAATGAGGAAGTATGTTACGTAAAATGTCGCTTGTAACATATATGTAGAAAGTTGCGAAAAAGCTGCAGTTGTTGTAAAAGTACAAAATTCGCGGTTGCAATTGCATTTATTTCAACTTTTTCTATTTGGGTTTCTGCAACAATTCTGTCACAAATATTCCCCTTTTATCAGCAATTATATACCAAACAAATATTTGTTGGGCATAGTATCGGCAAATGAACTCCGATTGATATAAAATTTAGCATGAGTATAAAAAAAAATTGAAAAAATACGAAAAGTAGTCAACTTTGGGCCGATTTCTAAAATATATCCAATTGCCCGATTATCAATGTTAATATCTTCAAATAATCCTTGGGTCCTTCTCTAATTTGGATTTTTACAGAATGTCTACTAGAACAAAAGATATTGAATTTTGGCTGATCGATATTGATTCTGAACTACTGTGCGGCGATGACAACGACGACCGGAATAAGGGTGATTGACAATGCCTTCAGTACATTATACTTAAGGGTTAAAAAATCAGGCTTTGTGTTTTGCTGCGTAGATCTTTCAATTTGAAGACGAAAAGATAAATAAATTTTTGTGCTGTGACCCATAGTTGCCTCAGGGCCCGAAAATTGATATATATTTAGTAATATCTGCATTATTTTTCATCCAATTTGAATGAAATAAAAAGAAGCAGTGTCTCTCCATTATTTTTCTTTCATTTTGTACCATGTACTAAAATACGCAGGGTTGTATATGGGTGGACTTTAGATATTGTTGGGCAATTGACTTTACCTCTATTTTTGTTTCATGTTGCTTTCGCTGAAAAAGTAATTTAAATAATTAATATCAATATATTTTAAAAACATACAAAGTCAAAAATAATCGCGCACTGCGGTTCATTTTCCTATTAGTATCTGTCAAAATATAAAATACCAAAAAATTTTTTTTTGTTTATTTTCGTAAAATGATATACCTTTACAACAAAATTAATTTCATGCAAATCGAGCAATAAACAAGTAAGGAAAGGCTAAAGTCGGGCGGGGCCGAGTTTATGATACACTCCAATCGGGAGTAAAATTTGTATGCCAACTATATATAAATCCGAAGCGATCTGACCCACTTTGTAAACAGATGTTTCTAGTTCAAATATATGGCGTTGTGCCAAATTTGAAGAAAATCGGTGAAAATACGTGGATCTAGGGCGAAAAAAGTAAAACCGGAAGCAAAATTTGTATGTGAGCTATATACATATCTGAACCGATCTAACCCATTTTCATCAAAGCTGTTTTTAGTTGAAATATAAGATAATTAACCATGTTTGAAGAAGATCTGTTAAAATATGTGGTTTCTAGGGCGGAAAAAGTCAAATCGGGGACTAAATTTGTGTGGGAGTTATATATAAATCTGAACCGATCTGATCCATTTTCAACATAGGTGTTTCTAGTTGAAATATAAGATATGTTGCTAAATTTAAAGAATATCTGTTAAAATATGTGGTATCTAGAGTGAAAAGACCCAAATCGGGAGTGAAATTCGTATGGGGGCTATATCTAAATCTGAACCGATTTTATCCAAATTAAATAGTATTTGTCCTTATACCGCAAAACTTCGTTTTGTGCAAAGTTTTGTATTACTAACAAATGCACAAAGACATAATACTCTCGTGGAGTGTATAAAAACGAAATTTTTTTTCCAACATTTCACCGCGGCCACCGCAGAAAAATATATTTAATTTGTTCAATAATGAACAGATTTTTTTACTTTAGTGATACCAATTTTAAGAACTGACAACACAAAAATTTTGTAAAGCCAAATGAATGTTTGCCCAAAAGAGTGGTCACACTTTGGTCACATTGAGCTAATTTTTATTTGCAAACAAATAATTTTGTTTGCCCAAAATCAACTGATTTGTTGTTTTCCCCCAAAAATGATGTGTGTTCAGAAAATGGTGTGTGCGGCAGGCAAATATTTGACGTTCTTCGTCAAATATTTGCCCAGTGTGACCGTACCTTTAGTGTTTTTGGCACTAAACTTGGTGCTTTGTCCAAATCGTCTAAATTGTATCTTTAGTGCCAAGTTGAAAAAGGCACTGTTCCTAGCGGTTTTAGCGGTATTTAGCTATTACGCTTCCTCAAGTGCAGAAGAAGAAAGATCATTAAGTATAATGTGTTATAGGGTTGTTTTTCTGGATACAGGGATTTTTAAGAAATTCGTACTTTTAAGGTGTATAATTAGAAAAGAGGTATATAAATGGTACCGACCAATCCGTTGGAGTTGAAATAATGAAATTCGCGATTTTTGTGATTTTTTGGCAAACTTAATCGTCAGTCCAATACGTGGAAAATTTTGGTCAAAGATCTTGGCAAAATCCGTCTATAAGTTTCGCGAATCGATGACCGATATTTTTAAAAACTTATCAACCATTTTTGATAGGGTGACCATCGGTTAACGCAATAAATTTCGATTTCATACAACCGAAATAAATTTAGACATACGTCACACGGAACGGATTTTGATTACGTAGCACTCTAAAAACGAGGGCGAACGCCTCCAACTTGGTTGCTAACTTCGTTTAGACACTGGAGTAAGTTTTTTAAAATGTGGCATCTAATCAAAACCGTTCCGTGAAGCGGAGAATTAAATAGAAATAATGGAAAACCGGCCGGGACCGACTTAAAAAACCCGGTTTACCCGGTTTTCCAAAAACCGTGATTTTAATAATGCCGACTGTCGGCCCGATTTTCACTACAGATGTTTCTAGTAGATATATAAGGTGATATGCCAAATTTAAAGAAAATCGATTCAAATATGTGATCTCGACAGGGCATAAAGTTAAATGGAGGACGAAATTTGTATGTGAGCTATATCTAAATCTGAACCGATCTGGCCCAGTTTCACCACAGATGTTTCTAGTTCAATTATAAGGTACAGTGGCAAATTTAAAGCAAATCGAGTAAAAATTTAGTTTCTTGTCAAATCGGGAGCGACATTTGCATGGGGGCTATATCTAAATCTGAACCAATTTGCTTTAAATTAAATACGGTTCGTCCTTGGGCGGCAAAACTTACTTCTGCCTGTTTTTATTAAGATCGGACAATAGTTGCGACCTGTACTTTGATTACAAGAATAGATGGATGGACTGACAGATGGACGGACATGTCTCAATCGATTCAAAAAGTGATTCTGTTTCGATCGCTATACTTAAAAATGGGTCTGTCTCGCTTCCTTTTGGAGGATACACACAAATGCACAAAGACATAATAGGGCTGCTTTTTCTTTAAGACTGGATCACTTTGCTGCGATATCAAAAAACTATATAAGAAGTTAAATTCGCTCAAAAAAATATTTTCTAAAATTGTCGCCAATATCAATGTGTGTATAAAAACAAATTTTCAAAAACCAAATACCACAGTGGAGGGTATAAAAATGGGCGCGGCACGACAAATTCAATACACAAGTCAATAAGATTCTTGTAAGATGGCAATGTTTGCTTTGTTATTGTTGTGACTAAATTGACTGATATTTGTAAAATGAGTTATTATTCATTAATTGAAAAACAATTGATTCGGTAACGATAACAATGTATAAATACTTATATCGGTACAAGTAATCAATTTGAAAGGATATTGAAACAGTAACTGTATTATATCGATAACCAACTTCTCTACAAAGGACTGGAGTTCAAATTTTGTGCGTTGCTTGCACGAACATTGCTTAGGGCAAATTTCATGAAAATGGAAAAGGGTGAGACACATACTAAATACCAATTTTATCGTATGGTGTACATTGGATAGGCTTGGCAGATGATTTTTTTCTTGTCCCCAAAATAGTCACGAAAAATCCCCATTTAAAAAATTGCTTTATTTCTACCAGAACAAAAACAATTTTTGAATGATTTAAGTTGTGAATAAGCCCCCTATTTAAAATTGCCGTAATTTCGTTCTAGACAATGAAATAGAGGTCTACTGTTGCATTTGATGGATAGGTTTTTTTAAATTTGATGCTAAAATTTAGTCTAAAAAATTTACTGTAGTTTAAGTGAGTAACTAAAACTAATTTTGGGAACATTTTATTTGAGTAAGTATGTACGTTAACTTTATGAATACTGTAATTTCTATATCCAATATTTGCCAATATAGTACAAAATACAAATTCATTTCAATGCTCGTATTTTGTCGATGACATTGTCATTTATTAAATTTCTCTCCTAACCAGCGGAAAATGGTCGTCAACGACCACAATCATGATAAAGGTAGTGAGCAGTCAAGTAAGAAATTTGTAGAATTTTGTCTTTTGTTCGGCTTGAGGTCAGTTTTTTCAAATAATAAAACAAAAATTACTATTTTATTATTTTCTTGTTTTTTATTTCCCAATATTTCGAGCAACTCCGTTGGTCATCTTCAGGGGTCTAGTACAAAAAACACAAATTATTTAATTACAAGTTACAAGCATAAACAATCAAAAAATATCACAATATTTATTTACATTTTTAAAAAAGTTTTTCACAATAGATAATTCTCCTGCCACTCTCTGCAAGCTTTTGTCAACTACTGTCTAATTTGTCGTCTATGTTTTTCCACCGTGTTCCTATATATTTGAGCACAACCGTCTGTGTCTCTCTTATAATTAAGCCTTTTTCCAGGGGAGACGTCAATTATATTTAGCATTTCCAATGTGTATCTCCTTGTATAATTATTCTCTTCCGCTAATATTTCGACGTCATTAACGACGTTTGGTTTATGCCGCGTCAAGGTACAATGGGCTGCAAGGGCAGTTTTTTGCTCAATGGGTTTGTCAAGAGATTTGTGTTCGGTTTTATGTGATGAAAGTCTGATTTTCAATTTATTTTTCGTAGTGCCGACATATACCTTCTGGCATATGTCGGACTTGTCACCATTGTATTTTATCTTGTTTGGTTTCTCCTCTTTCTTGATTTTTGATTTTGTCGTACTAAAATGTTGGTTGACGGTCCTGTGTGTTTTATATGCCAACTCAAATTTTTCCTTGTCGTAAATATTAGAATGTTTTAGTCTTTCGAATAGTCCTGGAATATATGTTGTGGATATATAAATTTTGCTTGGACTTTTGTCATTTTTGTTAAGTTTTCCTTCCGTCGTTCGCTTGATTAGATTATTTATTAATTTTTCGGGAAAGTCGTTCATACGCAGTATATTTCTAATTTTGGACTTGTTCGTTTCGTGAAATTCCTTATCACTTTATAAAATTCGTCGCGGTATTAATGATTGTTCGTCTTGGGTGCTTAGAATAAAAATTAATTAGACGTCCGGAAGCCGTTTGCTTTTGGTACCAGTCAACTTTCAGCAGATTCCCTTGTCTAATTATCACCGAATCCAAATATGGTAGTTTATTGTCCAGTTCTTTTTCCATCGTAAATTATATTTGTCGGTTGAAAATTGCGAAAAAGTCGTCTACATATTTGGTCAGAACTCTTGGTTTTTCTTTTATCTTTTCCATCGTGGCGTCCAGCAGTTCTTCCATAATGATGTCAGCAATTACAGGTGAGGCTGGTGACCCCATTGGCATCCTCTTTTTCTGTTCATATACCTTGTCTTCGTACTTGAAATAGCGTGTCGCTTTAATGCAGAAGGTCAATAATTCTACGAAGAGGCCCCGAGGAATTCTTGTATGTTGTTCAATTTGATTCCATTTCCTTTATATTACCATTATGGGTAAGTTTATGGGAATACTTGGGAACAAAGAAACCACGTCAAATGAAATAAATATTTCGTCATTATTTATTGTCATGTAGCTTATCCTGGCTTTGAAGTCTCTAGCGTCTTTGATATTGTACTGTGATCTGGTCGTCAAGTTTTTCAAAATGTCAAGTAGATATTTGCAGAGTCCATACGCAGATGCATTTATTGATGAGCAGATGGGCCGTAATGGCGTTCCTTCCTTGTGGATTTCGGGTAATCCGTAGATTCTAGGGGCTGTGGCGATTTTATTTGTCAATTTATTCTTTTCCATTAAGTCAATAAGATGTTTGTTAAATAATTTGTCAACTAAACGGTTGTTTTTAATTTGTTGACTTGACGTTGGGTCTCCGTAGAACTTTGCACATTTTCTGTTTGTAATCTTCTTTGTCCATAGCTCCAGTTTTTTTACCGCAACGAATTTTATAAACCAGTGATAAGGAATTTCACGAAACGAGCAAGTCCAAAATTAGAAATATATTGCGTGTGAACGTGTTTCCCGAAAAATTAATAAATAATCTAAAGACGGAAGAAAAACTTAACAAAAATGACGAAAGACCAAGCAAAATTTATAAATCCACAACATACATTCCAGGACTATCCGAAAGACTAAAACATTCTAATATTTACGACAAGGAAAAATTTGAGTTGACATATAAAACACACAGGACCGTCAACCAACTATTTAGTAGGACAAAATCAAAAATCAAGAAAGAGGAGAAACCAAACCACGTGTACAAGATAAAATGCAATGGTGACAAGTCCGACATATGCCAGAAGGTATATGTCGGCACTACGAAAAATAAATTGAAAACCAGACTTTCATCACATAAAACCGAACACAAATCTCTTGACAAACCCATTGAGCAAAAAACTGCCCTTGCAGCCCATTGTACCTTGACGCGGCATAAACCAAACGTCGTTAATGACGTCGAAATATTAGCGGAAGAGAATAATTATACAAGGAGATACAAGGAGTTGGTCGAAATATTGGGAAATAAAAAACAAGAAAATAATAAAATAGTAATTTTTGTTTTATTATTTGAAAAAAACTGACCTCAAGTCGAACAAAAGACAAAACGCAACACATCAAAAGGTCAACCATACATACCACTAACAAATTTGTAGAATTTTAGAATATTTGTATTTGTAGAAAATACTAAATAGTTTTCAAAGTACTTCGAATATCCCCGAAATATTTTACGAAACCCCTACAAAAATCCACTGTCTCCATTTCATATTTTGTTGTCCTTTGTCCCCCCACGGTTGGGGATAAATCCCCACATCTGGCAAGCCTGCATTGGAGGTTGGTGCTCATGACATGACAATCGAGGTTTTTCTGCCTAAAGAGTATGACATTGATGTGGACGTCATGTAATTTCAACCAAACGGTACTACAGTTACTGCATGTGACATTCCTGCTTGTGTGATCTCTCGTGCAGCGGACTGATTATTGAAGCGAATGGTCACAAGCCCACATCCACCCTTGTATTTAGGAATGATATTGAACGTTGTATCGTAGAAATTAAGTCACATTTATGCAAAATGTTGATGAAATTTTCAGAAAAAGCTGTAGAGGTCTTTTTCAATACATATATATTTGAAAATAATTGTGGCCTCTTTTCAGTTCAAATCATGCGTAAATTTTATACGTGTGATGTATGTATGTATGTATATATTACACGTATTACTATAGTTGTAATTATTTTTGCTTGTGGAATGTGTAATGCGATGTGTTAATATGATTTGATGCTTGTGGTCTAGCATCGTAACATGTGCGTCCTATTTTGAACATGAAATTCCAGATGCTGCACAAAAATATGTCTATGAATGTCGCTAGACCATATGCACAGGCTCGTAAACAATCATAACGGCTTTATTTTCGCAATTTCTATTAAAACATCGTTGTAACCCCCTTAACCATGTGCTAGGCAGCAACATGAAAGGGTCATTATATTCTAATTCGCCATGGATTCTTTGTTCCCAATTTGTGTGTGTGTTGTTTTGACATTTAATTTATGGAATGTTTAGAGCAATTAACCGGGCTTAGATATTAACAAAACCCCTAATACAATAGCGATAAATAACAAAAGTGCATAAAACAAACACACATTTATAATAAAAATAATTAATTGGCAAATTATTAAACCCCATTTATCGGATTTGTATGTAATTCTCTAATTTATAATACCACACACATGCAAACAGCAAACAACTTCTCATGTAAATTTAATTATGTGATTATTAAATTTAATCGAACTTAGACACACGCCTGAGGCACGAAACGCAATAATTCCGATAAGAGACAATGGCATCAATAGGGTCCGCCAAATAACTTTTTTTTGAAAATGCTATAAAAAACAACTACTGAATATTTTCTCAAATTTCTTTTTTTATTTGAAAGTACAATCCTTCCGGTTAATAATGGAAAATAATTTCATTCAAATGGCTGCTGAGGGCACCCCACAAATAATAGTCCATTAGACCCCACAAATAATAGTCCATTAATTAATTATTCTATTAATCGATATTTTAGCAAATATTTGTTCGAATAATCAACAAATCATGATTTTGGAATAACCGAAAATATATCAACTTCAAGTGACAGTTTATATAATCGATGTTATAAGTTTGGCATAAAAAATACTGAAATCAACATGTTTTGTTCTTAAA
This sequence comes from Polietes domitor, assembly GCA_947397865.1. Taxonomy (NCBI): domain Eukaryota; kingdom Metazoa; phylum Arthropoda; class Insecta; order Diptera; family Muscidae; genus Polietes; species Polietes domitor. The sequence continues at coordinate 113,275,975 of OX377618.1, forward strand.
TCGATTTAAAACAAACCACTGACGCACGGTGGGGTATTTGACCCTCAAAACGGAGAATTATTGAAAAATGAAAATTGAGACGTCCATTTAAAGTTTTGTACTCGATTACTGTACAAAAAATTCTCCACCTTTACGTAAAAGAATCAACAACATGTTGCTTACATTATTTTGTTGTGCTGTCTCAAATTTCGTAAATATTTTCGATTTTTTGGCTTTGTAGCAAAAGGACAAATGTCTGTCTTTTCAAGTAAAAGTTTTTAATTTAGTCATTCTAAACCTAAAAAGTAAAAGGAAAAGAAAGGAATATGAAATATATTACAACAATTTTCTTACCATAACAACAGTTTTTTGTAGTTTTCCTATAGAATTCTAACTGCTCAAAAGTGGTACTCTTAATTGAAATATAAAAATGAATGTTTGTTCATTATAACAGCCTAAACCACTGGACCGATCTTCTTGAAATTTACAGAGTATGTTTATGCTGAACCGGTGGTGAAAATAGGCTAGATAAATTTTTGCTATTTTCTGTGGGCGTGGCACCTAACACACAAATGTGAGATTTATTCGTTTTTTATAAATTAGCATATTCGGAGTACTGTTGCAGCGAGAGTCTTGCATTTTTGTGAAAGTTATATGTTGTGGGCGGTATAGGAAAAGTGGGCATGGTACCTCCCATACGAAGTTAAAACCATTTATCGAAAATATTCAGTTCTATGACAGCTACAATACAAAATTGAATTGGTTATAAAAACTAAACTAATACGAAAAGAGGCAAGCAATTTGAAGTATTTTTAACAGATATTCTTCTCTTTCATTTGATAATCTTCTCGCCTTTGTATGGTATGATGAAGTACTGAACAAAACTTTTAAACAAGGGCAAATGACCAAGAAATAAAAAAATGAGTATGTAGTTTTGCTATTAGAGACCTGTAGTTTCAGTTCTATATAGTCTTGTTCTTAAGAGGGAAATCGTGTCGCACGGTTTTATTGCAATAGCTTATGTGTAGTTTCCTTCTAATTTATCCATTGAAAGATCAATCTGTCAGAATTATGTTTTCCAAAAATTGGCTTTGTATAAGATTAGAAAGTGCTTACGAAACAAATAATCCAGCCAAGTAATAAATGTCACCATGCAATTTGTAAATACATTTGCATTCTATTAAATATAGATGCAAAATGGTATTGAGCCAGGTGTTTATTTAGTATTGCTAATTTTCTACATCATAAAACTACAATTTACAAATATTGTCTTATTTATTCATACGTCTACGTCAAAACTGTAGCAATACTTTCTTTGTTTTTCTCTGGTAATGTATATTGGAAAATTTATTTAAAGCATACTTTAGAGATGTATGGGTTTACTGCATGCGAGAGCATGTAAATAATGGACCGATATTAATTTTAAGTTAGTCATAGAGTTATAATAGCCGTTTGTCATCGATTACAAAATAAAATAGTTTTTATCAAAAATTTCGAAAATCGTAAAAAAAAACAAAACTTTTATTTGGGCGTTGGGCGTGGCACGTCAATTTTCATTTAATTGTGGACTCAAATGAAATATGAGCCTGAGAAAATGACCACCATTTGCACAAATGACACCGAGGCCCCAAATCTTTGGGGTCCATAAAAAAAGTTTATGACTTTGGGCAAAACTGGGTCTTTTTTCTGGTCTTTTATCAAGTAGTGGTGCACGTATTTGAGATGTCACGTGAGCGTGCGTGAACGTGAGGAACAAAGAAATGTTCGTGTGTGAGTCTAATTTCTACGTGAGTCACGTGATTTTTCGTGAGTCGCACATATTTATTAATTCTATTATTTTCATTTAAAAATTTCAAAATAAAAGTCATACATACGTATTTACTTCTAAAACAAAGTGTTCCAGTGCAGGTATAATTTCAATGTTTATACCCTACACCACTTCGTGGACTATGGTATTATAAGTTAGTTTTCCCCCAAATGTTTGTAACACAAATAAACAATCGAGATAGACACACCTTTAAGTATACGGATCGGCTTAGAATCGATTACAGATGTCTGTCTGTCCGTCCGTCTGCTGACCATCTAAGCTTGTTCGCACTCTACAGGTCGCAATATATCCTAATCCAACTAAAAACACCTACGGTGAAAGTGGGTAAGATCGGTTCAGATTTAGATATAGTCCCAATACAAATGTCGCTCCCGATATAGATATACACCAATACAAATGTTGCTTCCGAATGTTTAACCGATTTTGGCCAAACTTGATCAATTTTTCCAGATCATGTTATATTTACTTTACTATCTGCTATGGAAAATTGGATCAATTACTTTATTATTTACCATATTCATTAAATTCAACTAAAGATGAATTTATAGTAAATGTATAATTTATATTATATTATATAGTCGGCCCGCCCGACTTTAGCCTTTCCTTACTTGTTTCTATTATTTAAGCAATCATTCTCAGTCAGTGTCCGATTTCTAACTTATTTTACGTTAAACTATACATTATATCACACTGTAACTTTGTATACTACTTTAAAAATATGAATTTAAGACAAACACATCGCAAACTTTATATTATATTATATATTATATTATATAGTCGGCCCCGCCCGACTTTAGCCTTTCCTTACTTGTTTCTATTATTTAAGCAATCATTCTCAGTCAATGTCCGATTTCTAACGTATTTTACGTTAAACTATACATTATATCACACTGTAACTAATACCCTTGGATCCCCAGCATCCCCAGTAATAGCTGATATAATAATGGAAGAACTACTAGACACCTCGTTGGACGCTACAATAGAAAAACCAAAAATTTTGACGAAATATGTAGATGACTTGTTTGGAATTGTTAAGAAAACCGCGGTGAATAACATACTCAACGCATTGAATTCATTTCATAGCCAAATTCAATTTACGATGGAAGAGGAAAAAGACCACAAATTGCCGTATTTTGACACTATAGTCATCAGACAAGGGACAACGCTTAAAATAGACTTTTACTCCAAACATCCAAGACGTACAATCATCAACACAGCAACGAACTTCATCAATAAATGTCAATACAAATCAGTGACAAGGAGTATCACAAAATGAACAATAAGAAAATAAAGACTATTCTACAATTGAACGACTTCCCAAAGAACACGATCGAGGATTTAATAAAACGTGCAACACAAAGTCAATGAAAAGTTGAAAAGGATGGACAGCAGAAAATCTATAAATCTATGACATATATACCAGGACAAAGTCAAAATTAAAAACCAGACTATCATCTCATAAATCAGGCCAAAAAGCAATAGACAAGACAATTGAGAAAAAACCGCACTTGCAGCCCACTGTGAGATAATAGACGAAGAGAGAAACTGCGCGAGAAGATATACTTTAGAAATGTTACACATTATTGACGTCGCTGCAGAAAAAAGACTGAATTACAAGAGAGACACAGACGGATGCGCAAAAATTTACAGACATACAATTGACAAACATAGACGTAGATTTAGGCAGTGAAGTACGAAAGCTTGTATTGTACTGTTCACATTGATTCTTTGTTTACCTAAAAATGTAATTATCTTTTATACATATATATATATCGACATTTTTTTTTGTATTTCGTTTGAAATTATGTTAATGTTTAATTTATGTGTATTTGTATAGATCCCTGAGGATGACCAACGACGTTGGTCGAAATATCGGAAAATTTAAATAAAAACTATATAATACCCACACCACTCCCTGCGTTTGTACCTCGCTTTGATTACTAAACCCAGTTATTTCATGGGAGCAATTTTATGTAGTTCATATAAATTATACAGTTACTATAAATTCATCTTTAGTCATATTTAAGGAATATGGTTAATATGGTAATTGATCCAATTATCCGACAGACAAATACAAATTATACAGTAGTAATAGGATGAATCGGACCGACATTTCAAAAGGGGTCTATAAGAACATTTTGGGCCTGTCCCAAAAAATGGGCATATATAGTTCTCATTCACGGTAGGTATTCCTAGTTCAAAAATATAATGATCTGCAAAATTTGATGAAGAGCTGTAATAGATCAGAATGGTGCCCCATTTGGATTATACCAAAGTATGGACATGGAAAGGCTAAAGACGGACGGACTTTCTATATCATTACAATTCAATTCGGTAAAAAAGTGAAACCGGGAAGGATTTTTGCATCCTGTAAATGTATGTGTTTAAAAAAATTTTAAATCGGAAAGTACATTTGTATGGGTATATTGAAACCTGGAACGATGTGACCCGCTTTCGCCATGTATGTTTATTGGTGAAATATAATATGTAAAGTTTGGCCAAAATCGGTTAAACATTCGCGAGCAACATTTGTATGAGGGCTATATCTAAATCTGAACCGATCTTACCCACTTTCACCATAGGTGTTTCTAGTTCTATTATAAAATGTTGTGCCAATTTTAAAGAAACTCGGGTACAAATGTAGTTCCTAAAGCGGAAAAAGTGAAATAAGGAGCGACATTTGTATGGGGACCGATCTTACCCTCTTTCACCATAGGTGTTTTAAGTTGAATTATAAGATGTTGTGCCAATTTTTAAGAAAAACGGGTACAATATGTGGATTTTAGAGCGGAAAAAGTCAAATCGGGAGCCACATTTGTATGGGGGCTATATCTAAATCTGAACCGATCATACCCACTTTCAGCATAGGTGTTTCTAGTTCGATTATAAAATGTTGTGCCAATTTTAAAGAAAATCGGGTACAATATGTGGATTTTAGAGTGGAAAAAGTGAAATCGGGAGTGAAATTTGTATGGGTGCTATATCTAAATCTGAACCGATCTGACCCACTTTCACCACAAATATTTGTTTCGATTGGACAATAATTGAAATTGATTGAAATAATAGATGGACAGACAGACGGACATGGCCAAATCGATTCATAAAGTGATTATAAGTCGATCGGTATAATAAATAATGGATCCTCCTCGATTTCTTTTTGTTGTTACAAACAAATGCACAAAAACATTATACCCTGTGGAGTAGGGTATAAAAATTACACAGGAAAGACATGCATTTTGGAGGTGTTTTCAGGAGCGTTTAGCACACAGACGGCTTGATCTAGGAACAAAACATTTTGCAAATCATCATTAAACAATCCAAACTTCCTTATCATGGAGTGGCTGGAAATTATTTTTCCATTTGTATGAACCGCGATGCAGCCTAATGTATATACATCGCCAGATGTTTTGTTGGATTAAAGCGAATATTTCTATTGATAAGATTAAATACATTATTACAATGCCTTTTTTGTCCGTCACATTTTCTGTTACCTATATTTATTACAATTTCATTTCTATTTCAAAAGCAGCAATACCGTCTGAAGATGATCGTCATGATAAAGGTAATGAGCAGCCATCTTTTAAATGGCAACTCAAAATCTGTAAATGAAATAGCATTCTAGATCTATATATATAAAAGAGTTGCGTGATTGAGTGACTGACTGATCACTCCCCAGACCAAACGGCTAAAGCTAGAATCATGAAATTTGGTGTGTACATTTATCTTTCAGTGTAGAGGTGTGATAAGACGGGATTTTTCGAAATTCGTACTTTTAAGGGGTAAAAAGGGATAAAATTGGTACCACCGCAAAGACCAAACGGCTGAGCCTAGAATCTTGAAACATTCCTCTAGCGGCATGAAGGCATCCCAAAAAGTGGCATTTGCAAAATTCGATTTCGATGTTCAGATTTGAAGCGATTTTTTGGTAATGCGTACTTTTAAAGGGTAAAATAGATTTGAAAGAGATAAAAATGGTACCACAGCAATGAACAAACGGTTAGGCCCAGAATCTTGAAATTTGGTACAAAAATTCCTCTTATAGCTTCAATGCGCCCAAGAAAATTCTTTTCAACATTCGTACTTTTGGGGGGTGAAATCGGGTAAAAAGGAATAAAAATAGTAACAGTAAATGGATGAAGCTGGAATCATAAAATTCGTATGTATGTCCCTCAAACTACTTAGAAACGCAAAATGAACGATTTTTTTTAAATTCGTACTTTTAATGGGCAAACAGGAAAAAGGGGATACCAAAGGAACCAACAACGCGGCTGATGCTACAATCATGAGATTCGGTGCGTATATTCGTCTTACGGCGTAGATGAGTGAGAATTTTCCGAAATTTGTACCTTTAATTGATTAAATGGGTAAAAAATAATATCACCGCTTTGACCAAACGTCTGGGCCTAAAATCTTGAAATTTCGAACGGACATTATTATTATAGCATGGTCACCTGACCTCTAAAGGATTTTTCAAAATTTATAGTACAAATCGGAGCAAAAAGCGATTAAAATGGTACCCGCCAATGTATCGAATAAGGTATATACGAAATCCTTCATATTTCGTACGCTCAAAGTGATTATAAAAACTTTATCAAATATGAAAATATAACCGGTTCCGAATATTATTCAGAGCCGGAATATGGACTATATGTGTAGGGGTACCATAAGAAGTATATCAATTTCATCCATCTCCAAATTTAATCTAAGTCTGGGGAAAGTAAAAAGGCGTTAAATTTGGGCTTATTTATCCTCCCTCATGGATTGCATTCCAGAAAAGAGGATGTCGACTCCACGTATAAGTGCAATAAAATATTAGGAAAATTATGATTTTTTTGTCGGCTATGTAAAATCTGGAGAATTTGGTGTGAATATACCTCTGAATACGTATGTAGTTGTTTACAAGCGATTTACTCAAAAAGTGATATTCATACACCGCGTACAAAGTAGCGGGTATTTGCTAGTTAAATATAATATGGTCATGAGCCAGGACAATATCCAAGTTAGAATAAAATACTAAATATTTTTGAGAGTACTTCGAATATACCCACAAAATCCCCGACATATTTTAAGAAATCCTCACAAAAATCCCCTGTCAGCCTTTCATATATTTTGTACTTTGGACCACCATAAAATCCTCACATCTGGCAAGCATGTGTATATGTTGTCGGTAAGGAGGTAATTAACCGCTGTGACGGTCATTACAATGAACTATAGGACAAATGACCCATTTCATTGGCCAAAAGTCTTAAACCTCAATCAATTATTTAACAATGTAAGTTCAAGAAAGGACATATCGTCGCCGTCGTAGCAAAAGTAGCTATTTGTTTTTTCTCAATTGTTCAGGAGAGCAAAAAAACGGTCTACTTTTTCATTTCGTGATAATTTTGATATGATGGATTTTTGGTGTTTTCCTAAACCCATTTCTTCTTTTGGAGTGGTTAAATGATTTTCTAAAAAATTACACATAGCTACTTTTTTACAGAATTTATTTACTGAAATTTCATTATTTCATACACATAGCTATTTTCGTTGAAATAGATTTTTATTAAAATAGGAGTTTGATAGAAATGGAGGTTTAAACACTATCTTTAGTTAATATGTGAGATATTGTTAGATTGTTTATAACATTTTAAATAAACTAGTTAAAAGATAGGTGTTAAAGATTTACTTCAATTTAAAGTTATACGCTTCTGAAACCAAAACTTAAAAGAAAGGTGCCACTTTAAATCGTTGGTTTCCAAAAAAGGCGACAACACAGGTGCAAATTAATTTTATTTTCGAGAAAAAATCATAGTTTATATATTTAATGTGTCCTTTTTGAATCATTCATTGAGCTGACCTCCCCCGTATGACCTCTCCAAAATATCCAATACAAAAAATATATATTCTCAAATCCTAAAGCACGGATTACAAAATGAAATTCGTACCTTTGATAATTCTTTTGATGCGATACCATGATTAACCAATTCCATGATTAGGTCCCAGCTTCTTCATTCAAAATAACTTTTTCTACATCCGTTTTAGTGCAAAACTCTAAATTAGCGGTCCATGTTAGAGTGTGTCGTCAAACACTATTAAATCGTTAAAATTAGCCTTTGGTTTCAATACAAATTTCAGGGATTTAATAAAAATGTTTATTTTTCATTTGAAATTTGTTAAAAAAGTTAGCTATATGCTGCAGAACGTAAAGAGAATTTTTAAACCTGAAACACATAACTACTTTTGCTTCAATCTGAACCAATTAAGATATCGCAAAATGCTTTGGTTGATAAACGTATCGTGAAATTAGAATTGAAATTCAACAAAAAAATTTTTCACAAAATTACACTTTTGCTACGACGGCGACGATATTCTTGCCGAAAGCTATTTCTGAATTTATCGAAAAATTCAGTGTATTGGATATATCCGTGGCTCTGTTAACTTCTAGTATATTATTTGTCCGGCAACTCTTCCGAACGTGGTGTAATCTGTCAGCCCTTTATACTTTATGACGAGATTCTGTGGCATTTTCTACAAAAAACAGGAATTGACGATTGCCCATTATTTTTTTTAGAATGGATAGGTACAGTCACTGGCATAGGTAATCAAAGGTGTTCTTTCAATAATAAATCCACTATGTAAAAATACGTTAGAGTTTCATCTGGTAATAATATCATTGATATTTGATCCTTTTGGTACAATGCTGACTAATGTTGATGTTGGACATACAAATTGATCGGTATCATTAACATTTTGTACTATCTCGATTTGCGACTTTTTGCTTTTATGTTTTTTTTTTTAATTTTAGTTGACGACATCAATTCGGTTGAACACTAGTATCACGTTTTTTCATATCTTGCAGACAAGTAACGATTCATAAGTACTTTTACTCATACATGCTTCTTCTTCAATCTTTGTTATTGATTCTGCAGATGAATCTTATTCTACAGATTCAGAATAATTAATTTTCAGAACGTCATTATTCACAAACATCGATAAAACCAGAATACATTGTATTTTCCTCTTATTTTGGTTAATTTATTAAAGAGATAATTTTGATATAAGCGCCACTTCGCGAGCACGAAAAACATACGCAAACAGCAATGTATACCTTCGCCAAAATTGTTTTTGCTGTAAATCCGAAACGAGTTTTAGAAAGCTTAGCATTTTTCAGAGATTATGTAAATGATCAAAAATTATCCTTTACAATAAAAAATGAAAATCTCTTTTTGGCAAATAGGGCTCGATATATTCCCACAGAAAAAGTTTCCAAAATTTCCAAGCTAAGGTTCAATTCCAATGTGGCAATAACTTAGGGGGAAACTTTTCTAATTGCAAGTTGGTATTTTATGCCCAAAAATGCTGCTGAGCCTTCCTACTGTAATTATAGCCAGCAGTTTCTCCAAACATTTTCTGTTTCTATATACCACTGTTTTCACTTAGCCAAAACTTCGAAAGTCTGCACAAAGCCTTCAATAGTGACCGTACAATTTTCAACAGGCTCCACTGAATTTTCTTAACTTAATAATTGTTGCCTGAATTTCTTTATTTCTATCTTATACGAAATTTTATAAATTATAATAGATATAAAAAGCATAGACAAACTAAATTACACTGTGTGTAATTTTTTAAGTCATGGAAATATTTATAACCATATACGGACACCTATACGTGATAAAATACCAAAAAAGACCCGTGTCTCCCAGTTTTGCCCAAAGTCATGCACTTTTTTATGGGCCCTCAAAGATTTGGCCTCTGTCTCATCTTTGCAAAAAGTGATAATTCAAACCGTTCGGAATTTTGATTTACTCTCTGAGGCAAAGTTGTAGCTCTTGTCATTAAGAACAAAAATTGTGAACATATAAAAACTTCATCTTCAAGGTAAAAATCAAAATATGTAACTTCATTATTATTATTATTTTTTAAATTTTTAACCAAAACAACTACAATTTTTAGTTGTAGTGATTTAGTTTTTTTAATTGTTTTGTTATACAAACTCTTTTTATTTTTGTTGTTATTATATTGTGAATTGCTAAAATATTTGATGCGTGAACGACGACAAAGACGACATTTAATCCAATGCGTCTTTCGTTGAAGTGCCTTAATTGTTTATAATTCTAATGCGCGCAAATTTGGTGTCCGTATATGGTTATATTTCTATGACTTAAAAAATTACACACAGTGTAATTTAGTTTGCTCATGCTTTTTTAGCTATTATAATTTATTTATTTTTTATTTCACTTGTTAGATTGACAATATTAATGTTGTGTGTGTTTACCGGCAAAACAATATAAAACAATAAACATAAATGCAATGCACAAACAACGAAACAGCCCAGCAGCGGAAATTGTGACTTGGAAGGCCTTATATCAGGCCTGTCTACAGCAACCGGAGCACAGTAGCGCCCGTAGAGCAAACGAGGTTGCAAAAATCAAAATTTTCATGAGCGCCGACGATGTTTTGAATAAACCCATGTTATAGGAAACTTTTCAACGATTTCAAATCTGCCACTCTTAATAATATCACATTTTTAGTTTAGAAGATATAGCCGTTCAAAGTTGACCGACTTTCGGTTTTCAAAAAAACACACAATTTTTAGTGAATTTGTTGCGATTTCAGGTGTAATATCACGAAAAATAGGTAACGAATCGCCTTATTTTTTGTTGGTATTGATTGATGTATTTATTGAATGTATAATGATAAAAAATTAACTGTTTGCTTTGTGTTTCTCCTGGTAAATCACTATTTAAAAACTATCCGTTTTTTTCACTATTTTTCAACTTTGACGGAAAATAAAAAAAATCTATATTTTTCTATATTTGCCATATTTGCAAGACCTGTTCATTGATTATTTCTTTACAAAATTTTAGCTGCCCGTACGTGCCCGTTTGGCTTCTAGAGGTAAAAAAGGTTAAAAAGACATGGTTGCAGAAATTGTATGGCGTCCATCCCTTATATGTTTTGACTGACAGTAGTTTGATCTAATAGTTTGAAAAAAACTACTCATTGAAATTAGCAGGTACGTACCTCACTTAAACAATACTTTGGCGTACAAATGGTCAAGAACAATATTGACTTATGGTCCCTACAGGTAGGCACAAATCTTATTTGGACACGTGCATAATATCAAAATTGCATTATTCAGCCTAAATCCATATGTATGCAAGGAACAGGTAAATTTTTCGGCATGGTAGCATAAGCCTATATATTGCAAATGGTCAAGAACAATATTGACTTATGGTCCCATAAAATATTGGCGCATGGCAAAGATATAATTGAGTACCAGTCTTTGCCAATTGGAGAACTTTCTGAAGAAGCACAGGAGTCTCTTAACAAATTTTATAAAAAATATAGATTGCAGAACACATTCAAAGCATCAAGGGTAAGGCAAAATGAGGACTTCTTCAACATGTTGGCAGCATCTTCCGATCCACTTATTTCTTCCCTGCGGCATGTGAAGTCAAGAATAGAGTTAGAAAATAATTATAGTTTAGAAATGGTTAGTCTTTTAGATATACCTTCTCTTACGAACTGTGATGAATATTTTACAGAAAATTAAAAAAATAAATTTAAAAAAAAAATATTTTTTTTTTAATTTGTTGGGTAATAATTTAAAACATAAAACCCTAAAGAAAAAAAATAAAAACAATCTAAAAATGTAAAAATAATTTTTTTAGTTACCATAAAATTGATTTTTCTACTAATTTTAACTTTGATAACCCATAATTAGGCCCCTACAGAGCGTAGCACCCTTTCCAAACTTTCATAGGCTGAACAGTTATCTATCATATGCTGTTTAAACTGTTCAATTATCTTATTCGGTTCAAAAGATATGATTTTTGCAACGAAAAAACTCAAATGGCGCCACTGTGCGGAGGTCTTCCATCGACGTTCCATCTTCCTTTCCTTTTAACATTGCGTGAGATTGGGAGGTAAGACCTCCACGCTCGCTTCCTACAGGAAGGCCTTCTAGTAGACCTTCCTAGATAAGGCATAATGCATGTCGGAAAAAAGCAGGCCTTCCAGAAGGGCTTAAGATGAAGGGCCTGTTTAAGGTCTGAAGCTACAGGCACATTAGAAGGACTTCCAAAATGAATACATAATACATGAGAGAAAAAACAGGCTTTATAGAATGGCTTAAAAGAAAGCCGGTTAAAGGTTTTCGAAGTTATTACGCAACACAGTTGAAAATGCTAAAAATGATAGCAATATAAGCTTCTTTTAAAAATATTTATTTTTTATTTAGATTTTTCTTTAGTATAATATAAAGTAAAATAAAATAATTCAGTTCAATGAATAATAAAATAATAAAAACTCCAGAAGTAGAAACTACAGCCGAACGACAACAGAAACTGATAAAAACTGATTGCGTTTTATGAAATCTGTTTTTGTTTTTACTTGCTCTTTTGTTTTACTCCCCCTCCCGAAGCACGTAGAGAGACAATGTAGGGTTGCCAGAACTGTGGATGTGACCCAGTCGTTGCTGGAACAAACGTTTTTACTTACACCTATTTTACTTTGGTGCTCTTTTGCTATAACTTCTCAGAATTATGTGAATTATATGTATGTGCTAGATGCCGGATTGTAAACGGAAGAATAAATATGTTTCGGACTGAAATGCAACAACAAACACTGAATTTTATTCTTACTTATAGCCTTTTCACACTGCATGCGAAATCAATCGATTTCAGCGTGAAATGACAAGGCCGATTTATAAATATCAAATTTGTATGGAATCTCTCATTTGTAAACCGACCTTGAGCTAAAATCGATTGATTTCCCATGTAGTGTGAAAATGCTATTAGTGACTTTTTCAGATTTGGTTGGGCATAGCGAAAAAAGATTTGTGTCAATCCTGTTTCTACTTTTTTCTATAACGGGATGACTTTTTGCAACACACAGACGATATATCAAAACATGATACATCTTCTACAGACATTCTAAATAGAAGAGAAGTGGAATGTGTACACCTTCCCCATACCTATTAGCAAAGTTTATAACAGGCCTTCTTAAAAGAAGGGAAGATGAATGTGCGAGAGAAACTAGAAAAACCTTCCCTTGCCATCCATGTGCAAGGCCTTCAATAGACCTTCTAAAAATAAGCGAAGAGGAACGAGATAAAAATCCATACGCCTTCTTTTTAGAGGACATATAACAGGCCATCTTAAAAGAAGTGAAGAGAAATGAGAGAGGAAACCCATTCCTCTTGCTTTCCATTTGCAATGCCTTCAATAGACCTTCTAGAAGGAAGCGAAGAGGAACGAGACAAAAATTCATACGCCTTCTGTTAGAAGGACATATAGCAGGCCATCTTAAAAGAAGCAGAAATAAGATAAAAAAGAAAGCAATGGTAAGGCCTTTTAATACTCCTGATAGTATCATGCCTAGAATAATTTCTTGCAATGGTTTCTTGCAGGCCTTACATAAGGAATCCTCGCCAAATAAGGCCTTCCACATACCTAACATTTGGAAGGCCTCGTAAATTCCGCCGCTGGGAGCACAATCGCACATTGCAATACAAATACTCAACTCTTTATAAATAACTCTTTCTCTCGGAGAGTGATATCGAGATAAAAGAAAACAAAACCATAAACACACGCAACTAGTCCTCGTTACGTGAGATCTCTTAAAAATAATCGAATACAACAACATAACACACACGAAATAATGCAATCAACGTACAGGTCGCAAAAGTAGCCAGAACCTAATGAAACTTTGCACAACGAAGTTTTTCGGGATAAGGAGCAACGCCATTTAATTTGAAGAAAATCGGTTCAGATTTAGATATAGCCCCCATACGAATTTCACTCCCTATTTGACTCTTTTCACTGTAGATACCACATATTTTTTCAAAATTGGCAAAATATCTTATATTTAAACTACGAACGTTGAAAATATGTCAGATCGGTTCAGATTTATATTTAGCTCCCATTCAAATTGCACTCCCGATTTGACTTTTCCCGCCCAGAAACCACGTATTTTCACTGAAATTATTCAAACTGAGAATAACACGTTATATAGGATCCGCCATCTAACGTTTTTTTTTCAACTATTCAACTGGAAGGATTGTACTTTCAAATAAAAAAGAAATTTGAGAAAATATTCAGTAGTTTTTTATAGCATTTTCAAAAAAAAAAGTTATTTGGCGGACCCTATACTTTAACTGGAAGAACCTGTGTAATTGGGCCACTTCATTTCATGTTTGGATAAAGCTCTGATACAAATATTCTTCTATGATTAGGAAACAAACAAAAATTCTTTCCCGTTTTCACTTTTTTACCGAATTGAATTCGTAGAGAAAGTGGAGTTTATCATATAGTCGGACCCGTCCTTTCCTTACTTGTTTTCTCTGTATTTGCCCATACTGGAGCTCCATACAATATTATTGAATCAACTACACTAGAAATAAGCATTCTCCGGATCTGTCTGGGACCACCTATGTTCGTCATCATTCAAACCAGTGCATTCGCCACGCTTGAAGTATAAACTGTCGTATAGTAAAGGGTGGTTAAATTTTAAGGTCTGATGTTGATTTTGAATAAAACACAAATTATTTAGGAAATTATTGCCATTTCTTTTTATTAAAACAACTAGCTGACCCGACAAACAAATTTCCTGTCCATATTTCAATTAGTTTCTTTGTGATCGTCGTGTGAATTTTTAAGACATTTAAAATGTTTAAGCAAAAAGAATGAGAAATATTTTGTTCTCAGTGATATCGATTAACGTTTGCTGGCATATAGATATTCGTAGATCCAATTCAGATTACGCCAATGGAAGTGTCTGCACGTTCGCTTAAGTGGATTTTGAACAATGTCTAGGAACACCTTTCGCATGAATTCCTACGGTGAACTGGAAAAATCGACGGGGAATATAATACAGAAGGTCGACATTTCAACGACGATTTTGCCATTGACTCTTTAAAGCAAAAAGTGTTTTGAATATAATTGTGCAGATTCGTCGTTCTGCAACTCGAAACGTTTGATAGTACTAAATTTAAATATCGTGGTGTTTTCCACAAAAAGGACGAATTCGAGGATTCATTACGTTCATTGGGTGGAGTAGGCCGTGGAATCACTGGTAATGATTGGTAAAAAACATCAAAGGAATTATTGCACTAACTGAGCATTTTGGATATGTTAATAGACGGCGGATTTTTATGCAAATTCTACTTTTCATCTTTACGTTTTTAATCTGTGCAACGTATGCTAACATAATATTGGTTATATTGATTTTTTAATATTGAGATCAAGGGAATCATTCGTGTGAAGTCGTCGTTCAATTATAACCAAACTCTCAAAATATACTTTTGCATAAAATCGCCTGTCTAGTCGTTATTCGGTCTAATTTCTCCAAAGACTTTATGGGAGACATCGTATATTCATTCCGAGCGATCAATTTACTGCACCACCATGATCACCGGCACAGTTCTCCAACAGTTGACACTTTGGAATTTCTTTAATCTGCATATTCAACGGCAATTTGATGGCTAAATGAGCAGTTCGACTTTTTTCAACAACTTATGTAGCTGCAATTTCAGATGAAGCCGGTAAAATTAAATTCTGCGAGAGAATCGCAGCCAAAATCTACACAATCAAAATAGTCTTATGGCTCCAACATGATCGTCTAGAGGATAATAACCCTCATTCCATCCTTCAAAACTTTCATAAATGTCGTACGTTAATTGCCGATTTAACAGCAGAGCGTGCTCTCAAAATGCTATTCGATAATTTCCCCACTTCCCAGTGTCATTGCAAATAATAATCTGATATTAACGGAAGATTCTGAAGCGATAGTCTGAGGTTGTCAGCATAATTTTTCTAGATTTCAGTGTTTTTCGCAGCCAATATAGCATGTTCGTTCAACGACACGCGATTTGGAGCAACGTATGAGAACACAAACAGGAAAAATCTAAATACATATAAACATTCGCAATATCAGCAAAATTTTTCTAGTGCGAGTGCCCACGAATTGTTTTGAAAATACTCCAGATTGGCCGTGGAATCGCCCGTAATGTAAATCGAAAATCACCTTCCAACAGAATCATTGAACCAACAGTGTGCCATAGTACACTCCTCCGGACCGACCAAACCTTGGCCACCTCAGATCTTTACCATGGAGTTTCGTTAATTCGTTAATTTCCATATTCATCACAACCTGAGTGCATTTCAGCAGTCTTCAAAGAACGCATCTGAACTTCCTGATGAAGCAAGCATCGCTTTAATTTTGCGACCGAATTTTTGCCAAAATTGGTACGATCGAAAAAGATTTTCCGGTTCCACCGAAAGCGTCCAAGAAGAAAATCACTATAGTTCAGTAAGCATCTTATTCTCACAATACATCGTATTCACATTGTTTTTTTATTGCATTCCAACTCTTGATTAAATTCTTAGTGTATCAGAAAGTGTGCCGCTATCATTCCTAATTGGGCTAATATTAATCGCATGTCTTCATTCAATGTCTCATTGTGAATTTTCAGAAATATCCTCTTTGTATTTGGTTTAAGAATCGGTGAAAACACTTGAAATATCTGTAACTGGATTTCACTGTTTATTTGATGACTGATTACGAACTGGAATTATGAACCAAATAAAAATAAATCAATAAAATATGTCGTTCCTATCGCCAGTTCTGACAAAAAGTGCATAAAATATAAATATTTTTTTCATTTTGTCCGATTTTTCTGACTTTTCTTTATAATTAACTGATTTTTTGTCTACCGAAAATTTTCGCCGAATCATAACGAACATAAGATAAAAGAATTTCGCATATTCATTGCTTGAATTGATACTTACAGCCTTGAGTTCAATCAAAATTTCTTTAGAAAAAGGCACTTTCAGTTTTTTTAAAATATTCCTATTTTGCGGTCAACTATCCAAAAGTTTTTTCATCATAAATCCCAGTTCGGACTATCACGAACAGTTTGTAACAACGATCAGCCAAATCTGTTCAGCCGTTCTCAAGTGATGCGATTACCAACGAACATCATTTCATTTTTATTATATAGATAGCTGAACCCCCGCCCGCTTCGCCAGGCAAAAGAACAAACGGAAATCAAAATCAGGTTTTATATTGTTTTTCTTGTGATCGGTAATATATGTACCACTTATAATCAAGGTACTTCCCTGAGATACTAAAAGAATGGATATGTCCCATGGAGAATTTTGAAGAACAGAACTTTAGTTTGCGGCGAATAAAGGAAGAATTGTCAAAAATAAAATTGATTTTAGGTTGAAAGTGATTCTCCTCCTTTCCATTACCAAAACAAAAAATTTCTACGTAAGAAGAACTTACTGGAATACGGAATACCTGGAATTCGAATGTACAACATTCAAACATACATAAAAAGTCAATCAAATTGTTCACTAATCAAACAACACACAAACCAAGGCGCATTTAAAGGGTGATTTTTTAAGAGCTTGATAACTTTTTTTTAAAAAAAAACGCATAAAATTTGCAAAATCTCATCGGTTCTTTATTTGAAACGTTAGATTGGTCCATGACATTTACTTTTTGAAGATAATTTCATTTAAATGTTGACCGCGGCTGCGTCTTAGGTGGTCCATTCGGAAAGTCCAATTTTGGGCAACTTTTTCGAGCATTTCGGCCGGAATAGCCCGAATTTCTTCGGAAATGTTGTCTTCCAAAGCTGGAATAGTTGCTGGCTTATTTCTGTAGACTTTAGACTTGACGTAGCCCCACAAAAAATAGTCTAAAGGCGTCAAATCGCATGATCTTGGTGGCCAACTTACCGGTCCATTTCTTGAGATGAATTGTTCTCCGAAGTTTTCCCTCAAAATGGCCATAGAATCGCGAGCTGTGTGGCATGTAGCGCCATCTTGTTGAAACCACATGTCAACCAAGTTCAGTTCTTCCATTTTGGGCAAAAAAAAATTTGGATATCATCTCACGGTAGCGCTCACCATTCACAGTTACGTTACGATTCGCATCATCTTTGAAGAAGTACGGTCCAATGATGCCACCAGCCCATAAACCGCACCAAACTGTGACTTTTTCTGGATGCATTGGTAGCTCTTGCAATGCTTCTGGCTGATATTCACTCCAAAATCGACAATTCTGCCTATTTACGTACCCATTGAGCCAAAAATGAGCTTCGTCGCTGAACACAATTTCTTTCTTTCTGAACTTTCTTAACAGAGCACGCATTTTGATAATAAAATTCAATGATTTGCAAGCGTTGCTCGTTAGTAAGTCTATTCATGATGAAATGTCAAAACATACTGAGCATCTTTCTCTTTGACACCATGTCTGAAATCCCACGTGATCTGTCAAATACTAATGCATGAAAATCCTAACCTCAAAAAAATCACTCTTTATAAAGGTGATAGCAGGAGCCCAGCTGACTGAAATTTTTTTCATTCAAAAGTAACCGGAACTGCCAAATCCCATATATTTTGCTTTGACATTATGGCTCACCATTCAAAAAAATACTTGTATTTTGTTGTTGCCGAATTTGTTGTTGTTCTAGTGCTATCACCTGTATAAATACGCCTTGACACAAACTAAAAAATTAATATAATTTCCATTTTTTGACTTAAGTCGGCTTTTGACGAATGAATATTACCTTTTTTAACCTTTCTTTACTATTGTGCTAAAAAAAGAAAACGTGTAATTTTACAAAATTCTAATAAAAAATTCCCAATCTTTCAAATCCCGCCCATTTGTATGTTGTATTGTATAAAGGGTAATTTTTTAAAAGCTATAGGAAAGTTTTTCAAAAAAAAAAAAAAAAAAATTCAGAAAAATTTCTGAAATCTTTATTTGAATCGATTGTACGGTCTATATAATTTAATGTTTGAAGATTATTTCATGCAAATGTTGACCTTGACTGCGCCTCAAATGGTCCATCCGCTTAGTCCAATTTTGGCATTTCCACGTTTTTGAGTAACAGAGGCCCAATTTCTGCGAACGGCGACGAATCTATAATTGATGGTCATCATTAACACTGGCCGATACAGCTGCGATATTTCCTTCAGTTCGCACTCTACGTAAGCGTGTTGGTGGTTTAATGTCCAACAATGTAAATTTGGTGCGAAATTTAGTCACAATAGCCCGAATAGCCGATTCAGTTCGTCGATTAAACTGACCACTGAAGCGCGCGAGGAACTCTCTTAACAGAGCACGCATTTTGATAATAAAATTCAATAATTTGCAAGCGTTGTTCGTTTGTAAGACGATTCATGGTTAAATTATAGACCAAACTGAAGATGTTTGACAGTGAAACAAAACACGAAACGTGCGTCAGCTGTTTAAACCAGTGTTGCCAAAAAGATAATAGCTAAAAAATCACCCTTTGTTATTTCTATATTATATTTGTATTAACTCACACAACAATATAGGCATCTTGGCGTCGAATATACTCTAAAACGGTTTTTAATTTCGAATGGGAAGGGTCACGGCCACTTTTCGCCCATCTTTGCACAACTATTTACACTGGATCTACTAACACAAATTTTCAGCACTCTAGGTGTTATAGAACTGACAATATATACGAACGTATGTGAGTTAGCACGTTCATCTTTCCAATACCGCCCATTTTTGGCACAACTAAGCAGGTTTATGCTAGATGCACTCACACAAAATTTCACTATTGTATCTGTCATAGAACTGAATATATTCGAAAATAGGTTATAACTTCGTATGGGAGGTGCCACACCCACTTTCTCAATAGCGGGCATTTTTGGCACAACTACGCACATTGATGCTAGATGCACCTACATAAAATTTCAGCACTCTAGGTGTCCTAGAACTGACAATATTCAAAATTGAGTTTTAACTTCGTATGGGAGGTTCCACGCCCACTTTTCCAATACCGCCCATTTTTGGTACAACTACGCACATTGATGCTAGATGGACATACACAAAATTTCAGCACTCTAGGTGTCCTAGAACTGACAATATTCAAAATTGAGTTTTAACTTCGTATGGGAGGTTCCACGCCCACTTTTCCAATACCGCCCATTTTTGGTACAACTACGCACATTGATGCTAGATGGACTTACACAAAATTTCAGCACTCTAGGTGCCATAGAACTGACAATAGTCAATAATAGGTTTTAACTTCGTATGGGAGGTGCCACGCCCACTTTTCCAATACCGCCCATTTTTGGTACAACTACGCACATTGATGCTAGATGGACTTACACAAAATTTCAGCATTCTAGGTGCCATAGAACTGACATTAGTCAATAATAGGTTTTAACTTCGTATGGGAGGTGCCACGCCCACTTTTCCAATACCGCCCATTTTTGGTACAACTACGCACATTGATGCTAGATGGACTTACACAAAATTTCAGCACTCTAGGTGCCATAGAACTGACAATAGTCAATAATAGGTTTTACCTTCGTATGGAAGGTGCCACGCCCACTTTTCCAATACCGCCCATTTTTGGCACAATTACCCACATTGACGCTAGATGCACCTACACAAAATTTCAACAATCTAGGTGTGCTAGAACTGACAATATTCAAAATTGGGTTTTAACTTCGTATGGGAGGTGCCACGCCCACTTTTCCAATACCGCCCATTTTTAGTACAACTCCGCACATTGATGCCAGATGGACTTACACAAAATTTCAGCATTCTAGGTGCCATAGAACTGACTTTAGTCAATAATAGGTTTTAACTTCGTATGGGAGGTGCCACGCCCACTTTTCCAATACCGCCCATTTTTGGTACAACTACGCACATTGATGCTAGATGGACTTACACAAAATTTCAGCACTCTAGGTGCCATAGAACTGACAATAGTCAATAATAGGTTTTACCTTCGTATGGGAGGTTCCACGCCCACTTTTCCAATACCGCCCATTTTTGGCACAACTACCCACATTGACGCTAAATGCACCTACACAAAATATCAGCACTCTAGGTGTCCTAGAACTGACAATATTCAAAATTGGGTTTTAACTTCGTGTGGGAGGTGCCACGCCCACTTTTCCAATACCGCCCATTTTTGGTACAACTACGCACATTGATGCTAGATGGACTTACACAAAATTTCAGTACTCTAGGTGCTATAAAACTGACATTAGTCAATAATAGGTTTTAACTTCGTATGGGAGGTGCCACGCCCACTTTTCCAATACCACCCATTTTTGGCACAACTACCCACATTGACGCTAAATGCACCTACACAAAATTTCAGCACTCTAGGTGTCCTAGTACTGACAATATTCAAAATTGGGTTTTAACTTCGTATGGGAGGTGCCATGCCCACTTTTCCAATACCGCCCATTTTTGGCAAAACTGTGCAGACTAAAAATTAGTGAACTTTCACAAAAATTCAAGGCTCTAGCTCCAACAGTACTCCAAATATGCTAATTTATAAAAAACGACTAAAACCCCAATTTGTGTGGGAGGTGCCTCGCCCACTGAAAATATCAAAAAATTATATAGCCTATTTTCACCACCGGTTCAGCATGAACATACTGTGAAAATTTCAAGAAGATCGGTCCAGTAGTTTAGGCTGCTATAAAGAACAAACAAACACAGATTCATTTTTATATATATAGATAGAGCGAAAAGAAGGACAATCTGTGATCACTTTAAGGTCCAGAATTTATTCGAAATTTTAAATCGTCCATAACTTCTTAAATATAGAAGATAGAGCGAAAAGGAGCATAATCTGTGATCACTTAAAAGTCCAGAATTTATTCGAAATTTTAAATCGTCCATAACTTCTTAAATATAGGAGATAGAGCGAAAAGGAGCATAATCTGTGACACTTTAAAGTCCAGAATTTATTCGAAATTTTACATAGGCCATAACTTCTTAAATATAAGAGCTAGAGCAAAAAGAAGCATAATCTGTGATCACTTTAAAGTCCAGAATTTTATTCGGAATTTTAAATCGCCCACTTTTCCAATTCCGCCAATTTTTGACACAACTACCCACATTGACGCTAGATGCACCTACACAAAATTTCAACACTCTAGGTGTCCTAGAACTGACAATATTCAAAATTGGGTTTTAACTTCGTATGGGAGGTGCCATGCCCACTTTTCCAATACCGCCCATTTTTGGTACAACTACGCACATTGATGCTAGATGGACTTACACAAAATTTCAGCACTCTAGGTGCCATAGAACTGACATTAGTCAATAATAGGTTTTAACTTCGTATGGGAGGTGCCATGCCCACTTTTCCAATACCGCCCATTTTTGGCAAAACTGTGCAGACTAAAAATTAGTGAACTTTCACAAAAATTCAAGGCTCTAGCTCCAACAGTACTTGGGTTTTAACTTCGTATGGGAGGTACCACGCCCACTTTTCCAATACCGCCCATTTTTGGTACAACTACGCACATTAATGCTAGATGGACTTACACAAAATTTCAGAACTCTAGGTGCCATAGAACTGACAATAGTCAATAATAGGTTTTACCTTCGTATGGGAGGTTCCACGCCCACTTTTCCAATACCGCCCATTTTTAGTACAACTACTCACATTGATGCTAGATGGACGTACACAAAATTTCAGCACTCTAGGTGCCATAGAACTGACATTAGTCAATAATAGTTTTTAACTTCGTATGGGAGGTGCCACGCCCACTTTTCCAATACCGCCCATTTTTGGCAAAACTACCACATTGACGCTAGATGCACCTACACAAAATTTCAACACTCTAGGTGTCCTAGAACTGACAATATTCAAAATTGGGTTTTAACTTCGTATGGGAGGTGCCACGCCCACTTTTCCAATACCGCCCATTTTTGGTACAACTACGCACATTGATGCTAGATGGACTTACACAAAATTTCAGCACTCTAGGTGCCATAGAACTGACAATAGTCAATAATAGGTTTTACCTTCGTATGGGAGGTGCCACGCCCACTTTTCCAATTCCGCCCATTTTTGACACAACTACCCACATTGACGCTAGATGCACCTACACAAAATTTCAACACTCTAGGTGTCCTAGAACTGACAATATTCAAAATTGGGTTTTAACTTCGTATGGGAGGTGCCACGCCCACTTTTCCAATACCGACCATTTTTGGTACAACTACGCACATTGATGCTAGATGGACTTACACAAAATTTCAGCACTCTAGGTGCTATAGAACTGACATTAGTCAATAATAGGTTTTAACTTCATATGGAAGGTGCCACGCCCACTTTTCCAATACCACCCATTTTTGGCACAACTACCCACATTGACGCTAAATGCACCTACACAAAATTTCAACACTCTAGGTGTCCTAGAACTGACAATATTCAAAATTGGGTTTTAACTTCGTATGGGAGGTGCCATGCCCACTTTTCCAATACCGCCCATTTTTGGTACAACTACGCACATTGATGCTAGATGGACTTACACAAAATTTCAGCACTCTAGGTGCCATAGAACTGACATTAGTCAATAATAGGTTTTAACTTCGTATGGGAGGTGCCATGCCCACTTTTCCAATACCGCCCATTTTTGGCAAAACTGTGCAGACTAAAAATTAGTGAACTTTCACAAAAATTCAAGGCTCTAGCTCCAACAGTACTTGGGTTTTAACTTCGTATGGGAGGTACCACGCCCACTTTTCCAATACCGCCCATTTTTGGTACAACTACGCACATTAATGCTAGATGGACTTACACAAAATTTCAGCACTCTAGGTGCCATAGAACTGACAATAGTCAATAATAGGTTTTACCTTCGTATGGGAGGTTCCACGCCCACTTTTCCAATACCGCCCATTTTTAGTACAACTACTCACATTGATGATAGATGGACGTACACAAAATTTCAGCACTCTAGGTGCCATAGAACTGACATTAGTCAATAATAGTTTTTAACTTCGTATGGGAGGTGCCACGCCCACTTTTCCAATACCGCCCATTTTTGGCAAAACTACCACATTGACGCTAGATGCACCTACACAAAATTTCAACACTCTAGGTGTCCTAGAACTGACAATATTCAAAATTGGGTTTTAACTTCGTATGGGAGGTGCCACGCCCACTTTTCCAATACCGCCCATTTTTGGTACAACTACGCACATTGATGCTAGATGGACTTACACAAAATTTCAGCACTCTAGGTGCCATAGAACTGACAATAGTCAATAATAGGTTTTACCTTCGTATGGGAGGTGCCACGCCCACTTTTCCAATTCCGCCCATTTTTGACACAACTACCCACATTGACGCTAGATGCACCTACACAAAATTTCAACACTCTAGGTGTCCTAGAACTGACAATATTCAAAATTGGGTTTTAACTTCGTATGGGAGGTGCCACGCCCACTTTTCCAATACCGACCATTTTTGGTACAACTACGCACATTGATGCTAGATGGACTTACACAAAATTTCAGCACTCTAGGTGCTATAGAACTGACATTAGTCAATAATAGGTTTTAACTTCATATGGAAGGTGCCACGCCCACTTTTCCAATACCACCCATTTTTGGCACAACTACCCACATTGACGCTAAATGCACCTACACAAAATTTCAGCACTCTAGGTATCCCAGAACTGACAATATTCAAAATTGGGTTTTAACTTCGTATGGGAGGTGCCATGCCCACTTTTCCAATACCGCCCATTTTTGGTACAACTACGCACATTGATGCTAGATGGACTTACACAAAATTTCAGCACTCTAGGTGCTATAGAACTGACATTAGTCAATAATAGGTTTTAACTTCATATGGAAGGTGCCACGCCCACTTTTCCAATACCACCCATTTTTGGCACAACTACCCACATTGACGCTAAATGCACCTACACAAAATTTCAGCACTCTAGGTATCCTAGAACTGACAATATTCAAAATTGGGTTTTAACTTCGTATGCGAGGTGCCATGCCCACTTTTCCAATACCGCCCATTTTTGGCACAACTGTGCAGACTAACAATTAGTGAACTTTCACAAAAATTCAAGGCTCTAGCTCCAACAGTATTCCAAATATGCTAATTTATAAAAAACGACTAAAACCCCAATTTGTGTGGGAGGTGCCACGCCCACTGAAAATATCAAAAAATTATATAGCCTATTTTCACCACCGGTTCAGCATGAACATACTGTGAAAATTTCAAGAAGATCGGTCCAGTAGTTTAGGCTGCTATAAAGAACAAACAAACAAACAAACAAACAAACAAACAAACAAACAAACACAGATTCATTTTTATATATATAGATATTGGTATGGTTCAATTACGTATGGAACAAAATATCGGCCATATCCTTTAATTGTTGCTGGCTTATCGACGTACACCAATTGACATCGCCACAACGTGAGATAACACGGCCATTGAATTTGTCGCGCAAAAGAGCCATTGTTTCGTTAGCTGTGTGGCAAGTGGCACCGTCCTGCTGAAACCACATATCGCCCACATCCATCTCTTCCAATTCGGGTCATAAAAAGTTCGTTATCATCTCACGATAGCGAAGACCATTCATAGTAACTGCCTGACCGGCCTCATTTTGGAAAAAATAGGCCCGATGATGCCGCCAGCCCATAAACCGCACCAAACAGCCACTCTTTGTAGGTGCATTGGTTTTTCGACAATCACCGCCCAAATGCGGCAATTCTGCAATTTGCGCTGACTTTCTACCCTTTAAGAAGATATCTCTATCCTATATTTATTGCCCATGGATTAATTTCGACTTCGTTACACAATTTTTAAAGCTTTCTGCTTTGCGGCCAGTTGTACGGGTTTTCTTTCCTGTCTCCGTGTCAAAAAGTATACTCTGGGTCTGACCATCTGGTAGAATCTTTTGCATTGTGTTTACGTAGTGTTGCAAAATTACTGCTTCATTTCTCTTGGTATGAGAAGATCATTAGTTAAGGATTGATCAATGATCATGCATTTATGTTTCTATGGCCAACGGCCAATTTATGGGATTTCTACATCGATTTAGATGTTTTTAAAGATTTGCTATTTATTGTTGAGAATTTTAAATTTGGGGGATTTCTGTTTGTAATATTTTCAATTTTAGTGGATGTACTCTTTTGCTACTGCATGTAATGTTTTGTTGCTGCATATCTGATTGGAGCTTGAATCTTGCAATTGTGGTGTAAATTCATCTTTCACCGTATAGGTGTGATAAAAATGGTCTGACTATAATAATTAAATTTTGTACGTAAAAATGTTTTTTGCTAAATTCTTACTGTTTGTGGGTGAAATGAAATAGAAACGGATAAAAAAAGATATAAATCAAACAACAACATTTAGAAACATGAAATTTGACCAAATGCTTGCTGAAGAAGAATAACGTACATGTTAGATCATCATTACTGTGAACGCGCACCAAAAATACAGTTTTCAAAATTCGTACTTTATTCATAACAAGTAAGGAAAGGCTAATGTCGGGCTGGGCCGACTATATCGAGGGTTTATATTCATAAGTGGCTATGAACCATTTTCTCGAAAATGAGTTTTTGATGCCAAACTATTCTCAGATTTGGATGTCATCTGTCATAAAAATTTGGAGAAGAATTTTTTTCAAGCCACTTTTTTCAAATTTTTCTGATTTGGCTATCAACTCACACGTTATTTTCTGACTGCATAAGTGGCTATGGACATAAAATAATAGAAATCAAATAGTTCTAAATTGGAGCAACATATAACCATAGGTTGTAATTCGCTACAACGATTTTGTTTAAAACATTTTTCAGTATTTTTATAGATTTAGGGATGTGACTGGCATGTGATTGCCGACTTCATGGGTAATATTTGTGTCAGAAAAGTTTCAGAATCCTGGACGAAGAAAGTTAAAATATAAGCAATTGCAACCGAGAATTTTGGATTTTTCAACAGTTGAAGCGATTTTTGCGACTGAATACATAAATGTTACAAGCGACATTGGTTCTTAATACACAAACAAAAATTCAGCCCGATCCGTTTTCTAGATCGCGAGAAAATCAAAAAACAAAAATGCCATGCATGAAAATCATTTCAGCCATATTTCCCGCGAAAATTAAAATTTTCCAAAAATATCCAATTGGTGTTTTCTGTTTGCCGTGTAAAAATTGACGGATGAAGCTGGAATCTTTAAATTCATGTGTATATCCTAGAAAATGCGTTTTTTATACAACATTGCCAAGATTTCATGAAAAACGTTATCGAGTTTACAATAAATAATCTAAACAGGCAAATAAATAATTTAAACAGCGAATAATACTATATAGTATAATTAGTAATCCTTTTTAGATTAAATTGGAGAAGAATGATTACAAATTAATCTTAAAATTAGGGAGAAAATCGGTTTTACGATCTCCTGAAAAGTTGTATTTTTGTTCATATCCACTTATGAATATAAGACCTCGATATGATACATTCCACTTTTTATCCGAATACAATTCAATTCGCTGAAAAAGTGAAAACGGGAAGAATGTAGGTATTTGTCCTAATCATAGGCTAATATGACCTGACCCAATTTGTTAAATCGAGAAGAATTTTTGTATGGGGCTATATCCAAACATGGAATCTCAATGTGAAGAATTTCGGTGAAAATACGTTGTTTCTGGGCGGAAAAAGTCAAAATGGGAGCGAAATTTGTTTGGGAGCTATATATAAATCTGAACCGATCTTACCCATTTTTACAATAGGTGTTTGAAGTTTAAATATAGGATGTTTTACCAAATTTGAAGATGATGTATATAAATTTGAACCGATCTAAAACATTTTCACCGCAGATGTTTCTAGTTGAAATATAAGATCTTTTGCCTTTTTAGAAGAAAATCTGTTAAAATATGTGGTATCTAGAGTGAAGAGAGTTAAATCAGGAGTGAAATTCGTATGGGGCTATATATAAATATGAACTGATTTTCAAACTCAATAGCTTTCGTCCTTATCCCAAAAAACTTCGTCGTGCAAATTTTCATTTGGTTCTGGCCACAATTGCGACCTGTACTTTGATTACAAGAATAGATGGACAGACGGACATTGCTAAATCGGATCCAAAAGCGATTCTAAGTCGATCGGAATAATTAACAATGGGTCTATCTCACTTCCTTTTGGGTGTTACAAACAAATGCACAAAAACATAATACTCTCGTGGAGTGTATAAAAATGTTACCACTCAAACGTGTGAAGCACAATTTATCGTAATCCTATTTCCTAAACTCCACGCGGTAGGTTTGCCAGACATTTTACTTATAGGGACGTGGTGGAAATAGCACTTATTTTATTCGACCTTAAAAAGTGCAGGGGCCAAAGCCACCACTGAAGTTTTGTCTCTCTACAATGTGAGAAAGTGGATATAAAATTTTGGCCGTTTTACTTATAGTGTACTAGAAAATACCCGCTACTTTGTTCGCGGTGTAAGGATATACTCTTCAGGGTAAATCGCTTGTGAACGCTCAAAAATTTTGAAAAATCACATTATTTTGCGCAACTACATATTCAGAGGTATATTCACAACAAATTGTCGATTCCAGACCCTACATAGCCGATGGAATTTATACACCGAATTAACCCCCCTTACCCCTTTGTACAAATTAGAAAATCATATTATATTTTGTTATCAATTTATACGTAGTCAATAGTTTAGTTTAAGTAGGCACAAACATTAAAACAATTTTCTTACTATCATATAAAGTAGAAAAATATATGTCCGTATCAACAGAGTAGGAGCGTATATGTCACTTGGGATAGAAAAAAGTGTTACGCATTAAAGGAGTGGCCACAGAACATCACGATTTTAGTGCAATATTTTTGTAGGTAATATCTTTTATCTCTTTTCTAAAAAATCATTTATGTTGCGTCTACATACTCGGAGAAATGTACACACCGGTTCCATCATTAACGTACACACTTTGATACAGTACATTTGTATTGCACGTGAGATTAATTATGTATATACCTTATTCGATAAATTGGTGGGTACCAATATAATCGATTTTTGTTCCGATTTCTACTTAAAAGTATAAATTTTGAAAAATCCATTAGAGGTCAGAATTTCACACCGATTCTAGCTTTAGCCGTGTTGTTGGTACCATTTGTATCACTCTTTTACTCATTATTCTTAAAAAATCCGTTTATTTTGTGTTTCTATGGACGTACAAATCGAACTTCATGGTTGGTACCATTGTTATCACTTTTTACCCAAATTCACCCCCAAAATGTACGAATTTTGGAAAGGACTCAATCACTCTCAATTTTAAGCCCTTAAAAGTAGAAATTTCGAAAAATTCATTATTATCTCGCATCTACGCTGTAAGACATATATTCGTCGTGTTGTTGGTACCTTTGTTATTCCCTTTTTCCCGTTTACCCTTTAAAAGAACGAATTTCGATTTGATTATTTTCTTGGTCGCATTCATGATGTAAAAGTAATGCCCGTCCGAATTTCAAAATTCTAGGCTCAACCGTTTGGTCTGGGCTTTGGTACAATTGTTATCTCAGTTAATCCCTTAAAAGTAAACAAATCGAAAAATGCCTTCTTATCAGTAATCTGCGCTGTAAAACGAATATACACACCGAATTTCATTATTGTAGCGTCATCCATGTTGGTGGTGCCTTTTTTATCCCGTTTGCTGTTTAAAAGTATAAATTTCTAAAAATTGGTTAATTGTGCGTTTCTAGGCATTTTGAGGGATGTACACACCGAATTTTATGATTCCAACTCCATCCGTTTGATTGGTACCATTTGTATCCCTTTTTATCCGATTTCACCCCCTTTTTTGAGTGATATAAAATATTTTATTGGGAGCGTTGAAGCTATAAGATGAATTTGCGTACCAAATTTCAAGATTCTAGGCCCAACCGTTTGGTCATTGCTGTCGTACCATTTTTATCCGTTTCAACCCCATTTTACCCGTTAAAAGTTCGAATTACGAAAAACTCCCTTCATACCTGATCTCTACGCTGTAAGAGAAATGTCATGCTTCTAGCTTCAGCCGTGTTGTTTGTACCACCTTTGTCCGTTTTTGCCCCACTTAGTCCCCATAAGGTACGAATATTTCAAAAGGCGCAGCAATTTGTTCATTGCGGTGGTACCATTTTTATCCCTTTTTACCCCTTAAAAGTATGAATTTCGAAAAATCCCCCCTTATCACACCTCTATACTGTAAGAGAACCAAATACAAATACACACCAAATTTCATGATTCTAGTTTCAGCCGCGTTTTTGGTACCATAGGTACCATGGTACGAAAAATATATTTATTTTGTGTTTCTATGCATGTACAAACCGAATTTTATGATTGGTACCGCTGTTATCCGTTTTTACCCAATTGCACACATAAAGGTTTAAATTTATGAAGAATATTTTCGTGGTCGTATTCGCGTTATAAGAGTAATATGCGTTCCAAATTTCAAGATTCTAGGCCCAGTTTTTTGGTACAATTTTTAACCAATTTAATCCCTTAAAAGTACAAATATCGGAAAATTCCTTGTTATTACTCATATACACCGTATGACGATATGGGATTCGCTCTCTTCGACTAAATGGACAAATGTTTGTTTTTATACAATTATTTTATTATTGTTGCGTCATCCATGTTGTTGGCACCTTGTTTTATCCCCTTTTCTCGTTTACCCTTTAAAATTACGAATTTCGAAAAATTCTTTCAATTTGCATTTTCAGGGATGTTCACACCGAATTTTATTATAGCGTCCGTTTGATTGGTACTATTTTGATCCCTTTTTACCCGATATCACCCAGAAAAAGTACGAATTTTGAAAAATATTTTTTTGGTCGCATTCGTGCTATAAAAGTAATGGCCGTTCCAAATTTCAAGATACTAGGCCCTGCCGCTTGGTCAGGGCGGTGGTACAATTTTTATCCCATTTAATCCCTTAAAAGTACAAATTTCCAAAAATGCTTTCTTGTTATAGATCAGCGCTGTAAAACGAATATACACACCGAATTTCATTATTGTAGCATCATCCGTGTTGTTGGTACCTTTTTTATCCATTTTTCCCTTTAAAAGTAAAACTTTCGAAAAATTCCTTCATTTTGCGATTCTACACATTTTGAGGGATGTACACACCGAATTTTATGGTTTCAGCTCCATCCATTTTATTGGTACTATTTCACCCCCAAAAGTACGAATTTTGAAAAATATTTTCTTGGGCGCGTTGATGCTAAAGGGTGATTTTTTAAGAGCTTGATAACTTTTTTAAAAAAAAAAACGCATAAAATTTGCAAAATCTCATCGGTTCTTTATTTGAAACGTTAGATTGGTCCATGACATTTACTTTTTGAAGATAATTTCATTTAAATGTTGACCGCGGCTGCGTCTTAGGTGGTCCATCCGCTTAGTCCAATTTTGGCATTTCCACGTTTTTGAGTAACAGAGACCCAATTGGTGCGAACGGCGACGAATCGAAAATTGATGGTCATCATTAACACTGGCCGATACAGCTGCGATATTTTCTTCAGTTCGCACTCTACGTAAGCGTGTTGGTGGTTTAATGTCCAACAATGTAAATTTGGTGCGAAATTTAGTCACAATAGCCCGAATAGCCGCTTCAGTGGGTCGATTAAACTGACCATAAAATGGAAGCGCGCAATGAACTTTCTTAACAGAGCACGCATTTTGATAATAAAATTCAATAATTTGCAAGCGTTGTTCGTTTGTAAGACGATTCATGATGAAATGTCAAAGCATACTGAGCATCTTTCTCTTTGACACCATGTCTGAAATCCCACGTGATCTGTCAAATACTAATGCATGAAAATCCTAACCTCAAAAAAATCACTCTTTATAAGAGGTATTTTTTACCAAATTTCTAAATTCTAGTAGCAACCGTTTGGTCATTGCGGTGGCACAATTTTTATCCCTCTTTAATCCATTTTACCCCATAAAGGACGAATTACAAGAAACTCCCTTCTCTTCGCTGCAAGATAAATGTACATACCTAATTTCATGATTCTAGCTTTAGCCATGTTGTTGGTACAATTTTTGTCCCTTTGTATCCCATTTGACCTCCCATAGATACGAATTTTGCAAATAACATTTCTTGGGATGTCTTCATGCTGCAAAAGGAATGTCTATACCAAATTTCAAGATTCTAGGCCTATTTTTATCCCTTTTTACCCGATTTCACCCCCAAAAAGTACGAATTTTGAAAAATATTTTCTTGGGCGCTTTGAAGCTATAAGAAGAATTTTTGTACCAAATTTCATCCCTCTTTACCCCATTTTACCCCTTAAAAGTACGAATTACGAAAAACTTCCTTCAAATCTGATTTCTTCGCTGTAAGGGAAATGTACATACCAAATTTCATGATTTTAGCTTCAACCATGTTGTAGGTACCATTTTGTCCCATTTAACCTTCAAAAGTACGAATTTTTAAAATGTAACTTTTTAAGATGCCTTTATGCCGCTAGAGGAATATCCATACCAAATTTCAAGATTCTAGGCCCAGCCGTTTGGTCAATGCGGTGGTACCATTTTTATCCCGTTTACCTCTTAAAAGTACGAATTTCGAAAAATCCCGTCTTATCACACCTCTACACTGTACACACCAAATTTCATG
Source organism: Polietes domitor (assembly GCA_947397865.1). Classification (NCBI taxonomy): domain Eukaryota; kingdom Metazoa; phylum Arthropoda; class Insecta; order Diptera; family Muscidae; genus Polietes; species Polietes domitor. The sequence continues at coordinate 113,308,214 of OX377618.1, forward strand.
ATTCTAGCTCTAGCCGTTTGGTCTGGGGAGTGATCAGTCAGTCAGTCACTCAATCATGCAACTCTTTTATATATACTAGCAAATACCCGCTTCGTACGCGGTGTATGAATATCACTTTCGGAGTTAATCGCGTGTAAACAACTAAAGGGTGATTTTTTAAAGGCTATAAGGAAGTTTAAAAAAAAACACATAAAATTCAGAAAAATGCAGGAAATCTTTATATGAATTGATAGTACGGTCCATATAATTTAATGTTTGAAGATTATTTCATGCAACTGTTGACCTTGACTACGCCTCAAATGGTCCATCCGCTTAGTCCAATTTTGACATTTCCACGTTTTTGAGTAACAGATGCCGAATTGCTGCGAACGGCGACGAATCGATAATTGATGGTCATCATTAACACTGGCCGATACAGCTGCGATATTTTCTTCAGTTCTCACTCTACGTAAGCGTGTTGGTGGTTTAATATCCAACAATGTAAATTTGGTGCGAAATTTAGTCACAATAGCCCGAATAGCCGCTTCAGTGGGTCGATTAAACTGACCATAAAATGGAAGCGCGCGATGAACTTTCTTAATAGAGCACGCATTTTGTAATAAAATTCAATAATTTGCAAGTATTGTTCGTTTGTAAGACGATTCATGGTTAAATTATAGACCAAACTGAAGATGTTTGACAGTGAAACAAAACACGAAACGTGCGTCAGCTGTTTAAACCAGTGTTGCCAAAAAGATAATAGCTAAAAAATCACCCTTTACATACGTATTCAGAGGTATATTCACACCAAATTCTCCAGATTCTACATAGCCGAAGAAATTTATATACCGAATTTTTTATATACATTCCAATGTGAACCCGAAAGACAAAATTATTATTATTTCAAAATTATAATAAGGAACATCACAATTTATTTAACTTGTATCTCTAATACAAAAAAATCATAATTTTCCTAATATTTTATTGCACTTATACGTGGAGTCGACATCCTCTTTTCTGGAATGCAAACCATGAGGGAGGATAAAAAGGCCCAAATTTAACGCCTTTTTACTTTCCCCAGACTTAGATTAAATTTGGAGATGGATGAAATTGATATACTTCTTATGGTACCCCTACACATATAGTCCATATTCCTGTTCTGAATAATATTCGGAACCGGTTATATTTTCATATTTGATAAAGTTTTTATAATCACTTTGAGCGTACGAAATATGAAGGATTTCGTATATACCTTATTCGATACATTGGCGGGTACCTTTTTAATCGCTTTTTGCTACTATTTGTACTTAAAAGTATAAATTTTGAAAAATTATTTAGAGGTCAGATGAACATGCTATAATAATAATGTCCGTTCGAAATTTCATGATTTTAAGCCCAGACGTTTAGTCAAAGCGGTGATATTATTTTTAACCCATTTAATCAATTAAAGGTAAAAATATCGGAAAATTCTTTGTTATCACTCATCTACGCCGTAAGACGAATATACGCACCGAATCTCATGATTGTAGCATCAGCCGCGTTGTTGGTTCCTTTTGTATCCCCTTTTTCCTGTTTGCCCATTAAAAGTACGAATTTCGAAACATTCTTTCATTTTGCGTTTGTAAGCATTTTGAGGGGTTGTACACGCTCCGTCTGTTTGATTAGTACCATTTTTATCCCATTTTACCCAATTTCACCCACATAAAGTACAAATTTTGAAAACTATTTTCTTGGTTTCATTCGTGCTGTAAAAGTAATGGCCGTTCCGAATTTCACGAGTCTAGACCCAACTGTTTGGTCTGGGCTGTGGTACAATTTTTATCCCACTTTATCCCTTAAAAGTAAACAAATCGAAAAATTCCTAAAGGCCTAACCGTTTGTTCATTGCTGTGGTACCATTTTTATCTCTTTCAAATCTATTTTACCCTTTAAAAGTACGAATTACCAAAAAATCCCTTCAAATCTGATTTCTACGTTGTAAGAGAAATGAGCACACCAAATATCATGATTCAGCTTCAGCCGTATTGTTGGTACCATTTTTGTCCCTTTTTGCCCCATTTAATCCCCAAAAGTACGAATTTTGCAAATGCTACTTTTTGGGATGCCTTCATGCCGCAAGAGGAATATCCATACCAAGTTTCAAGATTCTAGGCCCAGCCGTTTGATCTTTGCAGTGGTACCATTTTTATCCCTTTTTACCCCTTAAAAGTACCAATTTCGAAAAATCCCGTCTTATCACACCTCTACACCGTATTTCATGATTCTAGCTCTAGCCGTTTGGTCTGGGGAGTGATCAGTCAGTCAGTCACTCAATCACGCAACTCTTTTATATATATATATATATAGATGGATATTCGTTGCTGCACTTTCCACCACCTTATGGGTTTTTTCTTTCTAAAGTAAAAGGAATTGATCCTAAAAGTTTAAGTGTAGGTTTATAGTGCAAGAAAAAAGATGCTAGCTCCCGGACAAAGACATATGTACATTAGGGGTGGGATAGTGCACGACTTTTCGATGTTTATATGCTAGAACCCCGAATATTGTGAGGTTCGGAAAAACAATACATGATCCGCGAAATGGTGGTAAAGGGGTAAAAGTTGAGGGACAAGGGGTAAAAATACACAAAAAGTCCCAAAACTGCCTCGGAGTCATCCCCAGATTAATTTTCCCTCCCCAATATGTTTTTCGAACACACATACGCCCTATCTCCACTCGTTAGTGGGTCTACCACTAACTGGTCCAAGGAGGCCGCTAGTGGAGTTAAATGTATAACCAACCCCATTCTTTTTTCAACCCCTTCATTTTCCCCGAACATACCCACATCCTATCGGTCCCCATACGATTTTTTTATTTTTTGTAACTTTTTTATGACAGTAAGGCCCATAACTGCCTTTGAGTCGCCCCTAGTTGGATTAAATGTTAGACCGACCTCCATTAATTTCCCCTCCCCAACAATTTTTCCGAAAACAATTTTTTACAATTTGTATTCTGTACTAGCTGACCCGAAAAAAATTTCCTGTCAGTTAGTTTGTGATCGTCGTATGAATTTTTGAAAATATATTTCAAATGATTAAACGAACCTGGAATGACAACAATTTTGTTCTCAGTCATTGTATCGATTAACGTTTGCCGCTATAGATATAGATAATGATACGGTTATGGATATCAGATATTAGTTAGTTAGTGTTATTCATTATAGTGGACCAGGGGAACTTCGTTTCACAGGCGCTGTTCTACGTCATTTCAAATTGCAGAAAATCTGGGGTCAATTGTCCATTGAAATTTATTCTTTGTTTTGAAATATTTGCTGGATGGGTTACGGTGAATTGTATTTCCCCTCATTGAAGTACTCTGTAATAAGCAATGTTTTTCAGTTTGTTGTCAGGTGCGAAAACGATCAAAGCGGATGGTTTTCCGACACGGGAATAGGCATTCTCGGAATGAGAATGCATTGTCTCCTTACGAAAACATCAGTGGGTATTGCAATGCATCGTATGGACGATGTGTTTCGGATATTTGCTCCAATTGTCCAGAGTCGCGTGATTACCGATTTTCGCCAACAATCTCAACTACAACCTTATCTGTTGTAGGAGCGTTAAATTGGCGTTTGTGCGTTCCAGTAGGTCGTTTATCCGCTCTGATCAAGAGTTTATAGTTATCACTTGGCATGCGATTCAACGCAGTTTTGAATAACCGAACCAATGCATGATGTTCATGAAGTAGCTGCTGCAGATCTCGAAGAATTTGGAGGAATTTACGTTGGGCGTCTTCAAGCAGTAGCAATTATCCAATTCGATGTTGAATTTGGCATTTGATCTGTGGATTCAATGATTTTTGTGCATGAAAAGGAAATGATGGGTTACTTTATTACTTTGAATTTCGGATTGAATCCGCGTTCGTCAATAATATCTGCTCCAAATGCAATCATTTGAAAGCATCCGTTATATTTCTGAGTGTTCGATAGAAAATGAAGAGATTCTGGTCTTTCACCATGAAGCAAAGAATGGCTTTGGTGGTAAATGCAATAGTGGTAATTTAGCCACTAAGACAGCACAATCCAGGCGATTATCCAGTGAACTTCAAACATAAACGTCATCTATCATGAAGATGCGTCGTAAAATCACTCCATACAAATCGGGGATATTTCGGGAATTTTCTTGGATATTATTCTTATTTGGCCGGAGACCAATCCGAATTTGTGCGAATCCTTGAAATCGGTCCACAGGTTCTTGAGTTATAAGCGTTGTAACTAAATCCACTCTCTTTTGTATATAGATTTCCTTCAAATTTATGATTTAATTCGCCTAAGTGTTTAAATCATGACAGTACCTGTCCAATTTATCCACAATCCCTTCTTTAAATATATAGTATCGCCAAGCATTTTGGAGGTTATATTCTGTGTCGACTATCTGAGTTTTTATTCTATTAAGTTTTCGAAGGATACACCATATAGCTTCTAATATCCGATTTCGAAGAATTTATGTTCGGGACATCTCTCGATACATGCAGTGGTTTAGAGCAGACAGAGCCAGTTACAACAGCTTGAAAGATACGAATTGATGAGGTTTATGGAGTGAATAGAGAAATTGAAGAATTTGGAAAGGTTTAGACAAAGAAGCTTGTGGTCTTTTAAAAATGACCCATTTGACGAAATTACGCATTTTCCCATGAAGTTGAGATCATTCGCCTGTATCTCCTGAAATACACTCCACCTCCAGGATGGGTGTATACTAACTTTGTCATTCCGTTTGTACAACATGGAAATATCGACCTGATAAAGTATATATATATTATTGATCGTCATAAAATTCTAAGACGATCTAGCCATGTACGTCCGTCTGTCCGTCTGTTGAAAGCACGCTAGCACCCAAACGAAAGGAGCTAGGACGCCCAAATGCGTCTTATAGTCGTAGATCGGTTGGGATTGAAACTGGACGAAATCGATCTAAAGGGACAATTTTTTCCCTCACAAGGACTGAAAATACCCATAATAATCCATATTATTTTAGAATATTTCATACCATAAAGTGACTCATATTCGTAGGGGGTGAAATGGGACAAAAAGGGATACAAATAAGAAATTCGGTGTATACATTCCTCTGATTGCGTAATCACGTACAATAAAGGCATTTTTCAAAATTCGTACTTTTAGGGGGTAAAATGGAAAAAAAGGATTAAAATGCTACCAAGCAAATGGCGGCAGCTAGAATCATGAAATTCGGTGTATAAATTCCTCTGACAGCGTATACACAAAAATAAAAAGGTTCTTCCAAATTCGTACTTTCAAGGGATACAATGGGGATAAACGGCTACAGCTATAATGATGAAATTCGGTGTGTATATCCCTCTAATTGCGTAGACACGTTAATAAAGAGATTTTAGGAAACCGAACTTTTAAGAGGGTAAAATTGGAAAAAGGGGATAAAAATGGTATCAACCAAATAGCCGGAGCTAGAATCATGGAATTCGGTGTATACATTCCTCTTAGAGTGATCAAAGACCCAGTTTTGTTAGCAATGCAGGGTCGGTCGATCCGGTTTTTTATACCCTACACCACTTCGTGGGCTAGGGTATTATAAGTTAGTTTCGCCCCAAATGTTTGTAACACCATGAAATAATCGAGCTAGACCCACCTTTAAGTATACCGATCGGCTTAGAATCACCAGCTGAGTCGATTTAACGATGTCTGTCTGTCCGTCCGTCCGTCCGTCTGTCCGTCTGCTGTCCATCTAAGCTTGTTCGCACTCTACAGGTCGCAATTGTTGTCCGATTGTCATGAAACTTGGCAGAAGTTATTTTTTCTGGCCAATGACCATCGGTATTGAATTTGGAGGAAATCGGTTCAGATTTAGATATAGCCCCCATACAAATGTCGCTCCCGATTTAACTTTTTCCGCCCTATAAAGCACATATAGTACCCGATTTTCTTTAAATTTGGCACAACATCTTATAATCCAACTAGAAACACGTATGCAAAAATTGGGTAAGATCGGTTCAGATTTAGATATAGCCCCCATATAAATGTCGCTCCCTATTTCACTTTTTCCGCTTTAGAAACCACATATTGTACCCGATTTTCTTTAAAATTGGCACAGCATCTTATAATACAACTAGAAACACCTGTGCAAAAATTGGGTAAGATCGGTTCAGATTTAGATATAGCCCCCATACAAATGTCGCTCCCGATTTGACATTTTCCGCTCTAGAAACGACATATTGTACCCGATTTTCTTTAAATTTTGCAGAACATCTTATAATCCAACTAGAAACACGTATGCAAAAATTGGGTTAGATCGGTTCAGATTTAGATATAGCCCCCATATAAATGTCGCTCCCTATTTCACTTTTTCCGCTTTAGAAACCACATATTGTACCCGATTTTCTTTAAAATTGGCACAGCATCTTATAATACAACTAGAAACACCTGTGCAAAAATTGGGTAAGATCGGTTCAGATTTAGATATAGCCCCCATACAAATGTCGCTCCCGATTTGACATTTTCCGCTCTAGAAACGACATATTGCAGAACATCCTATAATCGAACTAGAAACACGCATGGAAAAATTGGGTTAGATCGGTTCAGATTTAGATATAGCCCCCATACAAATGTCGCTCCCGATTTGACTTTTTCCGCCCTATAAAGCATATATAGTACCCGATTTTCTTTAAATTTAGCACAACATCTTATAATCGAACTAGAAACACCTATGCAAAAATTGGGTAAGATCGGTTCAGATTTAGATATAGCCCCCATACAAATGTCGCTCCCGATTTCACTTTTTCCGCTCTAAAATCCACACATTGTACCCGTTTTTCTTTAAAATTGGCACAACATCTTATAATCGAACTAGAAACATCTATGGTGAAAGTGGGTAAGATAGGTTCAGATTTAGATATAGCCCTCATACAAATGTTGCTCCCGAATGTTTAACCGATTTTGGCCAAATTTTACATATTATATTTCACCAATAAACAGACATGGTGAAAGCGGGTCACATCGTTCCAGGTTTCAATATACCCCCATACAAATGTCCTTTCCGATTTAACATTTTTTATCAAACATACATTTACAGGATGCAAAAATCCTTCCCGATTTCACTTTTTTACAGAATTGAATTGCAATGACAATTGTTTGGGTGATGTCCATATGTCCATACTTTGAAATGACTTTGGTTTACTACTGTATAATTTGTATTTGTCTGTCGGACAATTAGATCAATTACCATATTATTTACCATACTCGTTAAATTTGACTGAAGATGAATTTATAGAATATAAATTATATGAACATAATTTATATAATTTGTATGAACTACATAAAATTGCTCCCATGAAATACCTGGGTTTAGTAATCAAAGCGAGGTACAGACGCAGGGAGTGGTGTAGGGTATTATATAGTCGGCCCCGCCCGACTTTAGCCTTTCCTTACTTGTTTTTCTTAAAACAATAAAAAATCAATTGTTGGATATTCCTGCTCAATATATAGGGCATAATTACGTAAATAGTTTTAATTCCATCGATCTCCATATTTTTATAAACTTCTCAGTTTTTCACTAACATAAATTAATCCAATTTTCGAAGCTTTAAAGGCCATTTATTAACCATATTTACAATTTTTCTCAGTTTTTTACAACAACTGGAATATAAATTAAGTTCCAAGCATTCTTAGTCAAATTAAGAACAAATGTTTCACATATATAGGGTCCGCAAAATAACTTTTTTTTTGAAAATGCTATAAAAAAACTACTGAATATTTTCTCAAATTTCTTTTTTTATTTGAAAGTACAATCCTTCCGGTTAATAATGGAAAATAATTTCATTCAAATGGCTGCTGAGGGTACCCCACAAATAATAGTCCAACGGTTGAATAGTTGAAAAAAAAGTTAGATGGCGGACCCTTTATAATTCAAAGTAAACTTCATATTCATTATCCCATTCATAGCTAATCATCCACTTATATAATATTTTCTGACAGACAGTGTTAAAGCAATGTTTTAGGCATAACTGAGAATTTTCAAAAAAGAATGAAGTAGAAAACTCTGGGAAGTAATGGTATTTTTCTGGTAGGTATTGTCGAGTAGATGTTCAGTTCACATCTCTCATTATTTTACGAATTGAAGTCCAATGAAAATACTATCGAAAGCTCCAGGCTTCTTCTCTTCAAATCCGGAGAGAAAATTATAATCGGTTGATATCCAACTATATTACAGGTTTATAAGTGTACAAAGGTACGAAAACCCGTTTTTTACCCGTAATTCAAAATTTCAAATACAGATTCCTGTTCTACTCGACAATCCCTACCAGAAAAATAATATCACTTCCCAGAGTTTTTGGACTGTCGCACAGTACTATTACCATATTTCACAATGACGATGACTACATCATTGGTTGATGCTACTAAAACATTTAGTCATAATTCTTTAATTTTTGACCATATGTTGAATATAGCTAATTCCAGTTTCGGGATCATGATCGTTTATGTTTTTTTCTCAAAACGGTATATTATTGTTGTTTCTCTTCCTGGAATTTTAACTGTTTTAATAAAAGCAATGGTTGTAGTCTTCGACTCCCCCAATTGAGATGAATTCTGGATAGAATACTCATATCAGTGTTTACAGACCGATCTAAAACGGATGTCGACAACGGTGACTAAATAGAGAACAAACACATTAGGCAATCTAATATGATCAAAGATGAATGTATGTTGTGCGTTTCAAGCAGAAATAATGGCGATTTCTAAAGTCACAGAATTAATAATAAACAACATCAATGAAAGACCGTCTTCAGCCATGCCCTGAGCTAAAATTTGACTAAAGTCCCAAGACGATTTTACTACAAATTTGTCTTGTAGTCCTATGTCAATTTGGACAGATAGATGGTTCAAAAGCGTCTCGTGAGGTCACATTTTATATTAAAAGTGACATATTATAGAGAAATTCGCACTGAAAAAATGAATTTTTTCCCATAATGGAAAACCGGTCGAGACCGAGAACACAAAACCGGTTTTCCGAAAACCGCGATTTCTAAAAACCCGACGGTCGGTCTGAGATGAAAAACCTGGTTGGCCCGGTTTCGGGTTTGATCACTCTATTCCTCTGGCTGCATAGACATTGCAAAATTAAAAGATTTTTCCATATTAGTACTTTTTAATTTTACGACATAAATTGGTTGATTAATGAAGTTAGGTTATCTTGCACTGTGTACGTGAGAGGTAATTGATTTTCAAAAATTGTACTTTTGTAATTTAAATAGGATGAACAAAACCAACTGTAGTACCCATTATCTACAAATATTTATGGTATTTAAGCTTTATTGTAGATTGTTGTCTTATATTTACACTTTGAATTGACGTGAAGTATTTTTCCGCTATATATAGTAGAAACGTATTTGTAGCCTTGCCTTATAAGCGTGGTTTAAAATAATAAAAATATTCAATATTTTTATTTGTTTTGGTTTGGCTATATTAAAGAAATACTTCTACGAAAATCGACAGCCTCTGTGGAATGCAATCCATGGTGGAGGGTATAAAAAGTTACTTATTTATTATATAATTTTATTTTGGGTTTTTAAAATGATTACATTAATTGATATTTAAATTCGTGTTCTATACGTCATCTATTTAATACATGTTCTTACAGCATGTTTTTATAAATTGTATTAGTAAACAAATGATGATGTTTATTCAGTTGATTTTTCTAAGTACATTCACTAAATTAAAAAAAAACAAGTAAGGAAAGGCTAAAGTCGGACGGGGCCGACTATATAATACCCTACACCACTCCCTGCGTATTTACCTCGCTTTGATTACTAAACCCAGGTATTTCATGGGATCAATTTTATGTAGTTCATATAAACTATACTATAAATTCATCTTTAGTCAAATTTAATGAATGTGGTAAATAATAAAGTAATTGATCCAATTTTCCAGCAGATGTTACGAGTAAAGTAAATATAACATGATCTGGAAAAATTGATCAAGATACAAAGACAAAAACAGATTTTACAGAGGTTATTGGGTGAATCGGACGGACATTTGAAGGGGGCCTATAACAACACTTGAGTCCTGTGCCAAAACATGCGCCAATATATTTCTCATTCACGGTAGGTATTCCTAGTTGAAACATAGAATGATTTGCAAAATTTGATGAAGATCCGAGGTAAGATGTAGTTTCTAGAGCTGTAATAGAGCAGAATGGGCCCCATTTTTGTTATACCAAAGTATGGACATATGGGCATCTCCCCAACAGTATGGAAAGGCTAAAGACGGATGGAGCCTATAGTCGGCTCCATCCGTCTCACTACAATTCAATTCATTCAAAAAGTGAAATCGAAACCAGGAACGATGTGACCCGCTTTCACCATGTATGTTTATTGGTGAAGTTCGGGAGCATCATTTGTATGAGGGCTATATCTAAATCTGAACCGATCTTACCCACTTTTAGCATAGGTGTTTCTAGTTGGATTATAAAATGTTATGCCAATTTTAATGAAAATCGGGTACAATATGTGGTTTCTAAAACGGAAAAAGTGAAATAGGGAGCTATATTTGTATGGGGGCTATATCTAAATCTGAACCGATCATACCCAATTTTTGCATAGGTGTTTCTAGTTCGACTATAAGATGTTCTACCAAATTTTAAGTAAATTGGATACAATATGTCGATTCTAGAGCGGAAAATGTCAAATCGGGAGCGACATTTGTATGGGGGCTATATCTAAATCTGAACCGATCTTACCCAATTTTTGCATAGGTGTTTCTAGTTGGATTATAAGATGTTGTGCCAATTTTAAAGAACATCGGGTACTACATGTGGTTTCTAAAACGGAAAAAGTGAAATAGGGAGCTTTATTTGTATGGGGGCTATATCTAAATCTGAACCGATCATACCCAATTTTTGCATACGTGTTTCTAGTTGGATTATAAGATGTTCTGCCAAATTTAAAGAAAATCGGGTACAATATGTTGTTTCTAGAGCGGAAAATGTAAAATCGGGAGCGACATTTGTATGGGGGCTATATCTAAATCTGAACCGATTTCCTCCAAATACAATACCGATGGTCCTTGGCCGGAAAAAATAAATTCTGCCATGTTTCATGACAATCGGACAACAATTGCGACCTGTAGAGTGCGAACAAGCTTAGATGGACAGCTGACGGACGGACGGACGGACGGACGGACGGACGGACGGACGGACAGACAGACATCGTTAAATCGACTCAGCTGGTGATTCTAAGCCGATCGGTATACTTAAAGGTGGGTCTAGCTCTATTATTTCTTGGCGTTACAAACATTTGGCGCGAAACTAACTTATAATACCCTATACCACTTCGTGGTCTAGGGTATAAAAACTCGCAAAAATTCTTTAGTGTGTATAGTAACATTAGCATGAAGAGTAGCGCAGGGTGAGACCTACCCGACTTGTACCTTTCCATTCTTGCTAAACTTATAAATGCAATATCCACCATTTATTTTCCACTTTTGCGACCAGGATTTTTAATACGCTCAAAATGAATAAATGATGAATATTTCTGACATCCAAATATCCGATACACGGTGTTTGTAAGGTGTTGTCGACGATAAGAACTACCATAAAAATGTTGATTTTGTTTTCAGGCTATCGCAACAGTTTCCATTACTGCTGCTATAAAAACAACTACCACTCATACCACCAGCATTGTTTTCGCTCCTTGTATCTTGTCCAGCGAATGCACTAATGAGAAGGATAACATCCAGAACAAATAACAACAACACAGCCGAAAATTACCATATTTAGCGTTTATTACTTGCATTTTATATGAAGCTATTCGTTGTCTGTGGCTGCGTCTGTGCCTGTGTGTTGGAATGAATGTTTGGTATGTATGTAAAGAGTGATTTTTTTGAGGTTAGGATTTTCATGCATTAGTATTTGACAGATCACGTGGGATTTCAGACATGGTGTCAAAGAGAAAGATGCTCAGTATGCTTTGACATTTCATCATGAATCGTCTTACAAACGAACAACGCTTGCAAATTATTGAATTTTATTATCAAAATGCGTGCTCTGTTAAGAAAGTTCATTGCGCGCTTCCATTTTATGGTCAGTTTAATCGACCCACTGAAGCGGCTATTCGGGCTATTGTGACTAAATTTCGCACCAAATTTACATTGTTGGACATTAAACCACCAACACGCTAACGTAGAGTGCGAACTGAAGAAAATATCGCAGCTGTATCGGCCAGTGTTAATGATGACCACCAATTTTCGATTCGTCGCCGTTCGCACCAATTGGGTCTCTGTTACTCAAAAACGTGGAAATGCCAAAATTGGACTAAGCGGATGGACCACCTAAGACGCAGCCGCGGTCAACATTTAAATGAAATTATCTTCAAAAAGTAAATGTCATGGACCAATCTAACGTTTCAAATAAAGAACCGATGAGATTTTGCAAATTTTATGCGTTTTTTTAAAAAAAAAAGTTATCAAGCTCTTAAAAAATCACCCTTTATGTATATTCATTATCACAAGTTTCCCCGAAGGGTTCGCTTGCTGGAAATTAAGATGCAAATGCCGGTTATTGGAAGCTGCTGCTGATGCAGATACTGCGATGACTAGCAGCGGGTAGTGTGGCTGGGAACGGAGATGATGATGTGGATACATCGAATCGTAAACATTGTTTCTTGTTTGCCGTCTCATGAATATTTTTGTTTAAAAACTTTTTGATATTGCAAAATTGTACGAGTATGCAAAATCGGAGCACAAAACAAAACTATAACATTTTGTACAACGCCCAGTCACATTTCACGCAGTTAGGGGAAATGTTTAATACACGAATTAATTATTTAATGTTTCCCATTAAATAATTACGATGCAATTTATTAATATTTATAATTATGTAGCGAAAAAATCTCATTCTTTCTTATATTTCGATGTACAATGAGTCTCATTAATATTTGACATTCGCATTGGTGAAAGATCAAACGCCCATTAATCCATGTACGTTATTTAAACATAAAACTTTATTTTATAATCTTAATTCACCATTAAATAAGCTTAAAAATCCGAGAAAAAAAATAATCATTAACTGATTACAAATAATAAGAAACAACGCATTAATTCATTTACATCAAACACCATAGATTTAATCTAGTCTTACAAAACGTAAAGGAGTAACAAAAATCAATCAATAGATAACGCGGAAAACGATTAACTTTAAAGCAATTATGAGGACTAAATATGTTGAGAAAAAATGTGTTTTTATTTGCTGGTACAAAATAATCCATAAAAATGAAAAATACGAAAATGATATTTTTAATAGAAAGACATTGCCCATTTCTAACACATATACATATATAGATTCCCGTCGTTTCAATGACGAGCATAGGCCTATACACCAAATAATAAAAGTACCTTCAACGAATATTGTAATTTTATAAAAGATTTAATTTAAAAGTGTTAAAAATATTTATGCGTCATTTGAAGTGTGTTTTTTATATTTTGCGATTTTTTTAGTTTTTTTTTCGTGTGTATTTTTTTGGTCTGTAATCAATATTTGATTTGTCTGTCTGTAATCAATATTTGATTTGAACTTGGATTATTGTCCTGGCTCAAGACCATTTTGCATCTGTATTTAACAGAATGCAAATTTATTTACAACTGGCATGGCGACAATTATTACTTGGCTGCAGACTACCACTATCACAATTTCCATTCTGTTAAATATAGATCTAAAATGGTCTTGAGCCAGGACAATATCCCAGTTCAAATCAAATTTTGCGAAATTTTAAAATGAAGTAAAGGGTCCGCCATCTAACGTTATTTTTTCAACTATTCAACCGTTGGACTATTATTTGTGGGGTGCCCTCAGCAGCTATTTGAATGAAATTATTTTCCATTACTAACCGGAAGGATTGTACTTTCAAATAAAAAAGAAATTTGAGAAAATATTCAGAAGTTTTTTTATAGCATTTTCAAAAAAAGTTATTTGTTGAAATATGTGGTTTCTAGAGCGGTAAAGGTAAATCATAGGAGACATTGGTATGAGAGCTATATTTGTTGCTCAAAGGGTCCGCCATCTAACGTTTTTTTTTTTCAACTATTCAACCGTTGGACTATTATTTGTGGGGTGCACTCAGCAGCCATTTGAATGAAATTATTTTCCATTATTAACCGGAAGGATTGTACTTTCAAATAAAAAAAGAAATTTGAGAAAATATTCAGTAGTTTTTTATAGCATTTTCAAAAACGAAAGTTATTTGGCGGACTCTTTATAAATAGTGTTCTAAGCATATATCTGTCTACATTTATCTTGCTGTTTAAAAAAATACTATTTCAGTGTATACTTAGCTTGATTGCTGTAAATAAAGATGATTCATAAGCTTTTACTATTTCGACACAGAGTATAAAATGTCGATATGTAATGAATGTTGTTAAGCCCATTTGGAATTGATTGAATTTTAGCGATGGAAGTGAAGAGGGTATTTTCAGTATATTATGCCAAGTCCTGAGAGACGTGCACTTAGAAAACGAATTAATCATAAGATAAATACTTTCTATCTAAACGAAACAACCGAGTATTAAGGCCGGGCAGAGCTTATTATATGGTACCCCACACAACCATCACGTTGACATTATCCAGATTAATGATCCAAATAGAAGAAATGAATCCAATTTTTTCCCTCTAATTGCGTAGAGATGTAAAATAGAGGGAATTTTCGAATACCGCTGAAGTTAAAATCATGAAATTCGGAGTATACATTCATCTGACTGTGAAGACGCGAAAAATGGGGCGATTGGGGATAATAATCGTACCAACCAAACGGATGCACTTAGAATAGTGAAATTCGGTGTGTACATTGCTTTGACCGCCTAGACAGACGAAAAATAAAGATATATTTTGATATTCGTACGTATTTTGGTATTCGTTCTTTAGAATCGAAATGGGATAAAATTGGTACCAACCAAGCGGCTGTAACTTTAGAATCGGTGTTTGCACTCTTCTGACTGCATAGACGCGCAAAAGCAGAGAATTTTTCCAAATTCGTACTTTTAGGGACAAAACGAAAAAAAATAAAACTGGTACCAAGCAAACGGCTTAGTACTTTTTGTACCAAAATGGTACAGACAGGTCTGTGTTGGAAACAAAGAATTTCAAATGGAGCACTGCAATTTATTTAAAACAGTGTACCTTAAACTAAAATCGTAATATGTATAAAAAATATTCAAATTTCCGAATATTTCACTCTGCCTCTAATCTAATGCATTCCGTGGTGGAGGAAATATAAGATTCGGTCCTGCCGAACTTAACGCCTTTTACTTGTTATAACTCTTTTCCAACTGTATCCCTTAAAAGTTCGAATTTTGAACAAACCATTTATTTTACACGGCTATTAGAGGAATGTACATTCTAAATTTCATGTTTCTATCACTTTTTTTGTCGTATCACTTTTTATCCCCTTCTGTCCCTTTTAACTTTTATGTAATTTTTGGTTCTTTCACGGTACAAGAGGAATGTACGCAACAAATTTCAATTGTATATAAAGCAGAAATTTCCAAAAAAAAAAAAACAAACAAGTAAAAGGCCGTTAAGTTCGGCCGGGCCGAATCTTATATACCCACCACGGAGTGCACTGCATACTGTGCATATTAGAATCTGTCGACTTTAAATAGAAGTGCAGTACCATATTAGGAAAATTGTGATGCGAATTGTTTTAAATAAATAGCGATGCTTTATTTTTATAATATTAATAGTCCTCTACTATCTGTATATATAAAAATAAATCTGTGTTTGTAAGTTCGTATGTTTGTTTGTTAGTTCTATATAGCAGCCTAAACTTCTGAACCGATCGCCGTGAATTTTTCACAGTATGTTCATGCTGAAACGGTGGTGAAAATAGGCTATATAAATTTTTGATATTTTCAGTGGGCGCGGCACCTCCCACACAAATTGGGGATTTATTCGTTTTTATATAAATTAGCATATTCGGAGTACTGTTGCAGCGAGAGTCTTGAATTTTTGTGAAAGTTCACTAATTGTTAGTCTGAACAGTTTTGCCAAAAATGGGCGATATTGGAAAAGAGGGCGTGGCACCTCCCATACGAAGTTAAAACCTATTATTGATTATCGTCAGATCTATGACACCTAGAGTGCTGAAATTTTGTGTAAGTGTATCTAGCATCAATGTGCGTAGTTGCGCCAAAAATGGAAAAGTGGTCCTGGCACCTCGCACACGAAGTTAAACCCAATTTTCGAATATATTCCGTTCTATGACAGATACAATACTGAAATTTTGTGTAAGTGCATTGAGTTCGTATTTGTGCCAAAAATGGACGGCAATGGAAAAGTGGGCATGACACCTCATGATGACACCTACTAAGCTAAAACCTATTATTGAATATTGTCTGTTCTATGAGACCTAGAGTGCTGACATATTGTGTAAAAACATCTAGCATAAACCTGCATAGTTGTGCCAAAAATGGGAGGTAATGGTAAAAGTGGGCGTGGTACCCCACATACGAAGTTAAAACCTACTATCGAATATTATCAGATCTATGACACCTAGCGTGCTCAAATTTAGTGTAAGTAGATCCAGTGTAAATAGTTGTGCAAAGATGGGAGGAAAGTGGCCGTGACACTTCCCATATGATATTAAAACTGGTTTTAGCGTTTATTCGACACCGAGATGGCGGGAAGTGGACTGGACCCTTCCCATACGAAATATTCGACACCGAGATCCATATATTGTTGTGTGACTTAATTTATTTGTAACCTGCATAGACAATATACAAATGGGCGGGATTTGAATGATGGGGCATTTTTGATTTGAATTTTTTAAATTACTTGTTTTCTGAATTTTTTAGCAAATTAGTAAAAAAAGGTTACAAAAAAAGAATTATCCATTCGTCAAAAGCCGACTTAAGTCAAGAAAACGAAAATTATATTAATTTTTCAGTTTTTGTGTTGTTTGATTAGTGAACGATTTGATTGATTTTCTATATGTTTTGAATGTAGTACATTTCAGGTATTCCACTATAGTCCGGGAACCAGCATCGTTTTTGTTACACCATAAGTATCACGGATTAGACTTTTATGATATGTTCCTTTGTTTTTGGAAAGGAAAAAAATGTATGTCTGGCAAACCGGGGGTGGCTTTGGCCCCCTGTTTGTTCTTCTGCCAGGCGAAGCGGGCGGGGTCCAGCTAGTAGAATTACAAAACTACGAAAGTAAGCACCAAGAGAACATGAGGAAGCAATCTTCAAAAATATGCCCTAGATGCATTGTCAATCGTTATTAGGTAGAAACAATTTCCCTCATTGCCGATTTTCCCATTTGCAATTTCTTGATTCCAGCTACTGCTCAAATGTCCTTACAATTTTGATAGGAAAAGTACTAATATCTAAGATCCAATATATTTCGCCTTCACAGTAGAAAGTGCACAGCAAACTTCACGATTTTAGCTACAGCCATTTCTTTGATACCAGTTTTATTAATTTTTCATTTTGACCCTAAAATTACGGATTTGGAAAAAGTCGTAGACGCGGAAAATAGTCTACGCAGTAAGACGAATTTCATGATTCTAGCTACAGCTTGATTGGTGCCAAATTTAATCCTATTTATATTAGGGTTTGCATTTTCCCGTACTTTTTATTTCCCGGGAAACGGGAATTAT
This sequence comes from Polietes domitor, assembly GCA_947397865.1. Lineage (NCBI taxonomy): Eukaryota > Metazoa > Arthropoda > Insecta > Diptera > Muscidae > Polietes > Polietes domitor. The sequence goes on from OX377618.1 coordinate 113,325,839, forward strand.
TTTTTTAATTTCCCGGGATCCCGGGACAGCACGGGAAATCGTCAACATATCGTTTACCTTGAGTTAAGCTTATTTTTTCCAATGAAACATTCACATTTTATTAATGTGGCATGTGTTTTATTACTTGGTGCGATTTTTTGAACGGATATTCGGCAAATAAGTTGTGCTTCTCATTTATTTGTGAAAATCATTTACTTAAAGAGGTCGGGAATGTTGTTGAAAAGTCGCTGCGAAGCTACCGGACGAAACCTTTCACAGGGTGGAAATGATGATAGTGGTAGTGTGCATCCAAATAATAAATATCACCTTGTCATTAGTAAATAAATTTGCGTTCTATAAAATATAGATGCAAAATAGTCTTGAGTCAGGAGAGTTTCCCAGTTCAGAAAAATAAATATTTATTTCACAACAAACTTGTTACAGATTTCAATTCAAACATATTTTCAAGTTTCAAAATTAATTAAATGTATACAATCAAAATATGCAAGTGTATATTTGAATTAAGAACAGACGATGCATTTATGGTCTCATCAGATACTTCTTATTTTATTAAAAAATAAATATATAAATTCTTTTTTTAGTCAGCTATCTTGACCTTTGCATTACTATATTGTTACTCGCGTTTTCTATAGCATTGTTTAAAATATTTTCAAACAACTGACTTCATTTGTTTAGGGCTTTTGGATACACGCCCAAAATTTAATTTTTCCGAATTTTTAATTTGTTCATATGGAGTTTGACAGGCAATCCCCGTAAAAGTGGATTTTGGGTGTATATCCGAACGTATCTTAAAACATTTGGCATCCAACGGCAATATTTGACATACCTAATTGAAATCGATATGAGCTAAATTATTTTATTATTATTATTATTTTTATTGTGGAAATGATGGAAAAAATATGAGAAGAAATATGTAAAAGTTTCTATTGAATTCCCGCGGGATTCCCGTACGAATTTCCCGGGATACGGGAAATAAAAAATATGCGAATTCCCGGGAATTTTCCCGCGGGAAATCCCGGGATGCAAACCCTAATTTATATCCAAAATCGAAAGACCTCTTTATTTTTATCGTCTACGTAGTCAGATCAATGTACACTGCGAGTTTCACTACTTTAGCTGTAGCTGTTTGATTGGTACCATTTTTATCCCCATTCGACCCATTTTCCGCTTAAAAGCACACATTTCAAAAAATTCCTTTATGTTTCGCGTCTAAACAGTCAGATTAATAAAACTTCATCGGATTGGTTGGTACCATTTTTATCCCTTAAAAGTACGAATTTTACGTGTCTATGCAATTAGGGGGATGTACACACCGATTTTAATGACTCTAGCTGTTGTCGTATCATTGGTACCATTTTTTATCCCTTTTTGTCCCATTTCGCCCCCTAAAACTTACTTTTTTATGTTTTTAAGCTACAAGAAATAAGCAACAAGTTTCAAGTGCATATAAAGCAAAAACTAAAAAATTTCTTAAATACTCTAGGGAAAATTTTTCCCTCTGGGCCAATTTCGCCCACTTTCAATCCCAACCGATTACACACATTTGCGGAATATTTGAACCTCCTATCTCATTTCGTTTGGAAGCTAGAGTGCATAGCTAAATCGTCTTAGAATTTTCCAGGATACAGAGTATATATATACTTTATGGAGTCTCCGATGAATACTTCAAGGTGTTACAATCAGAATGACAAAGTGAATATACGCCCATCCTAAGGTGGAGGGTATACAAAGTTAAATTGTCTCACGGTGTTATACTAGACAGAAGGGAGTTGTGAGTCTAAAGTCGAAAATAGCACCGTTTTTTCACTTCTTCGCTCGTGTTCTTATTGATTGGTATTCATTTTCTGAGGGGGTGAATATTTCTCCTTTATACATGCTTATGATGATTCGGCATAGGGAGCCTTGTATACCTTTTAGATATAATATGTGTTTAACAATATTACTTAAAATACAACGAGGAACAATTTTACGGAAAAATTTGACCCTCTAGCTACTCAATATAAGGGGTCTTTTGGTAAAAACACCCCTAAAACAACGGTTTTACGGGTCAAAATGTTCTAAATGATTCTTTGAATTCACCAACTTAAATGCCAGAAATAAGTCAATGCTTAAAATTCATTCTAGGGTTAATTTTGTACTTTTTCGGAATTGGTGCTAAACTGTACCACAAAACTGATTTTTTGGGGGTGAATGGAAACAAAATTGCAAAAAAGAAAGAAAAATATCATCAATATATTAAATAATACATTTAATAAATTTGAACTAAAAATGGGTCCATTCCTTAATGAATTTATTTAAATTTGTTTGTTGTTTGAGGAAAAAGCCAACAAAATTTTTCTCGGATTGAGTAAAAGATTACTTCAAAGCAAATCCTAATTTCAATGAATAATTTGAATTTGATATGAGCAAAAATTGTCTTAGCGCTATGCGACGTTTAATGTTTCTACATTTATATATACATCATTTCTGACTGAACTGGGGCTATATTCGTTAAAGATCTTATTTATGATTGATTTTTTTTTTTAATTTTTATCTATACATTTTTGCTGAAATATATTTTTTACCAAAAATTGATGCGACAACTCGTGTCCCTCGTTCATCTCCAACGGAGACTCCAATGCCACCACTCACCCGCCTCTAAAGTTTCTTAATTACGGCAATCTAAGATTCCAAAATCATTTTTGCATAATTAAAATAAAAATTGTTTCTGTTTGAGTTGAACGCAAGCAAGAATAAGCCGAGAGAATTTAAACAGCATATTTTTGTATTTCGAACGAAAACACAAATAGTTTTAAATAAACAAAGCGCCAAAAACAAACAAACAATAACGAAAGACAAAAGATAACACTCCAGTATACCAGGGTAACTTAATGAAGATGAAATGAATGGAAAAATACTTTTCTCCTTTTGTTGTCAAACAAATGACGAAGGCTTGATTGGAATCTTAATGAAATAACATCTCGCTCCATCTGACTGAGAAGGTAATGTCGACAATGATGTCGATGCGATGGAGCAGCAGCATGAGTGGGAGGTGGTTTTGAAGCATGACGATGATGATGGTAGATGGACCCTCTCATAGATTTGCCATTCATGAAGCATTGAATGTTAGTGTTAGTAAAATATTTAAATAAAATTACATTTTGTTTACTTTCTGGAAACAACAGAACAAAATTAGCATAAACATTTTCATTTTAGCAACTGTACCCAGCATCATCACGGGCAAGGAACTGACAGACACAAGTGCATAGACAACATACTATCCAAAGTGTCTTCCATAACCTGTATGTCAAACAAAATAGTTCTTTGAAATGCTTTCAAAGACAACAATTAGTTCCTAAACCAAACAAAAGAGAAGGTACAGAGTGTTTTCCAAGATGTTGAATGGTTAAAAAACGTACAGTGAACATTCACGGACAAATTTAAGACATCATGTGAAAGTCAAAAAATTATTGGATATATTAGACTGAGTACAGGCAAATATTACACTGCCTGCCGTACACAGAAAAAATTCAATTACCAAAAATCGCCAAATTCGTCTAATCCATTATAATAGATATTGCTCCGATTGCCAAAATTGTCATCAAAATTGTAGTTCACAATTAATTGTGGCTATTGAAAATTTTCGAAATTTTAATCTAAATAATAAAAATGAAATGATGTTCTTTGGCTGAAACCGATTTGCTAATTTTTGTTACAAACAGGGTTTTAAGACGAAACAACTTTTGGATAGTTGACCGCTAAATTGGAAAATATTTAAAAAAGTGAAAGTACTTATTTCTATAGAATTTTTGAATGAACTCAAGGCTATAAGTCTCAAATCAAGCAATGGATATGTGAACTTCTTTAATGATATATTCGTTATGATTCCGTAAAAGTTTGCAGCACACAAAAATTTATGTAATTATAGAGATAAGTCAGAAAAATTGGACAAAAGCGTATAAATTTAAATAACAAACATGAATTAACCAAATAACAGGTTAATTCATGTTTGTTTTCAATTTTTCAAAATTTCACCAGAATCTGTTAAAAAACTTATGTGTTTTCTATATTGCAAAGAGTCAAGTCGGAAAAGATAAATACAAATGGAGCTATATAAAAACCAGATGTTATCAATTTATCTCCAAATGTTTCTGTGTGATATATGACGTGCCCAATTTCATCACAATCGGTTGAAATATGTACATATATGGTTTCGGAATGAGTCAAATGGGAAGGTTATGTGTATTGCAGCAACATCAAAACATGAACCGTTTTCATGGGTGTAATATGTGTTGTGCCAAATTAGAGTAAAATCGGTTCCGCTGTTAAATCGACAATAAATGTACGACTATCACGAAGGTCGCGAACGATGCAACAGGACTGATTTTCTTTGTGGGTACTTCCGTTGGAAGAGCAAACTTCATTGAACGCACTGATTTTGACAGCGATTCTCCCGTAGAATTTAATTGCACTTGCTTCAACGACAATTGCAGCTAAATGAAAGTCCAAAACTGTGAATTTGTTTTTTTTTTTTGCAACAATTACCCTGAGTTTCGCGACTGACAACATACATCTTACAAGCAACAATGTTTCTTAATACACATTCAAAAAATCAGCCCGTTACGTTTGATAGATCGCTAAAAAATTACAAAACATAAAAGTCATTCACAAAAATCATGTTAGCCATATCTCCCGCGAAAATGAAAATTTTGGTATTTTTGTGGTAGGGAGATGTGTACTATTTGATTTGGAACTCAGAAAGTTGATTCGTAGCCATCCTGAAGCTTATGGTGTATATAGAGAACAAAATAATCTATATAATAAAAATGAAATGATGTTCGTTGGTAATCGCATCACTTGAGAACGGCTGAACAGATTTGGCTGATCTTTATTGTTGTCCGAACTGGGTTTTAAGATGAAAAAACTTTTGGATAGTTGACCGCAAAATAGGAATATTTGTAAAAAACTGAAAGTGTCTTTTTTCTATAGAATTTTTGAATGAACTGAATGCTCTAAGTCTCAAATCATGCTATGGATATACGACATTCTTTTATGCTATGTTCATTATGATTCTGCGAACGTTTTCGGAACACGTAAATTCAGATATTATAAAGAAAAGTCAAAAAATTCGGACAAAATACAAAAAATCTTTATATTTTATGTACTTTTTGTGTATCTTCAGAAACGTGCTTTTTGACATTTCTGAAAATGCAATCAAATCAAATTGAGGCATTGAACGAAGACATGCGATTAATATTAGGTCAACTAGGAATGACATCGCCACACTATCCGATGCACTAAGAATTTTATCAAGAGTTGGAATGTGAATACCATGCAGTGCGAGTATAAGACGCTTACGGAACACGCGGCTTATGAACGATTAAACTATATTGGTTTTCTTCTTGGACGCTCTCGGTGAAACCGGAAAATCTTTTTTGATAGTACAGATTTTGGGAACAATTCGCTCGCAAAATTCAAGCGATGCTTGCTTCATCAGAAATTTCAGCTGCGTTCTTTGAAGACTGCCGAAATGCACCCAGATTGCGATGAATATGGATATTAACGAAACTCCATCGTGCAACTTTTGAAAAATCTGAGGTGGTCAACGTTTTGATCGGTCCGGATTCTGTTCAATGATTCTGTTTTAAGTTGATTTTCGATTTACGGATAGAATAATGTGGTATAGAACGGCCAACCTGGAGTATTTTCAAAACAATTGTTGGACATTTGCACTAGAAAAATCCTGTTGATATTGCGAATGTTGATATGTAGATTTCTTCAGTTCATGTTCCCATACGTTGCTCCAAATCGTGTGTCGTTGAGCGAACATGGTATATATGGCTGCGAAAAACATTGAATTGGGAGATTCTGTTTCTAGAGAAAATTATGTTGACAACCGCAGACTATCGTCTCAGAATATTCATTTAATAACGGTTTATTTTTTGCAATGACACTAGGAAGTGGGGAAATTATCGAATAGAATATTGAAGAAACGCTTCTTAAAGGAAAGCACGAATATGAAGACATTTTGATAGTACACCCCGCTGTTAAATCGGCAATTAACGTACGACACTCATGAAACTTTTGAACGATGGAATTGTAGTGATTATCCTGTGGACGATCGCGTTGGATTTTGGCTACGATTCTCTCGCAGAATTTTATTTTACCGCCTTCATCAGAAATTACAGCTAAGTTGTTGAAAAAGGTCGAACAGCACATTCAGCTATCAAATTGCCGTTGAATACGCATATTAAAGAAATTCCAACGTGCAAACTGTCGAAGAACTGTGCCGGTGATCATGGTTGGGCAGTAACGCAAATTGATCGCTCGGTATGAATACACGATCTCTCACATAAAGTTTTTGAAGATATTAGTCCGAATAATGACTAGACATGTGTTTTTTATGCAAAATTATATTTTGAGAGGATGGTTATAATTGAATGGCAACTTCACACAAATGATTCTCATGATCTCAATATTAAAAAAATCGATATAACCAATATTATGCTAGCATATGTTGCATAGATTAAAAATGCAATGATGAAAAATATGATTTGCATACAAATCCGCTGTCTATTAATGATTTTCTGATGATTTTAAACAAACACCTCCAGTGACTCCACGCCAACTCCACCCAATAAACTAAATGAATGTTCGAATACGCCCTTTTTGTGGAAAACATCACGACATTTAAATTAAGTACTATCAAACGATATTTAAATTAAGTACAAGATATTTTTAAAACACTTGCTTGAAAGTGTCAATAGTAAAATCGCCTTTGAAATGTCGAACTTCTGCATTATATTCCCTAACGATTTTTCCAGTTCACCCTATGAAATATCAAACTCATGCGAAAGGTATTCCTAAACATTGTTCAAAATCCACTTAAGCGAACGTGCAGACACTTTCATTGGCGTATTCTGAATTAAATCGTGCCATTAAATTGAATATCTATGCCAGCAAACGTTAATCGATACAATACTCACTGAGAACAAAATTTTTCTCATTCCAGGGTTTCTTAAACATTTGAAATCGCTTTTCAAAAATTCACACGACGATCACAAACAAACTAATTAAAATATGAACAAGAAAATTGTTGTCGGGTCAGCTAGTCTATCATAAAAAATATTAAAAAACAAGTAAGGAAAGGCTAAAGTCGGGCGGGGCCGACTATATAATACCCTACACCACTCCCTGCGTATGTACCTCGCTTTGATTACTAAACCCAGGTATTTCATGGGAGCAATTTTATGTAGTTCATATAAATTATACAGTCATCTTTAGTCAAATTTAACGAATATGGTAAATAAATTAATATTATTATTAAATTAATATGACAATTGATCCAATTATCCGACAGACAAATACAAATTATACAGTAGTAATAGGACCGACATTTCAAAAGGGGGCCTATAACAACATTCTGGGCCTGGTCTAAAACATGGGCCTATATATTTCTCATTCACGGTAGGTATTCCTAGCTGAAAAATATCATGATCTGCAAAATTTGATGAAGATCCGATGTAAGATGTAGTTTCTAGAGCTGTAATAGATCAGAATGGGCCCCATTTGGGTTATACCAAAGTATGGACATATGGGCATCACCCAAACAATTCTCATTGCAATTCAATTCGGTAAAAAAGTGAAATCGGGAAGGATTTTTGAATCCTGTAAATGTATGTGTTTGACAAAAAATTTTAAATCGGAAAGGACATTTGCTTTCGCCATGTATGTTTATTGGTGAAATATAATATGTAAAGTTTGGCCAAAATCGGTTAAACATTCGGGAGCAACATTTGTATGAGGGCTATATCTAAATCTGAACCGATCTTACCCACTTTTAGCATGGGTGTTTCTAGTTCGATTATAAAATGTTGTGCCAATTGAAAGAAAATCGGGTACAATATTTGGATTTTAGAGCGGAAAAAGTCAAATCGGGAGCGACATTTGTATGGGGGCTATATCTAAATCTGAACCGATCATACCCACTTTCACCATAGCTGTTTCTAGTTCGATTATAAAATGTTGTGCCAATTTTAAAGAAAATCGGGTACAATATGTGGTTTCTAAAGCGGAAAGAGTGAAATAGGGAGCGACATTTGTATGGGGGCTATATCTAAATCTGAACCGATCTTCCCCAATTTCTGTATAAGTGTTTCTAGTTGGATTGTAAGATGTTGTGCCAATTTTAAAGAAAATCGGGTACAATATGTGGTTTCTAAAGCGGAAAGAGTGAAATAGGGAGCGACATTTGTATGGGGGCTATATCTAAATCTGAACCGATTTTACCCAATTTCTGCATAGGTGTTTCTAGTTGGATTATAAGATGTTGTGCCAATTTTAAAGAAAATTGGGTACAATATGTGGTTTTAAAGCGGAAAGAGTGAAATAGGGAGCGACATTTGTATGGGGGCTATATCTAAATCTGAAGCGATCTTACCCAATTTTTGGATAGGTGTTTTTAGTTGGATTATAAGATGTCGTGCCAATTTTAAAGAAAATCGGGTACAATATGTGGTTTCTAAAGCGGAAAAATTGAAATTTGGAGCGACATTTGTATGGGGGCTATATCTAAATCTGAACCGATTTTACCCAATTTCTGCATAGGTGTTTCTAGTTGGATTATAAGATGTTTTGCCAATTTTAAAGAAAATCGGGTACAATATGTGGTTTCTAAAGCGGAAAGAGTGAAATAGGGAGCGACATTTGTATGGGGGCTATATCTAAATCTGAAGCGATCTTACCCAATTTTTGGACAGGTGTTTTTAGTTGGATTATAAGATGTCGTGCCAATTTTAAAGAAAATCGGGTACAATATGTGGTTTCTAAAGCGGAAAAAGTGAAATTTGGAGCGACATTTGTATAGGGGCTATATCTAAATCTGAACCGATCTTACCCAAATTCTGCATAGGTGTTTTTAGTTGGATTATAAGATGTCGTGCCAATTTTAAAGAAAATCGGGTACAATATGTGGTTTCTAAAGCGGAAAAAGTGAAATTTGGAGCGACATTTGTATGGGGGCTATATCTAAATCTGAACCGATTTTACCCAATTTCTACATAGGTGTTTCTAGTTGGATTATAAGATGTTGTGCCAATTTTAAAGAAAATCGGGTACAATATGTGGTTTCTAGAGCGGAAAATGTCAAATCGGGAGCGACATTTGTATGGGGGCTATATCTAAATCTGAACCGATCTTACCCAAATTCTGCATAGGTGTTTCTAGTTGGATTATAAGATGTTGTACCAAATTTAAAGAAAATCGGGTACAATATGTGGTTTCTAAAGCGGAAAAAGTGAAATTTGGAGCGACATTTGTATGGGGGCTATATCTAAATCTGAACCGATTTTACCCAATTTCTGCATAGGTGTTTCTAGTTGGATTATAAGATGTTGTGCCAATTTTAAAGAAAATCGGGTACAATATGTGGTTTCTAGAGCGGGAAATGTCAAATCGGGAGCGACATTTGTATGGGGGCTATATCTAAATCTGAACCGATCTTACCCAATTTCTGCATAGGTGTTTCTAGTTGGATTATAAGATGTTGTGCCAATTTTAAAGAAAATCGGGTACAATATGTGGTTTCTAGAGCGGAAAATGTCAAATCGGGAGCGACATTTGTATGGGGGCTATATCTAAATCTGAACCGATCTTACCCAATTTCTGCATAGGTGTTTCTAGTTGGATTGTAAGATGTTGTGCCAATTTTAAAGAAAATCGGGTACAATATGTGGTTTCTAGAGCGGAAAATGTCAAATCGGGAGCGACATTTGTATGGGGGCTATATCTAAATCTGAACCGATCTTACCCAAATTCTGCATAGGTGTTTCTAGTTGGATTATAAGATGTTGTACCAAATTTAAAGAGAATCGGGTACAATATGTGGTTTCTAAAGCGGAAAAAGTGAAATTTGGAGCGACATTTGTATGGGGGCTATATCTAAATCTGAACCGATTTTACCCAATTTCTGCATAGGTGTTTATAGTTGGATTATAAGATGTTGTGCCAATTTTAAAGAAAATCGGGTACAATATGTGGTTTCTAGAGCGGAAAATGTCAAATCGGGAGCGACATTTGTATGGGGGCTATATCTAAATCTGAACCGATCTTACCCAATTTCTGCATAGGTGTTTCTAGTTGGATTGTAAGATGTTGTGCCAAATTTAAAGAAAATCGAGTACAAGATGTGGTTTCTAGAGCGGAAAATGTCAAATCGGGAGTGACATTTGTATGGGGGCTATATCTAAAAATGAACCGATTTCCTCCAAATTCAATACCGATGGTCCTTGGCCAGAAAAAATAACTTCTGCCAAATTTCATGACAATCGGACAACAATTGCGACCTGTAGAGCGCGAACAAGCTAAGATGGACAGCAGACGGACGGACGGACAGACAGACATCGTTAAATCGACTCAGCTGGTGATTCTAAGTCGATCGGTATACTTGAAGGTGGGTCTAGCTTGCTGTTACAAACATTTGGCGCGAAACTAACTTATAATACCCTAGTCCACGAAGTGGTGTAGGGTATAAAAATCGGAGATATATTTTTCTTAAAAATTAAAAAAAAATTTTTGTATTTAAATTAAACAAAAATAAAATTAAAACAAGTAAGGAAAGGCTAAAGTCGGGCGGGGCCGACTATATAATACCCTACACCACTCCCTGCGTATATACCCCGCTTTTATTACTAAACCCATGTGTTTCATGGGAGCAATTTTATGCAGTTCATATAAATTATACAGTATAGATTCATCTTTAGTCATATTTAACAAATATGGTAAATAACACTGTGCAACATTTTTGAAGTCATTTCAAAATAACCATATACGGACACCGCTACATGATAAAAGACCAAAAAAAAAGACCCGTGTTTTTTTTCCCCCCCAAAGTCATGCACTTTTTTTTTTATGGGCCCCCAGAGATTTGAGGCCTCGGTGTAATTTTTGGAAAAAAGTGATCATATTCTCAGGCTCATATCTTGCAAACCGTTCGGAATTTTGATTTACTCTCTGAGGCAAAGTTCTAGCTCTTGTCATATTGTTTCCCTGAATTTTCAACGGTTTGCTACCTATGGACCTGAACAGGGGAAAAAAGGTTAAAAAATTTTTTTTTAAGTTTTTTGCGATTTTGACCTTGAAGATGAAGTTTTTTTGATTTTATATGTTCACAATTTTTGTTCTTTATGACAAGAGCTAGAACTTTGCCTCAGAGAGTAAATCAAAATTCCGAACGGTTTGCAAGATATGAGCCTGAGAATATGATCACTTTTTTCCAAAAATTACACCGAGGCCTCAAATCTCTGGGGGCCCATAAAAAAAAAAGTGCATGACTTTGGGGAAAAAAAAAAACACGGGTCTTTTTTTTTTTGGTCTTTTATCATGTAGCGGTGTCCGTATATGGTTATTTTTTTTCGTGTTGCACTGTGTAATAGACACAATTTTCCGGCAGACAAATGCAAATTATACAGTAGTAATAGGATGAATCGGACCGACATTTGAAAGAAGGCCTATAACAACACTTGGGGCCTGGTCCAAAACATGGGCCTATATATTTCTTATTCACGGTTGGTATTCATAGTTGAAATATATCATGATACGATGTAAGACGTAGTTTCTAGAGCTGTATTAGAGTAGAATGGGGGCCCCATTTGGGTTATTCCAAAGTATGGACACATATATTTGACTTTGTATTCTTAGTTGAAATATAATATAATCTGCAAAATTAAAAAAAAATCCGATGTAAAATTTGTTCTTGAGGGGTAAAAATTAAAATGGGGCCATATGTAAGGGATCTACCTTAAAAAGTGGTTCCTTATCAAAGTAGGTATTCTTAGTTGAAATATGACATGATATGCAAAATTATATCGAGATCTAATGTACGATGTGGGTTCTAGAGATATAATAGAGTAGAATGGGGGCCCAATTTGTATGGGGCTTATACCCAAAATATGGACCCATATATTTGACTTTCATAATATATTGAAATATAATACAAAATGCAAAATTTGATAAACTTTCGATGCAAATTGTGGGTCCTACAGGGGTAATAATAAAAAGGGGGACATTTGTAAGGGCGCTACATTAAAAAAATGGGCCCATATAGATCACTTTTAAAGTAGGTATTCCTAGTATGAAATATAAATATAATATAATTTGCAAAATTTGAAAAACTTCCGATGTAAAATGTCGGTCCGGAAAAAAACTGAAATCGGGAAGGATTTTTGCGTCCTGTAAATGTATGTATTTCACAAAAAATGTTAAATCGGAAAGGACATTTGTATGAGGGTATATTGATACCTGGAACGATGTAACCCCCTTTCACCATGTATGTTTATTGGTGAAATATTATATGTAAAGTTTGGCTAAAATCGGTTAAACATTCGGGAGAACATTTGTCTGAGGGCTATATCTAAATCTGAACCGATCTTACCCACTTTCAGCATAGGTGTTTCTAATTCGATTATAAAATGTTGTGTAAATTTTAAAGAAAAATGGGTACAATATGTGGTTTCTAAAGCGGAAAAAGTCAAATAGGGAGCGACATTTGTATGGGGGCTATATCTAAATCTGAACCGATCTTACCGAATTTCTGCATAGGTGTTTCTCGTTGGATTATAAGATGTTGTACCAAATTTAAAGAAAATTGGGTACAATATGTCTTTTCTAGAGCGGAAAATGTCAAATCGGGAGCGATATTTGTATGGGGGCTATATCTAAATCTGAACCGATCTTACCCAATTTCTGCATAGGTGTTTCTAGTTGGATTATAAGATGTTGTGCTAAATTTAAAGAAAATCGAGTACAATATGGGGTTTCTAGAGCGGAAAATGTCAAATCGGGAGCGACATTTGTATGGGGGCTATACCTAAATCTCAACCGATCATACCCACTTTCAGCATAGGTGTTTCTAGTTCAATTATAAAATGTTGTGCCAATTTTAAAGACAATCGGGTACAATATGTGATCTCTAAAGCGGAAAAAGTGAAATAGGGAGCGACATTTGTATGGGGGCTATATATAAATCTGAACCGATCTTACCCAGTTTCAGCAAAGGTGTTTCAAGTTGGATTATAAGATGTTGTGCCAAATTTAAAGAAATTCGGGTACAAGATGTGGTTTCTAGAGTGGAAAATGTCAAATCGGGAGCAACATTTGTATGGGGGCTATATCTAAATCTGAACCGATTTCCTCCAAATTCAATACCGATGGTCCTTGGCCAGAAAAAATAACTTCTGCCAAGCTTCATGACAATCGGACAACAATTGCGACCTGTAGAGTACGAACATGCTTAGATGGACAGCAGACGGACAGACATCGTTAAATCGACTCAGCTGGTGATTCTAAGCCGATCGGTATACTTAAAGGTGGGTCTAGCTCGATTATTTCTTGGTGTTTCAAACATTTGGCGCGAAACTAACTTATAATACCCTAGCCCACGAAGTGGAGTAGGGTATAAATAGTCCTCTACTATGTATATATATTAATATCTATATATATAACAAGTAAGGAAAGGCTAAAGTCGGGCGGGCCGACTATATAATACCCTACACCACTCCCTGCGTATGTATCTCGCTTTGATTACTAAACCCAGGTATTTATTGGGAACAATTTTATGTAGTTCATACAAATTATACAGTTACTATAAATTCATCTTTAGTCATATTTAACGAATATGGTTAATAATATGGTAACTGATCTAATTATCCGACAGACAAATACAAATTATACAGTAGTAATAGGATGAATCGGACCGACATTTCAAAAGGGGGCCTAAAACAACATTTTGGGGCTTGTCCAAAACATGTGCCTATATATTTCTCATTCACGGTAGGTATTCCTAGTTGAAAAATATCATGATCTGCAAAATTTGATGAAGATACGATGTAAGATGTAGTTTCTAGAGCTGTAATAGATCTGAATTGGGGCCCCATTTGTGTTATACCAAAGTATGGACATATGGGTATCTCCCAAACAAGTAAGGAAAGGCTAAAGACGGACGGACTTTCTATCTCATTACAATTCAATTCGGTAAAAAAGTGAAATCGTGATGGATTTTTGCATCCTGTAAGTGCATGTGTTTGACACGAAATGTTAAATCGGAAAGGACATTTGTATGGAGGTATATTGAAACCTGGAACGATGTGACCTGCTTTCACCATATATGTTTATTGGTGAAATATAATATGTAAAATTTGGCCAAAATCGGTTAAACATTCGGGAGCAACATTTGTATGAGGGCTAATCTAAATCTGAACCGATCTTACTCACTTTCACCATAGGTGTTTTAAGTTGAATTATAAGATGTTGTGCCAATTTTAAAGAAAAACGGGTACAATATGTGGATTTGAGAGCGGAAAAAGTCAAATCGGGAGCGACATTTGTATGGGGGCTATATCTAAATCTGAACCGATCTTACCCAAATTCTGCATAGGTGTTTCTAGTTGGATTATAAGATGTTGTACCAAATTTAAAGAAAATCGGGTAAAATATGTGGTTTCTAAAGCGGAAAAAGTTAAATCGGAAGCGACATTTGTATGGGGGCTATATCTAAATCTGAACCGATCTTACCCACTTTCAACATAGGTGTTTCTAGTTCGATTATAAAATGTTGTGCCGATTTTAAAGTAAATCAGGTACAATATGTGGTTTCTAAAGCGGAAAAAGTCAAATCGGGAGCGACATTTGTATGGGGGCTATATCTAAATCTGAACCGATCTTACCCAAATTCTGCATAGGTGTTTCTAGTTGGATTATAAGATGTTGTATCAAATTTAAAGAAAATCGGGTAAAATATGTGGTTTCTAAAGCGGAAAAAGTTAAATCGGGAGCGACATTTGTATGGGGCTATATCTAAATCTGAACCGATCTTACCCAAATTCTGCATAGGTGTTTCTAGTTGGATTGTAAGATGTTGTGCCAAATTTAAAGAATATCGGGTACAAGATGTGGATTTTAGAGCGAAAAAAGTCAAATCGGGAGCGACATTTGTATGGGGGCTATATCAAAATCTGAACCGATCTTACCCACTTTTAGGATAGGTGTTTCTAGTTAGATTATAAGGTGTTAAGCAAAATTTGAAGAAAATCGGGTACTATATGTGCTTGATAGGGCGGAAAAAGTCAAATCGGGAGCGACATTTGTATGGGAGCTATATCTAAATCTGAACCGATTTCCTCCAAATTCAATACCGATGGTCCTTGGCCAGAAAAAATAACTTCTGCCAAGTTTCATAACAATCGGACAACAATTGCGACCCGTAGAGTGCGAACAAGCTTAGATGGACAGCAGACGGACGGACAGACAGACATCGTTAAATCGACTCAGGTGGTGATTCTAAGCCGATCGGTATACTTAAAGGTGGGTCTAGCTCGATTATTTCTTGGTGTTACAAACATTTGGCGCGAAACTAACTTATAATACCCAAGTCCACGAAGTGATGTAGGGTATAAAAAATAGGACGCCTTTTCAGTTTTGAATACTATGACGGAAATTTCCGATTATCTTAACTACAACCAAAGATATGAATGAGATCTTTAAAAAATGCATTGATATTTTTAAAAATGACATAACTTTCACGATTTTGAATTTAAAACAATTTTTTTAAATCTTGCTTATCGCCTCGAAAAATCTATCGAAAATTTAGTCAATACAGTGAATAACTTCATGTCAGCAATGTAAAATATGATGCAAGAAATGTTGAAAATGCAGTCAATGCTTCTCAAGACAGTTATCTCGAAATAATGTCATCTATAAAAATTTGTCAGTGGAACGCAATCGGTATTCGCCAACATAAACTCGAACACTTTTTAAAATATATGAATATTGATATAATGCTAATCTCAGAAACACACTTAACAATTCACAATACATTCACAATAAGAGGCTGCACAATGTACGACACCAAAGATTGGAGGGGCACGACAGAACAAAGCACACCTATTGGGGGTCACGTCTAATCTCGCCAAAAGGCCGCAGTCTTTATAATACAATATCTGCTTCTGGATTAGATATTGTATCTGGGGGTCAACCAATCTACTGGCCATCTCACTTAAGAAAAAGACCATTAATTAATTGACTTTGGAGTTACAAGGATGTTTAACAGAGAACAAGTCAAAGTAGAAGCCTGCTTTCACCTTAGTTCTGTCCACACACCGACATTTATTACGATACAAACCGCTTCTTTAAGCACTTGCAAAGCTACAAATTCAATTGGCTGAAATACCAAAAATATCTAAGTTCTCACACTCGGCCAGATATCAAACTCCAAAATTCTGAGGACATTGACCAGGGACTTCTCAACCTTATGGGTCTACAAAAGTGGTAGTAGAGGTATCCACATCAGCATCACTACGTTCTTCATCTACACCAAGTTCATCCACAACAAATATTTCGTTCTTGGATATCGAAAAACTAGTGAGAGAGAAAAGACGAGCAAGGAGACTGTGGCAACAAAATCGATCGCCGAGGATTAAGTCGCTGCTTAATGAATGCATTAGGAAACTACAAACACTTTTAAGAAACAAACAGGAGGATGAATTTTCAAGTTTTGTTGAGCAACTAGACCATATAGCCAAATCCAATTACTCACTGTGGCGAACAGCAAAAGATTTCAAAGACCAGTGAATACCGACCATCCTATACGCAAACCAAATGGGCAAGAAGTGATTTTGAAAAAGGAGAAGTATTTGCTAACTATCTGCGTCAGGTATTCTCACCGAATCCTCCTGTCATTACTCACAACTTGACTCAAATTCCACATCAATTCTCATAGTCACCATGAAGCTTCTCATTCAAATCTCTTAAAAAAATTAGAGCAATAAATCCAAGAAAATGATAATTGTATTACCAGAAGTGAGAAAAAAGCTTGTTCTCTTAATCTTCAATGCTATATCACGGCTTGGGTATTACCCTACAGTTTGGAAAACATCAACTATCACTATGATTCATAAAAAGGAAAGGACCTTACAAAAGCAAATTCTTACAGACCGATAAGTCTTCTCCCTAACATGTCCAAACATTTTGAAAAGCTGCTTAACACCAAACTCATGAAATTCCTAATAATAATAACATCATCCCAAACCACCAGTTCGGGTTTCGTAAAAAACAGCTCGACTCAACAAGATCACAGGCTAGTAACAAATATACGCAATGCTCTTGAAGAAAAAATACTGCTCCACTCTGTTCATTGATGTTTCTCAAGCTTTCGATAAAGTATGGCACGAAGGCCTACTTCACAAAATTAAAATGTTTCTGCCTCCTAATACACACAATCTGCTAGAAAATTGCATTCTTGGCCGCAAGTTCATAATTAAACACAAAAGCTAAATATCTTTGGAAATTTCTATAAAAGCCGGCGTTCCCCAAGGTAGCATCTTACGTCCACTGTTATATGTTCTATATACCTCCAACATGCCTACAAGCAATCTGGTCCATATCTCAACGTTCGCCGATGAAACCGCAATATCAAGTGTCCATGAGAATCACATCCTCGCATCTGGTCTTCTTCAAGAAATAAATGGAGAATAAAAGTAAACGAACAAAAGTCCACACATATCACTTTTACTCTGCGAAGGAACACATGTCCACCAATAAGCCTTAGTACTCTCCAGCATACTTCCATCAAATACTTGGGAATCCATATTGACAGCAGACTCACTTGGCAAACCCACAATGATTCTAAACATACCCAAATAAAACTTAAATCGCAACAACTCGCATGGCTCATAAGTCGTAACTCCAAACTCGGACTGCAAATTGCTTATATACAAGACTATAATTAAACCAATATGGAAGTATGGAATTCAGTTCTGGGGAACTGCTTCAAATTCGAACATTGATAAAATACAAAGAATACAGAACAGAAACAGTTTACAAACGCACCATGGTACTTAAAAACTCAAATATACATTGTGATTTAAACATGCCAACCGTTAAGGAAGAAATTATTCTAAACTGTAGAAACTACCTCAACAACCTAGCTACACATCCAAATCCATTGGCAAGGGACCTAAGAAGATATGACAGCCATAACCGCCTGAAGAAACGAGATACTCTCGACATGATTCACTAACAAACAAACTGTAAAAAATTTTGACTACCCGTACGGATGTTTTGTTGGTTTTATTGTAACCAAAGTTTATTCTACTTTGTATGGGTGGTACCAGAAGGGGTGTGTCAATATTGCCCATGTGAATGTATCTTCTATAAAAGCATTGCTAAATATCAAATTTCACAGTATTCCGATCATCTTATAGAAGTTATAACAGATTTAATTTTACGTAGTTTAAGGTGATTTCTGTGGGAGGTACTAGAAGGGGCGTGACAAGTGATTATAAAAACTTAAAGTGATTATAAAAACATTATAAAATACCAAAATATAGCTTATTTTGAATATCCGTGCGGAAGGTACATTAGTTTTAATTTAACATAGGAATATGGGACATTTGTGTGGGAGGTACCTGAAGGGACGTGGCAATTTCGCCAATCTTCGAACTTAAACTAAATTTGGGAAAATATTACCATGTGCAAAGTTTGAATTGATTCCTTAGCTCCTTTCGAGAGTTATCGTGTACACCAGCCAGCCAGACGGACTGACAGACATGTCTCAAATATCTTAAAAAGTCGTGAAACGGAATTGGTCCCAACATACTTAGGTCTTAAGTCACTCCTTCAATGAGATACACTTTGTTCTGTCCCAAGTGATATATACCTTCCTCCTCTGTAGGGTGAGGGTATAAAAAGACAAGGAAGGCTAAAGTAGGCCGGAACCGACTGTCCCACTATAATTCAATTCGGTGAGCTACATTTTGGGTTTTTATAATGTTTTATAGTCGCTTTAAGTGTATTAAATTTGAGGGGTTTTGCCACGCCCCTTCCAGTTCCTCCCACGCCAAACTACGTAAAATACAGGAAGTAAAAATCATTTGCACTTTTATATTTGAAAATGTTTTTATAGTCACTTTAAACCTAAAAAATTACGCTTTAGTCACGCCCCTTCTTGTACCTCCCAGTGCCGTGGAGTCGAGGCAAAATTGCTCGACTCGGGCTCCGACTCCAGCATTTTATAATGTTTCGACTCCGACTCCGGATGTTCAATCAATAATATTTAGTGGTGTATTTTTTCATTAATTATATACTTCCTATTTAAAAAAACATTTTATTTTATAAAACAAACAAAGAAAGGTATCAACCTACATAAATACATTTCTATGTAATACTGTTATTGAAAAGCATTTTTTAAAGTCAAGTATTTTTATACCCTCCACCTACAGGATGGGGTTATACTAACTTTGTCATTCCGTTTGTAACACCTTGAAATATCGACCTGAGACCCTATAAAGTATATATATTATTGATCGTCATAAAATTCTAAGACGATCTAGCCATGTCCGTCCGTCTGTTGAAAGCAATCTAGCATCCAAACGGAGCTAGGAAGTCCAAATTTTCGATAATTTTCCATAGTCGTACATCGGTTGGGATTGAAATCGGCCCAAAGGGAAAATTTTTTCCCTCACAAGGACTAAAAATACCCATAATAGCCCCTAATATTTTAGAGTATTTAAGCATATTTTTGGAATAGTGGGATAAAAATGGTACCAATCAAACGGCTGCACCTTGAATAATGAAATTCGGTGTATACATTTCTCTGAATAAACGGATTTTTCGAAATTCGTACTTTTTGGGGTTAAAGTGAAAAAAGGGGATAAAAATAGTACCAACCGAATGACCGCAGTCAGAGTCATGAAATTCGGAGAATAGACTCCTCTGACTGCGTAGACTCGAAATATAAAAGGTTTTTTCCCAAACTCGTACTTTCAAGGGATACAATGGATACAGAGGGATACAAATAGTACCAACTAAACGATTACAGCCAGAATGACGAAATTCGGTATGTATGGAGATTTTAGAAAGTCTTACTCTTAAAGGGGTGAAATGGAAAAAGGGGATAAAAATGGTACCAACCACATGGCCGCAGCTAGAATCTTGGAATTCATTGTATACATTCCTCTGACAGCATAGACACACAAACTAAAATATTTTTTCAATTTCGTACTTTTTACTTTTACATCCAAATATTTGTCTGCTAATGCGAAGTTATTATTGTCCAAATCGTTAAAATAACTTTTCATTTCACTTAGACGTTTCAGCATTAAATACACCCTTCCCCAACGAGTCGCTTGATCTATATAATAGCTCCTTTGCCGGCACATCTTAAAATTGCATCAGTAAATGAAGACCACATTAACTTTAGTTTTACTTTAAATAAAACATTATAATTGTGTTCACAGAACATGTCTCAGACTAATATTTTAAGATTTTAATTTTGTTCACCCTGGAAATATATTATAATTTCTAATAACAATCATTTCTTTCGACTCCGATACCGACTCCAGCAAATTTCTGCGACTCCGACTCTTAGACTCCGGCTCCACAACCCTGTCCCACACAATTGTCTCTATCCTAGTAATATTAAATCCTAGTACCTTCCACACAAATCTTCCGTATATATGTTCTCTGAGAGTGAGGGTACATATAAGTCGGTATAGCCGACTGAAGCTTGCTTACTTGTTTGAAATTGGTTTATTTATTATTTTCCGACGATCATCCTCAGAGATATTCAATGAAATATTTCGTTTCGAGGTACATTCTCAACTCAAACTCAAATTGTGCTGTTGTATAAATATTAATAGAAGTAATTACTACATTTTTAATGATACCTAAATGATGAACATCGGTAGAAAATTAACTATCCGTGCAGAGTGTGTTTCGGGTAGAATTTTGAGCGAATTTGGGATTGAAACACGCCCACCGCCCATTTAGCAAATAATCAATTTATTTTTATAGAAATTTGGGCTGATGTGAATCTTATGGATCACAGCTACAAAATTCAAAAATATATTCTATATTGTTAAGTTTGATACAAACACCACGAAAATTAATTCGTGTGAATACCGACCATCCTATACGCAAACCAAATGGGCAAGAAGTGATTTTGAAAAAGGAGAAGTATTTGCTAACTATCTGCGTCAGGTATTCTCACCGAATCCTCCTGTCATTACTCACAACTTGACTCAAATTCCACATCAATTCTCATAGTCACCATGAAGCTTCTCATTCAAATCTCTTAAAAAAATTAGAGCAATAAATCCAAGAAAATGATAATTGTATTACCAGAAGTGAGAAAAAAGCTTGTTCTCTTAATCTTCAATGCTATATCACGGCTTGGGTATTACCCTACAGTTTGGAAAACATCAACTATCACTATGATTCATAAAAAGGAAAGGACCTTACAAAAGCAAATTCTTACAGACCGATAAGTCTTCTCCCTAACATGTCCAAACATTTTGAAAAGCTGCTTAACACCAAACTCATGAAATTCCTAATAATAATAACATCATCCCAAACCACCAGTTCGGGTTTCGTAAAAAACAGCTCGACTCAACAAGATCACAGGCTAGTAACAAATATACGCAATGCTCTTGAAGAAAAAATACTGCTCCACTCTGTTCATTGATGTTTCTCAAGCTTTCGATAAAGTATGGCACGAAGGCCTACTTCACAAAATTAAAATGTTTCTGCCTCCTAATACACACAATCTGCTAGAAAATTGCATTCTTGGCCGCAAGTTCATAATTAAACACAAAAGCTAAATATCTTTGGAAATTTCTATAAAAGCCGGCGTTCCCCAAGGTAGCATCTTACGTCCACTGTTATATGTTCTATATACCTCCAACATGCCTACAAGCAATCTGGTCCATATCTCAACGTTCGCCGATGAAACCGCAATTTCAAGTGTCCATGAGAATCACATCCTCGCATCTGGTCTTCTTCAAGAAATAAATGGAGAATAAAAGTAAACGAACAAAAGTCCACACATATCACTTTTACTCTGCGAAGGAACACATGTCCACCAATAAGCCTTAGTACTCTCCAGCATACTTCCATCAAATACTTGGGAATCCATATTGACAGCAGACTCACTTGGCAAACCCACAATGATTCTAAACATACCCAAATAAAACTTAAATCGCAACAACTCGCATGGCTCATAAGTCGTAACTCCAAACTCGGACTGCAAATTGCTTATATACAAGACTATAATTAAACCAATATGGAAGTATGGAATTCAGTTCTGGGGAACTGCTTCAAATTCGAACATTGATAAAATACAAAGAATACAGAACAGAAACAGTTTACAAACGCACCATGGTACTTAAAAACTCAAATATACATTGTGATTTAAACATGCCAACCGTTAAGGAAGAAATTATTCTAAACTGTAGAAACTACCTCAACAACCTAGCTACACATCCAAATCCATTGGCAAGGGACCTAAGAAGATATGACAGCCATAACCGCCTGAAGAAACGAGATACTCTCGACATGATTCACTAACAAACAAACTGTAAAAAATTTTATTCTACTTTGTATGGGTGGTACCAGAAGGGGTGTGTCAATATTGCCCATGTGAATGTATCTTCTATAAAAGCATTGCTAAATATCAAATTTCACAGTATTCCGATCATCTTATAGAAGTTATAACAGATTTAATTTTACGTAGTTTAAGGTGATTTCTGTGGGAGGTACTAGAAGGGGCGTGACAAGTGATTATAAAAACTTAAAGTGATTATAAAAACATTATAAAATACCAAAATATAGCTTATTTTGAATATCCGTGCGGAAGGTACATTAGTTTTAATTTAACATAGGAATATGGGACATTTGTGTGGGAGGTACCTGAAGGGACGTGGCAATTTCGCCAATCTTCGAACTTAAACTAAATTTGGGAAAATATTACCATGTGCAAAGTTTGAATTGATTCCTTAGCTCCTTTCGAGAGTTATCGTGTACACCAGCCAGCCAGACGGACTGACAGACATGTCTCAAATATCTTAAAAAGTCGTGAAACGGAATTGGTCCCAACATACTTAGGTCTTAAGTCACTCCTTCAATGAGATACACTTTGTTCTGTCCCAAGTGATATATACCTTCCTCCTCTGTAGGGTGAGGGTATAAAAAGACAAGGAAGGCTAAAGTAGGCCGGAACCGACTGTCCCACTATAATTCAATTCGGTGAGCTACATTTTGGGTTTTTATAATGTTTTATAGTCGCTTTAAGTGTATTAAATTTGAGGGGTTTTGCCACGCCCCTTCCAGTTCCTCCCACGCCAAACTACGTAAAATACAGGAAGTAAAAATCATTTGCACTTTTATATTTGAAAATGTTTTTATAGTCACTTTAAACCTAAAAAATTACGCTTTAGTCACGCCCCTTCTTGTACCTCCCAGTGCCGTGGAGTCGAGGCAAAATTGCTCGACTCGGGCTCCGACTCCAGCATTTTATAATGTTTCGACTCCGACTCCGGATGTTCAATCAATAATATTTAGTGGTGTATTTTTTCATTAATTATATACTTCCTATTTAAAAAAACATTTTATTTTATAAAACAAACAAAGAAAGGTATCAACCTACATAAATACATTTCTATGTAATACTGTTATTGAAAAGCATTTTTTAAAGTCAAGTATTTTTATACCCTCCACCTACAGGATGGGGTTATACTAACTTTGTCATTCCGTTTGTAACACTTTGAAATATCGACCTGAGACCCTATAAAGTATATATATTATTGATCGTCATAAAATTCTAAGACGATCTAGCCATGTCCGTCCGTCTGTTGAAAGCAATCTAGCATCCAAACGGAGCTAGGAAGTCCAAATTTTCGATAATTTTCCATAGTCGTACATCGGTTGGGATTGAAATCGGCCCAAAGGGAAAATTTTTTCCCTCACAAGGACTAAAAATACCCATAATAGCCCCTAATATTTTAGAGTATTTAAGCATATTTTTGGAATAGTGGGATAAAAATGGTACCAATCAAACGGCTGCACCTTGAATAATGAAATTCGGTGTATACATTTCTCTGAATAAACGGATTTTTCGAAATTCGTACTTTTTGGGGTTAAAGTGAAAAAAGGGGATAAAAATAGTACCAACCGAATGACCGCAGTCAGAGTCATGAAATTCGGAGAATAGACTCCTCTGACTGCGTAGACTCGAAATATAAAAGGTTTTTTCCCAAACTCGTACTTTCAAGGGATACAATGGATACAGAGGGATACAAATAGTACCAACTAAACGATTACAGCCAGAATGACGAAATTCGGTATGTATGGAGATTTTAGAAAGTCTTACTCTTAAAGGGGTGAAATGGAAAAAGGGGATAAAAATGGTACCAACCACATGGCCGCAGCTAGAATCATGGAATTCATTGTATACATTCCTCTGACAGCATAGACACACAAACTAAAATATTTTTTCAATTTCGTACTTTTTACTTTTACATCCAAATATTTGTCTGCTAATGCGAAGTTATTATTGTCCAAATCGTTAAAATAACTTTTCATTTCACTTAGACGTTTCAGCATTAAATACACCCTTCCCCAACGAGTCGCTTGATCTATATAATAGCTCCTTTGCCGGCACATCTTAAAATTGCATCAGTAAATGAAGACCACATTAACTTTAGTTTTACTTTAAATAAAACATTATAATTGTGTTCACAGAACATGTCTCAGACTAATATTTTAAGATTTTAATTTTGTTCACCCTGGAAATATATTATAATTTCTAATAACAATCATTTCTTTCGACTCCGATACCGACTCCAGCAAATTTCTGCGACTCCGACTCTTAGACTCCGGCTCCACAACCCTGTCCCACACAATTGTCTCTATCCTAGTAATATTAAATCCTAGTACCTTCCACACAAATCTTCCGTATATATGTTCTCTGAGAGTGAGGGTACATATAAGTCGGTATAGCCGACTGAAGCTTGCTTACTTGTTTGAAATTGGTTTATTTATTATTTTCCGACGATCATCCTCAGAGATATTCAATGAAATATTTCGTTTCGAGGTACATTCTCAACTCAAACTCAAATTGTGCTGTTGTATAAATATTAATAGAAGTAATTACTACATTTTTAATGATACCTAAATGATGAACATCGGTAGAAAATTAACTATCCGTGCAGAGTGTGTTTCGGGTAGAATTTTGAGCGAATTTGGGATTGAAACACGCCCACCGCCCATTTAGCAAATAATCAATTTATTTTTATAGAAATTTGGGCTGATGTGAATCTTATGGATCACAGCTACAAAATTCAAAAATATATTCTATATTGTTAAGTTTGATACAAACACCACGAAAATTAATTCTAAATTGGGACCTTTGGGTCCCTAGGCCCACAAACTTTCATATAAGTGTGGGTACTAGGGCGTACCTCAAAAAAAAAGTTCGCCGTACACCTTCGAATATGAAGTATTATTGAAAGGTAGTTTCAAAAAAAAAAATTTATTTTTTTATGCCGAACGTAGGGGTCGCGCTTTTACATTTTTCTATATAACTTGTATTTATAAACGGATTTAAAAGTGTGATACATCGATATTTTTGTCTCGACGAGGCCGATTTTTTTTGTCTTTGAAGTCATTGAGCTCAAGCACCCCCTTCTGGTACTTACCCATCATTTCTCAGTTGCTACTACCCTAATGTACCACTCTAATAATCGAAAATTAAAGCTCGCATAAAATCATGAATCATGTTTGAGCTCAATGACTTCAAAGACAAAAAAATCGGACAAAAACATCGATGTATCACACTTTAAAATCCGTTTATAAATGCAGAAGTTATATAGAAAAATGTAAAAGCGCGACCCCTACGTTCGGCATAAAAAAATAAAAAAAATTTTTTTGAAACTAGCTTTCAATAATACTTCATATTCGAAGGTGTACGGCGAACTTTTTTTTTTTACTTGTAACCTGGTATGCTCTAGTGGGTACTCATATAAATGGAAATTTTCTGTAGATGTCATATATGCAACCTTTAAACTATATTTTTTTGGACCCAGTAGGCCCCAGAGGCCGTATTTTTATGGTATTGAAAGACATTTTTGGCGGACTTAAAATTTGTATTGTCACCAGCCCGTCTATTCCCCTCTTCCTAATTTTCCGTAAAAAGTACTCAATATTACAAATTTATATTATTGAATTTTTTACATTTTTAAATATTGTTGCTTATAGTAACATATCCGAAAAAAAAATGTTTTTGGTGTTTGACGGTTTACGTAAACTGTATATCAAGAGCCGGTGCACTAAATCTTAAATCTTTCCTATAGGTTTTCCGGGTAAAGTTTTGACGATATCGTGTGGTTTTAACGTTTTTTTTTAAACTATTCAACCGTTGGACTATTATTTGTGGGGTGCCCTCAGCAACCATTTGAATGAAATTATTTTCCATTATTAACCGGAAGGATTGTACTTTCAAATAAAAAAGAATTTTGAGAAAATATTCAGTAGTTTTTTTATAGCATTTTCAAAAAAAAAGTTATTTGTTGAAATATGTGGTTTCTAGAGCGGAAAAAGTAAATCATAGGAGACCTTGGTATGGGGTCCGCCATCTAACATTTTTTTTGCAACTATTCAACCGTTGGACTATTATTTGTGGGGTGCCCGAGGCAGCCATTTGAATGAAATTATTTTCCATTATTAACCGGAAGGATTGTACTTTCAAATAAAAAAAGAAATTTGAGAAAATATTCAGTAGTTTTTTTATAGCATTTAAAAAAAAGTTATTTGGCGGACTTTATATTAAGTGTATCCTGTGCGCATTTCAAACTCAATAGAGATTATTGCGTTTATAAGCTCCACATCTACTCCACTAATATCTGCAGATTTGTTTGCGTCTTCGAAAAGCCGCTTCTGCGTGTTTCCATCATTTGAATATCCAGACGTTGATTTCGGCATGTCTGTTAATAATCCTATTTCCCTCCTGAATCTAATATATTGTTACGATCTCGAACCTGCCACTGCTAGTCTGTCTGTAAGAAATTCGTAAAATGTATTACATAAACTGAATTAATGCATGGAGCGATGAAATTCCCAATTTTATCATGTTTGAATCAATTGACATATTTATCGCAGCTAAATTTCTGGATATTGTAAGTGGGGAATCTCCGAAAATGATTTATGGTGAGAGAAATCGTGTGAAAGTCGTTTCACGCGTTTACACTTATTACACACTATTCATGCAAAATTAAAAACATTTAACACGAGGTTTTAATTTTTGCTAACTTTATTTATAATTTCCTTTTTTATTTTAATTAGTTTATTTGTAATTGTTGTGTGAACTTTAAAGAGCTATTTCAAATGTTTAAACTAAACTTGAACGAGATAAAATGTTTATCGGTGAGCATTGTATTTATTAATGATGTCATAGGTATTCAATTTTAGGATACGATCGATGGAACAAATTCAACATGCTTGATGAATTGATTTGGCAGTATACTGCTGGAAATGCTCAACTGGTTTTTTACAATGTTTAGTTCAGTAAACATTTATTTGATTTCTGGAAAATTTAACTAAAGGGTGATTTTTTAAGAGCTTGATAACTTTTTTTTTTAAAAAAACGCATAAAATTTGCAAAATCTCATCGGTTCTTTATTTGAAACGTTAGATTGGTCCATGACATTTACTTTTTGAAGATAATTTCATTTAAATGTTGACCGCGGCTGCGTCTTAGGTGGTCCATCCGCTTAGTCCAATTTTGGCATTTCCACGTTTTTGAGTAACAGAGACCCAATTGGTGCGAACGGCGACGAATCGAAAATTGGTGGTCATCATTAACACTGGCCGATACAGCTGCGATATTTTCTTCAGTTCGCACTCTACGTAAGCGTGTTGGTGGTTTAATGTCCAACAATGTAAATTTGGTGCGAAATTTAGTCACAATAGCCCGAATAGCCGCTTCAGTGGGTCGATTAAACTGACCATAAAATGGAAGCGCGCAATGAACTTTCTTAACAGAGCACGCATTTTGATAATAAAATTCAATAATTTGCAAGCGTTGTTCGTTTGTAAGACGATTCATGATGAAATGTCAAAGCATACTGAGCATCTTTCTCTTTGACACCATGTCTGAAATCCCACGTGATCTGTCAAATACTAATGCATGAAAATCCTAACCTCAAAAAAATCACTCTTTAGAATAAAGTTCAAAACATGTACTATTTTCAAGGAAAAGTTGGCGCTTTAGCGCTATACGAAGATCAATGTTCGTATATTTTTCTGAGTGTGAATAAATTAGAAACCTCAAAACTCATTAGAAATCATAGTAAGATCCATACTTCGGTATATCCAAATTTCTGTGTTTATCACGGAAAAAATGCGGGGATGGAAGGGTTAATAAAAGGCCAAATGTGACAAATTAAATTCAAAATTCGACAACCGACGGTCTTTAGAATGTCGTTATAAACAATTTCGACTGTACTTTATTTTGAGTGTTTGATTGGGTTGCAAGTTGCAATCGAACTGAGTGCTGTTGAAGATAAATACAATTCCTATTCTTCTTTAGTTCTTTCCTTTTATTTCTAAAGGTGTGGTCACATTGGGCAAATATTTGACCAAAACGTCAATGTGACCTTAAGTCGTTGTAAAAATGTATAACTGTATGTCTCTATAAGTTATATCGCTGTAAGCAATATTAATTTGTAAAACTTTTATTGGCTCAAATTCGGGATTTGGAACTTTCGTCGTTATAGGCGACGTCGTTACAAGTGATTTCGACTGTATATTAGGGGTGGGATAGTGTTGTATGGGAATTTTAGGAGTTCGATTTGGATATACTGGAACCCCTAATTTTGTGAGGTTCGAAAAAAATGAATGAGCCAAAAAATGGTGGTTGTGGGGTTCTCACCGGGGTCAAAGGTGGTGAAAAAGGGGTAAAAATACAAAAAAGCCCCAAAAATGCCTAGAAGTCATACCCAGAGGAGTTAAATGTAAGACCGACCCCCATTAATTTTCCCTCCTCAACATTTTTATCAAACACACATACCCCCTATCTCCACTGGTTAGGGCGGCTCCCATACAAATTTTTTTTTTTTTAATTTGTTCCCACCGCTCTTACTGGCCTAAGGAGGCTGCTAGTGGAGTTAATTGTATGACCGACCGCCTATATTTTTTCAACCCTTAGGGTCGTCCCCATACGAATTTTTTATTTTTTATAATTTTTGTAATGGCAGTAACACGCAAAACTTGCCAAAAATTGCTCCCACCACTCAAACTGCTCCAAGGAGGCACCTAGTGGAGTCAAAGGTATGACCAACCCCCAAATTATCTAAAAACATACCTACCATTTATCTTCAACCCTTAACATTTTCTTCATTTCTTATAATTTTTTAATGAAGGAAACGCTCAAAACTGCTCCCACTCACCCCTAGAGGGGGACATGTAAGACTGGCCCCCATTAACTTTCTCTCCCCATGTTACGGCACATCACATTGCTATAGTCATCTATTAATGCAACAGCTCTTTCCCTCTTTACCAAATGTATCCCTTTAAAGTAAGAATTTGTAAAACCCCTTTTTATTTTTCGTATCTATGCAGTCAGAGGAATGTATACTCGAATTTCATGACTCCAGCTGCGGCCAATAGGTTGGTACTATTTTCGTTTTTCCATTTTAACTTCAAAAAGTACGATTTTCGAAAAATCCGTTTATTTTATGTACGTGTCTACGTAATCAGAATTTCATTATTCTAGGTGCAGCCGTTTGGTTGGTTCCATTTTTATCCCTTTTTTCCATTTAACCCCTTAAAAGTACGAATTTCGAAAAAATATTTTTATATTTTGTATCTAGTCAATTAGAGGAAAGTACATGCCGAATTTCGTGTTTCTAGCTGTTGTCGTTTAATATGTACTATTTTTATCCCTTTTCACCACCTACGAATAAAAATCACGTTATGGTTCACGTTTTTGTTATAGTGGAATGCGCATTAGGGCGTACCTCAAAAAAAAAGTTCGCCGTACACCTTCGAATATGAAGTATTATTGAAAGGTAGTTTCAAAAAAAAAAAATTTTATTTTTTTATGCCGAACGTAGGGGTCGCGCTTTTACATTTTTCTATATAACTTGTATTTATAAACGGATTTTAAAGTGTGATACATCGATGTTTTTGTCTCGACGAGGCCGATTTTTTTGTCTTTGAAGTCATTGAGCTCAAGCACCCCCTTCTGGTACTTACCCATCATTTCTCAGTTGCTACTACCCTAATGTACCACTCTAATAATCGAAAATTAAAGCTCGCATAAAATCATGAATCATGTTTGAGCTCAATGACTTCAAAGACAAAAAAATCGGACAAAAACATCGATGTATCACACTTTAAAATCCGTTTATAAATGCAGAAGTTATATAGAAAAATGTAAAAGCGCGACCCCTACGTTCGGCATAAAAAAATAAAAAAAATTTTTTTGAAACTACCTTTCAATAATACTTCATATTCGAAGGTGTACGGCGAACTTTTTTTTTTTTACTTGTAACCTGGTACGCTCTAATGCGCATACCCAATATCAAGTAAGTACAAGCAGACATATTGAAAAAAGTTGCTTCAATACTCTAAAATATTGGGGTTTATTATGGGTATTTTTAATTCTTGTGAGGGAAAATTTTTTCCCTTTAGGCCGATTTCGCCCACTTTCAATCCCAAACGATCTGCAACCATACACATTTAGGCCTCCTAGCTCATTTCGTTCGACCGCTATCGTGCTTTCAACAGACAGACAGACGAACATGGCTAGATCGTCTTGGAATTTTACCACGACCCATAATATATATACTTTATGGGATCTCCGATGAATATTTCGAGGTGTTACAAACGGAAACACAAAGTGAATATACCCCATCCTTAGGTGGAGGGTATAAAAATAGGCAAATGTATGGGGACCACCCTAAGGTTTGACGATAGGAGGTAAGTATGTTCAGAGAAAATGAGAATTCCAGCATATCAAAATCGAAAAGTCGGGCACTATCCCACTCCTACTGTATATTAGAACGTTTATCTATATATATAAAAGAGTTGCGTTACTGCCTGCCTGACTGACTGACTTATCATTGACCAGCCCCCAGACCAAACGGCTGAAGCCAGGGTCATTTTCAGGGTAGTTCCCAAATATGACGTAGACGTCGACTAAGGTTTTACGAAATTCGTACTTTTAGGGGGTAAAATGGCCCAAAAAGGGATAAACATCGACCTTTCGTCCTGACTAAACGGCAGTAGTTAGAAACATGAAATACGGTGAGTTCCTTGCACTGACCATGCAGAAGAGCTACAAATAGCGGGACAAAAAGGGATACAAATGGTAGCAATTTAAGAATTGCAGCTAGAATCATGAAAATCGGTAGTAACATTTCTCTGACAACGTAGACTTGCAATATAAATTGATTTTTCGAAATTTGTACTTATAAGGGGTGAGCGGGACAAAAAGCGATAAAAATGGTACCAACTAAAGTATTACAGCTAGATTCGTGAAATTTGGTATGTAAATTGCTCTGACCATATAAAAGCGAAGTAAAATTGGATTTTTCAAAAATTCTACTTTTAAGGGGCTTGCGGGATAAAAAGGGATAAAAATGGTACCAACTAAAATATTACACCTAGAATCGTGAAATTTGGTATATAAATTCCTTTGGTACCAACTAAAGTATTACACCTAGAATCGTGAAATTTGGTATGTAAATTCTTTGACCATATAAAAGCAAAGTAAAATTGAATTTTTCGAAAATTTTACTTTAAATGGGCGTGCGGGACAAAAAGGGATAAAAATGGTACCAACAAGAGTGTTACACCTATAATCGTGAAATTTGGTATGTAAATTCCTCTGACTATATAAAAGCGAAGTAAAATTGGATTTTTCGAAAATTGCACTTTTAAAGAGTGTTCGGTACAGAAAGGGATAAAAATTGTACCAACTAAAGTATTACACCTAGAATCGTGAAAGTTGATATGTAAATTCCTCTGGCTATATAAAAGCGAAGTAAAATCGAATTTTTCGAAATTTATACTTTTTAGGGGGCGAGCGGGACAAAAAGGGATAAAAATGGTACAACTAAAGTATTACACCTAGAATCGTGAAATTTGGTATGTAAATTCCTCTGACCATATAAAAGCGAAGCAAAATTGGATTTTTCGAAATTTATACTTTTTAGGGGGCGAGCGGGACAAAAAGGGATAAAAATGGTACAACTAAAGTATTACACCTAGAATCGTGAAATTTGGTATGTAAATTCCTCTGACCATATAAAAGCGAAGCAAAATTGGATTTTTCAAAATTTGTACTTTTAGGGGGCGAGCGGGACAAAAAGGGATAAAAATGGTACCGACTAAAGTATTACACCTAGAATAGTGAAATTTGGTATGTAAATTCCTCTGACCATATAAAAGCGAAGTAAAATTGGATTTTTCGAAATTTGTACTTTAAAGGGCCAGCGGGACAAAGAGGGATAAAAATGGTACTAACTAAAGTATTCCACTTAGAATCATGAAATTTGGTATGTAAATTCCTCTGACCATATAAAACCGAAGTACAATTGGATTTTTCGAAAATTGTACTTTAAAGGGGCGTGCGGGACAAAAAGGGATAAAAATGGTACCAACTAAAGTATTACACCTAGAATCGTGAAATTTGGTATGTAAATTCCTCTGACCATATAAAAGCGAAGTAAAATTTAATTTTTTGAAATTTATACTTTTTAGGGGGCGAGCGGGACAAAAAGGGATAAAAATGGTACCAACTAAAGTATTACACCTAGAATCGTGAAATTTGGTATGTAAATTCCTCTGACCATATAAAAGCGAAGTAAAATTGGATTTTTCGAAAATTGTACTTTTAAGGGGCGTGCGGGACAGAAAGGAATAAAAATGGTACCAACTAAGGTATTACAGCTAGAATCGTGAAATTTGGTATATAAATTCCTCTGACCATATAAAAGCGAAGTAAAATTGGATTTTTCAAAATTTGTACTTTTAGCGGGCGAGCGGGACAAAAAGGGATAAAAATGGTACCAACTAAAGTATTACACATAGAATCGTGAAATTTGGTATGTAAATTCCTCTTACCATATAAAAGCGAAGTAAAATTGCATTTTTCGAAATTTTTACTTTTAAGGAGCGAGCGGGACAAAAAGGAATAAAAATGGTACCAAATAAAGTATTACACCTAGAATCGTGAAATTTGGTATGTAAATTGCTCTGACCACATAAAAGCGAAGTAAAATTGGATGTTTCGAAAATTGTACTTTTAAGGGCCGTGCGGGACAGAAAGGGATAAAAATGGTACCAACTAAAGTATTGCACCTAGAATCGTGAAATTTGGTATGTGAATTCCTCTGACCATATAAAAGCGAAGTAAAATTTAATTTTCGAAATTTGTACTTTTAAAGGGCGAGCGGGATAAAAATGGTACCAACCTAGAATAGTGAAATTTGGTATGTAATTCCTCTAACCATATAAAAGCGAAGTAAAATTGGATTTTTCGAAATTTGTACTTTTAAGGGGCGAGCGGGATAAAAATGATACCAACTAAAGTATTACACCTAAAAAGTAAAATTAGATTTTCGAAATTTGTACTTTTAGGGGCATGCGAGACAAAAAGGGATAAAAATGGTACCTACTAAAGTATAACACCTAGAATCGTGAAATTTGTTATGTAAATTCCTCTGACCATATAAAAGCGAAGTAAAATTGGATTTTTCGAAATTTGTACCTTAAAGGGCCAGCGGGACAAAGAGGGATAAAAATGGTACTAACTAAAGTATTCCACTTAGAATCATGAAATTTGGTATGTAAATTCCTCTGACCATATAAAACCGAAGTAAAATTGGATTTTTCGAAATTTGTACTTTTAAGGGGCGAGCGGGATAAAAATGATACCAACTAAAGTATTACACCTAAAAAGTAAAATTAGATTTTCGAAATTTGTACTTTTAGGGGCATGCGAGACAAAAAGGGATAAAAATGGTACCTACTAAAGTATAACACCTAGAATCGTGAAATTTGTTATGTAAATTCCTCTGACCATATAAAAGCGAAGTAAAATTGGATTTTTCGAAATTTGTACCTTAAAGGGCCAGCGGGACAAAGAGGGATAAAAATGGTACTAACTAAAGTATTCCACTTAGAATCATGAAATTTGGTATGTAAATTCCTCTGACCATATAAAACCGAAGTAAAATTGGATTTTTCGAAAATTGTACTTTAAAGGGGCGTGCGGGACAAAAAGGGATAAAAATGGTACCAACTAAAGTATTACACATAGAATAGTGAAATTTGGTATGTAAATTCCTCTGAATATATAAAAGCGAAGTAAAATTGGATTTTTCGAAATTTTTACTTTCAAGGGGTGCGCGGGGCAAAAAGGGATACAAGTTGTACCAATTTAAGTATTGCAGCTATAGTCGTGAAATTTGGTATGTAAATTCCACTGACAACGTTGTAGCGCAAATCTAAATTGATTTTTCGAAATTTGTACTTATTAGGGGTGAGTGGGACAAAAAGGGATAACAATTGTACCAACCAATGTATTGTAGCTACAATCGTGAAATTTGGAGTGTAAATTCCTCTGGCAACGGATAAAAGTAGTACCAACTAAAGTATTGACAATTTAGAAGCGCTAATCTAAAAGAATTTTTCGAAATTTGTACTTATAAACGGTGAGCGGGATACAAATAGTACCAAATAAAATAGTGCAGTTAGAGTTGCGAAATTTGGAGTGTAATTTCCCTGACAACGCAGAAGCGCAATCTAAATGTTTTTTTTTTTTTTGAAATTTGTACTTATAGGAGGTGAGCGGGACAAAAAGGGATAAAAATGGTACCAACTAAAGTATTGCAGCTACAGTCGAGAAATTTGGAGTGTATGAATTTCTTGATTTAGTATGTAAATTCCTCTGCGCGGGACGAAAAGTGATAAAAATTGTGTACAGTCCTTTAATTACTTAAACGCGGAACATAAATGGATATTTCAAAATTTGTACTTAACACAACGATACGTCCCGACAAGAAATAAATGTTTTACCAAATAAAGTACATATTTTTAAGGGAAGCAAAAACACATGTTACCTATAGTGGTTTTTCAAAATGTGTACTTTTTGGGAAAGATGTGCAAAAGTTATAAAGTTGCTGGCTGCATCTAGAAACATGAGATAGAGGATATAAAGGGTGATTTTTTAAGAGCTTGATAACTTTTTTTTTTAAAAAAACGCATAAAATTTGCAAAATCTCATCGGTTCTTTATTTGAAACGTTAGATTGGTCCATGACATTTACTTTTTGAAGATAATTTCATTTAAATGTTGACCGCGGCTGCGTCTTAGGTGGTCCATTCGGAAAGTCCAATTTTGGGCAACTTTTTCGAGCATTTCGGCCGGAATAGCCCGAATTTCTTCGGAAATGTTGTCTTCCAAAGCTGGAATAGTTGCTGGCTTATTTCTGTAGACTTTAGACTTGACGTAGCCCCACAAAAAATAGTCTAAAGGCGTCAAATCGCATGATCTTGGTGGCCAACTTACCGGTCCATTTCTTGAGATGAATTGTTCTCCGAAGTTTTCCCTCAAAATGGCCATAGAATCGCGAGCTGTGTGGCATGTAGCGCCATCTTGTTGAAACCACATGTCAACCAAGTTCAGTTCTTCCATTTTGGGCAAAAAAAAGTTGGATATCATCTCACGGTAGCGCTCACCATTCACAGTTACGTTACGATTCGCATCATCTTTGAAGAAGTACGGTCCAATGATGCCACCAGCCCATAAACCGCACCAAACTGTGACTTTTTCTGGATGTATTGGTAGCTCTTGCAATGCTTCTGGCTGATATTCACTCCAAAATCGACAATTCTGCCTATTTACGTACCCATTGAGCCAAAAATGAGCTTCGTCGCTGAACACAATTTCTTTCTTTCTGAACTTTCTTAACAGAGCACGCATTTTGATAATAAAATTCAATGATTTGCAAGCGTTGCTCGTTAGTAAGTCTATTCATGATGAAATGTCAAAGCATACTGAGCATCTTTCTCTTTGACACCATGTCTGAAATCCCACGTGATCTGTCAAATACTAATGCATGAAAATCCTAACCTCAAAAAAATCACTCTATAAATGGTGGTAATTTTTTGTTCAAAACTTGGCAGAAAATGATAAAAATTATTCGAAGGAGTTCAGCTAAAATAGTGCATATCGACAAACACATTACTTTGACTGTGTGTGAGTGCTTGCTAATAGGAGGTTTCCAAATTATTCTTTTAGATTTATCTATATCCACGAAAAGAAAATTAAATAAATAGATAAATAAATAAATGACAGAGGCGGATAAAATTAACAGGCTTTTTCGCGTGCGAAGCAGCGGGTACTGCTAGTAGTATGTAAGAAAGAAACTGAAAGTTGCTGCGACTCTTGATTCCCGGGCCGAAAATTTTCTATTTGCACTACAAACCTCCAATAAAAAATTTGATGTCAATCGGATGACGCGGGTCTGCGCAAAATTAATTTCCATTGTAACAAGCCATAAATGGTCAAAATATGTAGAACAAGAAAAATCGGCGCTAAGGCCGTGCCGAACTTTATATACCCTCCACCATGGATTGCATTCCACAGAGACTGTCGATTTTCGTAGAAGTGCAGTAATATTACAGGAAACTATAAATTGTTTTAATATAGCCAAACCAAAAAAAATACAAATATTAAAAAATAAACCACGCTTTTAAGGCAAGGTTTGCTTACATATCGAAATAATACTTCAAGTCAATTCAAACAATAAATATTCTTTTATTTGCATTAAAAGCTTAAATACATACATAAATATTGGTAGTTAGTGGGTGTTTCAGTTGGTTGTATTCCCATTCTTTTTTTATTCAAAAAGTACATATTTTGAAAATCCATTATCTCAGGTACATGTGCAAAATAACCTAACTTCATGATTCAACTAATTTTTGCCGTAAAAGTTAAAAGTACGAATTTGAAAAAATATTTTAGTTTGCTTGTCTATGCAGTCAGAGCAATGTATACAACGAATTCCATGATTCTAGCTGCGGCCATTTGGTTGGTACCATTTCACCCCTTTAAGAGTAAGACTTTCCAAAATCTGCGCAATTAGGGGGATGTACATTAGAGCGTACCAGGTTACAAGTAAAAAAAAAAAGTTCGCCGTACACCTTCGAATATGAAGTATTATTGAAAGGTAGTTTCAAAAAAATTTTTTTTATTTTTTTATGCCGAACGTAGGGGTCGCGCTTTTACATTATTCTATATAACTTCTGCATTTATAAACGGATTTTAAAGTGTGATACATCGATGTTTTTGTCCGATTTTTTTGTCTTTGAAGTCATTGAGCTCAAACATGATTCATGATTTTATGCGAGCTTTAATTTTCGATTATTAGAGTGGTACATTAGGGTAGTAGCAACTGAGAAATGATGGGTAAGTACCAGAAGGGGGTGCTTGAGCTCAATGACTTCAAAGACAAAAAAATCGGCCTCGTCGAGACAAAAACATCGATGTATCACACTTTAAAATCCGTTTATAAATACAAGTTATATAGAAAAATGTAAAAGCGCGACCCCTACGTTCGGCATAAAAAAATAAAAATTTTTTTTTTGAAACTACCTTTCAATAATACTTCATATTCGAAGGTGTACGGCGAACTTTTTTTTTGAGGTACGCCCTAATGTACATACCGAATTTCATCATTCTGGCTGTAGTCATTTAGTTGGTACTATTTTTATCCCTCTGTACCCATTGTATCCCTTGAAAGTACGAATTTGGAAAAAAACCTTTTATTTTTCGAGTCTACGCAGTTAAAGCAGTCTATTCTCCGAATTTCATGACTCTGATTGCGGTCATTTGGTTGGTACTATTTTTATCCCCTTTTTCCATTTTATCCCCAAAAAATACGATTTTCGAAAAATCCAATCAGAGAAATGTATACACCGAATTTCATTATTCTAGGTACAGCCGTTTGGTTGGTATCATTTTTATCCCTTTTAAATAAATATATTTTAGATTATCTTTCAAAAAAGTGGACAAATTTCAAATCGGTTGACATTTACCCGCGATTAAAATTGTGTTGTTTTAAATTAATTTTACATTTATAAGGGTCACTTTACGTGGAGTCACCCATAAGCAAATTTTGCTCTGTCAGTGAGAACTAAATATTTTGGAAACGTTGCACTTTCTTCTTCAAAATTATGCGTTCTTACGAACAAAACGTACAATGAAATGCGTATTTCGTCAATGTAACTTGATCGAATTGCTGGAATTTGAATGTATTCAAAAGTGTTTTATTTTTGTTTCCAAAAACCTATAGAAAATATCACTTATATGCGAAATGACAATGAAAATGTTACCATTAAATAAGGAATATTCTATTGGATAAAAGTAGCTAAAACAATAAATTCGTTTTGTTCAAATGTTTTACCAATGTTTCGCAATTACTATTATCTGCATCTTCGGCGACGTAGTTTCACCGCTCTTGTCCGTCGTTACTATTGCCCTCTAGATAGGATAAAACATGTGTCTGTGGGAGAGGTACATTTCAACCGTTTAAAAATAACGATAATCTATTACATCTAGATGGGAAGAGTGCCCACCAACTCGTTATTACACGGCGAGGCGTAGGATATCACATAGTCAACCACGCACCACTCACCACATTCCATTTGTTTTGTTTCCGTTTGGAAATTTCTGTCATTGTATTGATGATATTTTGTTAAGAGTTCTTTTGAAGTTTTTGAGCACAAAAAGGATAGAAAACTTAAACCTAAACACAGGATATTTGCCAATTCCAGATACAAATACCGACATCAACATTCACACAGCTACTCATCAAACCGGAGTGAAATGGGTGGTGGAGTGAAGCTGAGGGAGGGCAGCAGGATGTTGCGGAAGGGAGAAAAGTTTGTTGGCACCAGCCACAGTCGACCAAGCGAGTGTTATGTGTAAATTGTTTAAAAGCAAAAGTTCTGCAATCCCCAACCATCGCATCATGGTTCGAGTTACTGCTACCCAACATCCTCTGAAGGGTTGCTACGAGTCAAATCCTACACTTGGCGTATAGAGTGTGATGGGATTTCTGTACATTTACTTTGAATTGGTTATATATTTAAATTGTGTTGACAACTTTAAAAAGTCGTAATGGCAGCGCCAGTACCAGAAACAACAGCTAATACCATTCCACAATCAGGCGACAATTTCAGCCCACAACATCATCAGCT
The DNA here is from genome assembly GCA_947397865.1 of Polietes domitor. Taxonomy (NCBI): domain Eukaryota; kingdom Metazoa; phylum Arthropoda; class Insecta; order Diptera; family Muscidae; genus Polietes; species Polietes domitor. The sequence continues at coordinate 113,364,913 of OX377618.1, forward strand.
ACAACACGAAATCCTTCCTTCCCCGATCACCACAAAGATACAAAGTGCCCTAAATGTTAAAGGTTATAACAAAACAAAAAATGCTTTAAAGTGGAAATTAAATTGTGGTTTTATATTCAAATATCTCGTTCTGTTAAACAGGATACTATTATACCGCTACGACCAGCTGGACGAGTACAGGAGTTGCCAGTGTGAAGGAACATGTGCTTGAAGGCTGGATTTTATATATCACGTTAAAGAGAGTAGATAGTCTCACTAATCCAAGTTGTTTACTACTTCCCTAGAAGTGTGTTTAGGGCAGTACACCACGACCTAGTTACGACATGACAGTTTTATGACTTGGGCACATTAACGATAACTGGCCGATGGCGTATTTCGATGACCCTTATGATGATGATGATGACCAACAAAGTTAATTTTAGGTGTTTTGAATATAATACATTCGAATGCCAGCTACACGATTAATTTAAAATTTATTTCGTAAGAAGAAATATCATGATCGAATAGCTCAAATTCGAATGTGTTGCATTCAAAACAGTTGAATATCAAACAAATCGATCACTAATCAGACAACACAACAACTGAAAGTAAATTTTAGTTTATTCAAATTATTCAAACCGCTGTTGAATTCGAATATCCAGGTTTGAGATATGATATTTAAATTTGAAATGAAGAGTTTTTTATAGACACAGACATGTAGATATATAGCACCGAATGAAGAACGAATATAAAAATGTTTACCATATAATAATTTTCTGCTATCAAGGTAGTCAGAATAATAATTATTATTATATTATTTTTATTTAATTAGTATGTTAATATTGTTATATTGTTTTTCAAAAAAAGATTGCTCAGCTTTTTCAGTTCCTTCGAAAATCATAAATTCATATGACCGTAAACCTTTCGTCACGCCCTGCCGGTCACAGTGAATAAATAAAGTGGAATCGGAAAAGATTTTTGTATGGGTTCTATATCATGGACCGATGTGACCCACTTACGTGTTTCTAGTGGAAACAGTGTTCTGCCAAATTAGATTGAAATCTGCCATGGTCTATCGCTTATAGAGAGAAAAAAATTAAATCGGGAAGGACATTTATATGGATGATATGCACGTTTATACGTGAAATATAATGTGTTGTATCATGTTTGACCTAAGGTGTATGGCATCTAGAGCGAAAACGTCAAATCGGGAAGGACAATTGTTCCTGGGCTATGTCAATAACGTGATTGGCCAAATTTGAAGGAAGGATTGGAAAATTCAAACCGGGAGCGAAATTGGTATGGGACCTCCATAAAATCTGAACAGATATGGCAAAATTCACCTTACATGTTTCTATTTGAAACATAAGGTGCTGATCAAATTTGAAGCAATGCGGTTTCTATATAGAGTGGAAAAAGTCAATGGTATCGATCAAACGACCTTGAACATAAAATTAAAGAAGTAAAAAGGTGTTAAGTTCGGCCTGGCCGAATCTTATATACCCTCCACCAAGGAGTACATTCCACAGTATTACCGGTAGATTAGAGGCTTTCGACTTAACTAAGAAGTGAAGTAACATAATTTGAAAATTGTGATATTTTTAATGCGCATTACTATATTTGTTTACTATTTCAAACTTTAAGGCATATTTATGCGTACTGCTTAAAAAAAATTTCATTGCTTCATTATTATAATATTTACTAGCTGACCCGATAAAAAATTTCCTGTCCATATTTCAATTAGTTTGTTTGCGATCGTCGTGTGAATTTTTTAAAAGCAATTTCAAATGTTTGAGCAAACCTGGAATGAGAAAAATTTAGTTCTCAGTGATTATTGTATCGACGTTTGCTGGTATAGATATTCAATTTAATTACACGATCTAACTCAGATTACGCCAATGGACGTGTGTGCACGTTCGCTTAAGTGGATTTTGAACAATGTTTAGGAATACCTTTTGCATGAGTTAGATTTTTCATACGGTGAACTGGAAAAATCGACGGGGAATATAATGCAGAAGGTAGACATTTCAAAGGCGATTTTGCCACTGACACCTTCAAGCAAGTGTTTTAAATATATAGTACTTAATTTAAATGTCGTGATGTTTTCCACAAAAAGGACGTATTCGAGCAATCATTTAGTTTATTGGGTGGAGTAGGCCGTGGAGTCACTGGAGGTGTTTGGTAGAAATCACCAAAAACATTAATAGACAGCGGATTTTTATGCAAATTATATTTTTTAACATTGCATTTTTAATCGATGCAACATATGCTAACATAATATTGGTTATATCGATTTTTTGAATATTGAGATCATGAGAATCATTTGTGTGAAGTTGCCATTCAATTATAACCATTCTCTCAAAATATACTTTTGCATAAAAATCACATGTCTAGTCATTATTCGGTCTAATTTCTTCAATGACTTTATGTGAGACATCGTATATTCATACCGAGCGATCAATTTACGTTATCGCCCAACCATGATCACCGGCACAGTTAATCGACAGTTTACACTTTGGAAATTCTTTAATATGCGTATTCAACGTTCTTTAATATACTATTTGATAGCTGAATGAGCTGTTCGACCTTTTTCAACAACTTAGCTGCAATTTCAGATGAAGGCTGTAAAATTAAACTGTGCGAGAGAATCGTAGCCAAAATCTACATGATCAAAATGGTCTTATGGTTCCAACGTGATCGTCCAGAGGATAATCACTACAATTCCATCATTCAAATGTTTCATGAGTGTCGTACGGTAATTGCCGATTTAACAGCGGAGTGTACTCTCAAACTGTCTTCATCTTCGTGCTTTCCTTTAAGAAGCATTTCTTCAATATGCTATTCATTAATTTCCCCACTTCCCAGAGTCATTGCAAAAAATAATTTGGTATTAAATGAAGATTCTGAGACGATAGTCTGCGGTTGTCAACATAAATTTCTTGTTGTTTTGTTCGGCTGTAGGCTTGATTTGAAAAACAGGTGTTGTTGATTTTGATAATTTATTTGTTCCCAATATTTCGATTGAAATCTTCAATCATCTTTGACTTTTCTTTATCGCAAAATCATAACTAACATAACATGAAAATGACGCATATCCAGTACTTGAATTGAAAAAAATCTGTAGAAAAAGGCACTTTCAGTTTTTTACAGATATTCCTATTTTGCGGTCAAATATCAAAAAGTTTTTTCATCTTAAAAGCCAGTTCGGACTACCACAAATAGTTTGTAACAAAGATCAGCCAAATCTGTTCAGCCGTTCTCAAGTGATGCGATTACCAACGAACATCATTTCATATTTATTATATAGATTAATAGTCTTCTAGTGCAATAGTAATCACAAAGTGAACATGAGGTAGCAATCTTTAAAAATTTACTCTAAATATTAGGTGTATTGTCAGTCGTCATTAGGGAGAAACATTTTTCTTCAGGGCCGATTTCTCCCATATTGCAATGAAAGCATTTAATTTCATGATTCGAGATACATCCGTTTGTTGGTACTAATTTTATCCCATTTTGATCCTAAAGATACGAATCACAGCAATGTACACACCGAATTTATCTATTCTAACTGCAACCCTTTGATTGGTACAATTTTTATTCCTTTTTGCCCCATTTTCCGCGTAAAATTACACACTTCGAATGTTTATGTTTTTTATGTTTTGCGTCTACGCCGTCAGATAAATGCATACACCAAATTTCATGATTTTCAGCGGTTTGGTTGGTACCATTTTTATCCCTCTTTTCCATTTGTATCCCTTCAAATTCCGAAAAATCTCTCTATTTTACGTGTCTACGTAATTATAGGGAAGTACACACTGAATTTCATGCTTCTAGCTGTTGTCGTTTCATTGGTACCATTTTTATCCCCTTTGTCCCATTTCACCCGCTATTTCTTTTTTGTACTTTTTAGTGATTACGCGTTACTAGAGCAAGGTACGAAACAAATTTCAAGTGTATAAAAATCAGTAATTTTCAAAAAAATTGCTTAAATGATCAAAATATCAGAGGTAATTTCAGTCTTTGTTAGGGAAAAAATTTCCCCCTGGGCCGATTTCACCCACTTTCAATCACAATCGATCTGCAACCATAAAACACACACGGACATGACTAAATCGTCTTACAGAATATATATTTGAATATTTCAAGGTGTTACAAACGGAATGGCAAAGTGAATAAACCCCCATCCTGGAGTAATCAAATACAATTTGCAATTCAGAAATGCAAATTGAGAAAACAAAAATTGAAAATGTGGAAATGCAAATTAAAATTGAAAACAGAATTTAATGTTAAGAAAATACAAACCGTAGAGGATTTGCCTAAACACATGGAAAACACTCCAAATTCTATGCCAAATATCCGGTTTGAAGTTCCCTTTAAATACTTGGTCAACTCATTTGTTGACCCACTTCTTATTAATTAACAGAACTTTACATATACTTTAATTATAAATGTTTACTCTTGTCTTAGAATAACGTATTGGTTTTATTATTCACGTTTATAAAAAATGTTCCATTTAGTTAATTAGGAATTCTTAATTTTAGCAGACAGTGTATGAACTTTAATATTATTTATCTCAAATCTATAAGGATTCAGCTGCGACTATTTAAAAACGTCAATTTGCCACTTGAGATTGACATAATCTTGAGATTCAGATTGAGTCTTCTAATATATATTTTGAAATATATGTGTGCAGCTAACATTTCATATTACAAAACAATTTTTATATATATAATTTAATTAAATTTGTAGATAAAACATAGAGAAAATGATTTAATTTGCATCGTATTACTTTTGATTTTAAGTAACAAATTTAAATCCCTTGGTAATTATGGTAATTATGTTTAAATAAATAAATTTCATTAATAATCTAGTTTAAATAAATAAAATATTATCTTTATTGATAATTGATTCATGAACCAAAGTTCAAAGTGATGATTTTAAGTTCTTCGAGATTTGATTTGGTGATTTTTTAGCTATTATCTTTTTGACAACACTGGTTTAAACAGCTGACGCACGTTTCGTGTTTTGTTTCACTGTCAAACATCTTTGGACATTAAACCACCAACACGCTTACGTAGAGTGCGAACTGATGGAAATATCGCAGCTGTATCGGCCAGTGTTAATGATGACCATCAATTATCGATTCGTCGCCGTTCGCAGCAATTGGGCCTCTGTTACTCAAAAACGTGGAAATGCCAAAATTGGACTAAGCGGATGGACCATTTCAGGCGCAGTCAAGGTCAACATTATGAAATAATCTTCAAACATTAAATTATATGGACCGTACTATCGATTCTAATAAAGATTTCATTCATTTTTCTGAATTTTATGTGTATTTTTTTGAAATCTTTCCTATAGCTTTTAAAAATCACCCTTTACAAGGTTCTATATTGTACATAGAATAAATGAGCATCAAAGTTCTATCCAATTTTCGGATAATAAAATTCTAGAAAACCAGAATTTGTATATCCATATTTCATAGGATCCTAGCTTCTTTTATCGTCCATAATCGTCCATACTTCTGTTGTATATAAGAGAACGGACCACATATAACATTTTATGAATCGTATCTTTTTTTGTAATGTTATCATGGCTTGCCAGTATTTTTGGTATTTAATGAACGTTTTTCTTGCAATTCTATGCGACAATATATCTCTTTCGACATATCCCATTTTTCGCTTATTAAAACTCCAAAGTACTTGCATTTTGTCAGCTTTTCAATTTCCATATTTGTATACCCTTCAGTAGGATATTATGACTATGTGCATTTGTTTGTAACACCCAAAAGGAAACGAGATAAACCCAGATAGGCTTATAATCACTTTCTGAGTCGATTTAACAATTTAGATGACGTTTTGTGCTCCCCAAACCATATGTTTTGACAGATTTTGGCACAACACATTATATTTCAACAAGAAATATCTCTGGTGTAAATGAGTCGAATCGGTTCAGATTTATATGTAGCTCCCATACAAATGTCTCTCGTCAACCCAATAAACTAAATGATAGCTTGAATTCGTCCTTTTTGTGGAACACGCCAAAATTAAGGACGGTAAAGTGTTTTGAGTTGCAGAACGACGAATCTGCACAAGTATTTTCAAAACAATTGTTTGAAATTGTGAATGACAAAATCACCGTTGACATTCGACTTTCTGCATTATATTCCCCGTCGATTTTCCCACTTCACCATCCGAAAAATCTAACTCATGCGAAAGGTGTTCCTAAACGTTGTTTAAAATCTACTTTATCGAACGTGCAGATGTTTTCTGCAGTGTACTGCCGACTTAAATTCTTAAATTGTTTGCTAATCGATAATCACTGAGAACTATATTTTGCTCATATCATTTTTGTTTAAACATTTGAAATAGCTTTTCAAAAATCCACACGACGATCACAATCAAATTATTGAAATATGGACAGGAAATTTTCTATCGGGTCAGCTATTGCTGGTCATTACATGCCAAAGGCGTGCGGCAACGCCCATACAACTCAACATTTAAAACGGCCATACCTCAAGAAATATAAGAGATCTGCAGATCCGATTTGTTACATATGTTATTGGTACGGAGACAATGTTATAGTGTTGGTCGAATTCTTTAAAATAAAATTGGAGTTTTTGAATGACTATTTTGGGGACAAGGACCAGAATCATCTGACAAACCTGACTGTGCGGTGATGAAATAAGCTATCTAATTTTTTGACGTTTCCTGTGGGGACAAGTACAAAATTCATCTGGCTAGCCTGTTATACGTTAACTAACAAATCTTTTGGACTTTTTCTTTTTGCCAAACATTCTTCATTCACTCTTGTTTTGTCGAATGTGAACTAAACGTCAAATAAATAAAACATATATTTAACAGTTTCTATTGGTTTTTGATCTTTCCCGCGCTACTGAGTAATGATAAACCATTTTTACTTTTTCTATAAAACACATATTGTACCCAATTTTCCTAAAATGTGGCACAACATCTTATCATCCAACCAAAAACATTTATGGTGAAAGTGGTTCAAATTTAGATATAGCCCCAATAATAATGTTGCTCCCAAAAGTTTAACCGGATTTATATATATTATATTATTTATATATTATATTTCACATAAAAAATACATGGTGGAAGCGGGTCACATCGTTCCAGGTTTCAATATGCCCCCATACAAATGTCCTTTCTGCTTTAACATTTTTTGTTAAACCAGATACAAAATCCTTCCCGATTTCACTTTTATTACCGAATTGAATTGTATTGGGATAGAAAGTGGAGGGTATATATATAGTCGGTCCCGTCCGACTTTAGCCTTACCTCACTTGTTTTTTCTATATGTTCGGAATTTCAATTCGGCAGAATGGACTTTTGGGCAAAATTCCGAATCCCTGCACCATAGCACAGAGAAAACACAAAATGGGTATTTTCGTTACACAAGGCAAATGCTAACCAATGAGCAACATATTATGTACCACCTTTTATCTGGTAACCCTGTTTCGTAATACATTTTGTATACATTTGAACATTCCGTATTGGTCCAGTCCGACTGCGGCAGTATGTTAGGTGGTTTGTCGTCGCAGTGTCACAACGTTTCCTTTCCATTTTTTTTGATATTTTTTCGCTTCTGGTTGTCTTTGATGTTCAGAAAGTCATTTTTATGGTAATGCTTAGAAGGAAAATATATAATGGAAAAACAAGCAGAAAAGTTTTATAAGCCCGTTTAAATATTAATAAAAGTTAAAGGCAAAGCATAGCATTATTTGCGTTAAAGTAAATGCTTGATTTAAGGAAGTGTTATTTGAAAAATAATTTATTCGACATTCGCAAAGTTTTAATTCAATTTACGTCTGTTGATAACATAAATTTTAAATGGACTTTTATCGCGCCAAGAAACAATTAATTTACTTTATTTAGTTACACTTAACAAATTCAGAGGTAGGCCCGTGCAACATTAAATAGTTCATGAAGTCGTAAAATGCCAGTTTGGAGCTGGGAGCCTGAACCCTTTCCATAAATTGTGACTTCGTACTCGTCTTTTGTAGGTGAATCTTAACAACAATCATTGGAATGTGATTGGTGTATACTTACATACATTTTTGATTTGTAAAGAGCTTACAATATTTGTATACCCTCACTCTGCAGAGTAGGATGGTATATATCTTTTAGGAGAGTGTAAAAGTGTAACGCATTGAAGGAGTGACATAAGACCCTAAATTTGTTTGTACAAAATCCGTTTCACGACTTTTTAAGTTGTTTGAGCCATGTCCGTCCGTCTGGCTGGATGGTATACACGATAACTCTCGAAATGAGTTAAGGAATCGATTAAGACTTTGCACACGGTAATATTTTCCCCAAACTTAGTTTAAGATCAAAGATGGGCGAAATTGTCACGCTCCTTCTGGTACCTCCCACACAAAGAGGCATAAACGTTAGTTACAATAAAACCGATAAAGCACCCATTCGGGTAATCAAAATCATTGATATTTGAAAATTGTTTATAATCCCTTTAAACATAAAAAATACGCTTTAGCTACGCCCCATCTTATACCTTCCACATAATTTTCTCTGTCTAAGGCATAATTAAATGCACCAGTGAAAGATTTATACCGGTGCCTGAAATTCATTATGACGTTATATTTGATCATGTTTCTACAGATATTAACAGATGTGGAAGCTGGGTCCAATTGGCTCAAACTGCCAGTACCTCCCACCAACATACTCCGGCGCTAAGCAAAATTTAAGTTCTTCCATTCACATGTTCTCTGAGAGTGAGGGTATACACTGAAAGAAAATGCTTCATTCCCCTAATGAAATCTTACATTGCATGAATGAAATCTGTCACTGTTTTTGGATCAACGTAGAGTTTCATTAATACAACGTAAAATGTTTCATTAAATTAACAATCAGTGAACAATGTTTCATAAGTGTTAGATTAATGTAAAGTGTCATTAATACAATGAAACATTGTCATTATGCTAATGAAGCAGGTTAAGTCAATACACTTTTCATTAACGAAATGTTCATTAATGATTTTTTGTCGTTGATTTAATGCAAATATTTCATTGCTGCATCAAAAAGAATTAATACTAAAATTACCCTTAATATTGTATATTTAGCTTTGGACCATCTACTTATAGTTTGCAGCAATTATTTGGCGCAGAATACTTAAGCTAACTGAACTATAAAATGAATGAGAATTATATCTTACTTTCTGTAAGCCACCCAAAAATAGACACACTAAAAATTATGACACATTAATAAAACCAGTTCATTCTGTTAATGAAGTGTTACATTAGGGTTAAGAAAGAGTTTCATTATTTTGTTTGTGACGGAAAAAGTAAACAAAACTGAATATAATCTGCTAAACAAGTATTGTAATAGCAAATTTAATCCTCTACATTATAATCCAGCCAAATATTCTCATAATATTATCCATTTTTGCCTCGATTTATACAAAAAAAGATTTCATTGCATCAATGAAAACCATATCGTTGTATTAATGACACACAAAATCATTAAAAATATTGTTAATGGAATATTTCATTACGGTAATGAAACATTTCATTGCATGTATGAAATATTTCTTTGCATCAATGTAAACACATTAATGAAACTATTTCATTGATGTAATGAAGCATTTTTCTTTCAGTGTATATAAGTCGGTTTAGCCGATTGACGTTTTCTTACTTGTTTTAAAGTACATAGTCACAAAAAAGGAATGGAAATTGTATGGAAATCGGTATGGTTTTTTGAAAGGAACCTTATAATTTCTAGAATGGGTATAATTTCCACAAATCTGACAATACATTGTTTGTACAGAGATTTGTACAGAGCTTAAAAAAAATTTGATTTACTTTGGATGGTTTGCTTTACGATTAGAGTAATTCTTGGTAAAGATGGGAATTTGCTTAAAACTGGTCTTGTCTAAACTTGTTTTAGGCTTATACTTTGAAATGTACTGAAGTTCTAAAATAACAAATTTATAGTTTGAAAATACTGTTTGAGAAGCTCAATTACGAATTGCCAAAACAATACAATCATGATAACTTTTTAACTTTCTTGGCAATAACTTTATAAATTTGTTTTATTAAGAAGCGTATTTCTTACTTCGAAGCAATAATATACCCCGACTTTGCAAATATCATAGCCAGATGGTCTCTATAACCGAGAGTGGAGAACTTAATCTTCCGTGTTGAATTTGAATCAACATAGGTATATTAATGATCGAGCATATAACTTGATCGATCTCAATGCTTATAACTTACATTTACTTTCTGTTTCGCTAAAAATTAAAGTGTATACAAAGCTCAATCAAATCCAAAGTTCAATAAAAATCCAAACACAAACCCATCAGACTCATCATTTTCGTTTGTAAAGGAACCACCTGTACTTACGTATTGTAACAAAATAAACGTCCCCTTGTTTCAATTTTCGTACAACAACAACCACACTAACCAGGCTTGGCACAAGAAACTAACGAATGCACCATTCTGATTGGACCGTGTTCATGGTTCTACGAAAACCACACTCAGAAAAATAACATTACTAAATCTGAGTAAAATTCATACTACAATTTAGTTCAACAATTCTACTCCAATGCAGTAAAAATTTTCTTGAAAGTAGGAAAATTAACTAAGTAAGAGTAAAGTTTCCTTCTTTCAAAGCCGTAGTAAATAGTACTATAAATAGGGTAGTAAATTTACTTAAAATATTTCTTTGGATCTAATAAAAAATTCTTTCAATTGAGTAAATTCATACTTGTGTGGAAGAGAATTTCCAAGGTGTTAAGTAAGAAAAAGACCCAGAATTTTTTTGTGTGGAAATCACTTGAAATTGTTTAGAGAATTCGTGAATAATAATCTAAGAAGCAATTCTCGTTTGTTTGCAGAGAGCATATCTTGCCTTCACAGCAATCAACTCCTTACGGCAGAGGTATAATGAAACTTTTGAGAAATATTTCATGTTGTCATTTGGTGTATTAGTTTTGCATACTCTGAAGCAAAACAATTTGTTTGCATTTTTTAGTTAAACTGAACTTATTTTAAATTCTTTTTTTTCTTGTATCAAGTAAAATGTTCCTCAGTTTAAGTAAAAATGTACTTATTTTGAGGAAAAAAAATCAGCAAAATTGTGCTCAGTTTAAGTAAATATTTACTTGATTTGAGTAAAAAAATTGTTTTAGGACATTTTTTGAGTACAAATTTACTAAGTTTCGGGAAAAATTGTACTCAAATTAAGTAAAAAACAAGTAAGGAAAAGCTAAAGTCGGGCGGGCCGACTATATAATACCCTACACCACTCCCTGCGTATGTACCTCGCTTTGATTACTAAACCCAGGTATTTCTTAGGAGCAATTTTATGTAGTTCATATAAATTATAAAGTTATTATAAATTCATCTTTAGTCAAATTTAATGAATATGGTAAATAATATCGTAATTGATCCAATTATCCGACAGACAAATACAAATTATACAGTAGTAATAGGACCGACATTTTAGAAAGGAGCCTATTACAACATTCTGGGCCTGGTCTAAATCATGGGCCTATATATTTCTCATTCACGGTAAGTATTCCTAGTTGAAAAATATCATGATCTGTAAAATTTGTAATAGATCAGAATGGGCCACATTTGGGTTATACCAAAGGATGGACATATGGGCATCACCTAAACAATTCTCATTGCAAGTCAATTCGCTAAAAAGGTGAAATCGGGAAGGATTTTAGCATCCTGTAAATGTATGTGTTTGAGAAAAAATGTTAAATCGGAAAGGACATTTGTATGTGGGTATATTGGGTATGTTTATTGGTGAAATATAATATGTAAAGTTTGGCCAAAATCGGTTAAACATTCGGGAGCAACATTTGTATGGGGGCTATATCTAAATCTGAACCGATCATACCCACTTTCAGCATAGGTGTTTCTAGTTCAATTATAAAATGTTGTGCCAATTTTAAAGAAAATCGGGTACAGGATGTGGTTTCTAGAGCGGAAAATGTCAAATCGGGAGCGACAGTTGTATGGGGGCTATATCTAAATCTAAACCAATCTTGCCCACTTTCTGCATAGGTGTTTCTAGAGTGATTATAAGATGTTGTGCCAAATTTGAAGAGAATCGGGTACAAGATGTGGTTTCTAGAGTGGGAAATGTCAAATCGGGAGCGACATTTTTATGAGGGCTATATCTAAATCTGAACCGATTTCCTCCAAATTCAATACCGATAGTCCTTGGCCAGAAAAAATAACTTCTGCCAAGTTTCATGACAATCGGACAACAATTGCGACCTGTAGAGTGCGAACAAGCTTAGATGGACAGCAGCCGGACAGACAGACATAGTTAAATCGACTCAGCTGGTGATTCTAAGCCGATCGGTATACTTAAAGGTGGGTCTAGCTCGTTTTTTTTCTTTGTGTTTCAAACATTTGGCGCGAAACTAACTTATAATACCCTAGTCCACGAAGTGGTGTAGGGTATAATTACTTAATTTGAGGAAAACCTTACTTAGATTTAGGAAAATTTCAACAAAATTTTACTTAGATTTAGTTAAAATTTACTTAGTTTGAGGAAGAACTTACTGCAAGTTTCCTTAGTTTGAGTAAATATTTACTTGATTTGACGACAATTGAACTAGAATCAATTTCAAAGCATGTACTACTTTCAAGGAAAAGTTTGAAACTTCTTATGTGGAAATATTGCTTTAGCGCTATACAAAGTTCAATTTTCCTAAATTTTAGTTCATTATACCCTACACCACTTCGTGGACTAGGGTATTATAAGTTAGTTTCGCGCCAAATGTTTGTAACACCAAAAAATAATTTAGCTAGACCCACCTTTAAGTATACGAATCGACTTAGAATCGCCAGCTGAATTTAACGATGTCTGTCTGTCCGTCCGACTGCTGTCCATCTAAGCTTGTTCGCACTCTACAGGTCGCATGAAATTTGGCAGAATTTACATTTTTTTGGCCAGGGACTATTGGTATTGAATTTCGAGGAAATCGGGTCAGATTTAGATATAGCATCCATACAAATATCCCTATAATTTACACTATTACTGCTCTAGAATACACATTTGACAAATTTTCAGGATCGTGTTATATTTGAACTAGAAACAGCTCACGGAAAAGTGGACCACATGGGTCTATGTTTTGATATAGCCCCCATACAAATATACATCCCATTTACAATATTACTGCTGTGATAACAAAAATCTAAATAAAATTTTACTCAAAATAAAAAATTCTCTTTTAAAATTGTCGCCAAAAGCAATATCAATGTGAGTGTGAAAACAAATTTTGAAAAAAAAATTTTGTGTTTAAAATTTTTGATTTAGCCTGGATAATTATCCAGTGTAAGTCAAAATGATGGATATCGAGGCTAAGTCCAATAAAGTCGACACAAAACATTTTTTTGAAAATTTCTTTTGATACATATATTTATATTGTAGTTGGCGACAATGTGAAAAAATATTTTTTTTATTTTGAGCAAAAAATTTAATTTTTATAACCGTTTTTGTTATCGCAGCTTGTTATCCCGGCTTAAAGAAAAACAGCCCTAATGTTACATTTATACTAGAAACACGTATTTTGAAAGCCAGCTATATAGGCCAATATTTTGAAATAGCCCCCATACAAATGGACCCTCAGTTTACACTATTATCGCTCTAGAACGCACATCTTACATTGGATCTTGATAACATTTTGCATATCATGTTATATTTCAATAAAGAAGACCTACTTTGAATGTGATTTATAAAGGCCCACTTTTCAATGTAGCGCCCTTACAAGTGGGCCCCATTTGAATTATTACCTCTCTAGGACCCACATTTACAATCTGAAGTTTTTCAAATTTTGAGGATTATATTAATATTTTACATACTAAGAATACCTACTTTGAAAGTGATCTATATGGGCCACTTTTTAATGTAGAGCCCTTAGAAATGGCCCCCATTTTTATTATTACCCCTCTAGGACCCACAATTTACATCGAAAGTTTATCAATTTTGCATTTTGTATTATATTTCAACTAAGAAGACATATTATGAAGGTCAAATATATGGGTCCATATTTTGGTATAACCCCCATACAAATTGGGTCCCCATTCTACTCTATTACATCTCTAGAACCCACATCGTGCATTAGATCTAATAAATAATTTTTCATATCATGTCATATTTCAACTAAGAATACCTACTATGAAAGTGATCTATATGGAACCACTTTTTAAAGTAGAGCCCTTACAAATGGCCCCATTTTAATTTTTTCCCCTCAAGAACGCAAATTTTACATCTGATTTTATTTTTCACATTTTGCAGATTATATTATATTTCATCTAAGAATACAAAGTCAAATATATGCGTCCATTCTTTGGAATAACATTAATGGGGCCCCATTCTACTCTAATACAGCTCTAGAAACTACGTCTTACATCGGATCATGATATATTTCAACTATGAGTACCTACCGTGAATGAGAAATATATAGGCCCTTTCAAATGTCGGCCCGATTCATCCTATTACTACTGCATAATTTGTGTTTGTCTGCCGGACTTGGAATAATTATCATATTATTACCATATTCGTTAAATATGACTAAAGATGCACTCAGAAAAAAATGAACCCTATGACGAGTTAAAACAAGTAATGAAATGCTAAAGTCGGGCGGGCCGCTATATAATACACTACACCACTCCCTGTGTATATTAAATTTACTTCAAATTAATTTTTAGTCTTATTTAACGAATACGATAAATAATAAAGTAATTGATCCAATTTTCCAGCAGATATTTCTAGTAAAGTAAATAAAGGGTGATTTTTTAGCTATTATCTTTTGGCAACACTGGTTTAAACAGCTGACGCACGTTTCGTGTTTTGTTTCACTGTCAAACATCTTCAGTTTGGTCTATAATTTAACCATGAATCGTCTTACAAACGAACAACGCTTGCAAACTATTGAATTTTATTATCAAAATGCGTGCTCTGTTAATAAAGTTCAAGAAAGCCGAAGATCCACTTCTTTACCGAAAAATCGTGTTCAGCGACGAAGCTAATTTTTGGCTCAATGGGTACCTAAATAGGCAGAATTGTCGATTTTGGGGTGAATATCAGCCTGAAGCATTGCAAGAGCTACCAATGCATCCAGAAAACGTCACAGTTTGGTGCGGTTTATGGGCTGGTGGCATCATTGGACCGCACTTCTTCAAAGATGATGCGAATCGTAACGTAACTGTGAATGGTGAGCCCTACCAAGAGATGATATCCATCTGTATTTGCCCAAAATGAGCTTGACTTGCATGACATGTGGTTTCAACAAGACGGTGCCACATGCCACACAGCACGCGCAACAATGGACTTATTGAGAGGCGAGTTCGGTGAACATTTTATTTCACGTTCGGGACCGGTCAATTGGCCGCGTAGATCGTGCGATTTAACGTCTTTAGACTATTTTTTGTGGGGCTATGTTAAAGCTCATGTCTATACAGACAAGCCCGCTTCAATTGACGCATTTATTGAAGCATTTATTCGTGAGATACCGGCCGAAATGTTGGAAAGATTATGCCAAAATTGGACTAAGCGGATGGGCCATTTGAGGCGCAGTCAAGGTCAATATTTGCATGAAATAATCTTCAAACATTATATTACATGGACCGTACTATCGATTCAAATAAAGATTTCATGCATTTTTCTGAATTTTATGTGTTTTTTTGAAAAGCTTTCCTATAGCTTTTAAAAAATCATAAAGGGTGAACATGATCTGGAAAAATTGATCAACATCGAATGATAAATACAGATTATACAGCGGTAATAGGATTAATCGGACGGACATTTGAAGGGGGCCTATTACAACACTTGAGGCCTGTGTCAAAACATGCGACTATATATTTCTCATGCATGGTAGGTAAGGAAAGACTAAAGACGGACGGAGCCACTATATGATACACCCCACTTTCTATCTCATTATAATTCAATTCGGTAAAAAAGTGAAATTGGGAAGGATTTTTGAATCATGTAAATGTATGTGTTTGGCAAAAAATGTTAAATCGGAAAGGACATTTGTATGGGGGTATATTGATACCTGGAATTATGGGACCCGCTTTCACCATGTATGTTTATTGGTGAAATATAATATGTAAAGTTTGGCTAAAATCGGTTAAACATTTGGGAGCAACATTTGTATTGGGGCTATATCTAAATCTGAACCGATCTAACCCGCTTTCGCAGTAGGTGTTTTTAGTTGGATTATAAGATGTTGTGCCAATTTTAAAGAAAATCGGGAACAATATGTGGATTTTAGAGCGGAAAAAGACAAATCGGGAGCGACATTTGTATGGGGGCTATATCTAAATCTTAACCGATCTTACCCACTTTCAGCACAGGTGTTTCTAGTTCGATTATAAAATGTTGTGCCAAAGAAAATCGGGTACAATATGTGGGGCTATATCTAAATCTTAACCGATCTTACCCACTTTCAGCACAGGTGTTTCTAGTTCGATTATAAAATGTTGTGCCAATTATAAAAAAAATCGGGTACAATATGTGGATTTTAGAGCGGAAAAAGACAAAACGGGAGCGACATTTGTATGGGGGCTATATCTAAATCTTAACCGATCTTACCCACTTTCAGCATAGGTGTTTCTAGTTCGATTATAGAATGTTGTGCAAATTTTAAAGAAAATCGGGTACAATATGTGGATTTTAGAGCGGAAAAAGACAAATCGGGAACGAAATTTGCATGGGGTTTATATCTAAATCTGAACCGATCTTACACATTTTCAGCATAGGTGTTTCTAGTTCGATTATAAAATGTTGTGCCAATTTTAAAGAAAATCGGGTACAATATGTGGTTTCTAGAGCTAAAAAAGTCAAATCAGGAGCGACATTTGTATGGGGGTTATATCTAAATCTGAAAATGTCTGATTATAAAATGTTGTGCCAAAGAAAATCGGGTACAATATGTGGGACTATATCTAAATCTGAACCGATCTTACCCTCTTTCGGCATAGGTATTTCTACTTCGATTATAAAATGTTGTGCCAATTTTAAAGAAAATCGGGTACAATATGGGGTTTTAGAGCGGAAAAATACAAATCGGGAACGAAATTTGTTTGGGGGTTATATCTAAATCTGAACCGATCTTACACATTTTCAGCATAGGTGTTTCTAGTTCGATTATTAAATGTTGTGCCAATTTTATAGAAAATCGGGTACAATATTTGGTTTCTAGAGCTAAAAAAGTCAAATCAGGAGCGACATTTGTATGGGGGTTATATCTAAATCTGAACCGATCTAACCCACTTTCGGCATAGGTATTTCTAGTTCGATTATAAAATGTTGTGCAATTTTAAAGAAAATCGGGTACAATATGTGGATTTTAGAGCGGCAAAAGGTAAATTGGGAGCAACATTTGTATGCGGGCTATATCTAAATCTGAACCGATTTCCTCCAAATTCAATACCGATCGTCCTTGGCAAAAAAAAAATAACTTCTGCCAAATTTCAGTGCGAACAAGCTTTAATGGGCAGCAGACGGACAGACAGACATCGATAAATCTCCACCAATTCGTGGACTAGGGTATTATAAGTTAGTTCCGCGCCATATGTTTGTAACATCGAAAAATAATCGAGCTAGACCCACCTTTAAGTATACGGTTCGGCTTTGAATCACCTGCTGAATTTATTTAACGATGTCTGTCTGTTCGTTCGTCTGCTGTTCATCTAAGCTTGTTCGTAATCTACAGGTCGCAATTGATGTCCGATTGTCATGAAATTTGGCAGAAGTTATTTTTTTGGCCAAGGACGATCGGTATTGAATTTGAAGGAAATCGGTTCAGATTTAGATATAGCCTCCATGTCACTATTACTGCTCTAGAATACACATTTTACATGGGTTCATGACAAAATTTTCAGGGTCGTGTTATATTTGAACTTGAAACAGCTAATGGGAAAGTGAACCACATGGGTCAATATTTTGATATAGCCTACATACAGAATGTACCGATTTACACAATTATTGCTCTAAAATGCACATTTTACATTGAATCTTGATTAAATTTCCCACACAACGTTACATGTAGACTGTAAACACCTATTTTGAAAGCCAGCTATGTAGGCCGATGTTTGGTAAAGCCCCTATACAAATGGGGCCCAGTTTACATTATTATCGGTCTAGAACCCACATTTTGCATTGGATGTTGATAAAATTTTGCAGATCATGTTATCTATATATATATAAAACAGAGTGGCGTTAGTTACTACGCTTATAACTCAAGAACGCCTGGACCGATTTCAATGATTCGCACCAATTCTCCGGCCAAACAAGAAGAATACCCAAGAAAATTCCCGAAATATCCCCGATTTATATGGAGTGATTTTACGACGCCATCTTCATGATAGATGACGTTTATGTTTGAAGTTCCTGGAGAATCGCCGGGATTGTACTGTCTCAGTGGCAAGGTTAAATTACCACCATTGCCTTTAGCACCAGAGCCATTGCATTCTTTGCTTCATGACGAAAGACCAGAATCACTTCATTTTCTATTGAATACACAGAAATATAACGGCTGCTTTTAAATGACTTCATTTGGAGCAGATATTATTGACGAACGCGGATTCAATCCGACATTCAAAGTTATAAAATAACCCATCATTTCCTTTTCATGCACATCATTGAATCTGCAGAACCAATGCCAAATTCACCACCGAATTGGATAATTGATACCGCTTGAATACGCCCAACATATTTTTTTCAAATCTACTTGATGGGAAATTCGGAAAATCAACTTGATCAGCCCGTACAAACAAACCGGAAAGGAATTCTTCGAGATCTGCAGCAGGTACTTTATGAACACCATGCACTGGTTCGGTTATTCAAAACTGCGTTGAATCGCATGCCAAGTGATGACTATAAACTCTTGATCAAAACGACCTGCTGGGACACACGAACGTCAATGAACCGCTCATACAATTGATAAAGTTGCAGTTGTGGTTGTTGTCGAAAATCAGTAATCACGGTGATAATATCGGTAGAATAATCATACTCAAAGTGAAATTAAATGATTTCTTGGTCGATAACTCTTGGGCTGTTCCGCATTCGCCACTTCTTTCCCAAACATTGAAGGCACATTATAAAGTGGAATATTGCAATTCAGTGAAAACATCCAGCACATCTGCAAATATGTAACGAAAGATAGTTACGCTTTTGGTCTTCAAGCTCCTGACCGCAGTGCTGAAATCACGCGTTATCAAGTTGGTCGATACATAAGCTGCCATGAGGCGATTTGGCATATATTCTCATTTTCCATTCACGAACGCTATCCGACTGTTATACATTTGGCAGTGCATCTGGGAACGGTCAACGAGTTTATTTCACTGCAGCAAATGTTGCTCAACGTGCTCAAACGCATCAGCGGAAACATTGACCAGTTTCTTCTCGATTTGTCAAAGTGATCCATTGGCACGTACGTTACTTTACTCTGAGATGCCGCGTTGTTACCTTGGAATGCTTCATCGAAGAAATGTCAACGTCCAAAACAAGGCGATGTAGTTCCTGGTCACCCGGATGTGCGTTCTACTGAAGCTCTTGGCCGTAGCGCCCACTATCTACCAATATTTATGTTATTTAAGCTGTTTGAAAGTATAAATATAAGAATATTTATTTTTTTAATTGACTTGAAGTATTATTTCGATATGTAATAGGTTTATAAGCGTGGTTTGAAATAATAAAAATATTTTATTTATTTATAAAATTATTTTTTCAATTTGTATTTGTTTTGGTTTGGCTATATTAAAAACATTTTATTTCCCAGGAATACTACTGCACTTCTAAGAAAATCGAATGCAATCCATGGTCGAACTTAACGCCGTTTTTACTTGTTATCATTTAATAGTTCATATATTATTATTCACATTTTTTCAAATAAATATTACATCTTCTTTAAATATTATCATACTTTTCTATGCAGAAAGAAGTCCGCGGAGTCAGCTGTTTAAATCTAAATCAAATTTGAAGGCAAAACAACGTTTGCCGGGTCAGCTAGTCTATATATATATAAATGAGAGTGGCGTTAGTTACTACGCTTATAACTCAAGAACGCATGGACCGATTTCGATGATTCGCACCAATTCGGCCAAACAAGAAGAATTGCAAAGAAAATTCCCGAAATATCCCCGATATATAGGAGTGATTTTACGAAGCCATCTTCATGATAGATGACGCTTATGTTTACGGTGCATTGAAGTTCACTGTAGAAACTCCTGGATTATGCTGCCTCAGTGGCAAGGTTAAATTACCACCATTACCTTTACCACCACAGCCATTGCATTCTTTGCTTCAAGTCGAATGGCCAGAAACACTTCATTTTATATCGAACGGGTGCTTTCAAATGACTTCATTTGGAGCAGATATTACTGATGAACGCAGATTCAATCCAAGAAGGTCGGTGCAATGAAATCTCCAAGAAGGTCAGCGCAATGAATTTTTACGCGTACCGTTTGATGATTCCCAGAAACGGAGCGCCGATTTGGCGTATATTCTCATTTCCCATTTGCGAACGCTATCTGACTGTTACTAATTTGGCAGTGCATCTGGAGAACGGTCAACGAGTTTATTTCACTGCAGCTAATGCTGCTCAACGTGCTCAAAATCCACCAGCGACAACATTGACCAGTTTTTTCTCGAAAATTTCAAAGTCGAAAGCAAAGCGATGTAGTTCCTGGTCATTCGGATTTGCGTTTTACTGAAACTCTTGGCCGTATTTATACAGTTTATCCATAGAATGATGAATGCATTTACTTGCGACTCATCATTCACTTCGAAATAACCATGGTGTAGTGTTGCCAACATTTCGTGCTGCGTGTCTGGAGCTCAATTTGCTTGAAAGCTACTGTTTTTGCATTCCCAAATAAAATACGCATATTATTTGCGATCATTATTCGAACATATTTTCCATCAAATCCGCGTGAACGTGAATGCGACACAAACGCATTAAGCCAATTGGTTCGAGCAATCGGCAAAGAACAAGGATCACTTAAACTGGACAATTCAAAATCAAATCGTTAGTTCACTGCATCGAGTTCGTGTCCATTCAGAGAATTGAGATGAATGAAGAGATGCACAACCAGGCTTTGGTTTTGATAGAAGGCATGTGTTACCTCAGAGTACAGCAGTTTGTTAGTCAGGTTAGGAATGTCATAGCCAGATCTTCGACCATATGACCCTTTTGAACGTTGTTTCAGTTGTCACCATGCTTTGCAACATCAATCAATCAAAATTATGCAACGGAACGCGTTTAGTGGCCACAAAACTCACGAGCAATAAATCACATTGAGTTTTTGTGACCACAGTCTGTAGAATGAATGTTTTTCACATGGTCAACTGTATGTCGCATGTTCCCGTGTCGGAAAACCATCCGCTTTGATCGTTTTCGCACCTGACATCAAAAAAATATTGTTTATTACAGAGTGATTCAATGAGGGAAAATACAATTCAAAATCGACACGACCGTAACCCATCCAGCAAATATTTAAAAAAGAATCAATTGCAATGGAAAGTTGACCACAGATTTTCTGCAATTTGAAATGACGTACGACAACGTAAGATGAAGTTCTCCGGGTCCACTATAATGAATAACACTAACATTCTCTTAATTATGCATATACTTTTTATCGTTTAATAGTTCATATACTATTCACATTTTTTCAAATAAATGTGAATTACCTGCACTGATAAATAAATAAAATTTGAAGGCAAAACAACGTTTGCCGGGTCAGCTAGTATTTCAATAAAGAATACGTACTTTGAAAGTGATATATAAGGGACCACTTTTCATTGTAGCGCCCTTACAAATGACCCCCATTATTGTTATAGGACCCACATTTTACATCGGAAGTTTATCAAAATTGGCAGATTATATTAGGTTTCAACTAAGAAAACATACTAGGAAAGTGAAATGTATGTATGTATCCTTACTTTGGTATAATCCAAATGGGACTCCCATTCTACTCTATTACAAATCTAGAAACTACATCCTACATCGGATAATGATATATTTCAACTAGGAATATCTACCGTGAATTAGAAATGTATAGGCCCAAGTTTTGGCACAGGCTCCGAGTGTTGTTGTAGGCCCCCATCAAATGTCCGTCCGATTCATTCTATCACCACTGTATTTGTCATGATAAATTTTTCCAGATCATGTTATATTTACTTTACTCGGAATATCTGCCGAAAAATTGGATCAATTACCATATTCGTTAAATATGTCTAAAGATGAGTTTATAGTATACGGAATAACTTATTTGAACTACTTCAAATTGATCCCATGAAACACCTGGGTTTAGTAGTTAAAGCGTGGTATATACGCAGGGAGTGGTGTGGGGAATTATGTATATAGTCGGTCTCCTCCTACTACGAACAGTTTATAACAAAAATCAGATGATTAAGCGCCGTTATCAATTCGACTTTCTGATTTTTTCCTCTAAACATTGTTAAAAATCCATTGAGCGAACGCGCAGATATTTCAGCAGTGTACTGCCGACGGAATTCTTCTTGCATAACAAATTCTTTATTAACTTAATATTAATTGAATATCCGTGACCGTATCCTTAAATTTAATAACTATGAAAGCAAACGTTAATCGATACAATAATCGGTGAGAACTACATTTTTCTCATTTCAGTTTTGCTTAAACGTTTGAAATATCTTTTCAAAAACAATCTATTTGAAATATGGACAGAGAAATTTCTGTCGGGTGGGCTAATTGTGTTTTAAAATTCGTTTTACAATATGTTTTCATTATTATTAAACAAAAGAGAAAGTAGTAACATTTTCCATTATTAATTTTTATACCCTCCTCCTCCAGGTTGGTGGTATATAACATTTGTCATTCCCTTTGTAACACTTTGATCCTATAAAGTATATATGTATATTCATGATCGTCATAAAATTCTAAGACAATCTAGCCATGTCAGTCAGTCAGTCCGTCTGTTGAAAGCACGCTAGCGTCTAAACAAAATGAGCTAGGACGTCCAAATTTTCTCAGAATATGTCTAATAGTTGTAGGTCGGTTGGGGGAAATCGGTCCAGAGGGAAAATTTTGCCCTAACAAGGACAGGAAATATTCCTAATATTACTAAGTATTAAGAATTTTGAAAATATTTACTTGATATTTGGTATGCATATTCCCCTTATAGAAAAACGTGCACAATAAAGTGATTTTTATTTGTAGGGGGTAAAATGGCGTAAAAAGGGATAAAAATGGTACCTGTCAAACGACACAAGCTAGATACACGATAAATAATATCATCGGCTTATTAAAGTGCAACTTTGCTTCTAACATATATGGTGCAGCGGATACATCCGGGTAAACAAAGTTATATTTCAAGAAATACAGGAACGACTAGTAAATATACACGTAAAAAACAACACACCTTATCACAGTGCGTTGCTTTTTACAATAAAAAATTATTTTTTTTTTAATTTTTGATTAATTTACATATTTGTGTTAGTATTTTGTAATTTACAAAATATTTTGTAGCTTGCGCCTTTTCATTTTACAACAGATGTGTTTTCGTTATTACTTTATGTTGAAATATCAGAAATAAAACAAGAGGAAAGTAGTTACTTTGGCAGCATGGATTGAAAAAAAGGACATTTTGCTTATAGAAATTTTGCGATGATGTTGATGGGTGACAGCAGGATATCCAATTCTGTTGTCTCCCTTGAACATCGTCGTAATGTGGGATGTGTATCGCTGTTTTATCGATTCTTTTATGGTGTTTGTTCCTCGGATATTCGTGATCTCATACCGGACGTGAGGACGTTGGGTAGAGATACGCGACTTTCAAGTAACTCTCACCCATTTGTTGTCGATTGGACAGCTGGCCGCACTACACATTACAGAATGAATTCGTTCTTTGCTCGCGCAACTCGTATGTGGAATCGACTTCCGGCAAATATCTTTCCCGCCAATTATGACATCCTGAGATTCAAAACAGATGTCAAAAAGTACTTCTCCCTTTTTCCTCCCCCCTAACCCTTATCTTCCTTTTGCCAACGCAATTCACTGCATTTATAGGGGACATCCCCTGAGTGTTGGTTCATTGAAAAAAAAGTACATTTTTAATATTTCCCAATTTTGTTCCAGCGTATACCATCCCATTTGTAAATGTCAAACATAAACCTGAGAATAAAAGTGAATGTAATTCTACGGCTCAAAGACAAAGTAATCGGTAGTTCAAATTTAAAATGTTACATGGCCCACCCTATATATGTTGAATGTGTATCTCATCGTTCCATGATGTATGACCGGAGTTGTCAGATTTTTTAGCGCATCTATCGCCTAATCAATAGTTCGCCAAAACCAAGCATCTTCATTTTTTGTTAAAAAATCGACATATTCAATTTTATATTTATATTTTGTTTAAAAAAATATATTTATTCCAATGTATTAAAAGTATAATATTCTCTAGTATAAACTATTAAGGGACATTAACATTTAAAAAATATATTTTAAATAATGGTAAATTATATAACAATTTAAAATCAAGTATTACATTTCAAGATGCTAAAACTAAGTACATAAATTAATACTGTTATATACTTGAATCTTATCTGCTTCATTTTGTTTTTCTGGAACTTCTTACATTATATTGGAATTGAATCTTATACAATTTCATGAGTCGGTGTGAAAGAATAATAATATAATTCTTTAAAGAGCGTCCAAAAGCTCAAATTGGATCTTATTCCGCAAGTTTTGGTACAATTCATTATTGCGAATACCTTTTCGACACAGGCATTACTGGTTGGAATAACTAATATATTAAGAACGCCAAGTGATATTTCTTTAAAGTGGTATGTTCCTGCTGCATCATGGCAATCAAAAACTTTTGGCCAAAAGTCAAGTAAATTTGTTGGAATTTCATCATTAAAATAATCAGTCCAATTTATAAAATGTAATTTTCCCCACTGATTTTTATACACATCTTAAGATGCGCTTGGGTCCATAAACTATTTTAAGACTTCTCGGACAACCGTAAATTTTGTTTGAAAATTGTGCTTAAGTTTTAATCATATCTTTTAAAGGATGTTTTAAATATGCAAAACAATTTTCAGTATACGTGTTTCTTCTACATCCATTTGTACGATGTTCGACTTCAAAATCCAATGAAAAATTTACAGTGTCTAGAGACATAAAAGAACTTTATGTATCTATGTTAGAGCTTAGTCCAACTAAACAATAATCAATATTTTGAGTTGTCTTTAAAACTGAGGGCTTAAAAATTTTAGATGCAAATGGAAGAAGCTTCCAGCATCCATGCTGTTGGATTGTAATTCCAAGTTTAAATGATTAATTTCGTTTACAAATATTAAAAAATCATGTTTTTTCGTCACGAATTTCATTATAATTATTTTGGGCCGTTTGATCCTTTTCGACGGTAGATATTTGTGAGAAATGGTACTTTAGCCCAACCCACTGCTGCAAAATTCATTATGTTTCTCTATAAAATACCAAAAATGTGAATTTTGAATCACATATAAAACGACAAAATACAAAAAATCGCTGAAATAATAAAAACATAGAAATAAACTACAATTTCCTAAAAATTAGCCAACAATTTAGAAGTTTGTCGTCATTCGTTTCATGTTCTTACATTCCTCCCGGTTCTGATGTTTCATTTTACACCAAACATGTTTCCGCAATTAAATTTGCTTTCCAAACTTCTACTAGAATATCACGTCTAATTTTTCTTGGTGATTTTCACCTACCTGTAATCATATGGAATCAGTTATTCGACTCGAATGTTCTAGTACCTGTTGTTGCAAACAACTGTATTAAAGAATGCATTGAATCATTGTTAGATTATGGACTGTTTCAAGTCCAACAACAACTTTTTGGTAAACTGTTAGATCTAATTTTTGTTAGCCAGCCGTCGGAAATTTCGCTGAACTCGTTTCATCCGGTGACACTCCCTGAATATCGCTATCATCCTACAATTGATTTAAAAATTATGATTCCTTCAAACGCTTGTACTAACACTTCAAAATGTATTAAGAGTAAACAAGTAAGAAGGCGTTTAGTTCGGCCGGGCCGAATCTTTTATACCCTCCACCACGGAGAGCATTCCACAGTATTACCAGCAGATTAAAGGATGTCGACATAGAAATACAGAACCATATTACGAAAATTGTGATATGCTTATGCACATTACTATATTTGATTACTATTTCAAACTATAATGTATACTTATGCGCACTGTTTAAAATCTACTACTATAAATAAATACAATGCTGTAATTGTAAAAGTGAACATGCCGAAAATATTAGGCGATTTTCAGTCGCCATTAGGGAGAAGCATTTTCAGATACAGACAAAGTGACTGCATTATTTTGATAAGAAAAGTACAAATTTTAAAGATATCCCCATTCGCCCCATTCTCCGCCCAAATATACAAATTTGGAAAAAAAACCTTTTTGTTTCGAGTCTTCATAGTCAGACCACCGAATATATACACCGAATTTCATGATATCAACTTCACCGGTTTGGAAGGCCCCATTTTTATCCCTCTTTTTCAATTATATCCCTTAAAAGTACGAATTTCGAAAAATCCCTCTATTTTATGTGTTTATGCAATTAGAGGGATGTACACACCGAATTTCATGATTCTAGCTGCTGTCGTATCATTGGTACCACATTTTATCCATTTTTGTCCCATTTCGCCCGCTAAAACATTTATTTTCTTTGTGGTGCTTCCAAGCTACAAGAGGAATGTCCGCAACAAATTTCAAATGTATGAAAATCAGAAATTTAATTAAAAAGCCAAGGCTACCAATATTTTTATACTATGTATATAGAGTAAATATAAGGCAGCAATCATAAATACCATAAATATTGGAGGATGGAGAGTGTATTTTCAGCTGCAGTCATTTGGTTGGTTGTATTTCCATCTATTTTAAATTCAAAAGTATACATTTTGAAAATACCTTATCTCTCACGTACGCAGTATGAGACAACTTCATGATTCTACCATTTTTTGTCGTAAAAGCAACAAAATAAAGTACGAATTTGGAAAAAAATATTATTTTACGTGGCTATGCATGGCAACTCTGCTCTGTTACAACGTGTGAAAGTTTTGTGCTCCGTTCTAATTTGAATAAATATTTGTTATATTGCATCCATAGCTATTTTAGTGCATCAAATTCATTACTAATGCACAGATAAGTATTTTTGTGATTTAGTTTTACTTGTGATATTGTATTTGTGTGTTTATTTTTTGATAAAAAATCGTGTCTTTGGCTAAGAAATATTTCTTGACGTAACCAACAACAATTGTTTTGTGATTTCTGTGCACTTTTTTGTTATTGCTTGTAACGTTATTCTTGTTGTGCGTTCTGTCCATTTTCGTTTATTTTGTTTTTTTCTGACTGAATAGTGTTGCCATCTATCGTTTTTATACCCTACACCACTTCGTGGTCTAGGGTATTATAAGTTAGTTTTCCGCCAAATGTTTGTAACACCAAGAAATAATCAAGCTAGACCCACCTTTAAGTATACGGATCGGCTTAGAATCGCCAGCAGAGTCGATTTAACGATGGCTGTCTGTCCGTCCGTCCGTCCGTCTGCTGTCCATCTAAGCTTGTTCGCAATCTACAGGTCGCAATTGTTGTCCGATTGTCATGAAACTTGGCAGAAGTTATTTTTTCTGGCCAAGGACCATCGGTATTGAATTTGGAGGAAATCGGTCCAGATTTAGATATAGCCCCCATACAAATGTCGGTCCCGATTTGACATTTTCCGCTCTAGAAACGACATATAGTACCCGATTTTCTTTAAATTTTGCAGAACATTTTATAATCGAACTAGAAACACGTATGCAAAAATTGGGTAAGATCGGTTCAGATTTAGATATAGCCCCCATACAAATGTCGCCCCCGATTTTACATTTTCCGCTCTAGAAACAACATATTGTACAAAATTTTCTTTAAATTTTGCATAACATCTTATAATCGAACTAGAAACACGTATGCAAAAATTGGGTAAGATCGGTTCAGATTTAGATATAGCCCCCATACAAATGTCGCTCCCGATTTGACATTTTCCGTTCTAGAAACGACATATTGTACCCGGTTTTCTTTAAATTTTGCATAACATCTTATAATCGAACTAGAAACACGTATGCAAAAATTGGGTAAGATCGGTTCAGATTTAGATATAGCCCCCATACAAATGTCGCTCCCGATTTGACATTTTCCGTTCTAGAAACGACATATTGTACCCGGTTTTCTTTAAATTTTGCAGAACATCTTATAATCCAACTAGAAACACCTATGCAAAAATTGGGTAAGATCGGTTCAGATTTAGATATAGCCCCCATACAAATGTCGCTCCCGATTTGACATTTTCCGCTCTAGAAACGACATATTGTACTCGGTTTTCTTTAAAATTGGCACAACATCTTATAATCCAACTAAAAAACCAAAGGTGAAAGTGGGTAAGATCGGTTCAGATTTAGATATAGCCCTCATACAAATGTTGCTCCCGACTGTTTAACCGATTTTGGCCAAATTTTACATATTATATTTCAACAATAAACAGACATGGTGAAAGCGCGTCACATCGTTCCTGGTTTCAATATACCCCCATACAAATGTCCTTTCCGATTTAACATTTTTTGTCAAACACATACATTTACAGGATGCAAAAATCCTTCCCGATTGCAATGAGAATTGTTTGGGTGATGCCCATATGTCCATACTTTTGTATAACTTTGGTATACTACTGTATAATTTGTATTTGTCTGTCGGACAATTGGATCAATTACCATATTATTTACCATATTCGTTAAATTTGACTAAAGATGAATTTATAGCACATAAATTTTATTCATATAATTTGTATGAACTACATAAAATTGCTCCCATGAAATACCTGGGTTTAGTAATCAAAGCGTGGGACATACGCAGAGAGTGGTGTAGGGTATTATATAGTCGGCCCCGCCCGACTTTAGCCTTTCCTTACTTGTTTTAACTTATTATAGTGATTTTTTTTTACGCGATTTTACTTTTTTTATACCCTACACCACTTCGTGGTCTAGGGTATTATAAGTTAGTTTCGCGCCAAATGTTTGTAACACCAAGAAATAATCGAGCTAGACCCACCTTTAAGTATACCGATCGGCTTAGAATCACCAGCTGAGTCGATTTAACGATGTCTGTCTGTCCGTCCGTCCGTCCGTCCGTCCGTCCGTCCGTCCGTCTGCTGTCCATCTAAGCTTGTTCGCACTCTACAGGTCGCAATTGTTGTCCGATTGTCATGAAACTTGGCAGAAGTTATTTTTTCTGGTCAAGGACCATAGGTATTGAATTTGGAGAAAATCGGTTCAGATTTAGATATAGCCCCCATACAAATGTCGCTCCCGATTTGGCATTTTCCGCTCTAGAAACAACATATTGCACCCGATTTTCTTTAAATTTGGCAGAGCATCTTATAATCCAACTAGAAACACATATGCAAAAATTGGGTAAGATCGGTTCAGATTTCGATATAGCCCCCATACAAATGTCGCTCCCGATTTGACATTTTCCGCTCTAGAAACGACATATTGTACCCGATTTTCTTTAAATTTTGCAGAACATCTTATAATCGAACTAGAAACACGTATGCAAAAATTGGGTAAGATCGGTTCAGATTTAGATATAGCCCCCATACAAATGTCGCTCCCGATTTGACATTTTCCGCTCTAGAAACGACATATTGCACCCGATTTTCTTTAAATTTTGCAGAACATCTTATAATCGAACTTGAAACACGTATGCAAAAATTGGGTAAGATCGGTTCAGATTTAGATATAGCCCCCATACAAATGTCGCTCCCGATTTGACATTTTCCGCTCTAGAAACGACATATTAAACTCGATTTTCTTTAAATTTGGCACAAGATCTTATAATCAAACTAGAAACACGTATGCAAAAATTGGGTAAGATCGGTTCAGATTTAGATATAGCCCCCACACAAATGTCGCTCCCGATTTGACATTTTCCACTGTAGAAACGACATATTGTACCCGATTTGCTTTAAATTTTGCAGAACATCTTATAATTCAACTAGAAACGCGTATGCAAAAATTGGGTATTATCGGTTCAGATTTAGATATAGCCCCCATACAAATGTCGCTCCCGATTTGACTTTTTCCGCTTTAGAAACCACATATAGTACCCGATTTTCTTTAAAATTGGCACAACATTTTATAATCGAACTAGAAACATCTATGCTGAAAGTGGGTATGATCGGTTCAGATTTAGATATAGCCCCCATACAAATGTCGCTCCCGATTTGACTTTTTCCGCTTTAGAAACCACATATAGTACCCGATTTTCTTTAAAATTGGCACAACATTTTATAATCGAACTAGAAACATCTATGCTGAAAGTGGGTATGATCGGTTCAGATTTAGATATAGCCCCCATACAAATGTCGCTCCCGATTTGACTTTTTCCGCTCTATTAAGATATTATTTACCATATTCGTTAAATTTGACTAAAGATGAATTTATAGCATATAAATTATATGAATATAATTTATATAATTTGTATGAGTTACATAAAATTGCTCTCATGAAATACCTGGGTTTAGTAATCAAAGGGAGGTACATACGCAGGGAGTGGTGTAGGGTATTATATAGTCGGCCCCGCCCGACTTTAGCCTTTCCTTACTTGTTTTATTTTAACACAGTAAAGGGTGGTATTTTAGAATAATGTCGTGCTCGTATGATAATTGTAAAATTGTTTCGGACAGTGAGCGTTCCATTGAATGCTGGTCGTGTACCAGTCAATGGCATGCTAAATGTGCCGGTGTAAGTGCAAGGGTCGTGGACGCATTGTACGGGGAGAACAATGGTCTACGTTGGTGTTGCACCAAATGTAGAAAAATTGGTGTAGATTTTTACAATTTTTTCAGGACTTCTATGTCCGAGGTTGCTGAGATGGGAAAGGACCTCTGGGCGATTTATACAAGATTTGGCAAGTGTGCGTCCAATCTGGATAAATACCCACAATTGGATGAGCTTGCTAAGTCTCCGGAAGTTTCAGGCCAGAAACGTAAGAGAACGGCGAGGACGGGGTCTGCTAAGCCCTCGTCTGTGAAGTCTGGTTCACTTAACACCATTGGATCGGATGGTGTTGTTTCGGTGGCCTCGGTTGTTCCTGAGGCCAAGGCTACTGTAGTCGGCGGGTCAATCACTGTGGACGGTGATACCCCGACTTATGCTTCGGTTGCTGGGCCGGTGTCTGATGTGGCTGATCAATCGCAAAATCAGACGCCAGTTGTAGCGGGTCCTTCTCTGGCCCGTGTGAATGCGACTGGTCGGCCGGACCCAGTTGCTGTTGCCGGTGGTGTCCGTCCACATCGTTCTGGAGGAAATTCCGGTGGATTGTCCAGGGCTCCGGAAATTAAAATGGTTTTCGTTTCCCGTTTCGCTCCGGATACGACCGTGGAAGATTTAAATTGTTTCATTAAATCAAAAATTGAGGGTGACTTCCGTATGAAGACGTTTAAATTGAAGTCATCCTTTGCCCAAAGTCGGGCATTGTTTAAAATTGTTGTGTCGAGGGAAATTTTCGACAAGCTAATTGTCCCCTCATTCTGGCCATCTAGGGCTTTTGTTAAAGAGTTTGTGGATAGGGTTGACAATCTGGCGCGTCTCCCATCAATGTCAGCCACTATTCCAAAAAACTAAGCAGCTCTTTTAGTGTTGGGTATCAGAATGTTAGAGGCCTAAATACAAAGTTAAATCGTCTATTTGTTGACAGTTTCGATTTTGACTTCTCGGCTCTAGCTTTTTCTGAGACCTGGTTGAAATATTCAATTTTGGACTCCGAGGTTTTATGTGGGAAATATGTTGTCTTCCGGAAGGATCGAGTAGGGAGAATAGGTGGCGGTGTTCTTATCGCGGTTGCTAATGCATTCTCATCTGAACGCTTTATTCTGCTAGGATTTGATGACATTGAATTTATTGCAGTCCTTATTAACATGGGACGTAGTAAGTTATTTGTTACATGCTCTTACATTCCACCATCATCCGAGTTATGCGTTTACGAGAGTCATTTGAATGCAATTGGTATGGTTGTCTCCAGGGCGAGTGATTTAGACCATATTATGATTTTAGGAGATTTTAATTTACCCTCTGTATCTTGTCTTACCTTGCCAGATGCTGAGGCTTTAACACCGTTGACGTCAACTTTTGATAGGGATGATTGGCCCTCGCAAATAGTTAGACTTTTTTCTGATCTTAACTTGTGGCAGATAAATTATGCGGGAAATGCAAATGCTAGGCAACTAGACTTAGTATTTGTCGATGATCCCCATTACTTCGAAATCAGTAGAGTTCCTCCCATATCACTCCCGGAGGACAACTATCATCCTACATTGAATATATCGATGTTGTACTCTGGTGAATCTTCTCCCTCTAGTTCGCAAGGTATTCGAACCTCTTTCTGTTTCAAGAGAACTAATTTCGAAAAGCCTTATTCACTTATTCAGGATGTTGACTGGAATTCTGTTTGTAGCTGTCGTCACTATACTGATCTTGACATTGTAGTAGATAGATTTTATCACATTTTGAATGACTTTTTGTCACAATCAGTACCGAAAACTCGTGTTGGGCACTCTAGAAGACTGCCTTGGCTTTCACGTGAGTTGTCTAGCATGAAGAATTCGAGAAATAGACTTTTTAAGAAATTTAAGAGGACCGGTTTGAATTCAGATTATGTCAAATATTCCGTTGCTAGGTCGAAATATAGCATTGAGTCTCAGAGATGTTATAGGATCTACTTGGAAAAACTAAAGAATGATTTTAGGAAGAACCCTAGATCTTTTTATGACTTTGTGAATTTGAAACGTAGATCCTCAACTAAGCCGACAAGGATTAGAATGGATGGCTTAGAGTTTGGTGATGATCAGGCGATTGCTGATTGTTTTGCAAAATTTTTTGCGACGACATACTCAGAGCGATCTTATGGGTCGAGTGACGCCTACCCTTATAATATTTCTGCATTGAGTCAATTAGAAATTCCTGTTATTGATTTACCCTTAGTTTTGTCGAGTTTGAATAATCTCAAATCCACAAATAGTGTTGGCCCAGATGGGGTGCCAAGTATAATTTTGAAATTCTGTGCTAGTGGTTTGGCTATTCCGCTAACATTATTATTTAATACTTCATTGAGTTTTGGATATTTCCCTTTGGCTTGGAGGAGTTCATTCATTGATCCCCTCCATAAGTCTGGCAGTCTAATTGATGTTTCAAACTATAGAGGGATCGCTAAGTTGAGTGCTATTCCGAAGCTATTTGAGAAATTGGTTACTGAGGTTGTATCTCATAGAGTTTCTTCTATATTGAGTCCATATCAACATGGATTTCGTAAGGGCTTTTCTACTGTGACAAATTTGATTCAGTTTACTTCTCACGTTATTGATGAATTTGTTCAAGGTAATCAGACTGATGTCATCTATACAGATTTTAGTAAAGCATTTGATAAAGTGAACCACGAACTATTGTTATATAAATTAGATCGTATAGGTTTTAGCTCTAACTTCTTGAAGTGGATATCTTCGTATCTTTCAAATCGCTCTCAGATTGTAAAATTTGGTAATTCTTATTCTAGACCAATTCTGATTCCATCAGGTGTTCCTCAGGGTAGTCATCTAGGGCCGATTCTTTTCTTATTATGTATTCATAAATGACCTTCCGGGGTCTATAATTAATTCTCGACTTCTAATGTATGCAGATGATGTAAAAATATTTTTTTCTTACAATTGGCCAGAATTTTCGAACCCATTGCAGGATGACTTAGATAGTTTTGGACGCTGGTGTGACATGAATTGTATGGAACTCAACCTAAGGAAATGCAGACACATGCGTTTCTTTAGATCGAATCCAAGATTTGTCAGATATAATATTAGAGGAACTGAGCTAGAGTTAGTTGATTCTTTTGTAGACCTTGGTATTCTAATGGATTCCAAACTGAATTTCAACAATCATATTATTACTATGGTTAACAAAGCATATGGTGTTCTTGGCTTCATTAAGCGATGGGCTAAGGAGTTCTCCGATCCTTACGTAACGAAGCAGCTATTTACATCACTTGTCAGACCTATTCTGGAATATGGTTCGTAGTGTGGGATCCTCAGTATGGTATCTATATTGACAGAATTGAGTCAGTTCAGAAACAATTTTTAATATTTTCATTAAGACACTTGCATTGGAATAGTGATTTTATTCTTCCCCCTTATACTAGTAGATTGAAGCTGATCGACTTGCCTTCCTTGAAAAGCAGACGTGTTATGTTGAACACCGTGATGGTTTATAATGTTATAAATGGTGATTTCTCTTCTGACTATATTATTTCTAGGATTAAGTTTAACGTGCCATTTAGACCTTCTAGATACTATCAATTCATCCATATTGACTTTCAGCGTACGAATTACGCTTCCGCAGAGCCCATTCGCAGAATGTGTATTGATTTCAATTCATTGTGTCACATCATAGATTTCGGATTAGGAGTCGATATAATAAAGTCGAGGATTTTCTCCTGCTTGGATGTTTAGTTTGTTGTGACATGTTTACTTTACTTTAATATATTTAGTTACTAACTTTAGGAATAACTTATATTTGCATGTGATACTAATATTTTGTTTAATATTTTTGTTATGCCGGCTGTTGATATTTGATCTGTAGCCGGTGTCCACCCTCTACTGCTTAGCCGCCATGGTTCGGACTATGGTGTGTACGCTGTCCCTACGTTATGGGGACGTGGCCCTCTCGGTCGGAAGGGGCGGGTGTGAGAGGCGTTGGGACCGTTCAATATGCACTCAGAGGAATGTATATACCCAATTCCATGATACTATCTGCGGCCATTTTGTTGGTACCATTTTTATCCCCTTTTTCGCATTTTACTCCTTAAAAGTACGACTTTCGAAAATTTCATCATTCTAGCTGTAGCTTTTAGTTGGTACCATTTTTATCCATCTGCTCCCATTGAATTCCTTGAAAGTACGAATTTGGAAAAACGTTTTTTTCGTGTCACTCAGTCAGAGGTTCTAGCTGCATCCATTTCTTTGGTACCATTTTTATCCCCTTTTTCCATTTTACACCCTAAAAGTACGAATTTCGAAAATTTCCTTTATTTTGTGTGTGTACGCAGTCAGAGGAATATATACACCGAATTTCATTATTCTAGGTGCAGCCGTTTGGTTGGTACTATTTTTATCCCTCTATCCCCATTTAACCACTTAAAAGTACAAATTTAGAAAAAATACTTGTATATTATTTATCTACTCTATTAGAGGTATGTACACGCCAAATTTCGTGTTTCTATCTGTTGTCGTTTGATAGGTACTATTTTTATCCCTTTTCGTCCCATTTCGCCCCCTACAAATAAAAATCACTCTATGGTGCCCTTTTATGCTATAAAGGGAATGCGAATTGCAAATATCAAGTGAATACAAGCTATTATGTTCAAAAAACATGCTGAAATACTCTAAATATTAGGGGTATTTTCAGTCCTTGTGAGGGACAAATGTTTCCCTCTAGGCCGATTTCGCCCACTTTCAATCCCAACGGATCTGCAACCATAACACACATTTAGGAAAAATTTGAACCTCCTAGCTCATTTCGTTCGGCCGCTATCGTGCTTTCAACAGACAGACAGACGGACATGGCTATATCGTCTTAGAATTTTACCACGACCCAGAATATATATACTTTATGGAGTTTCCGATGAATATTTTAAGGTGTTACAAACTGAATAACAAAGTGAATATACCCCTATCCTGGAGGTGGAGGGTATAAAAAGAATACTGATTTTCTAAAACAGATTACTCTAAACTCTACTCACTTTTATCTACTATTATTTGGAATGATATTCTCTCGTTCAAGGTTTTAGACGTTATGATAGATAATTTCTAGAGTGCGTTACATCAATATATTTCTAAATCAGTTCCCAAAATATTAAAACGTGATAATATTGGCCCACCTTGGAACACTAATCAATTGGCAAGAATTCCAAACGTCGATTACGTACTTTTCCAAAATGTTTGAAATTTGGCTCCATTGTTGCTGATGATGATATATCAATTAGTAACATATATATTTGCTAACTTTTTTCAACGACTTATTCTAATAAATTATTTGATCAGTCAAGTTGTTATCCATACAGCATTGTTGAATCAACACCAGTAAATGTTTCACATATAAGTAGGTGTACGGTCTTGGAAAATTTGAAGTCATTAAAGAGCACATTTAATCCTGGCCCACTAAAATTCTAAAATATTGTGTTGATGTTCTTTCGTATCCTCTCTGCTTAATATTTAATAGATCATGTAATGGTTATTTACCACCTCTTTGGAAAGAACACATATCGAATTATAGAGGCATTGCAAAACTTAGCGCTATTCCAAAGCTTTTGGAGAAAATTATAACTGACATGCTATCTCATCAAGTTTCGTCATTGTTGTCCTGTCGTCAACACGGATTTCGTAAATCCTGATCAACCATAACGAATGTTTTGGAACTTACTACAGTTGTAAATGATGGATTTAGAATCCGAATGCAAACGGATACCATTTACACCGATTTTAGTAAGGCCTTTGATAAAGTTAATCATAACCTTCTCTTGAGAAAATTAGATTGTATGGGCTTTAGTAATTCACTATTATAATGGTTACAATGTTATTTATGTGGTCGAATTCGAAGGTGTCGCGGTGTCTTCCGGTGTACCACTAGATAGTCATGTTGGCCCTGTCTTATTTACGCTATTTATTAATGACCTTCCATCTGTAATTCGACATTCTAATATTCTCATGTATGCTGATGATGTAAAAATATAATAATAATAAAAATATTTCGGTCCTTTAAATATCTTTATTATCTACAATTTGATCTTGATTGTTTTCATGAATGGTGTAAAGTAAATTTAATGGAACTAAATATTTTGAAATGTAAACATATAGCATTTTCTAGAGTTAAACAT
The DNA here is from genome assembly GCA_947397865.1 of Polietes domitor. Classification (NCBI taxonomy): domain Eukaryota; kingdom Metazoa; phylum Arthropoda; class Insecta; order Diptera; family Muscidae; genus Polietes; species Polietes domitor. The sequence continues at coordinate 113,401,889 of OX377618.1, forward strand.
TCTAGAATTAATTATTTCTTTGGTCATCACGAACTCGAGACTGTAGATACCTTTCTGGACCTCGGAATCTTATTAAATCAAAGTCTGAACTTTCGACTTCACATTTCAATGACAGTAAACAAAGCTTATAGTGCTCTTGGTTTTATGAAGCGCTGTAGTAAGGAGTTTTCTTATCCTTCAATCAATGGTTGTAATTTAACCTTGCCACTGAGACAGCACAATCCAGGCGTATCTACTGTGAACTTCGATGCACCGTAAACATAAACGTCATCTGTCATGAAGATGGCGTCGGGGATATTTCGTTAATTTTCTTGGGTATTGTTCTTGTTTGGCCGGCGACCAATCCGAATTGGTGCGAATCTTCGAAATAGGTCCATGCGTTCTTGATAAGCGTAGTAACTAACGCCACTCTCTTTTATATATAGATAAGATATAGCTCGCATACACATTTTGGTCTCGATTTGACTTTTTCCGCTCGTACCCATACAAAAATCGCTCCCGATTTCACTTTATTTCCTCGAATTCAATTGCAATGGGTAGGAAGTGGAGGATATCATATAGTCGGCCCCGCCCGACTTTAGTCTTTCCTTACCTATTTAAATTTGTAATTTTGTCAGTATTTCAAATAATGCACACAAGCTACTAAATGTATATAATTTAAACCATATTGTACATATATAAAAGGAATTACTTAATTATTCTTGGGAATGAAGTTTTGTATTCGCGTTTTCCCGGGAAATTAAAAAGTACGGGAATCCCCAAACCCTAGTTGGACCCTAGAGCCCGTGTAGGTGTACAAGCCGAGAGAATGATGTGATAGGCGAAGGTGGATAGCTGAACGATGAAAAACAATTGTGTAGGTTTAGTAGAAAATACGATGAAGAGTAGCAGAAGCAAAAGGAAACAACATGGGGTTGTTGCGGAAAAACTTGTACCTTTTCATGATTAATTGTTATTTTTATCGGAGTTTTTGTGAGCGTTCTCTATGAAAAACTAAATTAACTTACGAGGAAGCTTCAATCAGTTTTGCTGGTTTACATTGAATGCCTCGCTTTTGTTGTGTTAATTTGCTTTTATTATACCCTACACCACTTCGTGGACTAGGGTATTATAAGTTAGTTTCGCGCCAAATGTTTGAAACACAAAGAAATAATCGAGCTAGACCTTTAGACACCTTTAAGTATACCGATCGGTTTAGAATCACCAGCTGAGTCGATTTAACGATGCCTGTCAGTCTGCTGTCCATCTAAGCATGTTCGTACTCTACAGGTCGCAATTGTTGTCCGATTGTCATGAACTTGGCCAAGGACCATCGGTATTGAATTTGGAGGAAATCGGTTCAGATTTAGATATAGCCCCCATACAAATGTTGCTCCCGATTTGACATTTTCCACTCTAGAAACCACATCTTGTACCCGATTTTCTTTAAATTTGGCACAACATCTTATAATCCAACTAGAAACACCTTTGCAGAAACTGGGTAAGATGGATTCAGATTTATATATAGCCCCCATACAAATGTCGCTCCCTATTTCACTTTTTCCGCTTTAGAAATCACATATTGTACCCGATTTTCTTTAAAATGTTATAACTGAACTAGAACACCTATGCTGAAAGTGGGTATGATCGGTTGAGATTTAGGTATAGCCCCCATACAAATGTCGCTCCCGATTTGACTTTTTCCGCTCTAAAATCCACATATTGTACCCGTTTTTCTTTAAAATTGGCACAACATCTTATAATCCAACTAAAAGACCTATGGTGAAAGTGGGTAAAATTGGTTCAGATTTAGATATAGCCCTCATACAAATGTTGCTCCCGAATGTTTAACCGATTTTGGCCAAACTTTACATATTATATTTCACCAATAAACATACATAGTGAATGCGGGTCACATCGTTCCAGGTTTCAATATACCCCCATACAAATGTCCTTTCCGATTTAACATTTTTTGTCAAACACATACATTTACAGGATGCAAAAATCCTTCCCGATTTCACTTTTTTAGCGAATTGAATTGCAATGAGAATTGTTTAGGTGATGCCCATATGTCCATACTTTGGTATAACCCAAGTGGGGCCCATGAGAAGATATAATAAACAACAACCAAAATATTAAACATAATAGTGATAGTTTGAATGTAGCGTATTCAGCCTTCATCGAACATCACCGAAAAAACTCGATGCTCCGAAACACCACAAAAATAAAACCCAACGCAATCAAAAATTGTTTGAACTTCGTTCTCGCACAGTCTCGAAACATCAAATCCTTCGAAAGCACAACAAACAACGCCAAATACACAACACCCAAAATACCTTCTACATTTAAGTGAACAACTAACCTCTGTGTGTGCCGGGGTGAGCATGACTATAGAACTCAGGACACAAAGTCGACGCCACGTCCATAGATAAACCCATTCCAAAAGATGCGATATAATAATTGTTATATCAATCGAAACCAGATTGATCCCGAATTACACCATGTTTCAACGGGTTATCGTGTATTAAAAGTCTGTTTACAAATCTCTTAATTAAGTCCATCACATACACAGGAATGGGTAAGACAGATGCAGTTTCATACACAAATCTGTTTGAGAAACGCTTATTAAATGATTGAAAGTTTTTGCCTATACAACAGCGAAGTATTTTACGTTCCAAAATGCCAAACTTCTTCATAACCGTTGGGGAAATCGTAAACCAAATTGGGAAACCTTAGAGCAAGACCGGTCTTATACTTATCTTATACAGCAATAACTTAGTCCGAACCGGCAAAGTTCTACTATTAAACAGCCTCCCAAAGGAGTCCTTAATTCGACATGCCTTTGCCAAGGCACATCGCGCATTCTCCTTAAACTTTACTAATTTGTCAAAGCGTACTCCCAAATATTTGAAGCTGTCTCTGACTGGTATCTCCACACCATTCAAAAACAACTTCAGACATTTACTTTCAGGCACGACCCAACTCTTACACCTTCCCGAAGCGTTCCTCAAACACATTGCCTCGCTTTTCGAAGTATTCATTTTAATCCCACATTCGGAGTAAAATTCGTCGACAGTTTTAAGATGCCTTGGCACAATTCCCAACGTCTCAATCGGCGATTCCGCATGGGCATATAACAGGCAATCATCAGCATACAACACTCCCAAAGGGTTTCGGCACTCGTGAGGAAAATCATGCATATAAATACTGAACAAATGAGGAGAAAGAATTGACCCTTGTGGCACTCCACAAGCGACCGAATGCCCCAATTGAACATAGAATCGTCTATCAGTAAAAAAACTTCGGAAAATCTTCACAATATGTGGTGCAAACCCGATCCGTATCATCTTGAAAATAACTCCGTCATGGTAGGTCCTATCGAAAGCTTTTTCGATGTCTAACGATACAGCAACAGTACATTCCCTCCTTCTCAGATTACTGATGACATCAGAACTAAATTTGGTCAATGCATCCACCGTGGAATGACCCTTCCTGAAACCAAATTGGTATTGGGGAATATAATCCGGACCTACACCACAATCCATCTTATCACGTAAAATCCTCTTAAATAATTTGCCCAAATTAGATAGTAAAGAGATCGGCCTTTCGCTGATATCAGACGAGTGCTGTTTCTTCCGAATGGGAATTAACCTCGCAATTTTCCAACCCCTGGGGAAATACGAGTTATTTATGCAGTTGTTATAAATAGCAACTAAATATTCGAATGCTCTCACTGGGAATTTCCTGAATACATAATTGGATATATCATCCAACCCAAACGACCTCTTGCTGTTCAAGGACTTGGAAAGCCCCGAACAGATTCAACACAAGTAAACCTGACATCCATAGCCCCATTGAGAGCAGTAAGTGCCCCACTGAAATCCACCAAATTCGTCGGAACCTGTGACAATACAGTCTCGATCGTATCATCTATTACAGATACGTCCCTATTAGGTGTAGAACCATTATAAACACGAGCAAAATGATTCCCTAAACAATCAAGCTTCTGACCCTCGTCCGAAATAACCTCGCCTCCAACTGAAATATCCCCAACCTGGGACTTCCTTTCTTTACCAATTAATTCGTAAATTTTTCTATAAGCATTCGGCCCGGGTTTAATATTCCTTAACCTGTCATCAAACAGCCTCGACTGTTCCCTCTCGACTTGTTCCTTTATCAAAATATTCAGCAACTGAATTTGTTTCGACAGCAAACGATATTCAGGATTGTGCCTATTTAAGGTCCGATGGTAAATCCTCTTCAAATCCCTTTGCCAACCATGTTTTATCCTATATAATCTTCCTATATCCTCCGATACTATATATTTCTTATTCCTGCATTCAATCCTCTCCGAATGTAATGTCGTCATAAGCCCAACCGTTGTGGAAAATTCATTAATATATTGATCAATCTCATGCTCAGCGAGATTTCTGTCCACCGGTGGAAAATGTGCATCAAGCTCTGCCGCCAAATCCCTCCGAAATGTATCCCAATTTGTCCTCTCAAACGAAACAAAGTCTCTGGGTCTATTCACCATAACCTCCACTCCAGTAAAGTAATCTTCAATTTCAAAGGGAAATGATCCGAGAACGTTGGAATGGTTTGAATACAAAAATTCGGATTAAGGACGTCAATTAAATCAGGACTGATCAAAAAATGATCCAAAAATGAAGAGCCGTTCGGATATGAAGGTAAAGAGTCGCATAACCTCACCAATGACCTCATTCACATTATTGCAGTATCACCCCAAGCAATGTTCTTCGAATTGAAATCGCCGCCCAAAATTACACCGTCAAAATTCCTGGAAAAATCGTAAATCCTAGAGAGACCATCATGAATAACAGTCTCTCTCAAATTAGATGGAAAGTAAATCGAACCCAACAAAATTCGTCGCAAAACACCTTCAACCGACACATTAACAGTGATAAACAAATTAGAAAACTGAAGGCCAGTCACTCCCACCCTCGAAAATTGCACATTATCCCTCAAAACCAAAGCCAACCCAAGAGCACTTTCGTCTCTCAAAAACTTATATTCTGCTAAAATTACGCGATGATTTCCCTCCAAGTGGGTTTCCTGTATGAAACCAAAATCAATATTGTTAGCTCCCAACAACTCGATCCTACGGCTCACTTCGACCAGTGACCTAACATTAAAAGTTATGAAATTCAGACACCTACGGACCATAAGACCTAATTTATTATGAATATAAATATAAATTTATTATGAATAAATAGCCCAACTGAAAAAAACTTCGATTCACACGAATCAAAAGTAAAAGAAGAAACCGTAGAAGATCTTCCGTCTCGAATTAACTGGCACTTTGAAAGACCGAATATTTTGTTACCCTAATTATTATACAGACGTATGTGAGTTGGTAAAAGCTATTGCCAATACTAGTGTCCTCGGTTTGGACGATGATTTTAATTTTCTTATTTGTCTGTATTGCAATTTGTCTTTCGAAAGCAGTTACAAATTTTATTCATGTTTTCAATTAAGAAAACGTAGTTTATCTCGTGTTTTACACATGTGCGAGAGCGTGGTTGGGAGGGGAACGATCCGTTTTCTTATTGCAAAATGTTTTATCATTTGTAATTTGCCGAGTTAATTTGGTATGAAATCACGTAAATAAGCAATTAACATGGAGAATGTGTACAGCAACCAACCAACCAGGCATTGTTAAAGATTGATGGGACATACATGAACAAACATGTGTATGTGTAGAGTTACACACAATTTTGCGTGTGTGCGAACAAGCTTTTTCAGGATATAGGTACGTTGATGTTTAACATTAAAGGAGAAAAATGTAAGTGTTGACAGCTCGGAATACAAACAGATTCATGGGGATAAGCACATCCGCACACACGTACAAAAATTCACATCTACATCATCTACTATATATAAAATAAGCAGATTGGACATATATACGAAAAAGCCCAGAGAACAATTTATTCTGAAGTTGGCTAGGAATTCTGACGATTCTCAAACAGCCGAAAATGTGTAACTTTCTGAAGATAATCTGATATTTATTTTGCCTTCTTTGACCTGATATCCTCTTATCATTCTGTCAGTCAAAAAACTATTAAATGACAACAGTGTTCGAACATACATATATCGAGGTCAAATTACCAAAAAGGCGTAAGCACCACAATTTTGAATTCTCGTTATTTGTTGTATACGACGATTCGGGATCATTTACATAATCACTGCAAAATGCAAAGCTTTAGAAAGTCCCATTACGGTTTTATAGCAAAAGCAATTTTGACGGAAGTACAGATTGCTATTTGCGTATGTTTTGCTTATGGTCGAAGTGGCGCTTACATCAAAATTCTCTCTTCAATAACCAAAATAAGTGAAAATGTATTCTTAATTTTTGGAAGTTTGTGAATAATGACGTTGAAGTAAGAGTGCTTATTTGATTTTACAAAAAAAACTTAAAATATTTTCGGTTTTCAGCGAAAAATTTACTACAGCGAAAGTAATACCGATTATTCTTTTGTGAAAAGCGTTAATTCGCAAAAACATATTTCTTTATCTATAGAATCAATAACGGAAGAAAATTGTATGGGAGTTATTTATAAATCTGAACCGATTTCAAACATGTTTACCACAAATGTTTCAGTTGAAATATGTGGTGTTGTGCTAAATTTGATTAAAATCGGTTAAATTATGTGGTTTCTAGAGCAAAAAAGTCAAATGGGGAGCGACAATTGTATGGTAGCTATATATAAATCTGAACCGATTTCACCCATTTTCAGCAGAAATGTTTCTTGTTGAAATATAATGTGTTACGTCAACTTTGAAGAAAATCTGTAAAAATATACGGCTTCTAGACCGGAAAATGTCAAATAGGGAGCGAAATTAACTAACTCTGAACCGATTTGACCCATTTTCACCACAAATTTTTCTAACTTAGATATAAGGTGTTGTGCAAAATTTGATCAAAATTGTTTAAATTATGTGGCTGCTAGAGCAGGAAAAAAACAAATTGGGAGCAACATTTGTATGGGTGCTATATCTAAATCTTAACCGATCTACTTCAAATTAAATAGCGTCCGTTCTCAAAGCGCGAAAATCGTGTGTTTCAAGTTTCGTTAGAATCGGACAATAATTGCGACATGTATCGTGATTACAAGAATAGATGGGCATACAGACGGTCATGGCTAAATCGATTCAAAAAGTGATTCTATGTCGATCGGTCTAATATACGATGGGTCTATCTCGTTTCCTTTTGGGTGTTACAAACAAATGCACAAAGACATTATACCCTTTGGTGTAGGGTATATAAAACGTTATACTAGTGTTCAGCCTATAGTAATGAATATTTTCAAAATTCATGTGTTCTTCCACATATCATCAGAAATGATTATATAAAAGATGAACCGTTACTGTTACTATATTTTCTTTAAAATTAAAATTATATCGAGAATATGAAGTTTTATCATTATTTATTATCATACCGCCATAAAAAATCAAAGTAAATTTGGATAATTTAATAGCTTTGTGCACGCGTGAATCTACTCATAATGATTTGCTAGAGTATACTGATCATAAATGTCAAATCGTGAACCCTATACGACATTTCGTTTGACAGTTAGTTCTTTCGAAAGTTCTATCTAATAGCCTTTTCATAATGCATACGAAATCCAGCTGAAATGACATCAGGTTGATTTACTAATGTCAGATCCAATACAATTTTGACAATTGTAAATCGACCTTAGGCCATTTCAGCCAGATTTCACATGCTCTCTGAAAAGGCTATTATTTTAAAAGCCACCCTTTGCTATCAGATTATTTATTCACAAGAGTACTACTTGGGTCGTAAGCCGGGATATAACGAGAGAAGATAACGTTAATAAAGAGTTAATGTTTTATTCAAAATAAAATATTATTTTTTCACATCGTCGCCGATTTATAAATATTTGTATTGTATAAATAGTTGTATCAAAATGAATTAAGAAAATATTTTGTATTGTCTTGTTTTAGCCTCGATGACCATATATTTGACTTAAACTGTAATGTAATACCAAGACTGTTTAAGCAAATGATTCACCCAAATTAATGAGAACCACAACAAACTTTTCAAATATCAGTAAAAAAATCCGCACCAAGAACAAATCACACATTGCCATTTTACAAGCCACTCATTGAGTTGCATATGTAAGTATGTACATATCCAGGTACATACTTTTTAGCAGTTCGCATTTATTGGTTTTTATTTGTTTTTAGTTTTTCGTTTGTGTTATTTTGGCCCTGAAGAAGGTCATCATGGACCGGAAATCATGATAGTGGTAGTGATAAAAACAAAAAATATATATTTAAAGACCTCTCTCCTTTCTAGGGAGAGGCTATCAAAATATTTAGACAGCGTGATTTCCCTGCATACCAAATAATACTTCAGTGTATTCTAATAATGTGCTTAAATATCCTAACTATTATGGGTTATAGGGGGTATTTTTTGTTCGGAAAAACTTTTCCCCTCTCCGGTATTTTTTCTAAAATATTACGTACGATAAGATGACCATTTAACGTTGTTTTTGTTCGGTTCTTATGCTGCATTTTAGTTTTATGCAATCTAAAGTACAAATAATACGAAAAGTGATTGGACAGTAATTTAGCACAAGTTTAAAAAACTTTAATTAAACCGGAAAGACTGAACTAACCATACATTTTATTGTAAACTTAATATTTGGTTGGATAATCACTATTTTGAGTAATAGCTGTACATCTTCTGAACATATTCTCCACTAGAGTCATAAAAGACTCCATTGGAGTAGCATATCAGGAATTTTGAGTCTCATTCAAGAAATCGGGCAAATGTTTGGGTTTTTTTGCTATAATATGTTGTTAAAGTCCATTCCATAGGATTGAGATCCGGTGACTGTGCTGCACCATTTTTAAAAATCTATTCTGTTCAGCCCCAAACAGCTCTTCAATGGCGTTATGTGAGTTTTGGTCGGTTGTCGTGCATAAAACGCCTCTTAATTGACACGTTTTTATCTGAATATGTTATCATAGTATCGGCAAGTATATTTTTGTAAATATACTGATCCATTAGTGCATCGATTTTGTGTCTCGGACAAACGCCGTGTCCAGAAAACGCAGTATACACCATCAGATTTTCGCCAACAAGCTTTACCGTCTCAGATTTATACATTGGGTTGTGCTGCATGTTTGGAGGGCACAATTCGTATTGAGATTAGATTCGCAACGACAAATGTTCGATTCGCCAATCCAGGCGATATTTTCCCAAAAATCTTGGATTTTTCTAAATGATCCTGAGCAGATTAAATTTGACACTGTAAGCCATATTTTGATACGTCTGGCTTATGTTGAACAATGCAGCCAAGTAAATTTTTTCCATTGGTTCTTCTTCTTCTGGTTCATGAGGAAATGCTAATGTCAATTTTTGCCGAAAAATATCTCTGAATCACGGTTGAGCTTTTAAATGGATCTGCTACGCAGGTTCTATAAATTAAAAAATCCGATTTATTGCTTGTTTTTCTCGGCGTAGGACATTGTGCGACATTTTTGAAGCTCCCATAAGGGCCAATATGGCTTAGTATATTGCACACAATCTGTCTGGATCAATTTATAATGTTTGTAATATCCCCAGAGGTACTTCCACTGTCGTTCAATTGCATAATAACCTGACGCTGCGCCTCAATGCACTATTTTCCTTTAGCAAATATCTAATTATAAATTTTGTTAAATAATAACTTCCATTTGAGTAAAAATTACCGAAACATACCAATTAATTAAATTAAACGCAAAAAGAAACAGAAAATAACAACTTTTATAAAATGTGCTAAACTTGTGTCCTACCCAGATTGCGAATTACTTGCAAATACATGAGATTACGAGAAAAAGACACAAAATATTACGAAAAAAATTATGGGGCTTACTGATCACACCATAAGCAACAATAAAAAATAAATATTTGGCGCAGAGTTCATTATCAGAACAAATTATTTGCTATTATAAACAACACATGTGAAGTGTGCTAAACTCGTGTCCACCACTGTACATTATGGAGTGTCCGTTGAATATTTCAACGCGTTACAAACGGAATGTCAAAATGAATATATATCCTAAGGTGGAGGGTATAAAAATGCTCTCGAATACAAATTAAAATTCAGTCATATGTATTGCAGACATTTGAGTTGGTTTATGAAAATAAATACAATTTCAATGTATCACTCACATAAGGAAAGTTGTTCGCTGGGTTCGTGGACAGACTGTTAGGCTCTTCCACAATTTACACGCACACATGTCAAAGACTAATACATTTTCACTTTAATTGGTCGTAAATCCTCGGAGGGTGTGGGAAACAATTTTCCTGTGCTCCTCTATCTTTGCAGGGCTTTTGTAGGAATTGTTATTGAAAGAAATATAATCATCATAGATTTCATCAGTCATTCGAAATGATTTAATCTAATAAAGTAGTTTCATTGTTCTTAGTTTATAGCTCATGTAAACAATGGGCCAGGGCACTGGAATTTTAGCCAAAAACTAATTTGGGTAAATTGAAATTCTGAATATATTTTCAGAAGGAAAGTTATCGAAGTTTGTATAACCTTAAGCATTTAGCAATTTAGCAACAAATATATTGTAGTCAAGAGGTTAAAATCAATAATTTCATTTTTGCTTCAGTTGTTAGTTGTGACTTCACCGATTTTCATTGTAAATCATTTAATCATATCTTCTATATATATATAAAAGAGAGTGGTGTTAGTTACTACGCTTATAACTCAAGAACGCCTGGACCGATTTCAATGATTCGCACCAATTCTCCGGCCAAACAAGAAGAATACCCAAGAAAATTCCCGAAATATCCCCGATTTATATGGAGTGATTTTACGACGCCATCTTCCTGATAGATGACGTTTATGTTTGAAGTTCCTGGAGAATCGCCGAGATTGTACTGTCTCAGTGGCAAGGTTAAATTACCACCATTGCCTTTAGCACCAGAGCCATTGCATTCTTTGCTTCATGACGAAAGACCAGAATCACTTCATTTTCTATCGAATACACAGAAATATAACGGTGCTTTCAAATGACTTCATTTGGGGCAGATATTATTGACGAACGCGGATTCAATCCGACATTCAAAGTTATAAAATAACCCACCATTTCCTTTTCATGCACATCATTGAATCTACAGATCCAAAGCCAAATTCACCATCGTATTGGATAATTGCTAACGCTTGAATACGCCCAACATAATTTTTTCAAATCTACTTGATGGGAAATTCGGAAAATCAGCCCGCACAAACAAATCGGTAATGACAAGAGGAATTCTTTGAGATCTGCAGCAGGTACTTTATGAACACCATGCAATGGTTCGGTTAATCAAAACTGCGTTGAATCGCATGCCAAGTGATGACTATAAACTCTTGATCAAAACGACCTGCTGGGACACACGAACGCCAATGAACCGCTCATACAATAGATAAAATTGCAGTTGTGATTGTTGTCGAACATCGGTAATCACGGTGATAATATGGGTAGAATAATCATACTCAAAGTGAAATTAAATGATTTCTTGGTCGATAACTCTTGGGCTGTTCCGCATTCGCCACTTCTTTCCCAAACATTGAAGGCACATTATAACGTGGAATATTGCAATTCAGTGAAAACATCCAGCACATCTGCAAATATGTAACGAAAGATAGTGACGCTTTTGGACTTCAAGCTCCTGACCGCAATGATGAAATCATGCGTTATCAAGTTGGTCGATACATAAGCTGCAATGAGGCGATTTGGCATATATTCTCATTCTCCATTCACGAACGCTATCCGACTGTTATACATTTGGCAGTGCATCTGGGAACGGTCAACGACTTTATTTCACTGCAGCAAATGTTGCTCAACGTGCTCAAACCCATCAGCGGAAACATTAACCAAATTCTTCTCGATTTGACAAAGTGATCCATTGGCACGTACGTTACTTTACTCAGAGATGCCGCGTTATTACTTTGGAATGCTTCATCGAAGAAATGTCAACGTCGAAAACAAGGCGATGTAGTTCCTGGTCATTCGGATGTGCGTTCTACTGAAGCTCTTGGCCGTATTTATACAGTTTATCCGAAGAATGGTGAATGCTTTTACTTGCGACTATTGCTGGTGAATGTCCGTGAACCGAGTCACTTCTCTTTGAGTCACTTCGAACTGTCCATGGTGTAGTGTTGCCAACATTTCGTACTGCATATCAGGAGCTCAATTTGCTTGAAACAACTGTTTCTGCATCTCCAAGTCAAATACGCACATTATTTGCGATCATTATTGCCACATATTTTCCATGGAGTCCACGTGAATTGTAGGACAAGTACAAGGATGAGATGTCAGAAGACATTTTGCATCGAGTTCGTTCGGCTATTCGGGATATTGTGACTAAATTTCGCACCAAACTTACATTGTTGGATATTAAACCACCAACACGTTTACGTAGAGTGAGAACTGAAGAAAATATCGCAGCTGTATCGGCCAGTGTTCATGATGACCATCAATTATCGATTCGTCGCCGTTCGCAGCAATTCGGCCTCTGTTACTCAAAAACGTGGAAATGCCAAAATTGGACTAAGCGTATGGATCATTTGAGGCGCAGTCAAGGTCAACAGTTGCATGAAATAATCTTCAAACATTAAATTATATGGACCGTACTATCGATTCATATAAAGATTTCCTGCATTTTTCTGAATTTTATGTGTTTTTTTTTTTTTGAAAAACTTTCCTATAGCTTTTAAAAAATCACCCTTTACAATTTAGTTCAACAATTTTACTCCAGTTCAGTAAAGATTTCCTAAAAAGTTAGAAAATTAACTAAGTATGAGCAAAGTTTTCTGCTTTCAAACCCATTGTAAGGGTGATTTTTTAAGAGTTTGATAACTTTTTTAAAAAAAAAACGCATAAAATTTGCTTCTCTCCATGACACCATGTCTGAAATCCCACGTGATCTGTCAAATACTAATGCATGAAAATCCTAACCTCAAAAAAATCACTCTTTAAATAGTTCATTTAATAGAAATAGGGTAGCAAATTTATTTAAAAAAATTTTAAAAACATTTCTTTGGATCTAATAAAAATTTTTACAATTGAGTAAATTCATACTTATGTAAAAGAATATTTTCAAGGTTTAAGTGAGAAAAAAATCCGAAATTTTTTGTGTGGAAAAAGTTCCATTTAGGAAATTTTAACTTTAAAATGTGTTTTTTCCTAAAATGAAGTGAGTTCTTGAGCTCTTCATACATTTAAGTATTAATGAACTTATAAAAAACATTTGAAATTGTTTAAAAAATTCTTGAATATTAGTCTAAGATGCAATTCTCGTTCGTTTGCTGAGACTTATTTCTTAAATACTTTAAGAATTATTCTAAACAACCACTGCGAAGGCGCCTATCTTGCCTGCGCAACAATCATGAAGTACTAGCTCAACTCTTTATGACAGAGGTATCATGAAACTTTTGAGAAATATTTCAATTTGTTATTTTTTGTATCAGTTTTGCATACTCTGAAGCAAAACTGTTTGTTTGATTTTTTAGTTAAATTGAACTTATTTCAATTTTACTTTTTTCCTTGTATCAAATAAAATATACAAAAATTGATTTTTGTAAGGAAAAAATTAGCAAAATTGTCCTCAGTTTGAGAAAATATTTACTTGATTTGTAAAATTTTATTTGGTTTTAGGAAAAAATTACTTAGATTTAGGAAAATTTCAGCCACATTTTACTTAGATTTTTCTAAATGTACTTGGTTTGAGGAAAAACTGGAATTTTCCTCAGTTTGAGTAAATATTTACTTGGTTTGAGGAAAATTGAACTAGAAAGGAAAAGTTTGAACTTGATTTCAGGAAATTTTGCTTTAGCGCTATACGATGTTCAATTTTCCTAAATTTTAGTTAATTTTAACTCATTATAGGGTTCACTATTTTATGAGTGTAGATGAAAACCCCCAGGGGAAAATCCTGCGCACGGCCCTGGCATTATATTTATATTCGCTCACAGCTTGACTTTCCCCCCAGAAACCACGTATTTTCAGAGAATTTCTTCATATTGAACATAACACGTTATACTTGAACTGGAAGAACCAATTGTGTAAGTGGGTCACATCATTCCATGTTTGTTTATAGCCCCGATACAAATATTCTTCTCGATTTGACAAATTGATCCTTCCCGTTTTCAATTTTTAACGAATTGAATTGTATTCGGATAGAAACTGGAGTGTATCACATAGTCGGCCCGCTCGACTTTAGCCTTTCCTTACTTGTTTTGAATTGACTTGAAGTATTATTTCGATATGTAAACGTATTGGTAGCCTTGCCTTATAAGCGTGGTTTGAAATAATAAAAATATTATATTATATTTATTTTATTATATTATATTTATTTTTTCAATATTTGTATTTGTTTTTGTTTGGCTATATTAAAAAAAATTATTTCCCTGGAATACGACTGCACTACGAAAATCGACAGCCTCTGTGGAGTGCAATCCATGTTGGAGGGTTTATAAAGTTCGGCCCGGCCAAACTTAACGCCGTTTTTACTTGATATCATTTAATAGTTCATATATTATTCACATTTTTTCAAATAAATATTACCTGCACCGATCTTCCTTAAATATTATCATACTTTTCTAGGCAGAAAGAAGTCCGCGGAGTCAGCTTTTTAAATATTAATAAAATTTGAAGGCAAAACAACGTTTGCCGGGTCAGTATGTTATGTTTTTTCACAAGTTGTTTTTGAACAGGATCCTAACAGGAATGATGGAATTGTGTGGTTCTATATCACTCTGCAATTAATATAACGTCCATAAACTTTAATAAACGTTGATTTGTGTCACAGGTGCATAAACGCAGTGTCATAAAGTAAATAGAGATAATGACACCATTCAAAACGACACATTGATGCTATATAAAATATTGTCATAGTACCGTTTTTTAAAAATTACCAAAGGAAACTTGAATCAATTCGATGATGTGCCAGTTTTCTACCTAGAACATTTAAAATAATGGATGATGCTTTTGCTTGCAGCAATTTTATATTTCCAACAACTCTGCGTTTTTCTGGATTCAAACGATTGGCCGAAAGAAAAGTTTCTTGGATGCAATGAAATGTTTATTTACGGTAGTAAAATATTCTATTAAATCTTGTTTGCATTTGCAACATTTTTTCGAAATTTAATCACAAATTAAAATTAGTACATGCGTAAGAGTCAAATGCATTATGGAAACTATAAAGTTGTCCAATCGAGATTAAAGGAATTGAAAACATTTTTATGCAAAAATATATTGAAGAATTTATAACCTAAGGTATGTTACCCCCTTTCTTACCGCTGTTGAAGCCACAGATTCCAGGTTTGAGAAATGTTTACTTAAGTTTTGAAATTAAAATTTCCAATAAATATAGTTTTTTAATTGGCACCGATATTAATATATTTACTTCATATGAATGAAGAAGTAAACTATGTTTATATGTTTCACATAAAAAATGAACTCATTAAAGTCAACGCCGTGATCAGCATTACACGCAAAAAGTATGGTTGGGGTGATCAAATGGAAGAGTTTCATGCATAATTGGGGTGTCATCATATTGACATAATATTGTGCCCGCTATTTCGCACGCGGAAAAGCCAGTTATTTGTTATCAGTATTATCCACCTATGCAATTTTTTCCGAACCTCACAAATTAGGATATTTTGTCATATCTAAATCGAACTCCTAAAATTTCAATACAACACTATCCCACCCCTAATAGTCAATAACTTTCCACTTCTCCAAAAGACATGTTCATTGAGTATTAATGTGGGAAGTTCTGAAAAATGGGCTGTATTTGAACACTATTATCAAATATATTCACCTTGTGTGAGTTCTTCCAGTATTAACATAATTCGGCTAGAAACAGCTATGGTGAAAGTTAGTCAGATCGGTTAAGATTTATATATAGCTCCCATACAAATGTCACTCTCTATTTGACTTTTTCCGTTCTAGAGACCACATACGCCTTATAATTCAACTAGAAACAGCTATGGGATCCATTCAGATTTAGATGTAGGCCCCATACAAATGTCGCTCTCGATTTAGAAAACACATATTTTGATCAGAAGATGTTATATTTCACCTGGAAACACACATCGTGAAAGTGGGTATCATCGGTCCATGATATAGGACACATGCCTCACTGAATCGAATATGTTGGCGCCGCCCGAGTTCAGCCTTTCCTTACTCGTTTTTTCTGCATACAGTATTAATGTGAGCGGTTGTGCATACAGTGGAAGTTATAGGAAAAGTGGGACTCTTGGAATTCTGTGCGGGTTCATTAAGATTTAACCTATCAAAAGCATATTATTTGTGCATATCAAAAGCCTATTTCAGCATACATCTTTCGTTGTATAGTAACAAGAGACTTGCAATTTTGTTTGAGTTAATTGAGCATTGATGTGCGTATTTGTAAAAAGTGGGCGGAATTGGAAATGTGGGCGTGGCACGTAAAGTAAATATATATATTTATTTAATTCCACACGAGGGGGTTCAGCTAGTTTGAAGATAAATTTGCATTTTATAAAATGTAGATGAAAATAATCTTGAACCAGGCCAATAACCCAGTTCATATCAAATGTTGATTTCAAGACCGAAAATGAAAATTTTATAGTTAGTGTGTTAATTTTTCATCTTGTGAAAAATTGATATGTCAATTTTCATTAACGATCCTGCAAATATTGCAATTTCCTTATAATTCTTTTTTTTAAGTATATTTCCGTGTGTGATGATTTATATGAGAATAGACAATCGTGTCTTACAATCAGAAATGCGGAAGGTACCGATGGGGGATTAACGATTATACTTGGTTTTTGAGCATAAGCCAATGTCACATATATGGAACGCGGTACCTCGGATGCAATTATTAGCACACACAAATTGCATAGCTCAGATTATACGTTTATTGTCTCCCCCTACAACCAAACCATAATACCAAAGCTGAAAAAAATATATATCCGCCTCCGCTTTAGCCGAATGTTATGCGTTATGTAGAATATAGCACATACACAGCGCACTTTCCTCGTACAGACAGAGAAATAAAATAAAATATATTTGAATTACAATCACGTTTTATATGTGAAAATCACTTTAACGTGATATAAAAGACCAAACAGAAAATGCGCCATAAAAACGCATGCTTCCTTAACACGACATCACTCTGGCACACTCACAGACAGAAACAGGAAAGCATAGGAAAACACTTCCGGTAGTTCCCATAAACGCTGTACATCATTGAGTTCATCAAGCATCGGTCCTTCTGTTCTCTTTGTGGCAACAACCGCCTAAAGTGTGGAAAAGGGACCATCACGGAACCCATTCATTTATTCCATAAAATTACACAGTGATAAAGGTAAAATGCACGTGTTGTGCAATTTTAGTGCCACCAATAAAGAGCAAAAAACGGTAAACCGTACAACAGGAAAATAGAACACCAAAAAACGTAATGAAAAAATTGAATCAAGTGTAATTTAAGAGCGGCCATCACACAGTAACAATCAGTATTATATTGTGCCATATTGACATATGACTGACTGAATGTATGTATGCTGATATGTGTTTTTCAATGTTTATTCTAAAGGGTGGACAATCTAGGGGTGTTTTCGTATCCACAGACCTTAAAATTGAATATAACTTTACAATGCAAAAATATGATCAATATATACATTCCAAGCCAAACGGTTCGTATTATTTAAGTTGTATTCATTTTAATTCTATCAACTTGATTTTCAAAATGATTTTATGTAATCGTCTTCATAGACGTCTTTTTCAGCTACTCTTAGCAAAATCATTAAAATTTTGATTTGATTATTCTTCAATTTAATAAACGTTTGTCCCTATACAATAGTTATCCCTACGCAGTCTAATACGTAAAAACTACACTTCGTTTTGACTTCAGCTTCTGAAAGTACTATCGAAAGTAACAAATATTAAGATTTTATTTAAAATACTTTATACAAGTAAGGAAATGCTAAAGTCGGGTGGGCCGACTATATGATACCCTACACCACTCCTTGAATATATTCCAGGTTTTTGATTACTAAAACCAGGTTGTTTATGGGACGATTTTATGTAGTTCATATAAATTATAAAGTATACCATAAATTAATCTTTAGTCGAATTTTATAATAATAATTAATATAATATAGGGTCCGCCAAATAAATTTTTTTTTAAATGCTATAAAAAAACTACTGAATATTTTCTCAAATTTCTTTTTTTATTTGAAGGTACAATTCTTCCGGTTAATAATGGAAACTAATTTCATTCAAATGGCTGCCTCGGGCACCCCACAAATAATAGTCCAACGGTTGAATAGTTAAAAAAACGTTAAATGGCGGACCCTATATAACAATATGTTGAATCCAGATCAGAAGGTGCAATGAGCGGTGACAATATATTTGGTCCATGGTAATTTGAAGGTTTCAATTGAAAATTTGAAAACATGATATGATCTAATTTGCATGCAGGTATTCCGAAAGTAAATATAACATGATCTGGAAAAATTGATCAAAATCGGTTGACAAATGCAGATTTTACATCGATAATAGGATAAATCGGACGGATATGTAGGGGGCTTTTCACTTGGCAAATATGGGCCTATATAGGTCTCATTCACGGTAGGTATTCCTAGTTGAAATACATCATGATTTGCAAAATATTATCAAGATCCGATGTAGAATGTAGGTTCTAGAGTAGAGTAAAATGAAGTCCCATTTGTATGGGGGTTATCAGGGCCGTATGCAGGATTTCCCCCTGGGGGTGGGGTTCATCTAAACTCATAAAAAAGTGAACCCTATAATGAGTTAAAATGAACTAAAATTTAGGAAAATTGAACTTCGTATAGCGCTAAAGCAATATTTCCTCATATCAAATTCAAACTTTTTCTTGGAAGTAGCACATGTTCATGTTGCGAAGGCAAGATAGGCGCCTTCGCAGTGGTTGTTTAGAATAATTCTTAAAGTAAAGGGTGATTTTTTAAGAGCTTGATAACTTTTTTTTTAAAAAAAAACGCATAAAATTTGCAAAATCTCATCGGTTCTTTATTTGAAACGTTAGATTGGTCCATGACATTTACTTTTTGAAGATAATTTCATTTAAATGTTGACCGCGGCTGCGTCTTAGGTGGTCCATCCGCTTAGTCCAATTTTGGCATTTCCACGTTTTTGAGTAACAGAGACCCAATTGGTGCGAACGGCGACGAATCGAAAATTGGTGGTCATCATTAACACTGGCCGATACAGCTGCGACATTTTCTTCAGTTCGCACTCTACGTAAGCGTGTTGGTGGTTTAATGTCCAACAATGTAAATTTGGTGCGAAATTTAGTCACAATAGCCCGAATAGCCGCTTCAGTGGGTCGATTAAACTGACCATAAAATGGAAGCGCGCAATGAACTTTCTTAACAGAGCACGCATTTTGATAATAAAATTCAATAATTTGCAAGCGTTGTTCGTTTGTAAGACGATTCATGATGAAATGTCAAAGCATACTGAGCATCTTTCTCTTTGACACCATGTCTGAAATCCCACGTGATCTGTCAAATACTAATGCATGAAAATCCTAACCTCAAAAAAATCACTCTTTATTTAAGAAATAAGTCTCTGCGAACGAACGAGAATTGCTTCTTAGATTAATATTCATACTTAAATGTATTAAGAACTCAGCATAAATTTCAGTAAACATTTTAACTTCATTTTAGGAAAAAAACACCTTTTTAAGTTAAAATTTCCTAAACATAATTTTTTCCATACAAAAAATTTCAGATTTTTTTTCTCACTTAAAACCTTGGAAATATTCCTCCACATAAGTATGAACTTAACTCAACTTAATTGTAAGCATTTTTTATTAGATCCAAAGAAATGTTTTTAAGTAAATCTACTACCCTTTTTCTAGTAAATGAACTATTTACTATGACTTTGAAAGAAGGAAACTTTACTCATACTTAGTTAATTTTCCAACATTTTAGGAAATTTTTACTGAACTGGAGTAAAATTGTTGAACTAAATTGTAGTATGAATTTTACTCAGATTTAGGAATGCTATTTTTCATTTACAAAAAATAAGCTGTTATTTATTTTAGTCAATTTTCAATTAATGTTCAATTTTTCTCGTGAAGTCTAGTCAGTCTATGGCGCAATGATAAATGACGTTAATTTGATTATGTGTGATTACGTGAGCGTTTGGAAACCATTCATATTTTATTGCCAGCATCTTCGAGAACTATTTTGATACATTCGTCCGACAGACATCGTCGGTAAAATTACATTTCAGTAATGCATCTATCAGTACACTCAAAGGAATTTGGCAGTAAAAGAAAGCAGATTTTCTGCTGCTGAAAAAGAGACAGCAGATTTGTATCTGCTGACATGGTAAACAGCTGTTTGCTGTTTTTAGCAATATAGAAAAAACTTAAAGCATATGTACAGAACAGTATGACTACGTAGATATACATGTTAACAACACTTTTTTGAATAGAAGTTATTATAAAGCAATTTATTACCACGGAAAGATATTGCGATTGTCTTCTTAATGATACGCATATTTCCCGAAGCTAATGTAAAAGGAAATTCGAGCTAAACTCGCTTATGAACGCTTATCTATTTTTTATATTTTAATTAACTGCAACCAATTTTAGCAGACTGCAGTGTGAATGGTGATATAAGATCGCAGAAAACTGCTGTTATGCCAAAAAAGCTGTAATAGCAGAAGAGTGTCTGCTGAGAGGCAGCAGACAATCGCTGCTTTTATTAACAGACTTGTTCTCTAAGTTTAGAACTTATTTTTTTAAATAGTTGCTTGAAATTACATACATACATATCGAGGACTTTATTCATTATTTCTCCTTAATTTGAAGAGAAATTATTAATCATTCTTCTACAGTTTAATCTAAAAAGGATTACTAATTGCAACGATTAAAAAGTTTTCGAAATTTCCTATTATTCATAACCACTTTTGTATGTTTAAAATTGAGCACTATGAATGGTGAAATAAGCACATAGCCATTTATGCCCAAATATATAAATAAGATTTGATGTAAACTCCATAACGCTTTCATGAAATCTTGGCAATGTTGTATAGAAAACGCATTTTCTTAAAAAACAATTTAAGAGCAATTTAAAGATTCCAGCTTCATCCGTCAGATTGGTTCCATTTTTATCCCTTTTTCCAAATATTTTACAAAAAGTGGTAGGGCACGGTAAACAAAAAATACAAATTAGATATTTTTGGAAAATTTTCATTTTCGCGGGAAATATGTGGAATCAAAATGCTATTGCCGAGAAATGATGGAATTTGATATGCCCTAAATCTAGAAAAATGTTTTAAACAAAATCGTTGTAGCGAATTATAAACTTAGGTTTTATGCTGCTCCATTGTTGAACAAATTTATTTCTATTATTTTTATGTTCATAGACACTTATGCAGTCAAAAACTAACGTGTGAGTGGATAGCCAAATCAGAAAATTAAAAAAATGGCTTTAGAAAAAATTTCTTTTCCAAATTTATATGACAAATGACTCATTTTCGAGAAAATTTCATAGCCACTTTTGAATATAAGCCCTCGATATATATATTGAAGAAATATTACACAATAAACGATCAAATTCGTCGGCGCATAACCCTTCAGGCCCGCATTTTTTTGGTAAATGCAGAATATTGGATATGCTTTTTGACAAAGTATGGGTCTAAATAGGATGTCTAATGAGTTTTGGGGTTTTTAATGTATAAAGGACATGAGTAACATGATGTTTACTCAAAATCTTTATACGCATATTCCGATTAAATAAAAAAATATTTGGAAATGTTTCTTTATTTTTATAGCAGTTTTTTGTACTCGATAAAATGCAAGAAGAAACACCTAGAAATTTTAATTCCAAAATTTTAATTAGATCCAAGTTACTGAATTTGTTGTTTCTCTTTTGAATAATACTTGTTACATATGTACAAAAAAATACTAACTCTGAAAAATATTTGACACAAGTGAGAAATATAAAAAAATTCTTATTGTTTCGCAACTTCAAAGTAGATTTTAAAATAGAGACCTACACGCAGAGAAAAAATGCATTACCTAGAAACGAAATTTTAAAAACGTGAATATCGTTTTTGAGTTTCTTTTATGGGAAAAATTAGTTTGTTTGCGATAAACATATCATCACTTGTTGTAAATGAACAAAGAGAAATATGTTTATATCAAAGATTTTTCTTCGTTTGTCGAAATGGATTTGAATTATCATTGCAAACTCCCAAAAGGAAGTAACAAAAACCGTTGTTGTTGCATCTGTGATGAAAATAGGACACATCGGTTCAGATTTAGATACAGCTCCATAAAAATGTCGCATCGCAAATGTTACATCTTAGCGATCTACAAGCATCAAGCAAATTATTTGCTTTTATTAAGAATGTTTTTATACCCTCCACCTCCAGGATGTGGGTATATTCACTTTGTCATTCCGTTTGTAACACCTTGAAATATTCATCGGAGACCCCATAAAGTATATATATTCTGGGTCGTGGTAAAATTCTAAGACGATATAGCCATGTCCGTCTGTCTGTCTGTTGAAAGCACGATAGCGGCCGAACGAAATGAGCTAGGAGGTTCAAATTTTTCCTAAATGTGTCTTATGGTTGTAGATCGGTTGGGATTGAAAGTGGGCGAAATCGGCCCAGAGGGAAAAATTTTTCCCTCACAAGGACTGAAAATACCCCTAATATTTAGAGTATTTCAGCCTGTTTTTTGAACATATTAGCTTGTATTTACTTGATATTTGCAATGCGCATTCCCTTTATAGCACAAAAGGGCACCATAGAGTTTTTTTATTTGTAGGGGGCGAAATGGGACAAAAAGGGATAAAAATGGTACCTATCAAACGACAACAGATAGAAACACGAAATTTGTCGTGTACATTCCTCTAATAGAGTAGATACATAATATAAAAGTATTTTTTTCTAAATTCGTACATTTAAGGGGTTAAATGAGGATAGAGGGATGAAAATAGTACCAACCTAACGGCTGCACCTAGAATAATGAAATTCGATATACACATTCCTCTGATTGCCTAGACACGTAAAATAAAAGAACTTTCCAAAATTCGTACTTTTTGGGGTTCAAATGGAAAAAGGGGATAAAAATAGTACCTACCAAATGACCGCAGCTAAAATCATAAAATTCGTAGTATACATTCATCTGACTGCGTAGACACGAAAAATAACACGTTTTTTCCAAATTCGAATTTTCAAGGGATACAATGGCTACAGGGGATAAAAATAGTACCAACTAAACGAATACAGCTAGAATGGTGAAATTCGGTGTGTACATCTACATAATTAGAGATACGTAAAATAAACAGAGTTTAGATAGTCGTACTCTTGAGGGGGCAAAATTGGAAAAAGGGGATAAAAATGGTACCAACAAAATGGCCGCTGATATGGAATCATGGAATTCGTTGTATACATTCCTCTGACTGCATAACCACGTAAAATATTTTTTTACAAATTCGTACTTTATTTTGTTGCTTTTGCGACAAAAAAAATGATAGAATCATGAAGTTGTCTTATACTGCGTACGTGAGAGATAAGGTATTTTCAAAATCTATACTTTTGAAATTAAAATAGGATGGAAATACAACCAACCTAACGACTGTAGCTGAAAATACGCTCGCTATCCCCCAATATTTAGGGTATTTATGATTGCTCCCTTATATTTACTTTATGAATTGAAGTATTATTTCCTTTATATATATACACTAGCAAATACCCGCTACTTCGTACGCGGAAAAATTGTATGGTAAGACAGTAGTTTGTATCAGTATTCAAACTGTTTTGAAGGATACCACTTTCAGCGTTTAGACGTAGTCAGTAGTTTAATTTATAGGCACAAAATGGAAACAATTTTTCTACAAAAAATCATATAAAGTAGAAAATTATTTGCATGTTTCATTCTTAAGCTGTGAAAATATCATTATGGATAGAATAAAAGTGTAACGCATTTAAAACCATAAGTATGTCCCAAGTCCCTTTCACGTCCGTCTGGCTCGCTGGTATACACGATGACCCTGGAAGGGGCTTAAGGAATTTATTCAAACTCAGCACATAGTACTATTTTCCCCAAACTTAGTTTAAATTCGAAAATGGGGGAAATTGATATATATCTTATGGTACCCACACGTATAGTCCATATTAACTATTTCTATGCCGTTTGTGCCCTTAAACATACAAATTTCGAAACATTAATTTATGTACTCGGAGAAATGTACACACCGAATTTCTTTTCATATTCTAGCTGAAAACTTTGGTTGGTACTATCTTTATCCCAAATCCCCAATTTTGGTTGGTATCATTTGCCCCACTTTTGATCCGCTTCCCCCTTTAAAGTACATATAAAAAAGTATAAATATTGAAAATCAGTTATTGTTTCTGATTACTAATTGATTACGATTACAAATAATCAAAAAATAATCAGGATTACTTGCGATTACTGAAAAATAATCAAAAGTAATCGAGAACAGAAAAAATCAAAACTGACATATATTGAAAAGTCAAAAGTTTTGACAAACAGACTACTATGACTCTCATACCGATTTCGCGAGAATCAAAAGTAATCACAAAAAATCAAAAGTAATCTAAAATAGTCAAAAGTAATCTTTTAAAGTAGTCGAACTCCTTTTTGATTACTTTTGATTATTTTTGATTATTTTTCAGTAATCGCAAGTAATCCTGATTATTTTTTGATTACTTGTAATCGTAATCAATTACTAATCGTATAAAACTGAATGTAATCGTATTGTAATCATTACTTCTACTTAACAAAAAAAGTAATCAAATTACTAATGATTACGATTACTAATCATTACTTAACAGCTCTGCTACACTGTCAGAGGAATATACACACCGAATTTCACGATTCTAGTTTCAGCCGTGTTGTTGGTACCATAGGGATATAAAAAGGTACGAATTTCGAAAAATATATTAATTTTGTGTTTCTATGCATGTACAAACCAAATTTCATGATTGGTACCGGTGTTATCAGTTTCTACCCAATTTCACACCTAAAATTTTAAATAATGAAGAATATTTTAGTGGATGTATTCGCGTTATAAGAGTAATATGCGTTCCGAATTTCAAGATTCTAGGCAAAGTATTTTGGTACAATTTGGCGGTGGTAACATTTTTAACCCATTTAATCCTTTAAAAGTACAAATATCGGAAAATTCCTTGTTTTTACTCATCTACACTGTAAGGCGAATATGCGTACCAAATTTAATTATTGTAGCGTCATCCATGTTCTTGGCACCTTTTTTATCCCGCTTTTCTAGTTTACCCTTTAAAAGTACGAATTTCGAAAAATTCCTTCAATTTGCGTTTGTAAGCATTTTCAGGGATGTACACGCCGAATTTCATGATTCCAGCTCCATCTGTTTGATTGGCACAATTTTGTACCCCTTTCTACCCAATTTCACTCACTAAAGGTACGAATTTAGAAAAATATTTTCTTAGTCGCATTCGTGCTGTAAAAGTAATGCCCGTTCCGAATTTAATGATTCTAGGCCCAGTTGTTTGGCCTAGGCTGTGGTACAATTTTTATCCCATTTAATCCCTTAGAAGCACAAATTTCGAAAAATGCTTTCTTATTAGTGATCTGGGCTGTAAAACGAACATACACACCGAATTTCATTATTGTAGCGTCATCTGTGTTGTTAGTACCTTTTTTATCCCCTTTTCCCTTTAGAAGTACAAATTTCGAAAAATTCCTTAATTTGCGATTCTGAACATCTTGAGGGATGTACACACCGAATTTTATGGTTTCAGCTCCATCCATTTTATTGGCACTATTTTTATCCCTTTTTAACCCGATTTCACCTCAAAAGTACGAATTTTTAAAAATATTTTCTTGGGCGCGTTGAAGCTATAAGAGAATTTTTTGTACCAAATTTCAAGATCCAATTCCAAGCCGTTTGGTCATTGCGGTGGTACAATTTGTATCCCTCTTTAACCCATTTTACCCCTTAAAAGTACGAATTACGAAAAACTCCCTTCAAATCTGATCTCTTCGCTGTAAGAGAAATGTACATACCAAATTTCATGGTCCCATTTGACCCCCCAAAGGTACGAATTTTGCAAATGAAATCTTTTGGTATGTGTTCATGCTATAAGAGGAATGTCCATACCAAATTTCAAGATTCTAGGCCCAGCCGTTTGGTCATTGCGGTGGTACTATTTTTATCCCTTTTTCCCGATTTCACACCCAAAAAGTACGAATTTTGAAAAATATTTTCTTGGGCGCGTTGAAGCTATAAGAGAAATTTTACCCTTTAAAAGTACGAATTATGAAAAACTCCCTTCAAATCTGATTTCTTCACTGTAAGGGAAATGTACATACAAAATTTCATGATTCTAGCTTCAACCATGTTATAGGTACCATTTTTGTCCCTTTTTGTACCATTTAACCCCCCAGAAGTACGAATTTTTAAAATGTCACTTTTTGGGTTGTCTTCATTCCGCAAGAGGAATATCCATACCAAATTTCAAGATTCTAGGCCCAGCCGTTTGGTCATTGCGGTGGTACCATTTTTATCCCTTTTTACCCCGTTTTACCCCTTAAAAGTACTAATTTCGAAAAATATTTTCGTGGGAGCGTTGAAGCTATAACAGAAATTTTTGTACCAAATTTCAAGATTCTAGTCCCAGCCGTTTGGTCATTGCGGTGGTACAATTTTTATCCCTCTTTACCCCTTAAAAGTACGAATTACGAAAAACTCCCTTCAAATCTGATTTCTTCACTGTAAGGGAAATGTACATACCAAATTTCATGATTCTAGCTTCAACCATGTTATAGGTACAATTTTTGTCCCATTTAACCCCCCAAAAGTACGATTTTTTAAAATGTCACTTTTTTGGATGTCTTCATGCCGCTAAAGGAATATCCATACCATATTTCTAGATTCTAGACCCAGCCGTTTGTTCATTGCGGTGGTACTATTTTTATCCCTTTTTACCCGATTTCACCCCCAAAAAGTACGAATTTTGAAAAATATTTTCTTGGGCGCGTTGAAGCTATAAGAGGAATTTTTGTAACAAATTTCAAGATTCTAGGCCCAGCCGTTTGGTCATTGCGGTGGTACCATTTTTATCCCTTTTTACCCCTTAAAAGTACGAATTACGAAAAACTCCCTTCAAATCTGATTTCTTCACTGTAAGGGAAATGTACATACCAAATTTCATGATTCTAGCTTCAACCATGTTATAGGTACAATTTTTGTCCCTTTTTGTCCCATTTAACCCCCCAAAAGTACGATTTTTTAAAATGTCACTTTTTTGGATGTCTTCATGCCGCTAAAGGAATATCCATACCATATTTCTAGATTCTAGACCCAGCCGTTTGTTCATTGCGGTGGTACTATTTTTATCCCTTTTTACCCGATTTCACCCCCAAAAAGTACGAATTTTGAAAAATATTTTCTTGGGCGCGTTGAAGCTATAAGAGGAATTTTTGTAACAAATTTCAAGATTCTAGGCCCAGCCGTTTGGTCATTGCGGTGGTACCATTTTTATCCCTTTTTACCCCGTTTTATCCCTTAAAAATACGAATTTCGAAAAACTCACTTCATATCTGATCTGTACGCTGTAAGAAAAATGTACACACAAAATTTCATGATTCTAGCTTCACTCGTGTTGTTTGTACCATTTTTGGTCCTTGTTGCCCCATTTTACCCCCAAAAAGTACGAATTTTTCAAAATCCACTTTTTGGGGTGCCTTCATGCCGCAAGAGGAATGCCCATACCAAATTTCAAGATTCTAAGCCCAGCCGTTTGGTCATTGCGGTGGTACCATTTTTATCCCTTTTTACCCCATTTTACCCCTTAAAAGTACGAATTTCGAAAAATCCCGTCTTATCACACCTCTACACGGTAAGAGAAATGTACACACCAAATTTCATGATTCTAGCTCTAGCCGTTTGGTCTGGGGAGTGATCAGTCAGTCACTCAGTCACTCAATCACGCAACTCTTTTATATAAATAGATAGATAGAAGATAGTATAAAAATATTGGTAGCCTTGGCTTATTAATTAAATTTCTGATTTTCATACAGTTAAAATTTGTTGCGGACATTCCTCTTGTAGCTTGGGAGCACCACAAAGAAAATTAAAGTTTTTGCTTGCGAAATGGGACATAAAGGGAGGTTCATGAAATTCGGTGTGTACGTCCCAATAATTCGTAGACACGTAAAATTGAGAGATTTTTCGAAATTCGTACTTTTAAGGGATATAATTAAAAAGAGGGATAAAAATGGGACCTATCAAACTGCTAAAGTTGAAATCATGAAATTCGGTGTATACATTCTGACTATGAAGACTCGAAAAAAGGGTTTTTTCGAAATTTGTACATTTGGTCGTTGAATGGGGCGAATCTTGGGATATGGTGAATGGGGATATCTTTAAAATTTATACTTTTCTGATCACTTTGTCTGTATCTGAAAATGCTTCTTTCTAATGGCGACTGACAATCGCCTAATATTTAGGCATGTTCACTTTCACAATTACAGCATTTTATTTATATATAACAGTCGATTTTAAACAGTGCGCATAAGTATACATTATAGTTTGAAATAGTAAATAAATATAGTAATGAGCATAAACATATCACAATTTTCGTAATATGGTACTGTCCTTCTACGTAAAGTCGACATCCTTTAATCTGCTGGTAATACTGTGGAATGCACTCCGTGGTGGAGGGTATATGAGATTCGGCCCGGCCGAACTTAACGCCTTCTTACTTGTTAAATTTCATTATGATATCATAGTGATTCTTATCTACACTTTTTTAAAATTACTAACATATTTTGTTATTAAATTTCAAAACTTTTATTATAGTACACAATTAAAAGTTCATAAGATATTGCTCTAGTCGAATGTCAAGAAGTAGTATGGGTTATTTAAAATTAAACTTTTCCGAACAATTTGGTACCCATTAGCGAAATTAGCATTACACAATTTTGAAATTGGCACCTTAAAATTTCTATATTTTATTGCTTCAGAAAGTCTAGAAGGTTTTAAAAAGTATATGTTCGAAACCTCTCTGGGGGGTTTGAATATAACTGTTAACTTTAAATATTAAAAAATATCAAAAACTGTTGAATTTTGTAAAAAATAAATTTTCTCAAAAATCCCATTATTTTGACAATGGTAGACAAAAATTTAAAGCTTAGCGAAAAAAAAAGTTCCTAAATCTAAAAGGCTTCTATAAAAGTTGTCATTCCACTTCCTTTTCAATATTAATACTTTGTTGATACTTTCTGTTTTCAGTTCCACCAAGAAATTTAAACAAATACCATTAAATTCCACACGCAATTCTGTTTATAAATGAGTAAAACAATTCGATGACTTGTCATTTAACGGTAAATTATTCATTGCAACAATAAAATTATTTTTCTTCTATTTTGGTATGTAGCTAATTTATGACTTTTAATTGTTTCAGGTCAAGCGAAGTGTGCATATGATATGCGGAAAGTGAGTTATTTCATAAAATTAACGGGTGGAATTATATTGAAATTTTAGAAAACCTTTTATATTTGATTTGAACTTGGATATCTACTGGCTCAAGAACATTTGGCTTCTATATTTTATAGAATGCAAATTTATTTAATACAAACGAAAAATTAAAATCTTTTATATTATTGATCAAATAGTATTACTTCCCATTCTTCTTATTGTTAAGTTCCTTTTGTTTCAAAAACAAAGTTGTAGAATACCTGCAGAGAAAAGCAGACTGGAACAATGGTAATGCAGCGAGAAACAGTTGACGAATGCAAATAAAAAATCACACATAAGACAAATGAGTAATTCCATGGGAAACCGATCAATAATTTCATGTTAGGTCTGCGATTTCGATGAAAATGTGTGCATAGGTAGTTTGAGGTTATAAGCAAGATTTAAAAAGAATTATTTTAAATTCAAAATCGTGAAAGTTGTCATTTTTAAAAATGTCAATGCATTTTTTAAGGACCTCTTATCTTTGGTTGTATCTATGATAATCGGAAATTTCCTTTGTCATAGTATTAAAAACTGAAAAGGCTTCCTATTTTTTTTGTTAATTTAAAAATACAAAATATTTTTTAATTTTTAAGAAAAATATATCTCCGATTCTTTTAAATATTTTTTTATGATAGGTTATTTTGTTCTCTATATACACTAATGAAAATGACTTAAGTTTCACAATTTTGAATTTAAAACGTTTTATTTAAATCTTGCTTATAACCTCAAACTGAACCTACGTACACATTTTCATCGAAATCACAGACCTAACATGAAATTATTGATCGGTTTCCCATGGAAGTACTCAAATAAAAGAAGTACAAAGGCGTTAAGTTCGGCCGGGCCGAATCTTATATACCCAGTTTAGAGACCGTCAACTTTACATAGAAGAGCACTACCATATTAGGAAATTTGTGATGCATCAATATTATAATCTATATATATAAAAGAGTTGCGTGATTTAGTGACTGAGTGACTGACAGATCACTCCCCAGACCAAACGGCAAGAGCTAGAATCATGAAATTTGGTGTGTACATTTCTCTTACCGTGTAGAGGTGTGATAAGACGGGATTTTTCGAAATTCGTACTTTTAAGGGGTAAAATGGGGTAAAAAGGGATAAAAATGGTACCACCGCAATGACCAAACGGCTGGGCTTAGAATCTTGAAATTTGGTATGGGCATTCCTCTTGCGGCATGAAGGCACCCCAAAAAGTGGATTTTGAAAAATTCGTACTTTTTGGGGGTAAAATGGGGCAACAAGGACCAAAAATGGTACAAACAACACGAGTGAAGCTAGAATCATGAAATTTTGTGTGTACATTTTTCTTACAGCGTACAGATCAGATATGAAGTGAGTTTTTCGAAATTCGTACTTTTAAGGGATAAAACGGGGTAAAAAGGGATAAAAATGGTACCACCGCAATGACCAAACGGCTGGGCCTAGAATCTTGAAATTTGTTACAAAAATTCCTCTTATAGCTTCAACGCGCCCAAGAAAATATTTTTCAAAATTCGTACTTTTTGGGGATGAAATCGGGTAAAAAGGGATAAAAATAGTACCACCGCAATGAACAAACGGCTGGGTCTAGAATCTAGAAATATGGTATGGATATTCCTTTAGCGGCATGAAGACATCCAAAAAAGTGACATTTTAAAAAATCGTACTTTTGGGGGGTTAAATGGGACAAAAAGGGACAAAAATTGTACCTATAACATGGTTGAAGCTAGAATCATGAAATTTGGTATGTACATTTCCCTTACAGTGAAGAAATCAGATTTGAAGGGAGTTTTTCGTAATTCGTACTTTTAAGGGGTAAAAAGGGATAAAAATGGTACCACCGCAATGACCAAACGGCTGGGCCTAGAATCTTGAAATTTGTTACAAAAATTCCTCTTATAGCTTCAACGCGCCCAAGAAAATATTTTTCAAAATTCGTACTTTTTGGGGGTGAAATCGGGTAAAAAGGGATAAAAATAGTACCACCGCAATGAACAAACGGCTGGGTCTAGAATCTAGAAATATGGTATGGATATTCCTTTAGCGGCATGAAGACATCCAAAAAAGTGACATTTTAAAAAATCGTACTTTTGGGGGGTTAAATGGGACAAAAATTGTACCTATAACATGGTTGAAGCTAGAATCATGAAATTTGGTATGTACATTTCCCTTACAGTGAAGAAATCAGATTTGAAGGGAGTTTTTCGTAATTCGTACTTTTAAGGGGTAAAGAGGGATAAAAATTGTACCACCGCAATGACCAAACGGCTGGGACTAGAATCTTGAAATTTGGTACAAAAATTTCTGTTATAGCTTCAACGCTCCCACGAAAATATTTTTCGAAATTAGTACTTTTAAGGGGTAAAACGGGGTAAAAAGGGATAAAAATGGTACCACCGCAATGACCAAACGGCTGGGCCTAGAATCTTGAAATTTGGTATGGATATTCCTCTTGCGGAATGAAGACAACCCAAAAAGTGACATTTTAAAAATTCGTACTTTTGGGGGGTTAAATGGTACAAAAAGGGACAAAAATGGTACCTATAACATGGTTGAAGCTAGAATCATGAAATTTGGTATGTACATTTCCCTTACAGTGAAGAAATCAGATTTGAAGGGAGTTTTTCATAATTCGTACTTTTAAAGGGTAAAATTTCTCTTATAGCTTCAACGCGCCCAAGAAAATATTTTTCAAAATTCGTACTTTTTGGGTGTGAAATCGGGAAAAAGGGATAAAAATAGTACCACCGCAATGACCAAACGGCTGGGCCTAGAATCTTGAAATTTGCTATGGACATTCCTCTTATAGCATGAACACATACCAAAAGATTTCATTTGCAAAATTCGTACCTTTGGGGGGTCAAATGGGACCATGAAATTTGGTATGTACATTTCTCTTACAGCGAAGAGATCAGATTTGAAGGGAGTTTTTCGTAATTCGTACTTTTAAGGGGTAAAATGGGTTAAAGAGGGATACAAATTGTACCACCGCAATGACCAAACGGCTTGGAATTGGATCTTGAAATTTGGTACAAAAAATTCTCTTATAGCTTCAACGCGCCCAAGAAAATATTTTTAAAAATTCGTACTTTTGGGGTGAAATCGGGTTAAAAAGGGATAAAAATAGTGCCAATAAAATGGATGGAGCTGAAACCATAAAATTCGATGTGTACATCCCTCAAGATGTTCAGAATCGCAAATTAAGGAATTTTTCGGAAAAGGGGATAAAAAAGGTACTAACAACACAGATGACGCTACAATAATGAAATTCGGTGTGTATGTTCGTTTTACAGCCCAGATCACTAATAAGAAAGCATTTTTCGAAATTTGTGCTTCTAAGGGATTAAATGGGATAAAAATTGTACCACAGCCTAGGCCAAACAACTGGGCCTAGAATCATTAAATTCGGAACGGGCATTACTTTTACAGCACGAATGCGACTAAGAAAATATTTTTCTAAATTCGTACCTTTAGTGAGTGAAATTGGGTAGAAAGGGGTACAAAATTGTGCCAATCAAACAGATGGAGCTGGAATCATGAAATTCGGCGTGTACATCCCTGAAAATGCTTACAAACGCAAATTGAAGGAATTTTTCGAAATTCGTACTTTTAATAGGGTAAACTAGAAAAGCGGGATAAAAAAGGTGCCAAGAACATGGATGACGCTACAATAATTAAATTTGGTACGCATATTCGCCTTACAGTGTAGATGAGTAAAAACAAGGAATTTTCCGATATTTGTACTTTTAAAGGATTAAATGGGTTAAAAATGTTACCACCGCCAAATTGTACCAAAATACTTTGCCTAGAATCTTGAAATTCGGAACGCATATTACTCTTATAACGCGAATACATCCACGAAAATATTCTTCATTATTTAAAATTTTAGGTGTGAAATTGGGTAGAAACTGATAACACCGGTACCAATCATGAAATTTGGTTTGTACATGCATAGAAACACAAAATTAATATATTTTTCGAAATTCTTTTTTTATATCCCTATGGTACCAACAACACGGCTGAAACTAGAATCGTGAAATTCGGTGTGTATATTCCTCTGACAGTGTAGCAGAGCTGTTAAGTAATGATTAGTAATCGTAATCATTAGTAATTTGATTACTTTTTTTTTTGTTAAGTAGAAGTAATGATTACAATACGATTACATTCAGTTTTATACGATTAGTAATTGATTACGATTACAAGTAATCAAAAAATAATCAGGATTACTTGCGATTACTGAAAAATAATCAAAAATAATCAAAAGTAATCAAAAAGGAGTTCGACTACTTTAAAAGATTACTTTTGACTATTTTAGATTACTTTTGATTTTTTGTGATTACTTTTGATTCTCGCGAAATCGGTATGAGAGTCATAGTAGTCTGTTTGTCAAAACTTTTGACTTTTCAATATATGTCAGTTTTGATTTTTTCTGTTCTCGATTACTTTTGATTATTTTTCAGTAATCGCAAGTAATCCTGATTATTTTTTGATTATTTGTAATCGTAATCAATTAGTAATCAGAAACAATAACTGATTTTCAATATTTATACTTTTTTATATGTACTTTAAAGGGGGAAGCGGATCAAAAGTGGGGCAAATGATACCAACCAAAATTGGGGATTTGGGATAAAGATAGTACCAACCAAAGTTTTCAGCTAGAATATGAAAAGAAATTCGGTGTGTACATTTCTCCGAGTACATAAATTAATGTTTCGAAATTTGTATGTTTAAGGGCACAAACGGCATAGAAATAGTTAATATGGACTATACGTGTGGGTACCATAAGATGTATATCAATTTCCCCCATTTTCGAATTTAAACTAAGTTTGGGGAAAATAGTACTATGTGCTGAGTTTGAATAAATTCCTTAAGCCCCTTCCAGGGTCATCGTGTATACCAGCGAGCCAGACGGACGTGAAAGGGACTTGGGACATACTTATGGTTTTAAATGCGTTACACTTTTATTCTATCCATAATGATATTTTCACAGCTTAAGAATGAAACATGCAAATAATTTTCTACTTTATATGATTTTTTGTAGAAAAATTGTTTCCATTTTGTGCCTATAAATTAAACTACTGACTACGTCTAAACGCTGAAAGTGGTATCCTTCAAAACAGTTTGAATACTGATACAAACTACTGTCTTACCATACAATTTTTCCGCGTACGAAGTAGCGGGTATTTGC
The DNA here is from genome assembly GCA_947397865.1 of Polietes domitor. Classification (NCBI taxonomy): domain Eukaryota; kingdom Metazoa; phylum Arthropoda; class Insecta; order Diptera; family Muscidae; genus Polietes; species Polietes domitor. Next base: position 113,436,611 of record OX377618.1, read on the forward strand.
TAGTCTATCCATATATATATAAAAATGAATCTGTGTTTGTTTGTTTGTTTGTTCTTTATAGCAGCCTAAACTACTGGACCGATCTTCTTGAAATTTTCACAGTATGTTCATGCTGAACCGGTGGTGAAAATAGGGTATATAATTTTTTGATATTTTCAGTGGGCGTGGCACCTCCCACACAAATTTGGGTTTTAGTCGTTTTTTATAAATTAGCATATTTGGAGTACTGTTGGAGCTAGAGCCTTGAATTTTTGTGAAAGTTCACTAATTGTTAGTCTGCACAGTTGTGCCAAAAATGGGCGGTATTGGAAAAGTGGGCATGGCACCTCCCATACGAAGTTAAAACACAATTTTGAATATTGTCAGTTCTAGGACACCTAGAGTGCTGAAATTTTGTGTAGGTGCATTTAGCGTCAATGTGGGTAGTTGTGCCAAAAATGGGTGGTATTGGAAAAGTGGGCGTGGCACCGCCCATACGAAGTTAAAAACTATTATTGACTAATGTCAGTTCTATGGCACCTAGAGTGCTGAAATTTGGTGTAAGTCCATCTAGAATCAATGTGCGTAGTTGTACCAAAAATGGGCGGTATTGGAAAAGTGGGCGTGGCACCTCCCATACGAAGTTAAAACCCAATTTTGAATATTGTCAGTTCTAGGACACCTAGAGTGTTGAAATTATGTGTAGGTGCATCTAGCGTCAATGTGGGTAGTTGTGTCAAAAATGGGCGGTATTGGAAAAGTGGGCGTGGCACCTCCCATACGAAGGTAAAACCTATTATTGACTATTGTCAGTTCTATGGCACCTAGAGTGCTGTAATTTTGTGTAAGTCCATCTAGCATCAATGTGCGTAGTTGTACCAAAAATGGGCGGTATTGGAAAAGTGGGCGTGGCACCTCCCATACGAAGTTAAAACCTATTATTGACGAAAGTCAGTTCTATGGCACCTAGAATGCTGAAATTTTGTGTAAGTCCATCTGGCATCAATGTGCGGAGTTGTACTAAAAATGGGCGGTATTGGAAAAGTGGGCGTGGCACCTCCCATACGAAGTTAAAACCCAATTTTGAATATTGTCAGTTCTAGCACACCTAGATTGTTGAAATTTTGTGTAGGTGCATCTAGCGTCAATGTGGGTAATTGTGCCAAAAATGGGCGGTATTGGAAAAGTGGGCGTGGCACCTCCCATACGAAGTTAAAACCTATTATTGACTAATGTCAGTTCTATGGCACCTAGAATGCTAAAATTTTGTGTAAGTCCATCTACCATCAATGTGCGTAGTTGTACTAAAAATGGGCGGTATTGGAAAAGTGGGCGTGGCACCTGGGTAGTTGTGTCAAAAATGGGCGGTATTGGAAAAGTGGGCGTGGCACCTCCCATACGAAGGTAAAACCTATTATTGACTATTGTCAGTTCTATGGCACCTAGAGTGCTGAAATTTTGTGTAAGTCCATCTAGCATCAATGTGCGTAGTTGTACCAAAAATGGGCGGTATTGGAAAAGTGGGCGTGGCACCTCCCATACGAAGTTAAAACCTATTATTGACTAATGTCAGTTCTATGGCACCTAGAATGCTGAAATTTTGTGTAAGTCCATCTAGCATCAATGTGCGTAGTTGTACTAAAAATGGGCGGTATTGGAAAAGTGGGCGTGGCACCTCCCATACGAAGTTAAAACCCAATTTTGAATATTGTCAGTTCTAGGACACCTAGAGTGTTGAAATGTTGTGTAGGTGCATCTAGCGTCAATGTGGTAGTTTTGCCAAAAATGGGCGGCATTGGAAAAGTGGGCGTGGCACCTCCCATACGAAGTTAAAACCTATTATTGGCTAATGTCAGTTCTATGGCACCTAGAGTGCTGAAATTTGGGTAAGTCCATCTAGCATCAATGTGCGTAGTTGTACCAAAAATGGGCGGTATTGGAAAAGTGGGCGTGGCACCTCCCATACGAAGTTAAAACCCAATTTTGAATATTGTCAGTTCTAGGACACCTAGAGTGTTGAAATTTTGTGTAGGTGCATCTAGCGTCAATGTGGGTAATTGTGCCAAAAATGGGCGGTATTGGAAAAGTGGGCGTGGCACCTCCCATACGAAGTTAAAACCTATTATTGACTATTGTCAGTTCTATGGCACCTAGAGTGCTGAAATTTTGTGTATGTCCATCCAGAATCAATGTGCGTAGTTGTACCAAAAATGGGCGGTATTGGAAAAGTGGGCGTGGAACCTCCCATACGAAGTTAAAACTCAATTTTGAATATTGTCAGTTCTAGGACACCTAGAGTGCTGAAATTTTATGTAGGTGCATCTAGCATCAATGTGCGTAGTTGTGCCAAAAATGCCCGCTATTGAGAAAGTGGGTGTGGCACCTCCCATACGAAGTTATAACCTATTTTCGAATATATTCAGTTCTATGACAGATACAATACTGAAATTTTGTGTGAGTGCATCTAGCATAAACCTGCTTAGTTGTGCCAAAAATGGGCGGTATTGGAAAAATGGACGTGCTAACTCACATACGTTCGTATATATTGTCAGTTCTATAACACCTAGAGTGCTGAAAATTTGTGTTAGTAGATCCAGTGTAAATAGTTGTGCAAAGGTGGGCGGAAAGTGGCCGTGACCTTTCCCATTCGAAATTAAAAACCGTTTTAGAGTATATTCGACGCCAAGATTCCTATATTGTTGTGTGAGTTAATACAAATATAATATAGAAATAACAAAGGGTGATTTTTTAGCTATTATCTTTTTGGCAACACTGGTTTAAACAGCTGACGCACGTTTCGTGTTTTGTTTCACTGTCAAACATCTTCAGTTTGGTCTATAATTTAACCATGAATCGTCTTACAAACGAACAACGCTTGCAAATTATTGAATTTTATTATCAAAATGCGTGCTCTGTTAAGAGAGTTCCTCGCGCGCTTCAGTGGTCAGTTTAATCGACCAACTGAATCGGCTATCCGGGCTATTGTGACTAAATTTCGCACCAAATTTACATTGTTGTACATTAAACCACCAACACGCTTACGTAGAGTGCGAACTGAAGAAAATATCGCAGCTGTATCGGCCAATGTTAATGATGACCATCAATTATAGATTCGTCGCCGTTCGCAGCCATTGGGCCTCTGTTACTCAAAAACGTGGAAATGCCAAAATTGGACTAAGCGGATGGACCATTTGAGGCGCAGTCAAGGTCAACATTTGCATGAAATAATCTTCAAAGATTAAATATATGGACCGTACAATCGATTCAAATAAAGATTTCATACATTTTTCTGAATTTTTTGTGTTTTTTTTTTTGAAAAACTTTCCTATAGCTTTTAAAAAATCACCCTTTATACAATACAATATACAAATGGGCGGGATTTGAAAGATGGGGAATTTTTTATTAGAATTTTGTAAAATTACACGTTTTCTTTTTTTAGCACAATAGTAAAGAAAGGTTAAAAAGGTAATATTCATTCGTCAAAAGCCGACTTAAGTCAAAAAATGGAAATTATATTAATTTTTTAGTTTGTGTGTTGTTTGATTAGTGGACAATTTGATTGACTTTTTATGTGTGTTTGAATGTTGTACATTCGAATTCCAGGTATTCCGTATTCCAGTAAGTTGTTCTTACGTAGAAATTTTTTTATTTTGGTAATGGAAAGGAGGAGAATCACATTCAACCTAAAATCAATTTTATTTTTGACAATTCTTGCTTTATTCGCCGCAAACTAAAGTTCTGTTCTTCAAAATTCTCCATGGAACATATCCATTCTTTTAGTATCTCAGGGAAGTACCTTGATTATAAGTGGTACATATATTACCGATCACAAGAAAAACAATATAAAACCTGATTTTAATTTTCGTTTGTTCTTTTGCCTGGCGAAGCGGGCGGGGGTTCAGCTAGTAATATATATACATTAATATAATTAAATCACATTAAAATAAAATACGAAAAGAGACAATAAAAAATAACAGCTGATTTTCACATGTTTTCTTTTATATGTTATGTATACTGTTATTGAGTCTAAAAATAATGTAAGTAAGGTGTACAAATATATTGAGTGGTTTGCTGTGTGTATGCATTTTTCTTTGCAAAACTTCATATTTGAGCGCTCATCGCGCATGTAAGTGATAAAGAGTATCATTAAACGGAAATGTTTTATAGCAGTTTGTTTCTAAATTATTGGCGTAAATCCATGTTATTTGGACATCGATTTTATAAAATGTTACAAGAATGAGTAAAAAAAGTTCAACAAACAAATGAAAAACACAAAAATATTGCTAAAATCACCGAGCTTTTAAAATTTTCAAGAGGAAGAGTGGCCAATGCAATCCACTATTGTAAAAAACATGGCACTTTTGAGAATTTGCCTCGCAAAAAGCCAAGAAAAACTACCCCAGCTGATGACAGGCAATTGGTCAGGCTGAGCAAACCCGATCATTTCTTAACATCTAAAGAAACTAGAGCACAAATGGAAGAATACCATGGCGAAAATTCGGCACAAACTGTCCGTCGACGCTTGCAAGAAAATTCTTTGAATGGGAGAATTGTGCGACGTTTAGCAAAACAATGGATTGGAGCTAATAATATTAATATTCTTGAGACGCAAGCCCAAAGCCCCGATTTAAATCCGATAGAGGATTTGTGGAGAATTATAAAAAGAGTGGTAGCGGCGAGAAAAGCTTGCAAACAAAGCCTCATTGTGGGAAATACTAAAGGATGAATGGTACACAATCACTCCTAATCAATGTGCTGCTCTCGTTCGGTCAATGGCTAAGAGATGTGGAGAAGTTATCATACAAAAAGGGTTACCACCAAAGTATTAACTTTGTGTAACGCTTAATTTCTAAAATTTTAAAGACTCTTAAAGTAAACACTTTTTTTCAGATGTCTTAATTATGTGAGCAGTGTAAATTGAGCGTTGTTTCTTTTTTTGTTTATAACTAAACATATTTAATTATAGTAAGCCTTAAAGGTGTGTGAATTTATTTAACTTGAGTTCTTTTTATAGTTTTATACCCTACACCACTTCGTGGACTAGGGTATTGTAATCGAGCTAGACCCACCTTTAAGTGGGTCGGTTTAGAATCACCAGCTGTCTGTCCGTCCGTATGCTGTCCATCTAAGCTTGTTCGCACTCTTCAGGTCGCAATTGTTGTCCGATTGTCATGAAATTTGGCGGAAGTTATTTTTTTGGTTCAAGGACCATCAGTATTGAATTTGGAGGAAATCAGTTCAGATTTAGATATAGCCTCCATACAAATATCCCTATAATTTACATTATTACTGCCCTAGAATACACATTTTACATGGGATCATGACAAAATCTTCTTATATTTGAACTAAAAACATTTAAATGGAAATGTGACCACATGCCCCCATACAATTGTACCTCCGATTTACAATATTGCTGCTCTGAATGCACATTTTACACCGAATCGTGATCAAATTTTCACACTATTATCACTCTAGAACCCACATCTTACATTGGATCGTGATAAAATTTTGCAGATTATGTTACATTTCAATAAAGAATACCTACTTTAAAAAGTGATCTATAAGGAACCACTTTGTAATGTAGCTTACAAATGGCCCCCATTTCTATACACTCCACGAGAGTATTATGTCTTTGTGCATTTGTTCGTAACACCCAAAAGGAAGGGAGATAGACCCATTGTTAATTACCGATCGACTTAGAATCACTTTTTGAATCGATTTAGCAATGTCCGTCTGTCTGTCCGTCCATCTATTCTTGTATTCACGATACAGGTCGCAATTGTAGACAGAACCAAATGAAACTTTGCACAATGAAGTCGGGATAAGGACGAACGCTATATATAGCCCACATACGAATTTCACTCCCGAATTGACTCTTTTCACTCTAGATACCACATATTTAAACAGATTTGCTTCAAAATTGGAAAAACATCTTATATTTGAACTAGAAGCACCTGTGGTAAAAATGTGTTAAATCGGTTCAGATTTATATATAGCTCCAACACAAATTTCGCTCCCGATTTGACTTTTTCCGCTCTAGAAACCACATATTGCATCGGATTGTCTTCAGATTTGGCAAAACATCTTATATTTAAACTAGGAACACCTATGGTGAAAATACGTCAGATCGGTTCAGATTTATATATAGCTCCCATTAAAATTTCGCTCCCGATTTGACTTTTTCTGCTCTAGAAACCACATATTTTAACATATCCTCTTCAAATTAGGCGAAATACTTTATATTTGTTCTATAAACAGCCATGTTGCAAAAGAGTCAGATCGGTTCAGATTTATATATAGCTCCCACACAAATTTCACTCCCGATTCCACTTTTTCCACTCTATAAACCACATATTTTAACAGATCTTCTTCAAATGTTTCAAAATATCTTATATTTCAACTAGAAACATCCATAGTGAAAATTGGTCAGATCGGTTCAGATTTACATTAGCACCATACAAATTACGCTCCCAGATAGACTTTTTCCGCCCCAGAAACCACGAATTTTCACCGAATTTCTTCGAACTGAGCATAACACATTATATTTGAAGTGGAAGAACTTATTTCGAAAGTTAGTATCTTTATTCCATGTTTGGATATAGCCCCGGTACAAATATTCTTTTCGATTTGACAAATTGGACCAGGTCATATTAGCCTATGATTAGGAAACATACAAAAATTCTTCCCGTTTTCACTTTTTTACCGAGTTGAATTGTATTCGGATAGAAAGTGAAGTGTATCATATAGTCGGCCCCGCCCGACTTTAGCCTTTCCTTACTTGTTATTATTAACCCTCTAGGACACACATTTTACATCGGAAGTTTATCAAATTTTGCAGATTATATTATATATCAACTAAGAATACATACTATGAAAGTCAAATATATATTTTGGTCCCAATCTACTCTATTACAGCTCTATAACCCACATCGTTCGTTGGATCTCGATACACGTTTGCAGACCATGTTATATTTCAACTAAGAATACCTATTTTTATACACTCCACGAGAGTATTATGTCTTTGTGCATTTGTTTGTAACACCCAAAAGGAAGCGAGATAGACCCATTGTTAAGTATACCGATCGACTTAGAATCACATTTTGAGTCGATTTAGCAATGTCCGTCTGTCTGTCTGTCCATCTATTGTTGTAATCAAATTACAGGTCGCAATTATAGTCCGCTCTTAAGAAAAATTGGCACAAATAAGTTTTGTTGATCAAGGACGAACGCTATTTAATTTGAGGCAAATCGGTTCAGATTTAGATATAACCCCCATACAAATGTCGCTCCCGATTTGACATTTTCCGCTCTAGAATCGAAATATTGTACCCGATTTTCTTTAAATTTGACACAACATCTTATAGTCCAACTAGAAACACCTCTGCAGAAATTCGGTAAGATCGGTTCAGATTTAGATATAGCCCCCATACAAATGTCGCTCCCGATTTGACATTTTCCGCTCTAGAAACGACATGTTGTACCCGATTTTCTTTAAATTTGACACAACATCTTATAATCCAACTAGAAACACGTATGCAGAAATTAGGTAAGATCGGATCAGATTTAGATATAGCCCCCATACAAATGTCGCTCCCGATTTGACATTTTCCGCTCTAGAAACGACATATTGTACCCGATTTTCTTTAAATTTGACACAACATCTTATAATCCAACTAGAAACATATATGCAGAAATTAGGTAAGATCGGTTCAGATTTAGATATAGCCCAAATACAAATGTTGCTCCCAAATATTTAACCGATTTTGGCCAAAATATACATATTATATTTCACCTATTTCGTTCCAGATTTCAATATACCCCCATACAAATGTCCTTTCCGATTTAACATTTTCTGTCAAATACATACATTTAAAGGATACAAAAATCCTTCCCGTTTTCACTTTTTCTCCGAATTAAATTGTATTCGGATAGAAAGTGGAGTGTATCATAGAGTGGGCCCCACCCGACTTTAGCCTTTCCTTACTTGTTATAGTGATCTATATGGGCCCACTTTTTAATGTAGCTCCCGTACAAATGGTCCCCATTTTTAGTATTACCCCTCCAGGACCAATATCACAGTACAACACGAAAAAAATTACGGGGTTCTGACAATGGATTCTGAAAGAGGAGATCAAAAATATATACGTGTATCGGCGTTTTTATACCCTCCAACTCCAGGATGGGGGTATACTAACTTTGTCATTCCGTTTGTAACACCTTGAAATATCGACATGAGACCCTATAAAGTATATATATTCTTGATCGTCATAAAATTCTAAGACGATCTATCCATGTCCGTCCGTCCGTCCGTCTGTTGAAAGCACGCTAGCATCTAAACGAAAGGAGCTAGAACGTCCAAATTTTCCATAAATGCGTCTTATAGTCGTAGATCGGTTGGGATTGAAACGGGGCGAAAACGGCCCGAAGGGAAAAATTTTTCCCTCACAAGGACTAAAAATACCCATAATAACCCCTAATATTTTAGCGTATTTAAGCATGTTTTTTGAATATGTCTGTTTATATTTGCTTGATACTTGGTATGGCAATCCCCTTATAGCAAAAACGTGCTCCATAAAGTGATTGTTATTTGTAGGGGGTGAAATGGGGCAAAAAAGGGATAAAAATGGTACATATTAAACGATAACAGCTAGAAACACGAAATTCGGTGTGTACATTCCTCTAATTGAGTAGATACATAATATAAAAGTATTTTTTCCAAATTCGTACTTTTAAGGGGTAAAATGGGAATAGAGGGATAAAAATGGTACCAGCCAAATGGCTGTACCTAGAAGAATGAAATTCGGTGTATACATTCCTCTGATTGCATACACAAGTAAAATACACGGATTTTTCAAAATTCGTACTTTTTGGGGTTAAAATTAAAAAGGGGATAAAAATAGTACCAATCAAATGACCGCAGCTAGAGTCATGAAATTCGGAGTATACATTCCTCTGACTGTGTAGACACGGAAAATAAACTGATTTTTCGAAATTCGTACTTTTTGGGGTCAAAATAGAAAAAGGGGATACAAATAGTACCAACCAAATGACCGCAGCTAGAGTCATGCAATTCGGAGTATACATTCCTCTGACTGCGTAGACACGGAAAATAAACGGATTTTTCGAAATTCGTACTTTCAAGGGATACAATGGTACAGAAGGATAAAAATAGTACCCAACTCTGGCCTCTTCTTGCAGCATATCGGTGTATAAAACTATGTTTTATTTACATCTGAGGCATAGGGTATGTTCAGCAACTTTGTTGATAATGATATGGCGAATATTTTTTTTGTAGAACATATTAACCCTCTAACTACCCCTCATAAAGTAAGTGGTAAAAATACAGGAAAAGTCCAAAAATGTCTCGGAGTCGCTCCCAGAGGGGTTAAATGTAAGACCGACCCACATTAATTTTCCCTATCCAACGTTTATTTCGAACACACATACCCTCTATCCCCACTCGTTAAGGGGGCTCCCATACAAAAAATATTTTTATTTTTTATAAAATTCCCCCCACCGCTTTTACTGGCCCTAGGAGACCGCTAGTGGGGTCACATGTAAGACCCACCCCCTATATTTTTTCAGCCCCAATATTTTTTCAGGACACACCTACCCTCCATCTGCAACCCTTAACGCGGCCTCCATACATTTGCCTATTTTAATTAATGGGGGTCGGTCTTACATTTAACCCCTCTGGGAGCTACTCCGAGGCAGTTTTGGGACTTTTCCTGTATTTTTACCACTTACCTTTGACCCCGATGACACTCATCCCACCACCCCCATTTTTTGGCTCATTTATTTATTTCCGAACCTCACAAAATATGGTGTTCTAGCATATCAAAATCCAAAAGTAGTGCACTATCCCACCCCTACTTAACAATAACTAAATTAACCCTTAATGTGCAATCTTGAATTTGATTGATTTTTGGCGTTTGTGTTAAGTTTTGGTGTGTTCTGACATATATATTGAAACATTTTATGGCCAACATTTTTGTAGAACATTTGAAGCCAAAAATGCCATTATGAGGGGTAGTTAGAGGATGTTCTACAAAAATATTCGCCATATCATTATCTAGAAAACATAGTTTTATACACCAATATGCTGCAAGAAGAGGCCAGAGTTGGGAACTTTAATCGTCTAAAAAATGAAATTCCGATGTGATCTAAAAAACCCCGACATACGTATATTTTTTTTAGTCTCCTCTTTCAGAATTTATTGTCAGAACCCTGTAATTTTGGAAAAAGTTTGAAATTGTTGTGCAGTGTATTTTACATCGGAAGATTTTCAAATTTTGGAAATCATGTTCTATTTCAACTAGGAATACCTACCATGAAAGTCAAATATATGTGTCCATATTTTGGCACAATCCCCGTACAAATGGTCACCCCATTTAACACTATTACCGCTTCAGAACCTATATCTTACATCGGATACAGATCATGACTCATTTCCATTAGGAATGCCTAAAGGGAACTATAATAACCCATGTTATGGTACATCCCACAAGTGTTGTTATAGGCCCCCTATCCGTCCGTCCAATTTATCCTATTACCGCTGTAAGATCTGCATTTGTCATCGGATCATGGTCAAATTTTCCAGATCATATTATATTTACTCTCGGAATACCTACCCGAAAATTGGGTCAATGTTTCCAAATACAACTGCCCCACCAAATTTCAATATTATCGTTTCCTTCATATTGCATCGGATCCGGATCAAATTTTCCAAATCATAGGTTATTTCACATAGGAACACTTACTTACCGACTTTAGACGTATTTTCTGCATCATGTTATATTTCAGTTAGGAACACTTATAGCAAAGGTGGAGCATTACGCAAAGAAATTGCCTCCGCTCATTATCAGTTTCTGATTTTTTACATAACACTTCAGATTCAACTTATTACAGCCAATCAATTTTGTGTATTCGTTAAATTTGACTAAGATGTATTTATAATTTATCGCCCCCATAAAACACCTGGATTTAGTAATCAAAACCAGGTATATACGCAGGGAATGGTGTAGGGTATCATATAGTCGGCACCGCCCGACTTTAGCCTTTCCTTACTTGTGTTGTATTACAATTTTGTTAATTTCCTTAAAATAAATATATATATTTTCCTTTTTTGTGGTTTGATCTGAGTGACTTAATTATATGAGCACAAGTGTAAATATAAAACTTCAAGTAGAAACAAAAAGAGAACATTAGGCAGCAATCTTCAAAAATGTGCCCAATTTCCCTCAAACCCGATTTTCACCATTTGTAATTTATTGATTCCAGCTTCACCCTTAATGTTTGATACGAAAATTTGTAATATTGAAGATCCAATATGTAACAGAGTGGAATATACACACCTAACTTCATGATTTTAGCTACAGCCGATTGCTTGGTACCAGTTCCACTCCTTTTTTCCATTTTGACCCTAAAAGTACGATTTTAGAAAAATTCGTTCCTCTTTTTCCGCGTCTACGTAGACAGACGAGTGAAAATACTGAATATCATGATTCTAGCTACAGCCGTTTGATTGTTGCCAAATTGAATCCCATTTAGATCCTGATGGTACGAATATCGAAAGATCTCTTTATTTTTCGCGTCACCGCAGCCAGAAACGTGTACACGTGCATTTCATTATTATAGCTGCAGCCGTTTGGTTGGTACAAATTTCGAAAAAATACTTTTTATATCGCATCTTCACAATGAGAATTTCATGATTTCAAATTCAGCGGTTTTGTTGGTACCATTTTTATCCCTGTTTTCCAATTGTATTCCTTAAAGGTACGAATTTTGAAAAATCTCTCTATTTTACGTATTAACGCAATTAGAGGGATCTACATTCAAAATTTCATATTTCTAGCTATCGTCGTATCATTGGTTCCATTTTTATCCCATTTCGTCCGCTAAAAATTGTATCTACCTTTTGGTGCTTTCAGGCATAAGAGGAATGTACGCAACAAATTTCAAGTGCATATAAAACAGAAATTTAAAAATAAATGGTTAAACAATCTATGCTTAGGGGGAAATTTTTCCCTCTGGGCCGATTTCGCCCTCTTTCAATCCCAACCGATCTACAACCATAAGACAACATTGCGGAAAATTTGAACCTCCTAGCTAATTTCGTTCGGATCTGTGCTTTCGTCTTAGAATTTTACCACAACCCAGAATATATATACTTTATGGGGTCTCCGTTGTATATTTCAAGTTGTTACAAACGGAATGACAAAGTGAATATACCCCCATCCTAAGGTGGAGGTCATATGCAAAAGCGTGGCGGTAGTAAAGTGATTGGGCGTATGTATACCATAAGTGTATCTGAGAGTGAAAGGTAAACTCTCGAAGAAGCTGCATCGATGAACATGCATAATTCACCTAGGCAACTTTTCGCATATGTATATTAGGATGGGTCAAGAAAATAAATTGCAGCGGTCACCCCCAAGAAATGAAGATTGGATTGTTTAATGATGACCTCGTGGAAAAACCTCTAAAAATCATGTTTTACCCGTGTAATTTTTTTATGTTGCATTTTTGCCCACTTGGAAGCACTTTAAATAAAATTTTCTATTCTTGTCTTAGAAGAACTCAGTGGTAAAATTATTGGGCGTTTATGTTGATTTTTTGCGGATTTTCAAGGTGAAAGATAAAAACTCATATTTCTTGGAAAGAGGTGTAATGAATTATTCATCATTTAGGCATCATTCGAAAGGTATTGACTACAGCTATTTATTTTTTTATAAAATACTACCACGAAATTCCAAAAAGTTTTCAGTAGTCACTGTGAAAATCCACAAAAAAAAAATACTATAAACGTCCAATAATTGGACCTATAAGTTACTCTAAGAAAAGAATTAAAATTTTTATTTATTGTTCTTTCAGGGGTCTATTATTCTAGAAAAAATGGGAAAAACACAAAAAAAATACACTGGAAAAACACGATTTTTAGGGTTATTTTCAGGAGTGTTTAGCTCACAGATGGCTTGATACATCCCAATAAATTAACCTTTATTATGATGAAATTTTCAACTATTTTAGCATTTATGAACTTTAAAAGCATCCACAGCTAAAATTAGCCGCAATATTGGCAAAATCTGTTAGAATGTTCTTTGCAAAATTCAATCAGTAAAGAGGAGATTTGGGCACAAGAAATTTTGGGAGTTTTTGCCGCTTATAATACACTGTGCGACGTAGTATTACTGTTAGCATTGGCAAATTTCTGAATGGTGGTCGCAGATATAACTATTGAATCATAACTTATATCTCGAACAATCAATTTACGTTGCTGCACAACCTTGACCACCGGCATATTTTTTCTACAGTTTGCACGTTGGGATTTCTTTAATCTTCATATTCAACGGCAATTTGATTGCTGAATGAGCTGTTCGACTTTTTTCAACAACTTAGCTGAAATTCCCGATGAAGCCGGTACAGTTAAGTTCTGCGAGAGAATCGTACCAACGTGATCGTCCAAGAGGAGTATCAATCCAATTCTATCGTTCACAACTATCACGAGTGTCATACGTTAATTGCCGATTTAACAGCGGAACTTTCGTTACAACTGATTTCCGAAATGGAAAACACTTCCTTTAAGAAGTGTTTCTTCAATACGCTATTCGGTAGTTTCTCGACTGCCCAGTGTCATTGCGTTAAGTTCGGCCTGGTCGAATCTTACATACCCTCCATCACAGTATTACCGTCAGATTAGGGGCTGTCGACTTTACATAGAAGTGCGGTACATTATGAAGAAATTTGTGAAATTTTTATGCAAATTATGAAATTTGTTTTCTATTTCAAAATAATAAGCGACTATGGGTACTGTTTTAAATAAATTGAGATGCATCATTAATCATTCATCTGGGTCGATTTCCTCCAGCTGCAATTTCTTGTTGCCAGTTCCAGACCAAATGTCTGTACCATTCTGATACGAAAAGTACTGATACTGAAGATCCATTATGTTTCGCTTCCACAGTGGAATGTAAACAGCAAATTTCATGATTCTAGCTACAGCCGTTTGCTTGATACCAGTTATTTTTATTTTAATTTTTCATGTTGCCCCTATAAGTTCGAATTTGGAAAAAAACTCTTATTTTGCATGTCTACGCAGTCGGACGAGTGTAAATACTGATTTATTGTTCGAGTCTTTGCAATCAGACCAATGCACGGTGGGCAGATGGCCAGTTTAAGAGGCAAAACAGAATTGAATGCAGCTACACCTTTGAAATTTCGTACATGTGGTTATGGTGCTTACCAAAGTTGCCTATGAGTGGGATGGTAGTAGATTTTTTGAGGCATAATACCATAGGAAACAGGTAGATAGGATTTTTATTTAAAGTGATTTCAAGGGTCTATTATTTCAGAAGAAAATTTTGCTAAAAATGCAGCACAAAAAATTGCACGGGAAAAACATGATTTTTAGGGATATTTTCAGGAGCGTTTAGCTCACAGACGGCTTGATCTAGGGACGAAATATTTTACAAATCATAATTAAACAATCCAAACTTTATTTTCGTGTGGTGTCTGGAAATTGTTTTTCCATTTGTATGGACAGCGACCCAGCCTAATGTACATACGTAATATACGTTAAATTTGGTTAAATATGAATTTGTGGATAATTTATATGGACTATATAAACTATACCCACTGATATTAAAACATCCATGCTTATTAAAAACAGGTATAGGCGCAAGGAATGGCGTAGGGTATAACATAGTCGGACACGCCCAACTTTAGACTTTTCTTACTTGTTAGTTGATGCCATACATTAATTATAAACACTTCTTCGGTCGCGGAGATCGATGACATTTCGAACCGAAATTTTATAATATCTGCATTTTTATTTTATATTTTCATAAAATATGGCAGTTTGCTGCAGCCAATTCTACTGGCATATTAATGTGCACCTTTTAAGTTTTCTTCTCATATTCTTCTCAGTGTATATGTCCGGATAAGCAAAGTTATATTCCAAGAAATACAGGAACGAGTCTTAAACATACACAAAAAACACAACACACTTTATCGCAGTGCATTGCTTTTTAAAATAACATTATTAAATTTTTTTTAATTTTTCAATAATTCCATTTAATTTTTGATTTGGTTTCGAAAAACATTGTTTCGGAGGATTCCGTTTCTAGCGATAATTATGTTGACAACTATACAACCGAATTTTTAAACACATCCTACTTGCACAGGCTATCGCCTCAGAATCTTCTTTTTAAATCAAATTAATATAGCCTCCACCTAAGGATGAGGGTATCCATCCATAAAGTAATTATATTCTGGGTCGTGGTACAATTTTAAGACGATCTAGCAATGTCTGTCTGTTGATCGCACGATAGCTGGCGAACGAAACGAGGAGTTTCAAATTGTCCCTAAATTTGTCTTATAGTTGCAGATCGGTTGGGATTGAAAGTGGACGAAATCGGCCCAGAGGGAAAAATTTTTCCCTAACAAGGACTAAAAATACCCCCTAATATTTAGACTAAGGACTAAAAATACCCCCTAATATTTAAACTATTGAAGCAAATTTTTAAGTTTTTGCTTTATATGCACTTGAAATTTTTTGCGTACATTCCTGGTAGTCTAAAGCCCCAAAAAGTAAATAAAAGTTTTAGCGGAAGAAATGGGACAAAAAAGGAAATAATGGTACCAATGGTACGACAACATATAATTTGCAATGTACATCCCTCTAATTGCATAGACACGTAAAATAGAAGGATTTCTCGAAATTCACACTTTTAAGGGATACAATTGAAAAAAGAGGTATAAAAATGATACCAACCAAACCGCTGAAGTTGAAATTATGAAATTCGGTATATACATTCATCTGACTGTATAAACGCGAAACATAAAGGCATTTTCGTATTTGTACTTTTAGGCGTAAAATGGGGCGATAAAAATGGTATGGTAGGATTGAATTTGGCACCAATCAAGCGGCTGTAGATAGAATAATGAAATTCGTCCGACTGCTCAGACGTGGAAAGTAAGAGGACCATTTCCAAATCTGTACGTTTAGGGTCAAAATGAAAAGAGCAAACGGCTGTAGCTAAAATCGTGAAAATAGGTTTGTACATCTATACTGCCCTCCTAAGAAAGAAAGTCAGAAGTTTCAAAATTCCAAAATTGAGATAAGGACAGATTTGGAACAGTGAATGAGTTTCCGACTTTTGTGTTAATCTTATGAGACCAATTTTTCACTGTAAATCGCTAAAAAAAACGTTAAGCACAATGGTCACATCTCCACTTCTAGCATATTTCTTAGGCAAAAAAGTCTTATCTGCCACTTACTACAATAAGAAGTCATATCGACCAATATCTGAAGGCTTTTAAGACATTTTTCCTTAGTATATCTGATTCTTTTTGGATAGTATTACTTTTCTTCTTTGTGAGTGCAATATTACGCACAAGTTCTTGCAAATAAACTAATAAAAAATAACTGATAAACATAGATCAAAGACATATAGAATATTTCATATGAATTTTATAGAACAGTTGTTTCTGAAAATAATATTTAATTTTCGAAATTGGGACATGAAGAATGCTGGTCATGTGAAAAACGAAAAAATCATGAAAAGTCAACTGAGCATTCAAAAACTATTCCAGCAACTGATTGCGAAGATTGTAATATATGAAGGGTATCACAGCACGAGAAGAGTACAGAAGGGATTGTGGTCGAACTGAAAATGATGACTGTGTAATTGTTTCAGCGGATTTGCAAAAAATAGGTTAATCATTTTTGTGTTATTTTGATAGGTAATAATGCTTCCCCGGTGTGACATGTCCAAAGAAATTATATTTACATCGCGAATTATTGTATTTAACGAAAGTTTTGTACCGGTTGGAAAAACTATTTGGCATGAAGGAATTTCTGGCAGATCCGTATAAGATATTAGGAATGTTTGATTGGGCTTACTAGCTTACTATTAAGAGACTTGATAAGGTGACATCATTTTTGCCCATAGGTTTATCTCAAATGGATCAACAAGAAAATTCTGGCAGCAACGCTAAGCTACTGTCTTGTTAAGCGAGTAAATTCCATACAAAAATTTAGCTAGTAAGTCCAATCGAACAGGCCTATTTTTAATTGCTCGGAACATAATTTTAAAATATTTTGAGCCAGGACACACATTTATGTATGCAGATGCCTTTCATCATAAAAGATCATTAAAAACAGAAAAAAGTGTATGACATAACATATTTTAAAGATTGCGTTCAGAGGAGTAAGAGTTTATCTACATGAATTGGTAGTAGTCAAATTTGAAAAAAGAATAGCTTTTTGTTGTACAAAACTAACTTTACTCATACAAATTACACATACTTAAATCTGTGTAAAAGTTGCATCTACAAAATCTGGAATTCTAAAAACTGAAGCCACAACGATTCTCCGTGGTATAACAATTAAAAGGAAACAACTCCTTATACAACTGCTCAACGATATTTTGCCCAAATTGGAATTTTGGAAATTTCTTCCAGAAACCGCTAGTGAAACGTGGCACGACTTCGACTGAACCTTTCATTTGTTATTAAAGTTTTAGTGACTAATTCATGACTTTGTTATAACGTTCACTGTTTGAATTTTGCGTTTGTTTAGTCTTTGAATACGTTTTTCTTGATATGAAATACATTGAAGAAATACAAGGGGAATTTTTAACTTATTTGTACAATTTGGTTTTCGGCAGATTTTTGGATGACTATACTAGGCAAAAAAGTCGTAAGTCCATTTTCTCTACTTTACCATGAAAATGTTCCCTGTTTGATAAGATAAAATTGGCTAAAATAATAGTGGTCGTCGTCCCTTTGGGAAGTAGTTCAAATATTCCATACATAGCATTTTGTACTATTTTTTTTGGGTCTTTTCAATCGAATATACTATAATAATCTATATATATAAAAGAGTTGCGTTACTGACTGACTGACTTATCATTGACCAGCCCACAGACCAAACGGCTGAAGCCAGGCTCATGAAATTTGCAGGGTAGTTCCCAAATATGACGTAAACGTCGACTAAGAAAGGGTGTCGAACCTTCGTCCTGACTAAACGGCAGTAGCTAGAAACATGAAATTCGGAGTGTTCCTTGCACTGACCATGCAGAAGAGCTACAAATAGGGATTTTTCGAATTTTGTACTTTTAAGGGAGGAAAGAGACAAAAAGGGATAATAATGGTACCAATTTAAGAATTGCAGCTAGAATCGTGAAAATCGGTATTTGCATTCTTCTGGCAACGGAGACTTGCAATATATATTGATTTTTTGAAATTTGTACTTATAAGGGGGAGCGGCACAAAAAGGGATAAAAATGGTACCAACTAAAGTATTGTAGCTAGAATCGTGAAATTTGGTATGTAAATTACTCTCACCACATAGAAGCGCAATATAAATGCATTTTATACTTTTAAGGTTGCGCGGGACAAAAAGGGATAAAAATGTAAATGTATACCAAAGTATTGCAGCTAGAATCTTGAAATTTGATATGTAAGTTCTTCTGGCCATGTAGAAGCGCAGTAAAATTTGATCTTTCGAAATTTGTACTTATAAGAGGAAAAAACGGATAAAAATGGTACCAACTAAATTATTATAGCAAGAATCGTGAAATTTTGTATGTTAATTCTTCTGATCATGTATAAGCGCATTAAAAATGGATTTTTTCAAAATTTGTACTTTTAAGGGTTACGAGGGACAAAAAGGAATTATAATGGGACAAAAAGGAATTATAATGGTACTAATTTAAGTATTGCAGCTATAGTCGGTGTGTCAATTCCTTTGACAACGTAGAAGAAAATATCCAAATTGATTTTTCGAAATTTGTACTTTTAAGGGGAGAGCGGAACAAAAAGGGACACAAATGGTACCAACTTTAGGATTACAGCTAGAATCATGAAATTTAGTGTGTAAATTCAAACTCAAAATGGATTTTTTCCGAATAAAAGGCTCTGCGGTTGTAATTTTTTGTAAAAAACTGGGTAGAAAATGATAAAAAATATATATACGAAGGGAGTTCAGCACATCATCAGTGCACATCGACAAGCACATTCCTTTGACTGTATATGAGTGCTATGTTTCCAATTTACTATTTTAGAAAAGAAAATCAAATAAATACTATCCTAAAACAGTGACGGATAAAACTAATAACAAATACCACGCTATTTCGCGTGCGAAGCAGCGGGTACTGCTAGTACATATATAAAAGAGTTGCGTTACTGATTGACTTATCATTGACCAGGGCCCAGACCAAACGGTTGCGCCCAGGGTCATGAAATTTTCCAGGTAGTTCCCAAATCTGACGTAGGCGTTGACTAAGAAAACGTTTTACGAAATTCTTACTTTTTAGGGGTAAAATGCGACAAAAAGGGATAAACATCGAATCATCGGGATTTTTCGAAAGTTGTACTTTTAAGGGAGGAAATACACAAAAAGGGATAAAAATGGTACCAATTTAAGTATTGCAGCTATTTTTGTGAAAATCGGTATCATCATTACTCTAACAACGTAGACTTACAACATAAATTGATTTTTCGAAATTTGTACTTATTAGGGGTGAGCGGGACAAAAAGGGATAAAAAATGCTGCCAACGAAAGTATTACAACTTTGATGTGTAACAAAGTAGTATTACAAATTGGATTTGTCGAAATTTGTACATTTAAAATGCGCGCGGGACCGAAGGGGATAAAAGTGGCGTACAACCCTTTAATTACGTAATCACAGAACGTAAATGGATATTACAAGATTTTCACTTATAAGGGGGATGTGGTGCGACAAGGGATAAAAGTGGTACCAAATAAAGTACATGTTTTTAGGGGAAGCAAAAACATATGTTACCTATAGTGATTTTTATACACTCCACGAGAGTATTATGTCTTTGTGCATTTGTTTGTAACACCCAAAAGGAAGGAAGATAGACCCATTGTTAATTATACCGATCGACTTAGAATCGATTTAGCAATGTCCGTCTGTCTGTCTGTCCGTCCATCTATTCTTGTAATCACGATACATGTCGCAATTGTAGACAGAACCAAATGAAACTTGACACAAGGAAGTTTTTCGGGATAAGGACGAACGCTATTTAATTTGAAGATAATCGGTTCAGATTTAGATATAGCCCCCATACGAATTTCACTTCTGATTTGACCCTTTTCACCCTAGATACTACACATTTCAACAGATTTTCTTCAAAATTGGCAAAGCATCTTATATTTGAACTAGAAACACCTGTGGTACAAATGTGTTAGATCGGTTCAGATTTATATATAGCTCCCACACAAATTTCGCTCCCGATTTGAATTTTTCCGCTCTAGAAATATTGCATCGGGTTGTCTTCAGATTTGGCAAAACATCTTATATTTAAACTAGGAACACCTATGGTATTAAAATATCAATCCCGATTTGACTTTTTCTGCTCTAGAAACCACATATTTTAACAGATCCTCTTCAAATTAGGCGAAATACTTTATATTTGTTCTATAAGCAGCCATGTTGCAAAAGGGTCAGATCGGTTCAGATTTATATATAACTCCCACACAAATTTCACTCCCGCTTTCACTTTTTCCACTCTATAAAGCGCATATTTTAACAGATCTTCTTCAAATCTTTCAATATATCTTATATTTCAACTAGAAACATCCATAGTGAAAATTGGTCAGATCGGTTCAGATTTACATATAGCACCAATACAAATTTCGCTCCCAGATAGACTTTTTCCGCCCCAGAAACCACGAATTTTCACCGAATTTCTTCGAACTGAGCATAACATATTATATTTGAACTGGAAGAACTTATTTTGAACGTTAGTATAATTATTCCATGTTTGGCTATAGCCCCGGTACAAATATTCTTTTCGATTTCACAAATTGGACCAGGTCATATTAGCCCATGATTAGGAAACATACAAAAATTCTTCCCGTTTTCACTTTTTTACCGAGTTGAATTGTATTCGGATAGAAAGTGGAGTGTATCATATAGTCGGCCCCGCCCGACTTTAGCCTTTCCTTGCTTGTTTAAAATGTGTATTTTTTGGGAAAGAGGTGCTAAAAGTCTATAAACATGATGTCGATGATATAAAAGGATCTGCGGTTGTAATTTTTTGTTCAAAACTGTGTAGAAAATGATAAAAATTATACATACGAAGGGAGTTCAGCTAAAATAGTGCTCATCGACAACCGCATTCCTTTGACTGCTATCTAATAGGAGGTTTCCAAATTACTATATTAGATTTATCTATATCCACCAAAAGAAAATCAAATACTAATAACAAATAACTGGCTTTTTCGCGTGCGAAGCAGCGGGTACTGCTTGTTATACATATTAGATCTTGAATAATAGTACTTTTTCTATTAAAATGGTACGGACATTTGTGCTGTATCTGAAATCAAGAAATTGCAAATTAGAAAATCGATTCTGAGGGAAATTGTTTCTACCTAATAATGACTGAAAGCAACTTATAATTAGAGCATATTTTTGAAGATTGCTGCCTCATGTTCATATATTAGAGGACCATTAATATTATAATAATGAAGAAATATTGTGATGTGCATAAAATATATCACAAATTTCCTAAAGTTGACAGCCGCCGGTAATACTGTGGAATGCAGTCCGAACTTAACGTCTTTTTACTTGTTTTATCTTATCTGTGATCCAAACTAAAACAGATTTCTAGGTTTAAAATCACAAAAGAATTACACTCGAATATCGAATGCTAGGCTCTGGTAAAGAGTGATTTTTTTGAGGTTAGGATTTTCATGCATTAGTATTTGACAGATCACGTGGGATTTCAGACATGGTGTCAAAGAGAAAGATGCTCAGTATGCTTTGACATTTCATCATGAATCGTCTTACAAACGAACAACGCTTGAAAATTATTGAATTTTATTATCAAAATGCGTGCTCTGTTAAGAAAGTTCATTGCGCGCTTCCATTTTATGGTCAGTTTAATCGACCCACTGAAGCGGCTATTCGGGCTATTGTGACTAAATTTCGCACCAAATTTACATTGTTGGACATTAAACCACCAACACGCTTACGTAGAGTGCGAACTGAAGAAAATATCGCAGCTGTATCGGCCAGTGTTAATGATGACCACCAATTTTCGATTCGTCGCCGTTCGCACCAATTGGGTCTCTGTTACTCAAAAACGTGGAAATGCCAAAATTGGACTAAGCGGATGGACCACCTAAGACGCAGCCGCGGTCAACATTTAAATGAAATTATCTTCAAAAAGTAAATGTCATGGACCAATCTAACGTTTCAAATAAAGAACCGATGAGATTTTGCAAATTTTATGCGTTTTTTAAAAAAAAAACTTATCCAGCTCTTAAAAAATCACCTTTTAGTATTAATATTTTGTAGCTGGGCTTTATGGACAGTATTATTTTCGGCAAGTATTTCGAGTTTCCTACGACCTTCAATTAATTCCCATGGAGTGTTAGATATCCACTCTATCCTTTCAGGTCGTTTGTAATCAAGTATAGGGTGGGCACATGGACACTTCAAATTTGAAATACTTTGACTTTGAAAGGTAGAATAACATTCATTTTTTTATTTACATATTTATGTTTGACATTTGAAATTTTCGTGTTTTCAGATGAAACTCGGTGGCTATGTCAATTAGCAAAATTGCCGCATGTGGGAATCAGAGAACCCACACGTGACTATTGAGAAGCCAATGCATGATGCATCCACAATAAGTTGGGATGGGTCATGTACTGAAAAAATCGGTTTATCGGATAATGTTCCATTATTAAAGGACAAAGTTCAACTTTTCCAATAAAACCAGAAATTTGAAAAAAATAATCTAATATTGTAAATGGCCCACCCTATACATGGGTACGTGGAAAGAATATACAATGGTGCACAAAAGGCATTAGATGCAAGCCTTATGAAGCAATCACAACCGGTTAGGTGGTTCAATGATTCTTTTGGTGATTTTCACCAAGCACTGGCAGTGATTACACGGTCTGATCCAACCAATAAACTAAATGCTTGCTTCAAACCTTCTTTTTTGTGAAACACTATTCGAGTTGAAGAAGGCCAATATGGAAAATTATTTTGCTGGGACATTTGAAATGCCCTTTCCAAAATATTCGGAACGATAAACGAATTAAAATTGGAAATTTCTGTCAAGTCAGCTAGTTGTTACTATACAATTTCCATGTTTTCTGCTTCTAGCCATTGCTCTCAATTCTCGGAATTACTTATCATCGCCAGCTGGTTTTAGGCTTGCCTCGGCTCCTATGATCCAACGTGATCCACTCCAACTCAGCGTGGGTGATCAGCGTTCTTCCTGAGTGTGTGGCCTGACCATTGGTACTTCTTCTTTGGAATTTCTTTCTCCTGGCATTACTTCCTCCATAGATCTTCGTTACTTATGGCATTAGGCCACCACATCCCCAGTATAGTTAGTTATCAACGTCCGTCAAGGCTCCTCCTTCGTAGCATACTTACAGCCCAGGCAGGCATTCAAACTTGATGACATCTTCATGCATTGGCGTTGATCCAGAGCACTTTAGATGACTCCAGTTGTTTTTTATAATTCTAACCTATTTTTCTGACATCTCGCTCATTGCGCCCTCCAAATACTGTCCCTTTTATTTCCATCGACTGTCTTTTCGAAGTCGACAAAACATAGATACATATGCTGTTATTTTCGACTTATAAAATAATAAAATTTTAAAAAATAATAATAAACAAACAATTTCCTGTCCATATATCAATGAAAAGCCAGTTCACATGTTTAAACAAAAATGAAATGAGAAAAAGTGATTATTATATCGATTAACGTTTGCTGCCATAGATACTCAATTTAAGGATACGATCACGGATATTTAATTCATATTACTTTAATAGGGAACTTTATATGCAAGAAGAATTCTGTAGGCAGTACACTGATGAAAATATCTGCACGTTCACTTAAGTGGATTTTGAACAATGTTTTGGTACACCTTTCACATGAATGCGATTTTGCCATTGACAATTCCAAACAATTGTTTTGAATATAATTGTTCAGATTTATCGTTCTGGAACTCGTCAATCAATTACAACTATCCTTTCAAAATATACTTTTGCATAAAAGTTGTTTGTCAAGTCATTATTTGAAAGCCGATCGATAAATTTACATTTCTGCACAACCTTGACCTTGAATTTCTTTAATCTGCATATTCAATGACAATTTGATTGCTGAATGACCTGGTCGACCTTTTAAACTTCGCTGCAATTGTTGATGTTGCACAATTAAGTCAAAAATCTACGCTATCAAAATAGTCTTGGTTTCTAACGTGAGCGTCCAAGAGGAGAATCACTCCAATTCTATCGTTCACAACTTTCATGAAACAAAATCCTTTGAATCAGTGTCCGAATAGATTCGCTCAACCAAGCACAACTTATGATTCTGTTCGTTGACTGGAGATTGCGAAAATCACCTTTCTGAATCAATTAACCTGCAGATTGTTTGGAGCGCAGAGCGTATTGAGCGCCATAGTACACTCCTCCGGGCCGATCAAAACGTTGGTCATCTCAGATGGCGATGGAGATTCGTTAATTTGCATATTCATCGCAACCTGAGTGCTTATCGCAGTCTTCCAAGAACGTAGCTGAAATTCCTGATGAATTATGTGAGCGAATTTTTGCCAACATTAATATGATCAAAAATGTTTTGCCCGGTCCTACCGGACCGAATCGTTCATAAACTGTCATACCTAGTTGAGCTAATATTGATCACATGTCTTCATTCAATGTCTCATTGTGAATTTTAAGACATGTCATCTTTGTTCACAAATCCTTCGGTTACGAATCGAAACATGTTGAGATGGTGTAATCCCAATAAGCGCCGACCTAATGCATCGGTGAAAATACATAAAATAGCTGTAACTGGATTTCTCTCTTTATTTGATGCCTGATTTCAGACTGGAATCACGAACCAAACAAAAAGGAATTAAAAAAATATTTCGTTCCTATCGTTAGCGCGTAAAATAGGTTGTCCTAATTTTTCGCAGAATCATAACGATCATAACATAAAAGAATTTCGCATATCCACTGCTTAAATTGAGATTTATAGCCTTGAGTTCATTCAAAAATTCTATAGAAAGAGACACTTTCAGGTTCTTTTAAACATTTTCCAATTTTGCGGTCAACTATCCTAAAACAGTTTATACCCTACACCACTTTGTGGAATAGGGTATCATAAGTTAGGTTTCCGCCAAATGTTGGTAACACAAAGAAATAATAAAAAATAATAAAAAGCTAGACCCACCTTTAAGTATACCGATTGGCTTAGAATCACCAGCCGAATCCAAGCTTTTTCGCACTCTACAGGTCGCAGTTGTAGACCGATTGTGATGAAAATTTGCGGAAGTGCCTTTTCCAGCCCAACGACAATCGGTATTAAATTTGGAAAATCGGCTCAGATTTAGATATAGCCTCCATATAAATGTACCCTATTACTGCTGTAGAATACCCATTTTACGTTAGATCCAGATACAATTTTCAGGATCATGTTATATTTCGAACTAGAAACAGCTAACATGAAAGTGGGTTACATGAGTCCATGTTTCGATTAGAGATGGGCGCGTTCACGCACTAAGTTTTTTTTGTTCCACGCACGCTCACGTGAGTAAAATAAATTATGATTCAATTTCCACAAAGAAAATTTCCCCCCTCATTTTCTATTTTAAATCCAAATGAGTAAACGCCTCGCAAATTCGAAAATTATATCATTTAAATCACTCTACGTTTGCGATGTCTGCTTTAAAGTAGTAAACAAAATTAAAGTGTGATACGTATATCATATAGGTTATAGCAAAATAAGTTAAAACAAGTAAGGAAAGGCTAAAGTCGGGCGGGGCCGACTATATAATACCCTACACCACTCCCTGCGTATGTACCTCACTTTGATTACTAAACCCGGGTATTTCATGGGAACAATTTTATGTAGTTCATACAAATTATATAAATTATATGAATATAATTTATATGCTATAAATTCATCTTTAGTCAAATTTAACGAATATGGTACATAATATGGTAATTGATACAATTGTCCGACAGACAAATACAAATTATACAGTAGTATACCAAAGTCATACCAAAGTATGGACATATGGGCATCACCCAAACAATTATCATTGCAATTCAATTCGGTAAAAATTGAAATCGGGAAGGATTTTTGCATCCTGTAAATGTATGTGTTTGACAAAAAATGTTAAATCGGAAAGGACATTTGTATGGGGGTATATTGAAACCAGGAACGATGTGACGCGCTTTCACCATGTCTGTTTATTGGTGAAATATAATATGTAAAATTTGGCCAAAATCGGTTAAACATTCGGGAGCAACATTTGTATGAGGGCTATATCTAAATCTGAACCGATCTTACCCACTTTCACCATTGGTTTTTTAGTTGGATTATAAGATGTTGTGCCAATTTTAAAGAAAAACGGGTACAATACCTGGTTTTTAGAGCGGAAAAAGTCAAATCGGGAGCGACATTTGTTTGGGGGCTATATCTAAATCTGAACCGATCATACCCACTTTCAGCATAGGTGTTTCTAGTTCGATTATAAAATGTTGTGCCAATTTTAAAGAAAATCGGGTACAATATGTGGTTTCTAAAGCGGAAAAAGTGAATTCGGGAGCGACATTTGTATGGGGGCTATATCTAAATGTGAACCGATCTTACCCAATTTTTGCATACGTGTTTCTAGATGCATTATAAGATGTTCTGCAAAATTTAAAAAAAAACCGAGTACAATATGTCGTTTCTAGAGCGGAAAATGTCAAATCGGGAGCGACATTTGTATGGGGGCTATATCTAAATCTGAACCGATCTTACCCAATTTTTGCATACGTGTTTCTAGTTCGATTATAAGATGTTGTGCAAAATTTAAAGAAAATCGGGTACAATATGTCGTTTCTAGAGCGGAAAATGTCAAATCGGGAGCGACATTTGTATGGGGGCTATATCTAAATCTGAACCGATCTTATCCAATTTTTGTATACGTATTTCTAGGTGGATTATAAGATGTTCTGCAAAATTTAAAAAAAAACCGAGTACAATATGTCGTTTCTAGAGCGGAAAATGTCATATCGGGAGCGACATTTGTATGGGGGCTATATCTAAATCTGAACCGATCTTACCCAATTTTTGCATACGTGTTTCTAGTTGGATTATAAGATGTTCTGCAAAATTTAAAGAAAATTTTATTACTTGGTGCGATTTTTTAAACGCAAATTCGGCAAGTGAGTTGTGATTCTCGTTCGTTTGTGAGAATCATCTCCTTATAGAGGCCGGGTTTGATGTTGAAAAGTCGCTGCGAAGCCACCTGAATGAAACCTTTAGACAGGGTGGAAATCATGATAGTGGTAGTCTGCAGCCAAGTAATAAATGTCACCATGCCATTTGTAAATAAATTTGCATTCTATTAAATATAGAAGCAAAATGGTCTTGAGCCAGGACAATATCCCAGTTCAAATCAAATATTGATTACAGACCAAAAAAATGCAAACGAAAAACTAAAACAAATGAGCGTTGGCACGGCAGAAGTATTGCTGGGTAACTATACCTGCATATACACATACTTACATATGCAACTCAATGAGATGCTTGTAAGATGGCATGTGTGCTTTATTACTTGGTGCGATTTTTTAAACGCAAATTCGGCAAGTGAGTTGTGATTCTCGTTCGTTTGTGAGAATCATCTCCTTATAGAGGCCGGGTTTGATGTTGAAAAGTCGCTGCGAAGCCACCCGAATGAAACCTTTAGACAGGGTGGAAATCATGATAGTGGTAGTCTGCAGCCAAGTAATAAATGTCACCATGCCATTTGTAAATAAATTTGCATTCTATTAAATATAGAAGCAAAATGGTCTTGAGCCAGGACAATATCCCAGTTCGAAAATCGGGAACAATATGTCGTTTCTAGAGCGGAAAATGTCAAATCGGGAGCGACATTTGTATGGGGGCTATATCTAAATCTGAACCGATCTTACCCAATTTTTGCATACGTGTTTCTAGTTGGATTATAAGATGTTCTGCAAAATTTAAAGAAAACCGTGTACAATATGTCGTTTCTAGAACGGAAAATGTCAAATCGGGAGCGACATTTGTATGGGGGCTATATCTAAATCTGAACCGATCTAACCCAATTTCGGCATAGGTGTTTCTAGTCAGATTATAAGATGTTGTACCAAATTTAAAGAAAATCGGGTACAGTATGTGGTTTCTAGAGCGCAAAATGTCAAATCGGGACCGACATTTGTATGGGGGCTATATCTAAATCTGAACCGATCTTACCCAATTTCGGCATAGGTGTTTCTAGTCAGATTATAAGATGTTGTACCAAATTTAAAGAAAATCGGGTGCAGTATGTGGTTTCTAGAGCGCAAAATGTCAAATCGGGACCGACATTTGTATGGGGGCTATATCTAAATCTGAACCGATTTCCTCCAAATTCAATACCAATGGTCCTTGGCCAGAAAAAATAACTTCTGCCAAGTTTCATGATAATCGGACAACAATTGCGACCTGTAGAGTGCGAACAAGCTTAGATGGACAGCAGACGGACGGACGGACGGACGGACGGACGGACGGACGGACGGACAGACGGACAGACAGACATCGTTAAATCGACTCAGCTGGCGATTCTAAGCCGATCCGTATACTTAAAGGTGGGTCTAGCTCAATTATTTCTTGGTGTTACAAACATTTGGCGGAAAACTAACTTATAATACCCTAGACCACGAAGTGGTGTAGGGTATAAAAAGTCGTACACTAGGAGATAAAATCCAAGTAGAAAACAACCTCGATATCACTTGTGTGAATTTTTTTAACCCTCCGTCATGCACATGTTCCGATAGTCACGTACGTAGCGCATGTATCTGGCCAGATACACTATGTATTTCAGTACATTTATATGAACAATATGCTATTTTAGTGATAATATTATATTGTTCTATTGTTATCATGCCAGGCAGATATATATTTTCTATTTATCCGTGCAAAAAATTTTAATGAGAAATAAAACAAGAAAATTTTAATTTTTGTGTTTAATTTAAAAAAAATAGTTGTTATAAAGTTCATTTCAATTAAATTTAGTAGTTATAAAGTAAGTTTTAATTAATTCGAAATTAAAAAAGTCTTACACAGCTTCAGGTAAGCAACTAAAACATGTAAACTCTGATTTCGAATGCTGTAGGCATACCGGATTCGAGCACTTGGAACAATAAAACGAGTCAGTCGGCGAATTTTTTCATTTCCCAATGTACAAAGCTGACAACTTTTTCTGTTTTGTAGAGTATCAGGACCACTTGAGCTTGGAACTACTACTGGAATCTGAAATGAAAAAGAAAAACGAGGAAAATGAGATGAAGGGCAAATGTTATATCAATCAAACTTACATTTAGTGGTCTTCCAAAATACGATTCCATGGCCAAACGAGCGTTGAACTGTTTGATGATGTGAATGTTGTTCATTCGGTGAGAGTGATTTGAGTAAACAAACGCAGAGAAAAATAAAAAATACCAATAAAGTACAGTACTCTTCATACAAAATGTGTGTATCTGGCTAGATACATGCTCTACGTATACGATGTATAGATGAAAAAATCCGCATAAATTTTGTTTTTTTTTTAATGTTTTTTCATAAAACGATACCTAACAATATTTGTAAAGGGTACTTGGAAACTCAAACCCCTAGCTAAATTAGATATATAGTTAAATTACAGTTAAATTCGTAAAATAACTGGCCAGATACATGTGCACGACGGAGGGTTAATTGAACTGACACTAAGGGGATGTCCCATATAAATGCAGTGCAGTGTTGGCACAGGGAATACTTGCTTAAAAATTAGAAATTATACGTGTATTGAAGCGCTTTCTTTTAGAAATAAATATATGTACATACATATATATTGACTTTTATTTTGAATGGAAAATTTCACATTTTTGAAACGAAATAAAATGAAAATAAAAAATTAATAAATATGTGCGACGCAAAAATCACGTGACTCACGTAGAAATTAGACTCACTCGCATTCAGGCACGAACATTTTTTCGTTCCTCACCTTCACGCACCTTCGAATTACACTATTATTGCTCTAACATGCACATTTTACATCGGATCTTGATCAAATTTCCCACACCTATATATGGGTCCATGTTTAGATACAGCCTCCGTACAACTGGGACCCAGTTTACACTATTATCGCTCTAAAACGCACATCTTACATGGAATCTTGATAAAATTTTGCATATTATTATATTTCAACTTAGAATTCCACATCATATTTCCACATCATGTTATATTTACTCTCGTAATATCATGTTTTCAAACCAATTTTCATTAAATCCTTCATATTAAAATGGACCATATAAGTTGACCATTACGCAAATATATTCTCACCGCTCACCTTATGATATGGATTCAACATATTATTTATGATATAGATTCAACATATAGATTCAACATATAGATTCAACATATAGATTCAACATTTATTTATTACTTGTTATTATTTTATAATTGTTATATTTTTGATTAGGTGCCCATTATATGTATAAGTAACATAATACATTAGATTTTCATCAATTTTATCATGCTCTTTAAATTTGACTAAAGATTAATTTATGGTCTACTGTATAATTTATATGATCTACATAAAATCGCCCAATAAACAACCTTGTTATCAAATAGTCATATACTCGGCCCCGCCCGTGTTTAGCTTTTTCTTACTTGTTTTCTCATATGGCTGTACATTACACGTATGTTGCTGGTCTTTTCGGACAACATTATTTTTGGCAAGCATTTCGATATTTAGTTTCCTACGGCAATCAATTAATTTCCGTTATTTCCCTTCAGGCCGTTTTTAACCAAGTACATGGGTACAAATTTATTTAAGGCTTGTCTTCAGTTTATCCAAATTAAACTAATTGTTCAGATGTCGGCAATTGATGTCGCGAAGTAGCTTGGGCTTATGATGTAATAGGTTATCCTCCATTTTAAGATTTGAGGCATAACTATACTAGTAAGTAGAGTGATCAAAAAAGCGGTTCTATGAACATGAAAAAGGGGTGGAAAAGGGTCCAATCGGTTTAGATTTAGAAATAGCCACCATACAAATTTCACTCCCGATTTTACTTTTTCCAATCTATAAATCCAAAATTGATACCATTTTTTTTTCAAAATTGGCAGAACACCTTGTATTTAAATTATAAATATTTGTGGTGAAAGTGAGACAAATCAGTTCATTTTTCGACGATTTCAATTTTTCGCTATAGAAAATATTAATGTTAAGCTAGAAGCATTTAATGTGATGGTGGGTCAAAATGTTCCTCCGTCTGTTGAAAGCACGCTAGCATAAACGAAAGCAGCTAGGACATCCACATTTTCCATAAATGCGTTTTTATATATATACAATTTTCCTATTTATAATATTTTGGAGTATTTAAGTAAGTTTTTCCATATGTCTGATTGTACTTACTTCATATTGGGTAGGTAATTTTTATTCGTAGGGGGTGAAATGGAACAAAAAGGGATTAAATGGTACCTATCAAACGACAACACGAAAATCGGTGTGTATATTCCTCTGATTGAGTAGATACATAATATGTAAGTATTTTTTCCAAATTTATACTTTTAAGGGGTAAAATGAGAATAGAGGGATAAATATTTTAACTTTAAAGGAAATAAAAGGGGGATAAAAATGGTACCAGCCATATGGCCGCAGAGAGAATCATGGAATTCGGTGTATACATTCATCTGACTGCATAGACTTGCAAAATAAAAAGAGTTTTCCAAATTCATACTTTTTCCATTCATTTTCATACCATTTTCTCGAAAATGAGTTTTTGATGCCAAACTATTCTCAGATTTGGATGTCATCTGTCATAAAAATTTGGAGAAAATTTTTTTTTCTAAAGCCACTTTTTTCAAAATTTTCTGATTATGCAGTCACAAAATAATACGACTACATAAGCGGCTATGAACATAAAAATTATAGAAATAAAATATTTCAAAATTGGAGCTACTTATAACCGAAGATTGTAATTCGCTACAACGATTTTGTATAAAACATTTTTCAGCATTTTTATAGATCGTACTATCAAATTCCATCATTTCGCCGTTAATAGCATTTTGCTTCCCAAGTTATTAGGCTAAAATAGGATAAATGGTGGCTCTAAAGTCAAAAATTGTGAGAAGTATCTTTAGAAAAACCCGCGTAGCTTTTTATTAAATTGAGAATACCAACATATTTCTTTGGCATGTGGTTGCTACCTTAATGGGGAATATTTGTGTCGGAAAATTTTCAGAATCCTGGATGAAAAAAGTTAAAATATAAGCAATTGCAACAGCGAATTTTGGATTTTACAGCAGCTATTTTCGCGACTGATACGTTATAAGCGATATTGGTTCTTAATAAACAAACAAAAATCCAGCCAGATCCGTTGGCTAGATCGCGAGAAAATCAAAAAACAAAAATGTCATGCATGAAAATCATTTTAGCCCTATTTCCCTATTTCGAAAATGAAAATTTTCCAACAAATATCCAATTTCGCTCTTCTGAAAAGATAGCCACTTATGGATATAAGACTCGATATATAATATATACGTATTGGTAGCCTTGTCTTATAATCTTTGTTTGAAATAATGAAAATTTTATATTTATATATAAAAGAGAGTGGCGTTAGTTAACGCTTATAACTGAAGAACGCATGGACCTATTTCGAAGATTCGCACCAATTCTGATTGGTCGCCGGCCAAACAAGAAGAATGCCAAGAAAATTCCCGAAATATCCCCGATTTATATGGAGTGATTTTACGACGCCATCTTCATGATAGATGACGTTTATGTTTACGGTGCATTGAAGTTCAAGGTTAAATTACCTCCATTGTCTTTACCACCAGAGCCATTGCATTCATTGCTTCATGGCGAAAGACCAGAATCACTTCATTTTCTATCGAACACTCAGAAATATAACGGATGCTTTCAAATGAATTCATTTGAAGCTGATATTATTGATGAACGCAGATTCAATCCAAGAAGTTCGGCGCAATGAAATCACCAAGAAGGTCAGCGCAATGCATTTGTACGCGTCTCGTTTGATGATTGCGATAAACGGAGAGCCGCCTTGGCGTATATTCCCATTTCCCATTTACGAACGCTATCCGACTGTTATTCATTTGGCATTGCATCTGGACAACGGTCAACGAGAACGGTTATTTCACTGCAGCAAATGCTGCTCAACGTGCTTAAAACCCACCAGCGACTACGTTGACCAGTTCCTTCTCGAAAATTTCAACGTCGAAAGCAAGGCGATGTAGTTCCTGGTCATTCGGATTTGAATTCCACTGAAGCTCTTGGCCGTATTTATACAGTTCATCCAAAGAATGATGAATGCTTTTGCTTGCGACTCATCATTTGAGTCACTTCGAAATGTCCATGGTGTAGTGTTGCCAACATTTCATGCTGCGTGTCAGGAGCTCAATTTGCTTGAAAACTATACGCAATGGGATACGACAATCGCTGAAGTAACTGTTTCTGCATTCCCAAGCTATCATTATTGCCATAAAATCCACGTGAATTGTGGGACAAGTACAAGGATGACATGTCAGAAGACATTTTGCATCGAGTTCGTGTCCATTCAGGGAATCCCCATATTGAATGAAGAGATGCACAACCAGGCATTGGTTCTGATAGAAGTTCGCAAGAAGTTGATAGTGTTTAGCAGTTTGTTAGTCAGGTTAGGAATGCCATAGCCAGATCTTCGACCATACGACCCTTTCGAACGTGAAGCCAATTGGTTCAAAGAATTGAATGAACATTTCAGAATCAAATCGTTAGTTCAATGCATTCCTTCAAGTCTATCGACTGTGTAACAAACGAAGACGAAGCAAGCAACTATCCAACTGAGTTTTTGAATTCATAGGATGTGCCTGGATTGCCACCGCACACTATACAATTTACTGAAACAACAGTTGTCATCATGCTTTGCAATATCAATCAACCAAAATTATACAAGGGAACGCGTTTAACGGTCGCAAAACTCGTGAGCAATTTGATTCACGCCATAATACTAAAATAAAAGTTCAAATGTGAGGAAGTTCTCATTCCGAGAATTCCAATAATTCAAACCGACATGCCATTCCAGTTTAATCGAATACAATTTCCAATTCGTCTCGCATTCGCCATGACTATCAATAAATCAAATTGAGTGTTTGTGGCCTCAGTCTGGAGAATGAATGTTTTTCACACGGTTAACTGTATGTCGCATGTTCCCGTGTCGGAAAACCATCCTCTTTGATCGTTTTCGCACCTGACAACAAAAAAATACTGTTTATCACAGAGTGATTCAATGATGGAAAATACAATTCAAAATCGACACGAACGGAACCCATCGAGCAAATATTTAAAAAAAGAATCAATTGCAATGGACAATTGACCACAGATTTTCTGCAATTTGAAATGATGTAGGACAACGCCTGTGAGACGAAGTTCTCCAGGTCCACTTTAATGAATAACACTAACATTTTCTTAATTATGCATATACTTTTACCATAGTTTACTTCATATACTATTCACATTTTTTTTTAAATAAATGTGAATTACCTGCACCGATAAATACATAAAATTTAAAGGCAAAACAACGTTTGCCGGGTCATCTACTTTCATTATACAATTACTTTTTCAATATTTATACACTCCACGAGAGTATTATGTCTTTGTGCATTTGTTTGTAACATCCAAAAGGAAGGGAGATAGACCCATTGTTAATTATACCGATCGACTTAGAATCAGTATATGAATCGATTTAGCAATGGCCGTCTGTCTGTCAGTCCGTCCATCTATTCTTGTAATCAGAGTACATGTCGCAATTGTAGCCAGAACCAAACTAAACTTTGCATAACGAAGTTTTTCGGGATAAGGACGAACGCTATTTAATTAGAAGAAAATCGGTTCAGATTTAAATATAGTCCCGAATTCCACTCCCAACTATACTCTTTTCACTCTAGATACCACATATTACAACTGTTTTTCTTCAAAATTGGCAAAACATTTTATATTTCAAATAAAAACACCTATGGTAAAGATGTGTTAGATCGGTTCAGATTTATATATAGCTCCCGATTTGACTTTTGCCGCTCTAGAAAACACATATTGTATCAGATTGTCTTCAGATTTGGCAAAACATCTTATATTTAAACTAGCAACACCTATGGTGAAAATAGGTCAGATCGGTTCAGATTTATATATAGCTCCCATACAAATTTCGTTCCCAATTTGAAATTTTCCGCTCTAGAATCCCCAGATTTCAATAGTTTTTCTTCAAAATTGGCAAAACATTTTATATTTCAAATAAAAACACCTATGGTAAAAATGTGTTAGATTGGTTCAGATTTATATATTTCTCCCATATAAATTTCGCTCCCGATTTGACTTTTCCCGCTCCAGAAACCACATATTATATAAGATTGTCTTCAGATTTGGCAAAACATCTAATATTTAAATTAGTAACCCCTATGGAGAAAACAAACAAATTTCGCTCTTGGATTGACTTTTTCCGCCCTAGAAACCACCTTTTTTCGCCGAATTTCTTCAAATTGAGTATAACACGTTATACTTGAACTGGAAGAACTTATTGTGAAACTTAGTCATTTCATTCCATGTTTGAATATAGCCCCGATACAAATATTCTTCACCACCTAAATGGAAGGGAGATAGTCCCATTCTTAAGAATACCAATCGACTCAGAATCACTTTTTGAATCGATTTAGCAATGTCCGTCTGTCTGTCTATCCATCTATTCTTGTAATCACAATACAGGTCGAAATTGTTAACAGAACCGAATGAGACTTTGCATAACGAAGTTTTTCGGGACAAGGACAAACGCTATTTAATTTAAGAAAATCGGTTTAGATTTAGATATAGCCCCCATACGAATTTCACTCCCGATTTGACTCTTTTCACTTTCATATGTGGTATATTATCACAGATTTTCTTCAAAATTGGCAAAACATCTTATGTTTCATCTAGAAACAACTGTGGTAAAAATGTGTTAGATCGGTTCATATTTATATATAGCTCCCATACAAATTTCGCGCCCGATTTGACATTTTCCGCTCTAGAAACCACATATTGTATCAGAATGTCTTCAGATTTGGCAAAACATCTTATATTTAAACTAGAAACACCCACGGTGAAAATAGGTCAGATCGGTTCAGATTTACATATAGCTCCAATACAAATTTCGCTCCGGGATAGACTTTTTCCGCCCCAAAAATCACGGATTTTCACCGAATTTCTTCAAAGTGAGCATAACACGTTATATTTGAACTGGAAGATCATATTATGAAAATTAGTCACTTCATTCCATTTTTGGATATAGCCCAGATGCAAATAGCCTATGACTAGGAAGCATACAACAATTCTTGGTCTTGAAGATAATATACTTCAACTTCTGCAAGAATGAAAGCCAGGCGACTTAAATTTGCTAGTCGCTGTGCTCGAACGAGTCGCTCAAAATTAGATCTTCCGAATATAATTTTCAAACTGTAAATACCATAAATTTTGTCAACATTTTAAATCTAGTGGATGACCTAAAAGTATACTTCCAAATTATACTTAACAAGGATAATGTCTCAAATTATAATTTGAGACATGATAAACGGTTCATGTCCCCGCTGCACTGTGGTCATTATTTTGAGATAGCGGCCAAAACTCCTTTTGGTTTTTGTTCTCCGATTTTAAAGTTATTAGACTTATATGAAAGTAGACAGTAGTAAACCTCGGGTGCCAAAAAATTAGAACTCTATTTTAACTATTTCACTGAGAACAGGGTGTTCCAAAATGGGCTTTTTCAGAATTTATGATATTTATGATATTTTTAGTTAATTTTTAAAGTTGAAATGATAACTTTTTTGTTTTTCAAGATTTTTGGACGAAATAAATTTTGTGTTGTAACTTAACTTATTTCCTATCACTGGTAGAAAAAATTGAAGCTCTACTGTTTGCAGAACAATTTAAATATTTTTTTTAAAAAAGGTCTAATTTATCGGAAATTTCCTACTTCATAGAGCACAACTCCTGTGAGTCAAGCTGAGTCAAAACACAAATTTACTATTTTGTAGTCCTAACCCTCCCCTACATTCCTATATATACATGTCCATGCATCGGGACTGCACTTTTTGAGCTACAGCAATTTTTCTGACCCAAGGTAAGATATTCGGTACAAATGCACGTCATATTTTTTGAGAAGTTATTTGTATGTGAAAGTGGCTATTATGCATATATTTTGATGAAATTTTGTACAAGAGTTCTTATTGACCCAAAAAATAATTCTGTTGAAATTAGGAGAATTTGGCCCATATTTGGACCTAGTCCACATAGAAGGGTGTATCAAAATTTTGCCAAAAATGACAATAGAATCTGACAACATTCGCTTTGCTTACAAACCAAATAGAACATTAAATTCAAATTTTACCAACATTAACGACAGAACACAACGAAGAGAACATTAGAAACGAGAATGAAAGAACATAAAATGGACATCACAAAAATGAAAGAGACAACAGCACTGTCACAACTTAGTGCTATCCAGTGCACGAAAACAAACGAAACGATTGACGTACATATCATCCAAAGTCATTATTATTCATTATTGTTTAAACAATGGCTAAATTCAGTTATAGTGTTCTATCTGATATATATTTTGAACGGAAAGATGAAAACGACATTATTTTACATATAATGAATAATCCATTCTTCAAAATATCCGACAAACAAGAAATTAAAATTCATAAGTTAAAAATAAAAAACTTTTTAAATACTTTAAGAAAACGGTACAATCAATGTTCCAGAAACAAGAAATTGTTTTACTCACGCAACCAAGAATGGCTAAGAAATAAACTTATTTTTGAAAAGCCATCAGTAACTACCACGGAAACTGGAAAAGGTGGTCGACCAGCAAAGCCAATCAATGAAGAAGTTTCTTGTAGCATCATAAAGGATTCATTTCTGCATCAAATTCAACCATCGAAAACTAAAAAGAGTAAAATTGCTATCATTGAAAAAATAGTGGAAGCAAGCCCCAGACGCACAAAAAGGATTTTAGAAAGTATGCCGACACCAACTGAAGAAAATAAATTTACTCCAGAAGAAGCATTTGCACTATTTTTGGAGCATGAATTTAATTTCTAAATGGGGATGTGATGGGTCCTCTGGCCAGAAACAATACAAACAATGTAATGCGGAAAATTCATCAGATGCCAATTTATTCATGATTTCTTTCGTTCCATTACGTTTAACAAAAATTTATATTGGTTCAGAGCCGTCAACTAGTAGAGCTGCAGAGATAGATGTATGGAAGAATGAAATTCCCTCGTCAACAAAATTTTGTAGACCAATAAAGTTTGCTTACAAAAAAGAAACTAAAGATTTCATAACTGAAGAAGTTGGCAAAATAAGAGATGAAATTAAAGAACTTCAACCAGTGATATTTGAATTTAATGACCAATGCATCGAAGTTAACTTTAAAATGTCACTTACAATGATCGATGGAAAAGTTGCACAAGCTTTAACCGAAACAAAGTCTTCGTCAAGCTGCACCATATGCCAAAAAACATCAAGTCAATTGAGCCAACCACCAACACAAGACGATAGTTTTAATGAAGCATATGAATTTGGAATGTCACCTCTTCATGCTAGAATTCGTTTTATGGAGCATATTCTTAAATTGGGATACGATTTGGAATTTGGCCCGTTAGGCGAAACAGTGAGAAACAACAAAGAAAATTTGGAAAAAAGAAAGCAAAAAAAAAAGATATTCAAGAAAAATACCGTGAGATAGGCCTTATAATTGACTAGCCAAAGCAAGGAGAAGGAAATTCTAATGATGGAAACACAGCAAGGAGATTTTTTTCCGATCCAGAAACTGCAGCTTCTATAACTGGAGTAGATTATGATTTAATACGCCGATTCCAAATCATATTAGAAGTTATAGCATGTAGCAAAAAGATAGATGCAAAAAAATTTGGTCAGTATGCTAATGAGACAGCAACCCTTTATAACCAAAAATATTCTTGGAGACATATGCCAACCACAGTTCACAAAATTTTGTTCCATGGGGAACAAATAATTCAGCACAATATGCTTCCAATTGGAGATCTCTCAGAAGAAGCGCAAGAAAAAAGGAACAAAGACTACAGATTCTTTCGCGAGCACAATACAAGAAAAATTTCCAGATATTGTACTAATGAAGATCTTATTAATATTTTGTTGTGCACATCAGACCCATATATGTCCAGTATTCGACAAAAATGGAAATCAACCTCATTAGAGTTAGAAGAAGAAGCTAAACAACTACTGCAAAATGAAAATCAAAGCTATTTGGAAGAAATTTTTACTAATATTGTTTAATTAACACTAGTTTAAAGATTATAATTTGTTTCTAATTTTAGTATAAATTTTTATTAATACATTTAAATAAAATATATGTGCACTTTAAATCAATAGTAAAAGTTTACTTAAAATTTTATCGATGTTGTGTTCTGTATATAATATATCCAAATGGTATTGATATTGTTGGGAATTTCAGTGTTATTTTTCAGTTTAATCCTCACAAGAATTAGCTTTCTTCCACAAAAACCAACCTTTGGCCCCTGTGAATATTGAGACTAAATAAATGTCAGGGGCCAAATGTTGGCATTTTCTGACCAAAATTAAGTTTAGGAATAATAAATAAGTATTGGTTGTAAAATGCGATTGAAGAAAATAAGAAATTATAAAAAATACACCTATTTAAAATGTCAAAATATTCAACTTTTACATGGAAACTCAACAAAAAATTAAAATGCATTTTTAACTCCACATTACTTACGTTCCTATTAGTCGATTTTTACGTTTGAACACGCAAATTGAAGCTTAAAGTCCCTCCTATTGAACAAAACAATTTGCGTAAAAAAATACCAATCCGGCCAAAAGTTATAGAGTTTTGACCGCTATCTCGCGAAATTGACCACTGTGCGCTGTCTACAACGGCCTAAAACAATTCTTATTCTCTATTAAGTCTATCAATCTCAACACAACGGACAGAACATCAGTGAGCCATAGTAATGCTCCAAAAGTTAATCCTTCTGTCTATCAAAGTTCACCCATGACAATTCGGCAAATCGGCGTGAATTCCGGTGGTATCGCCCCAAAAAGAATCAGAGAGACGTCGCTTGACTCTTTCTTCTAGTAAATCGCCTAGAAACTCTTCAAATGAGTCACGCTTTCAACTTATAAACTTATTTGAAAAGAGGATTCGAAGAACCAAAATCTGAGTTGCATCGTGTTTGAAGTGAAATAAATAAGCTCTTCACTGAGGTGAAAAACGAAACTATTAACTAGTTAGTTCCGTAAATTGCACTGGTCAACAATATTTTTTAGAAAGAATAGCGAACCCTATAATTCTGAAAGAGTATGCTGAGTAGACCAGTTTTGCAGAATAAACTAATAGTCCATCTTGTCTAGTTTCTGTTTACAGTGGATCAAATTCAATTGTTTTGGTGGAACGGAGAAAAGTGTTATCAGTTAATGTCTGAGAGAATTCTTATTTCAGAACTATATTGTGGAATTGTACGAGGATTCTTTTTGTGGAAGATATTAACCTTCTAGTTGCTCTCTTTATGGGTCAATTTGACCCTTTTGTCAAGAAAATTTAAAAAAGATTTTTTTGCATGACATTTCTGTTTTGTTTGTTTCTCGCCATCAATCCGGATAGAAAGTGGAGTGTGTTATATAGTCGGCCCCGCCCGACTTTAGCCTTTCCTTACTTGTTTTATTTGTTTTTGATTGGCTATATTAAAATATGGCATTGTCCTGTAATGTTACTGTACTTCTACGAAAATCGAAAATCATATATGTAGTCAGTCGCAAAAAAGCTGCAATTGTTGCAAAAATCTACAATTCGTGCAATTATTATTGCAATTATTTCAACTTTTTCATCTGGGTTTCTGAAACAATACTGACACACATACTCTTTATTTAGTCGTTATTCTGTTCCATTCAAAAAGTCTTAATTTGTTGGACAATGTAATTGTCTACTTTACAATCAACTATCTGCAACAACATTCTCCAGGAATGACATTTTTAACATTTAAGAGATTTTAGAAATATTAATTACGACTAACTGGAAATGGGCGTGTATTCAATAGCATGGGAGGAAATATATATTATTAATGCAATTGATGATAAAGTTAATGTCTTTGAGAATGACGTCTTTATCTTTATGAAAAGGATATACCACTGAAGGTAAAAGTAATTAAGCCACAACAGCAACCCTGGTTCAACAGAATGAGAGATCGTACATACAAAAAATGGAAACGTTTCAGAACAATGAATATAAATCCATTAGAAATGAGTTGGTTATCGTTATTAGATATGGAAAGTCTTTATTCTATAAAAGATAACTTTACACGCGCTGTTTCTATTAAACAGGAGTGGAGATAAGGAATATTGGCGTATTTACATCTAAATCGTGCATTTCGTGCAGAAATGATTAGTTCATTCGTTAATATTGATGTACATTATGCTGTGGGCAATCAATATGATATGGTATCAATATCTTCCCAATAAGTTATGACAATGCCTCGTTTTTCAGCTTTCAGTGTATGTCACAAATGATGTACATCGGGCCATATTGAATGTCAAATCATCTGCAATGGGATTTGATATCATTGATCCCAAATTTATCAAGATCCTTCTACATATCTTGTCACCTTATGTAGCACATATATTCATAAACCATTGCTATTCATTTCTTCAAGACTCTTAAAATAATATTATAAAGTCGAATAAACAAACTTTTATTGGAGCATCTCTTATCAGTCCAATATTTGTTCAGAGCAAAATTTGTACCACTGCCCAAATAGATATAGGTGAGAACATAAGATCTAATATCGATGGAAATGTTATTTTACGTCTTGACTATTCGAAAGTGTTCGATTCGTTTCTTATGTAGCCGTAATATCGAAACCATAAGTAAGTGAAGTGGAATAAACATGCTTAGGACTGCATGCTACTGTATCAAAGTTACTGTATAGTTGTGGATTGCACACTAATTGCGATGTTGCTTATTGAGAGAAAACTAAAGGTGTTGTCGAATAACATTGCCCATTTTATTCACGAAGTTCGAAGCGTATTGTTCATTGCTAGACAATTGTACAAGATGGAGTTCGATCAACCTTGCAATTTCGGAGCCTGGTTACACTCCTAAAAATTATTCATTCGCAGGAACCTTATTATCTATATAGTCGTCTGATGATTGACAGAATCATCACGCTCTCACTGCATTTCTATTATATTCGGATGTGAATACTTGGTATCGGATAGGCAGTTCTTTGTGTTCTCAATACGTCTCTGGAATTCATTACCCAACTATCTGAGAAATATCCAGAATGATATGCAGTTTAAAACTTCCCGTTCACTTTTCTTTCTTGCAG
Source organism: Polietes domitor (assembly GCA_947397865.1). Classification (NCBI taxonomy): domain Eukaryota; kingdom Metazoa; phylum Arthropoda; class Insecta; order Diptera; family Muscidae; genus Polietes; species Polietes domitor. Next base: position 113,479,037 of record OX377618.1, read on the forward strand.
TTAGATGGATAACATATTAGCATTATATTTCTTTTTATTTGATTAGTATTCTTGTTTACTTTATTTATTTTTAATGTTTGTTCTTTTTAGCTTCATTGTAAAGATTTAACTTCAAATGTACATTCTGATTCTTTGTTCAAATCATTATATGTTCTTTTTTGTTTTTAATTCAGGCACCATTTCTGCTTTACCTATTGTATTATTATTGTGGCCCTGTTTCTGTTGTATTCGATTAATAATTATATAAATTTTATTGTTATTTAAAATAATTTTTATTCGAATCAGTTTAGTCTAATCAAAACTAATACTAAATAGTATATTCTCTAATATGAACAGTAACCTCTAGTGTGACTTTTGTACAGATAGTGCATAAGCTTTTAAGCTAATGTAAAATGTTTGAACTATCAACTGTAGTGAAAATGGGCCCATACATTGATATAGCCCCCATACAAAATTTCCTCTCCGTCTTGACTTCTTAACGCCTAGATCTTACATATTTCAAATTGGGACCAAATTGTTGCAGTGTTGAGTTATTTCCTTATAATTTGATTGAGAGTTTCATATAGTAGTTGAGTAGACCATTTTTGCAATGAACTTATAGTCCAGCTGGTCTGAGTTTCTTTTTTTAAGGGTACTAAGTGAGAAAAAGGTTGTAAGTTAATGTCTGGGAGAATTATTATTGTCAGCACTATTGTGGAATTTTATGAGGATAATTTTTGTGGAAGATATTAACCCTCTAGCTTCTCGCTTTATGGGTCTATTTGACCCTTATTTCGAAACAATCAAAAAAGTACATTTAAAAAGGAAATTTAATGATTAAAAAGTTCTATGAAACAATTTGTCGGAAAATTTCAGTGGGGGTCACCGAAGACACGAAAGTTTTCAATAATGCTGTTTACGCATAAATAGAAAAATTACACGCCAGTTAATAGAGGGTGGATAAATTTAAGGGCCGATGTTGATTTGGAATAAAACATAAATTATTTAGAAAATTATTGTCATTTCTTTTTATTATGATAATATTGGTATGGTTCAATTATGTATGGAACAAAATATCGGTCAAATGGCCGCCGCGCCCTCGGCTGCACACCTCCAACCGACGGTCCAAATTTTCGATGACGCTGAGGCATAATTGAGGTTCCACGCCGTTAATGTGCCGAAAAAATTATCTCATTCTTTAGCTCTTGAATTGTTGCTGGCTTATCGACGTACACCTTTTCTTTCAAATAACCCCAAAGAAACAAGTCCAACGGTATCAAATCACATGATCTTGGCGGCCAATTGACATCGCCACTACACGAGATAACACGGGCCATTGAATTTGTCGCGCAAAAGTGCCATTGTTTCGTTAGCTGTGTGGCAAGTGGATTATTGTATCAGTGATTATTGTATCGAAGATTGCTGGTCAATTTAATGACACAATCTAATTATACACTCCACGAGAGTATTATGTCTTTGTGCACTTGTTTGTAACACCCAAAAGGAAGGGAGATAGACCCATTGTTAATTATACCGATCGGCTTAGAATCACTTTCTGAGTCGATTTAGCAATGTCCGTCTGTCTGTCCATCTATTGTTGTAATTTCCGCTCTAGAATCCACATATTTCAACAGATTTTCTTCAAAATTGGCAAAACATCTTATAGTTCAACTAGAAACACCTGTGGTAAAAATGTGTTAGATCGGTTCAGCTTTATATATAGCTCCCATATTAGCCTGTGATTAGGAAACATACAACAATTTTTCCCCTTTTCACTTTTTTACGGAATTGAATTGTATTCTGATAGAAAGTGGAGTGTATCATATAGTCGACCTGCCCGACTTTAGCCTTTCCTTACTTGTTCTAATATTGAGATCATGATAATCATTTACTTGAAGTCGTCATCCAATTATAATCATCCTCTCAAACTATTCTTTTGCATAAAAATCGCCAGCCTAGTCATTATTCGGTCTAATTTCTTCAAAGACTTTATGTGAGACATCGTATATTCATACCGAGAGATCAATTTACGTTACCGCCCGACCATGATCACCGGTACAGTTCTTCGAAAGTTTACACGTTGGAACTTCCAACTTTTAAGTTCTTTAATATGCGTATTCAACGGCAATTTGATAGCTGAATGAGCTGTTCGACCTTTTTCAACAACTTAGCTGCAATTGAACAGTGCGCCATAGGACGCTCCTCCGGACCGATCAAAAAGTTTTTGCCAAAATTTATACGATCAAACAAGATTATCCGAACTTATAGCCTTGAGTTCATTCAAAAATTCTATAGAAAAATACACTTTCAGTTTTTTACAAATATTTCAATGTTGTGGTCAACTATCCAAATGTTTTTTCATCTTAAAACCCAGTTCGGACTACCACGAATAGTTTGCAACAAAGATCAGCCAAATCTGTGCAGCCGTTCTCAAGTGATGCGATTATCAACGAACATCATTTCATTATACCCTACACCACTTCGTGGTCTAGGGTATTATAAGTTAGTTTTCCGCCAAATGTTTGTAACACCAAGAAATAATTGAGCTAGACCCACCTTTAAGTATACGGATCGGCTTAGAATCGCCAGCTGAGTCGATTTAACGATGTCTGTCTGTCCGTCTGTCCGTCCGTCCGTCCGTCCGTCCGTCCGTCCGTCCGTCCGTCCGTCCGTCCGTCCGTCTGCTGTCCATCTAAGCTTGTTCGCACTCTACAGGTCGCAATTGTTGTCCGATTATCATGAAACTTGGCAGAAGTTATTTTTTCTGGCCAAGGACCATTGGTATTGAATTTGGAGGAAATCGGTTCAGATTTAGATATAGCCCCCATACAAATGTCGGTCCCGATTTGACATTTTGCGCTCTAGAAACCACATACTGCACCCGATTTTCTTTAAATTTGGTACAACATCTTATAATCTGACTAGAAACACCTATGCCGAAATTGGGTAAGATCGGTTCAGATTTAGATATAGCCCCCATACAAATGTCGGTCCCGATTTGACATTTTGCGCTCTAGAAACCACATACTGTACCCGATTTTCTTTAAATTTGGTACAACATCTTATAATCTGACTAGAAACACCTATGCCGAAATTGGGTTAGATCGGTTCAGATTTAGATATAGCCCCCATACAAATGTCGCTCCCGATTTGACATTTTCCGTTCTAGAAACGACATATTGTACACGGTTTTCTTTAAATTTTGCAGAACATCTTATAATCCAACTAGAAACACGTATGCAAAAATTGGGTAAGATCGGTTCAGATTTAGATATAGCCCCCATACAAATGTCGCTCCCGATTTGACATTTTCCGCTCTAGAAACGACATATTGTTCCCGATTTTCGAACTGGGATATTGTCCTGGCTCAAGACCATTTTGCTTCTATATTTAATAGAATGCAAATTTATTTACAAATGGCATGGTGACATTTATTACTTGGCTGCAGACTACCACTATCATGATTTCCACCCTGTCTAAAGGTTTCATTCGGGTGGCTTCGCAGCGACTTTTCAACATCAAACCCGGCCTCTATAAGGAGATGATTCTCACAAACGAACGAGAATCACAACTCACTTGCCGAATTTGCGTTTAAAAAATCGCACCAAGTAATAAAGCACACATGCCATCTTACAAGCATCTCATTGAGTTGCATATGTAAGTATGTGTATATGCAGGTATAGTTACCCAGCAATACTTCTGCCGTGCCAACGCTCATTTGTTTTAGTTTTTCGTTTGCATTTTTTTGGTCTGTAATCAATATTTGATTTGAACTGGGATATTGTCCTGGCTCAAGACCATTTTGCTTCTATATTTAATAGAATGCAAATTTATTTACAAATGGCATGGTGACATTTATTACTTGGCTGCAGACTACCACTATCATGATTTCCACCCTGTCTAAAGGTTTCATTCAGGTGGCTTCGCAGCGACTTTTCAACATCAAACCCGGCCTCTATAAGGAGATGATTCTCACAAACGAACGAGAATCACAACTCACTTGCCGAATTTGCGTTTAAAAAATCGCACCAAGTAATAAAATTTTCTTTAAATTTTGCAGAACATCTTATAATCCAACTAGAAACACGTATGCAAAAATTGGGTAAGATCGGTTCAGATTTAGATATAGCCCCCATACAAATGTCGCTCCCGATATGACATTTTCCGCTCTAGAAACGACATATTGTACTCGGTTTTTTTTTAAATTTTGCAGAACATCTTATAATCCACCTAGAAATACGTATACAAAAATTGGATAAGATCGGTTCAGATTTAGATATAGCCCCCATACAAATGTCGCTCCCGATTTGACATTTTCCGCTCTAGAAACGACATATTGTACCCGATTTTCTTTAAATTTTGCACAACATCTTATAATCGAACTAGAAACACGTATGCAAAAATTGGGTAAGATCGGTTCAGATTTAGATATAGCCCCCATACAAATGTCGCTCCCGATTTGACATTTTCCGCTCTAGAAACGACATATTGTACTCGGTTTTTTTTTAAATTTTGCAGAACATCTTATAATGCATCTAGAAACACGTATGCAAAAATTGGGTAAGATCGGTTCACATTTAGATATAGCCCCCATACAAATGTCGCTCCCGAATTCACTTTTTCCGCTTTAGAAACCACATATTGTACCCGATTTTCTTTAAAATTGGCACAACATTTTATAATCGAACTAGAAACACCTATGCTGAAAGTGGGTATGATCGGTTCAGATTTAGATATAGCCCCCAAACAAATGTCGCTCCCGATTTGACTTTTTCCGCTCTAAAATCCAGGTATTGTACCCGTTTTTCTTTAAAATTGGCACAACATCTTATAATCCAACTAAAAAACCAATGGTGAAAGTGGGTAAGATCGGTTCAGATTTAGATATAGCCCTCATACAAATGTTGCTCCCGAATGTTTAACCGATTTTGGCCAAATTTTACATATTATATTTCACCAATAAACAGACATGGTGAAAGCGCGTCACATCGTTCCTGGTTTCAATATACCCCCATACAAATGTCCTTTCCGATTTAACATTTTTTGTCAAACACATACATTTACAGGATGCAAAAATCCTTCCCGATTTCAATTTTTACCGAATTGAATTGCAATGATAATTGTTTGGGTGATGCCCATATGTCCATACTTTGGTATGACTTTGGTATACTACTGTATAATTTGTATTTGTCTGTCGGACAATTGTATCAATTACCATATTATGTACCATATTCGTTAAATTTGACTAAAGATGAATTTATAGCATATAAATTATATTCATATAATTTATATAATTTGTATGAACTACATAAAATTGTTCCCATGAAATACCCGGGTTTAGTAATCAAAGTGAGGTACATACGCAGGGAGTGGTGTAGGGTATTATATAGTCGGCCCCGCCCGACTTTAGCCTTTCCTTACTTGTTTTTATTATAAAGAAGGAAATATAGTAAAAAATTTTTGTTCGCATCTAAAATTTTAACAAATTGTTCCGACAATTAAGAATCAAATAATCAAATCCTATGAGATCACGTTTATAGCATTTCATTTACATATATATTTCCAATAGGCATTAAGTTTTTAAATGATCACTATCTTGGGGTGTGGGATTTACTCAAATTAAGCACGAATATTTTTTTGAGTGTAGGGGACATAAATAAAAACATTTCAAGCCAACCCATTTAAATGAATAAAACATCCCTTTCAGCAAAACTTTCAACTTGGCAATGCCTTCAGAGGACACCTTATCCATGTTAAAGACATTGTACGAGTATGCAACGTCTTAGTCCACGATGTATAGTTTCCATTCGCCGTGTTTCTGTGTATTCCTTTTGTAAGATTTAAATATTCATCATATTGTTGAGACAAGCATGCCCACCTTCCTCGTCGCAACCACCTTCGCAGTCGTAGCCGTTTATGTCTGTTGAATCGCTACTACCAACCATTTGTATGATTACTATTCCATACATGTTCCACGTTTGTTTTATGTCTGCCATAAGAAACAACGTCACAGCAAATGACAAAAGCGGCGGGTACAAGAGTGCACAGTATCGTGAAGTCAAACGAAGTGGTAAAAAACAAAGGAGTCATCAGCAATTTAGTTTGATGCCGGCAAAAGAATTCCAACTACAAAGGTCAACATTTATTTTTCTAATTTTATAGGCACTTATTCTCACAACCCGGCTAAGGAGTTGGAGTTTTACACATGGTCCTCGGGTATTAAGTAGACAATTTGTTTGACTTGGAATGGCTTAATTAAGAAAAATTGTATGAAGTTTCCAAATTTATTTTTCTATCTAATGCGACACATAGTGGTTCATCCAAAATTCAATAACTCAGAAAGCGATTCTATGCCGATCTATATAATAAACGATGTATTTCGTTTCCTTATGGGTGTTACAAACAAACGCACAAAGACATAATACCCAAGTGGAGGGTATAAAAACGCAAAAAAACACTGTTCACAATACAAGCTTTGTTACTTTACTGCTTAAATTGTACGTCTACGTTTGTAAATTGTGTGTCTGTGAATGTTAGTGCATTCGTTCATGTCTCTCTTGTAATTGATTCCTTTTCCGCAGCGACGTCAATAATATGTAGCATTCCTTTTCTTATTTTTATACCCTCCGCCTTAGGATGAGGGTAGTATATTCACTTTGTCATTCCGTTTGCAACATCTTGAAATATTCATCAGAGACCCCATAAAGTATTTATTCTAATTATTCTTACTAAAATAAATTTTTAAATTTCGTACATTGTACAAAATATTTGTTAATGGTAAATTTTTTTTTGTAAAATTCCAATTTGGTTGAATATAGTTCGTTTAAAAAATTCGTAAATGTACAAAATTTGGAAACTTGCCAAATTACTCAGCCATATACGAAATTCCGTTTATACTGTTTACAAAGTTTGTGAAATTACAAATAACACGTGAAAAATAAATACAAAAGTTTTCTAACTTTACGAAACTTGTGACGGAGCTCTAACTCCGTCCACTTAAAAGTACAAAAGAAAATATAACTGTCGACTTAGACAACCTACTACTGTGAAATATATGGATCTTTCTTTGAATTTGGTATCCCACTATATGATGACGTCTAAAGAAAATTTAATGATTGTATTTTGTCAATGGCCAGTATGCGTGGCCATGTGTTGCTATAAAAAACAATAGCTACTCTATTGTACATCTTTAGTGTGTCAAAGTAGATAGAGTTTTACCTTTCTTTGGAAGGATTATGATACTCAAGATGTCTGGTCAAATACGCCTCACATCTGCTGTAATTGCAAAAATATTTATGAAATTCATCCATATTATAAATTATAGGGAATGTATTCCCACTCCAAAAATAATTGTGTGGGATAATGATATGAAATTATGTGAACATTTGCTATTATTGGCTAATATTAACGAATATTGAATTACTTACCAAAAAATAAGAGAAAATGTATTAAAAACCAATACAAATTTTTTCTTTCTTTACCCAAAATTGTCGAATAAGCAGAACGAGCCGGCAAACAAGCTGAAAGCCGCCGCAGCCGATAATTCTGGGACGGCTTGAAACTCTGCTGCAGAGGGGTTTTGTTGTGAATATGATAATATCTTCAGTTGACAGACAAGGAAGTTGTGTAAGGTTCACTTTCATTTCGATTTTCTATCAAAAAGTAATATGGCATTGGGGATACAAATTGAATTTTTCTACCAATGATCTGAGTGGAGTTTTGCCCCTAATGACGCTTTATCTTCTGAGGATTCGACTAAGAAATTATACTTGGATATGTCTACGATTTTAGACTACAAGCCGTATGGTCCGAGTGTTATTAATTTGTACAAAACGGAAAAAAACCTTGACGAACTTTCACGAAAACGTTTATGCGAAACAATAGTTCATTTTGGCGTTGAAAAAGATTATTCTCTAAAAGTTAAAGATACAGAGAATTTAGCTCAGCAAATAGCTCAAGTATTTGATGGAGAAGAATCGGTATGTATGGGAAACGTAGCGGCGAAAGCGGCTCCATTGGTCAAATTATACATCAAATACAGGAACTGGAAAATTAATATAGCCAGAAAACCGGCTACAGCTAAGGAACCTAATATTAAAACAAGTAAGGAAAGGCTAAAGTCGGGTGGGGCCAACTATATGATACACTCCACTTTCTCTCCGCATACAACTAAATTCGTTAAAAAGGTGATAACGGGAATGATTTTTGTATGTTTCGTAATCATATGCTAATGACCTGACCCAATTTGTCAAATTGAGAAGAATATTTGTATCGGGCCATATCCAAATATGGAATAAAGTGACCCACTTGCGCAAGTATTCCAGTTCAAGTATAACGTGTTATGCTCAATTTGAAGAAATTCTGTGAAAATACGTAGTTTCTGGGGCGGAAAAAGTCAAGCTGGGAGCGAAATTTGTATGGGAGCTATATATAAATCTGAACCAATCTGACTCATTTTCATCATGGGTGTTTCTAGTTAAAAGATATTTTGGTTTGAAGAATATTTGTTAAAATATGTGGTTTAAAGAGTGGAAAAAAGTCAAATCGGGAGTGAAATTTGAATGGGAGCTATATATAAATCTGACCTATTTTCCGCACAGGTCGTCCTAGTTTAAATATAAGATGTTTTGCCAAAGTTGAAGACAATCTGATAAAATATGTGGTTCCTAGAGCGGAAAACGTTGAATTGGGAGCGAACTTTGTATGGGAGCTAGTAATTTGATTACACGACGGACGGACAGACGGACAGATAGACAGACATACGGACATTGCTTAATCGATTCAAAAAGTGATTCTAAGTCGCTCGGTATAATTAACAATGGGTCCATATTTCGTTTTCTTCTGGTGTTATAACCAAATGCACAAAGACATAAACTCTCGCGGAGTGTATAAAAATTGCTGTTTCAAAAGAAATTACACCAGAAGAATAAGCACTTTTACGAATCTTGCAATAGAAATTTCATGTATTATCACATATTTATTGCAATCATATTACAAATGACTTTCAACGAATATATTGTGATTCTGAACAATTATTAGAGACTTTGGACGAATTTTCAGACATAAGGATAAAGTCTGTATTTCCCAAGCATACTTCAAAGATGAGGAAGATTTGAACATTTGGCAATTTGTTAATGAAGACAATCGCATTGATTGCAGTAAGTGATTTTTTACCCAATCAATATTATAAACATGTTTTCTCTTACTTTTTATTTACGATTACTTGTAATTTTATTTTAACAGATATAAATTAATATTTGATTGCTCTGACACTACTATTATCTCTGATGTCGCCACACAGAATATCAAAAATGTGGCAAATTCTACACCAATTTCCTTGTCTTCTCCCCATTTTCCCCCAACAGACTACAATTTTCCATTTTCCATTCACCATTTCAATTTTCCTTATTTTTCGATCTACCAGAGTTTATCTTTCAAATACACAAACAATTTGCTAGCGGTCAATTTTACGCCTCTCTTTTTGCCGTTCCACTTTTTATTACCACCGCGTTGTCAACTACTAACCCGAGCAACTCTGAGTTGACATATCTGCGCCCAATATAGCTTTTAACAGGTGATTCCTCACAAAAAATATAAAAGCATGTGCCACAAATTTTTTGGTACCACGGAGAATTTTTCCCTTGACGGGAAAACAAATGGACACACGCAGCAACCTCGTCCCATCGTTGTGATGTCTATTTTTCAGCAGAGATCATTACTCACGTCCTGTGCTTTCAGAAGACTAATTATAAGATGATCTCTTGCAGATTAATGGAATAATCCTTTAGATCAATCCACTAATAATATTCTATTTTTAAGAGCAAACTTCAGTTGGGTTCTGAATAAAAGACCGTCAAGCGTCACTCGCCAAGATTACCTCCTAACAATCTTTAGTTGAAATCGGATGATTTTGCAATGGCACATATTCAAGTATTAATCATTAGAAGAGTACCAAGATAAAGACGTTTTCAGAGCACGCATCCCAATGATTCCAACGAAGATTCCACCATTAAATCGCCACTAAACGTACGACTCTCATGAATGTTGTGAACGTTGCAACTGGAGTGATTTTCTTCTTGGACGTTCACGTTGGAACTGGAATACTTCTTTGATCGTATAGATTTTGATTTTGCCAACGACACTATCACAGATAGAGTGATCAAAAACCTGGTTCTTCTGCTATGTCAGGTTTTCGGGTTTTTCGAAAACCGTGATTTCTTTTTATAAAAAATCCGGTCAAACCGGTTTTTTTGAAACAGTAAAAAATGGGGAAATTATTCATTATTCTTGGGAATAAAACAGTTCTGATGCATAATCAGATTCACTGAAATCTTTCTGAGTCCAAAAATTCCAGCCAGAATTAGGATCATTTTGGTCCATTGCCAAAAAATACATTTGACGAGCATATCAATAGTAATGATAGCATTACTACTATTATTCCCAAAATTTCAGTTTAGAACAGGTGTGAACACCGTAAAAACTAAAAATTTTGTCCTGCTGAAATAGGAAATCGTTTTTAAAAACAGCTAATATTTCTGTACCAATTACCTCATTCTGCGATTCTGATATCTTGTAGAGAATAAAATAAGCTAAAATATATATACATAAATAAGAAAATAAATCATAAGTTTGACATTAAATTCAAGGATTATGCGTATTTTAGCACTCTTTGAAATACAATGACTTTTCTCTTATATTAGCAAAGTTCATCAATCTCATATTACCTACAAGGACGAGTAATATACGTATACGGCCATCACTGGTTTATTTAATGATGATCTGCAAAATATTTCGTCCTAGGGTCAAACCGCCTGTGAGCTGAAAACACCTCTAAAAATAATCACATATATTTTTATATGTATGTCTGAACTACATCCGCAGCGGCAAATGGTCAACGGCGTCGATTTTTCTTCTCCCCATAAGAGATGCATGTGAAATCTAGGACTAACATCAACATTTTAGACAAACGGTATTGCTGTGTTCGTAATTTGTTTAGTTAATTTGCGGTCCCTAATAAAAAAACACTATATGATGCTTGTGATAATATAAAAAGTGGTAAATGAAAAACCGGTTGAGACCGACATAAAAACCCAGGTTTCCCGGTTTTCCAAAATCCGGGGTCGGTTTCAGATGATACACCCGGTTGTCCCGGTTATCGGTCTCGGGTTTGATCACTCTACTCACAGAGTTTAATTACACTTACACTTCCTTCATCGGAAATTGCAGATAAGTTTTTGAAAGAAGCTCGAGCCGTTGAATATGCAAATTAACGAGGTTCGTGGTTGCACATTTCGAAGAACTTTACGCGGACTAAGGTTTTGCAGCAGTGAAAATTGATGTATGGGATGAATATAAGTGGCTCACGAAAAGTCGTGGAAGGCATTAGACCAAAACCAGTTAGGTGATACAATGATTTTTACAAAACACTGCCAGTGATTTCATTGGCGGCTCCATCCGATAAACTAAAGACTTGCTTGAAGTTGTCTTATTTGTGAAAAACGTCACTACATTAACATTTACTACTTTCAAGCGCTACGAGTTGCAAAGCGAACAATCTGCACATTTTTTTGAAAATATTCAGCAAATTGTCAATGAAAATAGCTGTTGAAGTTACGACTTACTAAATTATATTTGCCATCGATTTTTGCAGTTCACCGCACAAAAACCGAATTCATATGAAAGATTGGACTAAACATTGTTCAGAATCCAGTTAAGCGTACGTGCATACATTTCCAGTGTTCATCTCCCATGTTAAGATTCCCAGTGGAGAAATTCGAATTGAACGTCATGATCGTATCCTTAAAATTAATATCTATGACAGCATACAATGATTACTGAGAATACATTTTACTCAATTCAATGTTGTTTAAACATTTGAAATAGCTTATCAAAACTTCAGACTATAATCACATTTAAAGTCATTTAAATATGGACAGGAAAGTTTCTTTAGGGTCTGCTAGGGGAGAAATAATAATTACAAGTTGCAACTCTACGTAAACAGTGTTGCCGTTTTGGGCTTTTCCTACAAAAATTGGTAGGTTATTTTTAGTTTTGTAGGATGGTTGGTTTTGCCGAATTTTTATTACATGAAGAAAAAATATTGAAATATAGAATTGGGCTCTTCCTGGTTATTAAAAAATAATCGCAGCAAAATATGGAGCAGAACAAAAGACGCCACTTTTAGACGTGGACAAAATTTGACATTGAATACTAAATGTATTTAATTTTGTCACGTGGCGACTTGAACCAAAAATTATTTAAATCATCTAAAAATCACCCTTTACCTTCACATTCCTTTTAATATATGATTGTCATAGCAGTGGGAAAATACTACCTTAAAGTGTTGAAATTTTCGAAATTTAATATTGAAGATATGTTATTTTAAGAAGTGGAATTAGCCTTTTAAAATATTTTTAAGAGTTTTGATGTTTTAGAAACCATAGAAATACTGTTTCCCCACAGGTGTTAATTTAAACCAACTGAGGCAAGAGAATTGTAATTTATATTTAGATTAAATTGTGTCTGATATATGCTACATAGTTTTGACACACGTATCCGGAGGAAATATTTTACGCCGTGACGATAATAATATCTCAAAATTGGAAAAAAAATCACAAATTCAAAATATCTATTGAGGCATATAGATGTATTTCTAAATGTTTTATTTGTAAGATTCTTTTGCTATATGTTTACATTATGAATTTAGTTTGAAATAAATACTCGACCGAAGATGAACTTACAACTCCCTTCTAAATTACAAGATTTATTTCTAACACACATTTCACCCTTGAGGAAGATAACTTCCTTAAAGAGTATATATGACGAATATATTTCCAAGTTTTTCATTTAGGTTGTTTCCAGAAGAAATCAATTTTGAATTACTTTTCAATTGTAATGAATTTATTTCATTTCAGCACTTAATTTCTTTGTTCGTCGGTTTTAATATATAAAATATATTAATTAAACGCATCACGTATACTAAAATCTAATTTTTAAAGTTAAAATTTGTTGATATGTTCTACACGATTTTGGTAGTTTTTTTCCGAAAATGTTGGTAGATGGCAACAGTGTACGTAAACGCAATGCAAAACAATAAAACTCACAAAACAAAAACACTGCAGTCTCGACACTGCTCCACTTTTAACGAAAAACTGTTTGTTGTTCTACTCAGTGAGGGAGAGAAAGAAGAAACAATCCTCTTAAAAATAAACAAAAACTACAGCAAAAACACGCGAAATAAAAACATTAATTAAAATAAAATAATTTGTATACAATAAAATCTAGATAATTCGTACCCCATTAATCCGTAAACCTTGATAATTGGTAACAAATTGCTGGTCCCGTAAAAAATCACTTTAATTCGTAAAGATTACATACATTTCGGTCCCCTCGTTAATTCGTATTTTTGGAATACAAATTCTGTTTAACCGTTTATAAATCGTAACTGATTGTTGATAATCTCTTATACAGGCAGGTCACAGAAAATTTACAAAAACGATTTGATTTCGTATTTCTAAATCGTAAGGTTTTACTTTTGATTCTTCAACTCTTGCTGGTTTTGATGAAACCTAAAAAAAATGAAATCGAATATTTCCTATTAAAAATGTGGTAGCATTGACCCACCGCCGTCAATAATTTCGGTTCGGCTTCACACTCTGGTTGGCGTCAGTGATTAAAATTACATAAAACTAAACAAAAAACAAGTAAGGAAAGGCTAAAGTCGGGCGGGGCCGACTCTATGATACACTCCACTTTCTATCCGAATACAATTTAATTCGGTGAAAATGTGTAAATGTAAATGTGTGTGTTCGACAAAAAATGTTAATTCGTAAAGGACATTTGTATGGGGGTATATTGAAATCTGGAACGAAATAGGTGAAATATAATATGTATAGTTTGGCCAAAATTGGTTAAACATTTGGGAACAACATTTGTATTTGCGCTATATCTAAATCTCAACCGATCTTAGCCACTTTCACCATAGGTTTTTTACTTGGATTATAAGCTGTCGTGCCAAATTTAAAGAAAATCGAGTACAATATGGTGGTTGTAAAGTGGTTTCTAAAGCGGCAAAAGTCAAATCGGGAGCTACATTTGTTTGGGGGCTATATCTAAATCTGAACCGATCTTACCCAATTTTTGCATAGGTGTTTCTAGTTGGATTATAAGATGTTGTGCCAAATTTAAAGAAAATTGGATACAATATGTGGTTTCTAGAGCGGAAAATGTCAAATCGGGAGCGACATTTGTATGGGGGCTATATCTAAATCTGAACCGATCTTACCCAATTTTTGCATAAGTGTTTCTAGTTGGATTATAAGATGTTGAGTCAATTTTAAAGAAAATCGGGTACAATATGTGGTTTCTAGAGCGGAAAATGTCAAATCGGGAACGACATTTGTATGGGAGCTATATCTAAATCTGAACCGATTTTACCCAATTTTTGCATAGGTGTTTCTAGTTGGATTATAAGATGTTGTGTCAATTTTAAAGAAAATCGGGTGCAATATGTGGTTTCTAGAGCGGAAAATGTCAAATCGGGAGCGACATTTGTATGGGGGCTATATCTAAATCTGAACCGATCTTACCCAATTTTTGCATAGGTGTTTATAGTCGGATTATGAGATGTTGTGTCAATTTTAAAGAAAATCGGGTGCAATATGTCGTTTCTAGAGCGGAAAATGTCAAATCGGAAGCGACATTTGTATGGGAGCTATATCTAAATCTGAACCGATCTTACCCAATTTTTGCATAGGTGTTTATAGTTGGATTATAAGATGTTGTGCCAAATTTAAAGGAAATCGAGTATAATATGTGGTTTCTAGAGCGGAGAATGTCAAATCGGGAGCGACATTTGTATGGGGGCTATATCTAAATCTGAACCGATTTGTCTCAAATTAAATAGCGTTCGTCCTTGATCCACAAAACTTGCTTGTGCCAATTTTTGTTAAGATCGGACTATAATTGCGACCTGTAGTTTGATTACAACAATAGATGGACAGACAGACAGACGGACAGACAGACAGACGGACAGACGGACATTGCTAAATCGACTCAGAAAGTGATTCTAAGTCGATCGGTATACTTAACAATGGGTCTATCCCGCTTCCTTTTGGGTGTTACAAACAAATGCACAAAGCCATAATACTCTCGTGGAGTGTATAATAAGTTTTTTTCTGATACATGTTTTTCACGTTTGCCTTCCTAGTTTGGATTTTTCAGTTGGAAAGATTTTTAGAAGGCGATCCAGTGCTATTTATACACTCCACGAGAGTATTATGTCTTTGTGCATTTGTTTGTAACACCCAAAAGGAAGAGAGATAGCCCCATTGTTAATTATACTTAGACTTAGAATAACTTTTTGAATCGATTTAGCAATGTCCGTCTGTCTGTCTGTCTGTCCGTCCATCTATTCTTGTAATCACGATGCAGGTCGCAATTGTAGACAGAATAAAATGAAACTTTGCACAACGAACTTTTTCGGGATTTGACTTTTTTCGCTCTAGAAACCACATATTGTATCAGATTGTCTTCAGATTTGGCAAAACATCTTATATTTCAACTAGAAACACCTGTGGTTAAAAATGGGTCAGATCGGTTCAGATTTATATATAGCTCCCATACAAATTTCGCTCCCGATTTGACTTTTTCCGCTCTAGAAACCACATATTGTATCAGATTGTCTTCAGATTTGGCAAAACACCTTATATTTCAACTAGAAACACCTGTGGTAAAAATGGGTCAGGTCGGTTCAGATTTATATATAGCTCCCATACAAATTTCGCTCCCGATTTGGCTTTTTCCGCTCTATAAACCACATATTTTAAGAGATCCTCTTCAAAATAGGCGAAATATATTATATTTGTCCTAGAAACACCCATGGTGAAAATGGGTCAGATCGGTTCAGATTTACATATAGCTCCCATACGAATTTCACTCCCGATTTGACTCATTTCACTCTAGATACCATATATTAGAAGAGATTTTCTTCAAAATTGGCAAAACATCTTATATTTCAACTAGAAACACCTGCGGTAAAAATGTGTTGGATCGGTTCAGATTTATATATAGCTCCCATACGAATTTCACTACCGATTTAACTTTTTCCTCCCCAGAAACAACGAATTTCCGAATTTCTTCAAAGTGACATAACACCTTATATTTGAACTGGAAGAACTTATTGTGAAAGTTAGTCACATTTTTCCATGTTTGGATATAGCCCCGATACAAATATTCTTATCGATTTGACAAATCGAACCAGGTCATATTAGCCTATGATTAGGAAACATACAAAAATTCTTCCCGTTTTCACTTTTTTACCGGGATGAATTGTATTCGGTTGGATAGTGGAGTGTATCATATAGTCGGCTCCGCCCGACTTTAGCCTTTCCTTACTTATTAATTTTTCCGCCAATTCTTCCCACAGACCACAACCACCTTGTCCGTCTGTCCATCTATTGTTGTAAACAAATTACAGGTCGCAACTGTAGTCTGATCTTAACAAAAAATGGCACAAGTAAGTTTTGTGGATCAAGGACGAACGCTATTTAATTTGAGGCATATCGGTTCAGATTTAGATATAGCCCCCATACAAATGTCGCTCCCGATTTGACTTTTGCCGCTTTAGAAACCACATATTGTACTCAATTTTCTTTACATGTGGCACAACATCTTATAATCGAACAAAAACATCTGTGCAGAAATTGGGTAAGATCGGTTCAGATTTAGATATAGCCCCATACTAATGTCGCTCCCGATTTGACATTTTCCGCTGTAGAAACGACATATTGTACCCGATTTTCTTTAAATTTGACACAACATCTTATAATCAAACTAGAAACACCTATGCAGAAAGTGGTTAAGATCGGTTCAGATTTAGATATAGCACAAATACAAATGTTGCTCCCAAATGCTTAACCGATTTTGGCCAAACTATACATATTACATTTCACCTATTTCGTTCCAGATGTCAATATGCCCCCATACAAATGTCCTTTCCGATTTAACATTTTTTGTCAAACACATACATTTAAAGGATACAAAAATCCTTCCCGTTTTCACTTTTTCATCTAATTAAATTGTATTCGGATAGAAAGTGGAGTGTATCATAGAGTCGGCCCAGCCCGACTTTAGCCTTTCCTTACTTGTTATAACTCCACTACTTCCACTGGGTTATGCACGGGTTTTTTTCAATCCAAGTTAAAATGCGGTTGATTTTATTTAACAGGCGGGGTTTCCTGCCCGCCACGTTTTGTTTTGATTCTTCATGATCCAAGTATAGGCAGTGTTATAGGGAATTCCCAAGGACTAGTCCAGTCATTGCCTTTGTCTGCATATTCAATAATACGATTTCTATCCTGTTCGTTATATGTCTTATATTTTTTATGTGAAAAATCTTCCATGTTGTCGATGGGACCTCTACACAGGGGACATGTAGAATCCGTTTTAAATTCTTGGACACATTTAGCGTGAAACAGATGTCTACATGGAATGATTCTTTTAATGTCACCCGAGCCATATTTATTTGGAAAATTGCACATTCGTCTTTCACTTCCATTGTTTCTTTGCGCTTGAAATTTGAAAACTGAAATGCGTCTTCTTGTAAATACGAATTGCAAATGAATTTTTATTATAAATTTCAAATTTCAAAGCCAACTTAAATAAATAAAAATTTTAATGCTCGATTTACACGTTGATATCCACACATTGATATAGAATTATATTTTTTACAAATACATTTTCAAAGCCTACGTATGTAAAAACATACACAAAATTTAAATTTAAATCTGCATGAAATTTGAAAATGCATATGTTATATCCACACTCCTGGGGATAAGATATTACACTTTTAATATAAATTAAATTTGGTATGTTTTATACAAAATAACAAATATTTATTTAATCAAGTACATTTATTATTTGTCTCAAATTTATTTTTGTCGATTTTTTAATCTATGTCTGTACCATTATCTATTTACCTCTTTAAATTTACGAACAATTTGTCACTAATTGCAAATGTCTTTAGTAGTAGTCTTTAGTAATAGTAAGTATATTTATGATATAATATTATTTCTTCGTTAACTGAAATTTCAAATGATTTTCCTTATACAGGGTGTTTTTTATTGGGGTATAGAACTTTAAGTTGGCATTACTTTTTTAACTGGCGGTCATTTTGTCAGCTGTCAAGTGATTAATATTTAGTTTGGTTTGCCATTTCATCATGAACAGGTTGACAAAAGAACAACGCTTGCAAATCGTGCAAATTTATTTCGAAAGTAATGGTTCAGTTCGCGAAGTTCACCGCAAGCTCCGTCCATTTTATGGTCGACATAATCGTCCATCAGAGCAATTAATTCGGCCACCAAGATCGTGTGATTTGACACCATTGGATTATTTTCTTTGGGGATATGTGAAGTCGCTCGTCTACGCCAACAAACCAGAAACGTTAGGGGACTTGGAAGCCAACATTCGTGGCGTTATTGCCAACATACGGCCCCATATGCTCGAAAAAGTGGTTGAAAATTGGACCTGTAGAATTGGCTATATTCGAGCCAGCCGCGGCGGCCACATGCCCGAAATCATATTTAAACAATAATGGCATAAAATTATCCTTCCAATAAAGCCAAATTGATGGACATTAAAACGATTTTCTTTTGTTTTATTTCAATTCGAAGTTCTATATCTCAATAAAAAACACCCTTTATATTCTTATCCTTATTTTTTAAAATCGATTTTTATTAATTTTTTATCTTGAAATGTCATTATCTGGTATTGGAAACTTTTTTTACCAATTTTTTTTTGAGTGTGTGTTCTAAATTCGAAACAAATTTCTCAATGGGTAATATATTTATTTTCATATCCTCACTACATAGAGCGAGGAGTGACTTAGACCCTAAGTACATATGGACCAAATCCATTTAACAACTTTCTAAGCTGTTTGAGCCATGTCCGTCTGCCATTCGAAGCGAGTTAAGGAATTTATTCAAACTTAGTTTACGTTCGTAGATGGGCGACATTGACGCGCCCCTTCTGGTGCCTTTCACATAAATGGTCCATATTCCCATGCACAATTAAAACCATTGTGTCCTCCACACGGATATTCGGAATCAGTTATATTTTGATATTTGATACATATAATTACTTTGAGCGTACGACATACAGAGGATTTTGCCACGTACCTCCCACGCAAATCACTCTAACCTATTTAAATTTAGAGATTTTATAACTTCTATACGAAGATCGGAATACTCTGAAATCTGATCTTTGGTAATGTTTTCATAGACGTTATATACACCTGCAATATGAGCGATATTGCAAGACCTCTCACACAAATTGGCATAAGGTTTGGTTAAAATAAAACTGATCAGTAACAATTTAATATTGGAAATGGTTTTACAATTACTTTATACCTGTAAAATAGTTGTGATTTGTTGTACCTCCCACACAAATAATCCGATCCTAAGTAAAATGCAAGTCCTTATAAATTATATGCAGATGATATCTGAGCTGGTGAAGGTTATAAACTATATATGAAACTACCGACATTTTACATCATTATAATTATTAGTTGCTTATAATTTTATTAAATCTGTTTTCAAAACTGCAGATTATCCAAATTTGCAGAAAAAATGCAACCCCACCTAATGTATATTTTTCTTAAATAATTTTGTTTACATTTTTGAATTCCAAATGGAATCTTTTGAATTTCAAATGGAATAATTTTTGAATTTCAAATGAAAACATTTGAATTTCAAATGGTGTATTTTGAATTATAAATGATGAGTTTTTAATTTCAAATGATGAGTTTTGAATTTCATATGACAACTTTTGAATTTCAAACGATGAGTTCTCAATTTTAAATGATATTTTTTTAATTTCAATTGATATTTTTTAATTTCAGTTGATATTTTTGGAATTTCAAATGGGATTTTTGAATTTCAAATGGAATTTTTGAATTTCAAATGGTGTCTTTTGAATTATACTTGAAAAAGGTGCAGAGGTGTTCAAGTAAAGAGTGTGCGACGTGAAAATGCATTATGGTCGAATCCGTATTGTTTTATAATGCCTACTAGATCACACATGCCGCTACAAAAATGATGGTAAACAACATTATAGATAAAGTGACTTTATTATTTGCTGCGAATATGGATGACACAGAGAAACTTATACCTCTTCTTATTGGATAGTCTGAAAAACCAAGTTCCAGAAACATAAGTAGATTTCCAATGGATTACCGGCACAACAAGAACCTATTTGACAAATGGTTTTGAATCTTGAATAACAGGATGAAAAGTCAAAATCGTAGCCACATAAAATGGAGATCCTGACGTCCAACTCGACACCAATAAATTATACCAAAGTGAAATGGTTATCAACCTGGAAAATTACATCGATGATAAAGGAAATTTATATTCAAATTCAGCCATTTGGTCGGTAATAATATTATCCTTTTTCTCCTTAAAAAAGAGAGCACTCAAAATAGTGAAAAAGATATCTTGTGATTCGGAAGTAGTCAAAAATGGGATATTCACCAATGAATTTAACATGGAGTTGATATGGGTTGTTTTTTATTAGTGGCAAATGATCCACTTTCTCACTAGTTTCTATTTCTGTTTAAAAAATCCGCCACTACCGGGTGAAGAACAGCGGACCTTCTGAATGCTACTACGGCACTCTAACCATCTCTGCTATCTTCTGTTGTGGGTGGTAGAACTGACAAACTTAACAAAATATTTATTTAATATGAATTAATAAATAACGCAAATAAATATAATAAATACTAATTTATTTCAGTATTATATAAATTAACACTACTTAATTTTACTGATATTAGGTAGTATTAATAATTAATAACGACTAACGAAAGGCTAAAGTCGGATGGGCTGACTACATGATATACTCCACTTTCTACCCATTGCAAAAAAGTGAAATCGGGAAGGATTTTTGTATGGGTCCTAATCATGAACCATTGTGACCCATTCTCATAATGTGTGTTCCAAGGTAAAATATAACTTGCAAATTATTTAAAGGTATTCTGCAAATGAATGCGTTTGACAAAAAATGTTAAATCTGAAAGGATATTTGTGTGGGGGTATGTTAAAACTTTGAACGCTGTGACCCGCTTTCTCCATGTATGTTTATAGGTGAAATATAATATGTAAAGTTTGGCCAAAATCGGTTAAAATTTTTGGAGCAACATTTGTATGGGGCTCTATCTAAATATTGGTAGTTGGATTATATTATTATATTGTGTCAAATTTGATTTAGTAAAATATGTGGTTTCTAGATTGGATAAAGTCATATTGGGAGTGTCATTTTTACGGGGCTATATCTAAATCTGAACCGATCTTACCCGCTTTTACCACAGGTGTTTCTAGTCGGATTATAAAGCATTGTGCCACATTTAAAGAAAATCCTGTACAATATGTGGTTTCTAGAGCAGAAAAAGTAAAATCTGGAGCGACATTTGTATGATATGATATGATTTGTATGATATAGCGTTCGGACCAAGAACGAGATAGAAACTTACTTGTGCTAATTTTTGTTAAGATCGGACAATATCTGCGAACTGTAATTTGATTACAACAATAGATGGATAGGCAGACTGACGGGCAGACGGACATCGCTAAATCGACTCAGAAAGTGATTGTAAGCCGATCTGTATAATCAACGATGGGTCCAACTCGTTTCCTTTTGGGTGCTACAATCAAATGCACGTAAGACGTAATACCCTAGTGGAGGTTATACAAAATTAAGTATTTGAAGTACGTTAATAAAGAAATAATATTTGCAAATTGTTAAAACTATACTAATTTAAACATTGTTTATTTATAAAAGTAATAAAAACAAAAATGTTTTATTTTTCGAGCCACGATTGGAGCCCGATACCTTCTGGTGCAAAGCGGGCAACTTACCTCTGTGACCCCATACTAAAAATTCGCTCCCATCACTGAGAAAATGCTATTCGTAAAATGCTACGGTATACTAACATATCGAGCCCTTAGCGCGGAATGATCGCAAGCGCCAAAACACACATTTTACCGGAGAAGGTTTTTATTGATTATTTTGAAATATTTGCATAAAATGAAATATGTTTTAATGCAAAATGTTTTAATTCCGCCGTACCCAACGAATTAATTTTAAAAATTGATCATTTGTTTTCATCATACGGTAGTTTTGGCGCTTGCGATACAAATATTGTACTTGCGGCTACAAATAATAAAAAAACTATGGCGCTTACATATAAGCTTCTTTTGATTAAACCTCGAAATTTTATTAAAAACACACTTTTTAATATAAAAAATTTATTAAAACAACATAATAAAATAGATAACACTACTTTTACAAAGGGAAAATGAACAGTTAAGTAATTCAAATCGTTAATATAAAAACTATTTTAGACACATTTGAATTCCTATGATTAATAGTTAAATTTCATATAAAGGTTTTTAGGTAATACCGATATTGAATTTTTCTTTGAACGAATAATTAAATTAATATTCATTTCATCCACTCTACTATCAGCAAAATATCCATATTTAAATTTTGCGCAAAATCCAAGTTTTTCAAAATTTGCCGATCTCAAACAATTAAATTTTATTTTAATGTTTGGCGGTAGAAATGCTGTAGAAAATGAATTCCAGTCCTTAAAATTTAAATGATTTAATAAAATACTTTCATAACACTTCGGTATCGTGCGGGAATTTGTAATTATGGTCGGCCACTCAGAAGGAGCCCAAATTATTCTTCCTTTACAAAATGATTCAGTTCAGAATCAGCTGGCATCATTGTATGACCGGGAAGTAAAAATGTTATGCTACGAAAACTAAAGTTTTTATACCCTCCACCCCTAACTTTGACATTCCGTTTGTAACACCTTGAAATATCGACCTGGGACCCTATAAAGTATATATATTCTTGATCGTCATAAAATTCTAAGACGATCTGGTCGTGTTCATCCATCCGTCCGTCTGTTGAAAGCAGGCTAGCATCTGAACGAAAGGAGTTAGGACGTCAACATTTTCCATAAATGCGTCTTATAGTCGAAGATCTGTTGGGATTAAAACTGGGCGAATTCGGCCCAAAGGGAAAAAAATTTCCCTTACAAGGACTAAAAATATCCATAATAACCCCTAATATTTTAGAGTATTTAAGCACGTTTTTTTCAATATGTCTGCTTGTACTTACTTGAAATTGAGTATGCGCATTCCACCTATAACAAAAAGTGCACCATAAAGTGATTCTTATTCGTAGGGGGTGAATTGGGGCAAAAATGGAGAAAAATGGTACCTATGAAACGACAACTGCTATAAACACGTGTGTACGTTCCTTTAATTGAGTAGATACATAATATACAACTTATTTTTCCAAATTTGTACTTTTAAGGAGTAAAATGTAAATAGAGGGATAAAAATGGTACTAACCAAACGGCTGCATCTAGAATAATGCAATTCGGTGTATACATTTCTATGATTGCGTAGACACGCAACATAAAGGGATGTTTCGAAATTCGTACATTTTGGGGTTAAAATGGGAAAAGGGGATAAAAATGGTACCAACCAAATGACTGCACCTGAAGTCATGAAATTCGTATACATTGAAAGATTTTTCGAAATTTGATATTTTTACTTTTACGAGAGATAATGGATTTTCATAGTTTGTACATTTGGAATTAAAATTTAATGGAAACACAACCAACTGTAACATACACTACAATATTTATGGTATGTAAGCTTTTTTGAAAATATAAATATAAGAATATTTATTTTTTAAATTGACTTTAAGTATTACTTATTTATATATAGTGTAAACGTAGTGGTAGTTTTGCCTTATAAACGTGGTTTGAAATAATAATAATATTATAGAATTGTGGGAAATGTGCCCATTTCATCACTATTTTAAGCTAAATATTTTGTTTCTTTGTCAAATTTGCCGCTATTTGAATTAAATAAATGTTAACGTTTACCCACAATAATAGGGAAATGATACCAAACCCATGTATATAGTATTTGGCTTAATATACGAATATTCCAAGAAGTATATTAAATTATTGTATATAAGGAACAAATCATACAAACAGAGTTTGTGTTCTCCAAAAAGACAATAATTTAGAGCTACTTTCAGTTCTTGTGGGTAAACTTTTTTCTTCTGGATCGATAAAAAATATATAAAACCAATATCTGGGAACTTCGAACCTCTTACCTTAGTTCGTTTGTAACCTATCGTACTTTCCACCAACAGATGAACACTTCATTGTATGGCCAAGGGTATAAATATCAATATATTATGCATATATGCATCAATATATTGATAGACCCATCTAAAACATTTATAAATATCTTTTACATTATCTGACAGTTTTTCCCTAAATTCATAAACTGTCGCTTACGATAAAATAGCTTTCTTTGAAAATGTGCGACTTACGATAAAATCGTATCCCCATTTTTTATATAAACGTCAACAATTTTGAAATTTTGACAATTTTTATTTATGTATCAGCCCATAAAATTTTAAATTCAACAATAAAAAAATATTTTCAGAAAATGTCGCTTACGATAATTCCGCGCTAAGGGCTCGATATTACTTACTTTGTTGGAAATTGTCTAAAATAACTTCCTCAAATTCCTCTAAAAATTATGTTTTCCCGTGTATTTTTTTATGTCACGCCCAATTTTTTTCTAAATGGAAGCATCTTAAATTTAAATTTTGTCTTAGAATAACTCATTGGTAATATTGTTGGACGTTTAGATTGATTTTTTCGGGTTTTCCGAAGTTACACCTAAAATGTAATATTTCTAGGAAAATCTTGTAAATGTGTATATACATAGAAGGACTATATAGAAGAATTCAACATCTTTCGAACGATGCCCGAATGATGATTATCGAACAAAAAATGCGTCCCTTTCTCCATTTTTGTGAAATAATTTAATACAGGAGATGTTTTCTCAGAGACAACATGTTCTCGTTATGCAAAAATGATGGCGTCATTCGAAAGGTATTTTATTTTTTGGAAAATAGAACCACTAAATACTAAAAAGTTTTGAGTTGTCACTATGAAAAATCACAAAAAATTCTAAAATTCGACCAATAATTTACTCTAATGCTAGAATCAACGTTTATATTTAAAGTGATTTCAATGATCTATTATTTTAGAAAGAATAATGACAGAAATGCAACACAACAAATACACGGGGAAAACTTGATTTTTATGGGTGTTTTCAGGAGCGTTTAGCTCACAGTCGGTTTGATCTGGGCCACTCAGAAGGGGCCCAAATTATTCTTCCTTTACAAAATAATTCAGTTCAGAATCAGCTGGCATCATTGTATGACCGGGAAGTAAAAATGTTATGCTACGAAAACTAAAGTTTTTATACCCTCCACCCCTAACTTTGACATTCCGTTTGTAACACCTTGAAATATCGACCTGGGACCCTATAAAGTATATATATTCTTGATCGTCATAAAATTCTAAGACGATCTGGTCGTGTTCATCCATCCGTCCGTCTGTTGAAAGCAGGCTAGCATCTGAACGAAAGGAGTTAGGACGTCAACATTTTCCATAAATGCGTCTTATAGTCGAAGATCTGTTGGGATTAAAACTGGGCGAATTCGGCCCAAAGGGAAAAAAATTTCCCTTACAAGGACTAAAAATATCCATAATAACCCCTAATATTTTAGAGTATTTAAGCACGTTTTTTTCAATATGTCTGCTTGTACTTACTTGAAATTGAGTATGCGCATTCCACCTATAACAAAAAGTGCACCATAAAGTGATTCTTATTCGTAGGGGGTGAATTGGGGCAAAAATGGAGAAAAATGGTACCTATGAAACGACAACTGCTATAAACACGTGTGTACGTTCCTTTAATTGAGTAGATACATAATATACAACTTATTTTTCCAAATTTGTACTTTTAAGGAGTAAAATGTAAATAGAGGGATAAAAATGGTACTAACCAAACGGCTGCATCTAGAATAATGCAATTCGGTGTATACATTTCTATGATTGCGTAGACACGCAACATAAAGGGATGTTTCGAAATTCGTACATTTTGGGGTTAAAATGGGAAAAGGGGATAAAAATGGTACCAACCAAATGACTGCACCTGGAGTCATGAAATTCGTATACATTGAAAGATTTTTCGAAATTTGATATTTTTACTTTTACGAGAGATAATGGATTTTCATAGTTTGTACATTTGGAATTAAAATTTAATGGAAACACAACCAACTGTAACATACACTACAATATTTATGGTATGTAAGCTTTTTTGAAAATATAAATATAAGAATATTTATTTTTTAAATTGACTTTAAGTATTACTTATTTATATATAGTGTAAACGTAGTGGTAGTTTTGCCTTATAAACGTGGTTTGAAATAATAATAATATTATAGAATTGTGGGAAATGTGCCCATTTCATCACTATTTTAAGCTAAATATTTTGTTTCTTTGTCAAATTTGCCGCTATTTGAATTAAATAAATGTTAACGTTTACCCACAATAATAGGGAAATGATACCAAACCCATGTATATAGTATTTGGCTTAATATACGAATATTCCAAGAAGTATATTAAATTATTGTATATAAGGAACAAATCATACAAACAGAGTTTGTGTTCTCCAAAAAGACAATAATTTAGAGCTACTTTCAGTTCTTGTGGGTAAACTTTTTTCTTCTGGATCGATAAAAAATATATAAAACCAATATCTGGGAACTTCGAACCTCTTACCTTAGTTCGTTTGTAACCTATCGTACTTTCCACCAACAGATGAACACTTCATTGTATGGCCAAGGGTATAAATATCAATATATTATGCATATATGCATCAATATATTGATAGACCCATCTAAAACATTTATAAATATCTTTTACATTATCTGACAGTTTTTCCCTAAATTCATAAACTGTCGCTTACGATAAAATTGCTTTCTTTGAAAATGTGCGACTTACGATAAAATCGTATCCCCATTTTTTATATAAACGTCAACAATTTTGAAATTTTGACAATTTTTATTTATGTATCAGCCCATAAAATTTTAAATTCAACAATAAAAAAATATTTTCAGAAAATGTCGCTTACGATAATTCCGCGCTAAGGGCTCGATATTACTTACTTTGTTGGAAATTGTCTAAAATAACTTCCTCAAATTCCTCTAAAAATTATGTTTTCCCGTGTATTTTTTTATGTTACGCCCAATTTTTTTCTAAATGGAAGCATCTTAAATTTAAATTTTGTCTTAGAATAACTCATTGGTAATATTATTGGACGTTTAGATTGATTTTTTCGGGTTTTCCGAAGTTACACCTAAAATGTAATATTTCTAGGAAAATCTTGTAAATGTGTATATACATAGAAGGACTATATAGAAGAATTCAACATCTTTCGAACGATGCCCGAATGATGATTATCGAACAAAAAATGCGTCCCTTACTCCATTTTTGTGAAATAATTTAATACAGGAGATGTTTTCTCAGAGACAACATGTTCTCGTTATGCAAAAATGATGGCGTCATTCGAAAGGTATTTTATTTTTTGTAAAATAGAACCACTAAATACTAAAAAGTTTTGAGTTGTCACTATGAAAAATCACAAAAAATTCTAAAATTCGACCAATAATTTACTCTAATGCTAGAATCAACGTTTATATTTAAAGTGATTTCAATGATCTATTATTTTAGAAAGAATAATGACAGAAATGCAACACAACAAATACACGGGGAAAACTTGATTTTTATGGGTGTTTTCAGGAGCGTTTAGCTCACAGTCGGTTTGATCTGGAACGAAATATTTTGCAAATCACCATTAAACAATCCAAACTTTATTTTCAAGGGATGACTGGAAATTGTTTTTCCATTTGTATGACCACGATCTAGCCTACGATATATAACATAATGCTTCAAGTGTAATCAAAAAGTAAATATGAGACAGCAATCTTCAAAAATTTGCCAATATTAATATAAGGTTATTATCAGTCGTCATTTTCCCTCAGGTCCGATTTCGCCTATTTGTATTTTTTTTTGATTCCAGCTATAGACCAATTGTTTCGCGCCACAGTGCAATGCATAGACATAATTTCATGTTTCTAGCTATAGCCGTTTCCTTGGTACCAGTTTTATTATACCCTCCACCTCCAGGATGGGAGTATACTAACTTCGTCATTCCGTTTGTAACACCTTGAAATATCGACCTGAGACCCTATAAACTGTACATATTCTTGATCGTCATAAAATTCTAAGACGATCTAACCATGTCCGTCCGTCTGTCCGTCTGTTGAAAGCATGCTAGCATCTAAACGAAGGGAGCTAGAACGTTCAAATGTTCCATAAATGCGTCTTATAGTCGTAGATTGGTTGGGATTGAAATGGGGCGAAATCCTCCCAAAGGAAAATTTTTCCCTAATAAGGACTGAAAATACCCACAATAATCCCTAAAATTTTAGCGTATTTAAGCATGTTTTTGAATATGTCTGTTTATATTTGCTTGATATTTGGTATGCGCATTCCCCTTATAGCAAAACGTGCGCCAAAATGTGATTCTTATTTGTAGGGGGTGAAATGGGGCAAAAAAGGGATAAAAATGGTACATATTAAACGACTACAGCTAGAAACACGAATTTGAAATATTATATTTATTTATTAAATTATGTTTTCAATATTTGTATTTGTTTTGGTTTGGCTGTATTAAAAAAAATATATTTTCCTGTAATATTACTGCAGTTGTACGAAAACCGACAACCTCTGTGGAATGCAATCCATGGTGGAGGGTGTACAAAGTTCGGCCCGGCCGAACTTAACGCCGTTTTACTTGTTTTATTTTCATTTCGGCCTTAAAAGTACGAATTTGGGGAAGTACTTGTCTACGCAGTCATACGAATTTAAACAACGAATTTCATGATTCTGGCTACAGGCGTTTGCTTGATACCAATTGCATTCCGAATATCGAAAGATATCTTTATTTTTCGCTCCTACTCAGTCTGAGTCATTTCCCCCCTAAAAGTACAAATTTCGAAAAATTCAATTATGTTTAGTAGGAATTTTGAAAAATCCATCTAATTTACGTGTGTCCGCAATTAGAGAGATCTGCATTCCAAATTTCATGTTTTTAGCTGTTATCGAATCATTGGTACCATTTTTATCCCTATTTTTGTGCTTTCAGGCTACAAAAGGAATGTACGCAACAAATTTCAAGTGCATATAAAGCAGAAATTGAAAAAAATCTTAAATATTCTAAATATTAGGGGTATTTTCAGTCCTTGTTAGGGAAAACATTTTTCCTTCTGGGCCGATTTCGCCCACTTTCAATCCCAACCGATCTGCAACCATAAGACACATTTAGGAAAAATTTGAACCCTTTGCTCATTTCGTCCGGAAGCTAGCGTGCTTTCAACAGACGGATGGACAGACGGACATGGCTAAATCGTCTTAAAATTTTCCCACGACCCAGAATATATATACTTTATAGGGTCTCCGTTGAGTATTTCAAGGTGTTACAAACCGAATGACAAAGTGAATATACCCACATCCCTAGGTGGAGGGTATAACAACGGTCAATGCCTGAGATTTGTTTTTTAAGAAATAAACAGAAATGTATCGGCTGCAATGATCTATAAATGTTATAAAGTATTGGCACATCCCTGCGACTTGAATATCGTGACCATCTCTTATAGGTCAAAAAGTGGCATTTATGAATTCAAAAAGAGGGATTTTGTGGGAAAAAGCATTATCGTAAAAATATAACCAAAAATCTAATCTATATAATGTAATATAAATAAAAATGGCTGTGGTTAGAATATTTATGACAGGCTGATTTTGCGGGCGTGCAAAAAATAGAATTTTTGCAAATTAGTACTTTTAAGGTCACAATGGGAGAAGAGGCAGATGGTATGCCTTATCTATTTGCAATCATGGACTTCAAGCTCCCCTGATTGTGAGGACTGTTAGGATTGTATATAGTTAAAATTGACCATAATAATAACATAAACAAACAAGTAAAAGGGCGTTTAGTTAGGCCGGACCGAATCCCCTCCACGATGGATTGCATTCTACAGTATTACCAGCAGATTAGTGGCTGTCGACTTTACAGACGTCTTAGAATTTTACCACGACCTAGAATATATATACTTTATAGAGTCTCTGATGAATATTTCAAGGTGTTACAAACGGAATGACAAAGTGAATATACCGTAAGGTGTAGGGTATAAAAAGCGGGATTATGCGGGATGGGAATTAAAGCGTAACTGGACATCAAAAAGCGGGATTGTCCCGCGAAAAGCAAGGTGGATGGTCACCTTAGACTTGACACGTACCGGCCCACAAACATTAGTATGTACCAATTCGAACGGTTCAGATCTCACAGTGGTTCTAATGCGTTTAAATGGTCGCACAAATATTTTACATAATGAACACGTCATACATTGGGTATTATTTTCAAAATTACCTTCTAAACCACGAACCATATTGTTTGTCTCCAATTTTTTAAGATCGTCATAATTCAAATGTCCAAAACGTTTATGTCAGAGAATTTCCTTATTATTTTCAGTCGTCAGCATAGCGTAATAAGTATACTATTTGATTTGGTAAATTCCATCCATACGATTTGCTTTGAATTGGAAAGTATTATTTTTATCAAATATTTCAGCCTTTTCTTTTGAAAAAATTACGGAGAAACAATACTTATTTTGCTAACTGAGAGGAAATTAGACTTCAATTCGGGAACATACATTTTTTTCAATTTCCTTTGTCCCTCTTCGAGAATTTTGTTTTTGAGAATTATGCCACGTCACGGCTTTCAATGGCGACGACGAAATTTATCTGGTATCAGTAATGTTGCAGTAAATTTACAAAAGAAAATATAACTAGATAGATGATAGATTCTTTATTTGTTTTCAAATTATTATATATAAAACAATTGTATTTTATTTCCTAATTTACATATTTTAAACAACTATAAATACATTTAAGCATGGTTTTGAAAACCGTCTGCTTTATTTTACTATTTCTAAATTTTAAGAATTATATTCTCCTATTAAAAATTTTCTATAGTTGATAGCATTTTTAAGATAATTGTACAGGTTATACCAGTTTGCCTCTTCACCACCATTCAAAATGTATATTACTTCCTCTTCAGTAAGATGTAAACTATTCAAAAATCTCAATCTTATTTCGTTTAATACTGGACATCTTCCTATGAAGTGTTGTATTGTTTCTAGTTCTCTGAGATTGCACATAGAACAAATTTTACTCCTTTCTTCGCGGTGAACATTGCCATTCAGACATAATGTGTCACTTCTAGCTTTCATTATGTATTGTATTTGGGTTTGGTTGTATGGATGGTTGCAGTAGGTAACATTACTAACATGATTCCGATATACTTCGTCTTTCATCAGATCGATCAACTTCATGCAGCCTTCGTTCCATAGGGTTTTGTTTCTTATAATGTCATCCGAATCCACGTTATAATATTGTAATTTGGCTTTCAGTGTATTGAACCAGTATAGCTTTTTGTAGATTACTTTTGACGATAATATATGTGGTAATCTATGTATTTCATAATCGAATATCGTTTTCCTTAAACAATTTAGATGTTGGGAGTATGTGTATAGGTAGCCTTCCTCCTGTCCAGTTTCCAGACCTATTACATAGTTGGGTATATTTTCAGGCAAACTTAGAACCCTTTTTGTAAAGAATCTATAAAGAGAATTTACATCATCGAATCACGAGTACCCCCATATTGGTGACCCGTAGGACTGACTTGACCTACACACTGCCAGAAACATTTTCCATTTTAATTTAAGTGAAACAGTACTCTTTCCAATAAAATCTTTCGACGCTACATTTAAACATGTTTTAGCTGCTTTGTTTTTTTCGTTTATGTGTTTAGTAAATGATAACTTTGGTGTCAGCCAGATTCCTAAGTATTTATATTCTGGAACAACTCTTAACGTATTTCCGTTAAATGTCCATTTTTCGTTTGATGCAACTCTACCACCTTTTCTAAAAACAATAATTTCTGATTTGGTACAATTCACCTCCATTCCCATGTCCGGCAGTAGCCCTCTAGGTTATGTATCATTTTCTGTAAAACGTTCGTATCGTCTGCTAATAGAACAATGTCATCTGCATACATTAAAACCCTTACGTTTACATCATCTATTAGTAGTCCGCCACCAAGAGAATCGTGTAGATCGTTTAGATATAGAGCAAACAATAAAGGCGATAGCAAGCAGCCTTGTTTCACTCCGGAACAAGTCTCAAAATATCTCGACAGCTCTTTGCCATTCCATACCGCTGATTTCGTGTTCTGATAGACTTTTTCTATTAGAATCACAATTTTCGTAGATACTCCAATCTGTTGTATCTTATAGATTAATAATCTTCTGGGTATTCGATCGAAAGCTGCACTGAAGTCAACAAAAAAAGCGTATACTTTCTTTTTTTCGGCGAATTTAATATGGACAATTGTCGTGAGGTTATATATGTTGTCCATCGTTGAATAACCTTTCCGAAATCCTGCCTGGAATTCATATAAAATTTGGTGTCTGTTCACCCATGTTGAAATTCTTTCGTTTATTACACCCATTATAACTTTCGCTACGCAGTTCATGAGTGATATTCCTCTATAGTTGCTCACCTCATTTGCGTTTCCTTTTTTGTGGATTGAAAAGATGATACTTGTACGGAATAAATCGTAATCATCAAAACCATCTAAAATTCGTGTAAAAACGTCCGCCAAGATTTCCAAGTATTTATCGCTTGCATTTATAAAAAACTCATATGGAATACGATCCTCGCCTGGTGCCTTATTTATTTTAGCTTTTGCTAGTTGTTGTTTTATTTCATTTATCGTGAACCGTCTATCTAGGTATTCATCTGTGCAGACATTTGCTATATAACAAATTTCTGTGGTTGCGCTAATATTCGGATTTAGCAGCGATTTGAAATAGTCTCTGAGAGTTTCGGCGTTAATTTCACAACCAATATAGCTTTCTTGTTGTCTTATCTATTTTGCAATTGACCACCAATGCTTGCTGTCCATGACTGAGTCTAATTTTCGTTCCATCTCATTGTAGAATTCTCTCCTTTTTCTTTCGCACAGCAATTTGTAATTTTTTCTTTTTTCAGTATAGGCCTGCCTACTTTGCATACTCTGAGATGCCCTGAAATTGTTTAAAAGATCCATTACCACATCTCTGGCTTTTCTACATTGGTTGTCAAACCATTTATTTAAAAAAAATAACTTTTTAGAGCTCTTAGTTTGCTCGTATGTACTGCGAATTATTGTTCGCTCAAGGAACATCTCCAGATTTTGCGTTCAGTTTCCGTTTGTAATTTTCAGTGTTACATGAGTTCCAACTGAGTCTCGGAAGTAATTCAACTTTTTAACTGAACAATTCATACAATTAAAGGTCATGTTAAGTCTAATTGGGAGATGGTCAGACCACATTTGGTTGTCTACAGTGAATGATTCCACATATTTTAGCATATCAATTGTAACAGCACATAAGTCATTTACAGAGCTTCCACTAGTACTTATGAAAGTGTAACAACCCATTTCATCTCCCACTGTTCTTCCATTGAGAAGCACCAAACCATAACTGTTGCAAAATTCTAAGTATTTTTTACCAGTTGAGTTAACCTTTTTATCATTGGACATTCTTATATCAAGTCCGGCAGGGAAATTTAGACCCAGTATATCATCCACGTTTTGTTGCTCTTCACCTATGCGTATGTTTAAATCGCCCATGATTATTGGATTAACCACGCCGTCTTCAAAAGCCGCTTTTAAATTATCGAAGTCTTGATTCCAATTCGTACTTCTAAGATAAGCCGGTATTATATCGAATTTCAAATTATTTATGTGCAGTTGTACTGTATTCAAATCCCTATGGTTTTTAAATAAATATTTCACACCAATACCAGCCAAATCTTTCCGTACACCGCAAACACATCCACCAACACCTCTGCCAAATCTACTATTTCTTGTAGCTGATTTCCAACTTGTATTAAAATTCTTAAAACGGCTATCAAATTTGTAGAAGTTTTTGGATTCAACGTGTGTATCCACTAAAATGTAGATCTCGTTTTCTTCTAGATACTCAAAAAAACCGTGGTGAAGGAGCTTATTTTCTAACCCGTGTACATT
Organism: Polietes domitor; assembly: GCA_947397865.1. Classification (NCBI taxonomy): domain Eukaryota; kingdom Metazoa; phylum Arthropoda; class Insecta; order Diptera; family Muscidae; genus Polietes; species Polietes domitor. Next base: position 113,513,164 of record OX377618.1, read on the forward strand.
ATATGATATTTTTTGATTGACATTTTGTTTTCGATTGCCTTTAATTATATTACTAACATTAATTAGTTTTTTGAATTTGAATTTAATCTAGATTGTAGTACGTTATAATCTAAACCAACATTAAGGATTGCATCACCGAATATATTTACCAGCACCTCTTCGCCTGTCTTCACTCCGCACATCAGTATTCTGTTTTTGTTCCAGAAGAGATTATTTCGTTTACGATCGTCAACCTGCATGATGTCCTTTTTCAGCTGTACCATAATCTTCTTGTCCTGAAGACGTTCATTACAAAGATTTCATTCCACTATAATAGTTGACCCAGCCAGATTTTTTGTGTGTTTTAAGATTTCAGACACCATTTTCGATGACTTCAGCTCCACAAGCACGGTCATTTTTTGGTTATTTTCATATATTTTTTGGCGAATTCAATATCTACCTCTTGATGCAGTTTAAGATTTTCCTTGCACATATTCTGAACAGCCTTGTATACGGACCTTTGCGTGGCCAGTCCACGGATAATGATCTTTTTCCTGCAGATATCGTTCTATATTTGTCTCATCTTCTGTTGATCTGTCTCTGTATTATCACGTAGTTTTTGAATTTCCGCTTTTAAAATTTTATTTTCGCTGGTCAAACGGTTTACTTCGGCTTTAATTTCTTGCACACTAGTTTTAATCTCCATAAAATCGTTCTTAGTCGGCAAATTTTTTAGCTTTTCATCTAAAAGGGTTGACATTGAATCCTTCATTAAGGCCATTAAATCATTGGTAGTCATATTCCCAACTCTAGCCACATTTTCACTCTCTGGCGAAATATCTGCAAATTTTTTCTTCTTCGCTATTTGGCCTACATCGCCCATTGTGTTTACACCTTCCTCGGCCTTTTTTTACTGGAGTACGTTGCATACTTTAAGGATCTACTTATATGTCTCACACCACTTCAAAAGATATGGCAACAGTATATATCACACAGACCGTATTTTGACAGAAAGAGACCAGCTGTTGTTACCCGCTTGTTCGGCAAAACTGTTATTGACGTTCTTTCTGTACTAAATTCGTCAATTACAATCGCCAGTACCTACTCTTGTGTAACTATGTATTATGTGAATTCAATACTAGCGAATTCGTTAAACAGCATATGTACATATTTCGTTGAATCAAAATAAGCAAGCAACCGAAAATTCATGCTATCCGTTTGAGAATTATTTAAAAAAATGTGTAAAAAGACCATCAACGATTTTGGAACAAGTATTTAGGAAAGTTTTTGAAGAAAAATTTTGCATAAAAAACTAAGCAAAGGGCTTAACTTACTTGAAAACAAATTTTACTTCAATAATTGTTGTTTAACGACAAAAGCACCGGACAATATCTGCTATATTGAACCTGGAATACCTGCGGAAGTCCATGGGTTTTGACAAGAAAATGGTGGAACTTTAATCGGACGAAAATTTTTAAACTTACAGAGTTTTTATAAAGATCCATGTGACTCAATTACACTTGGAATTTTTGTAGTAGACTCTAAAATTTCGGACGATATTGAATTTTAACATAAACGTATTATCTCACCCTGCTTCAGTGTTCTTTTCATCATATATTTTGTGGCATTGAATACTATGATGAATATTCTACCATGTTTTCGTCAACGGAATGTAAGCGAGGTGGTGGCGATTGCATCCTTCCTATGACATGCCCATGTTAAATTCATCACTCAAACGCACTGCGTAGGTATAGCCGGGTAAGTAGTGGTAGTTGCTTTGTGCATAATGGTATAATGACTGATGTAATGTATACTGGAACAAGCGGGTAATAACTTGTCAGCTCACTTTTATTTGAGTATTTTTGTTAAAAGTGCGCTTTCCAGTGATAAGCAAAAGAATCTTTTAAATTAAATAAATTTAACTGGACAAAAATTCACAAAAACACAGCACGCAGCTCTCCACAAACAGGCACGCAGATACAAAAACACCAAATACTGAATCTCAGAAGTCCTGGACCCCAACACAACACTTATTAACCAAGCTTTCGCTGAAACTCCAGGAGCCCCACAAATGCACGTCTGTTTACTTCGCTCAAAGGTTAGTTTATAACTTAGCTATAATATAACTATCGACTTAAACATCCCTACTGCTGTGAAATATGCTGATCTTTCTTTGAATTTGGTATCCCACTATATGATGACGTCTATAGTAAATTGAATGATTCTATTTTTATTTGAAAGTCGCATTATTTAAGTCAATTCCAGTGTGCGTGGCCATGTGTTCCTGTAAAAAAGAACAATAAACAACAACTACTCTAAGCAATGTAGGTGTTAGGAGTAGGCTTTAACGTCATGGTGCACTTATGCTTCTTTTCATGGCTGTGTTTAAACTGAAGATGTTTCATTTTGGCCACCCTTGTGTAGGGCACACAAATCTAGCAACGATGATCTTCGTCGGCACACACATGTTTATTTTGGACTTAAAGTTCCACTGTACTCTGACTATAATACCATTTGCACTGTTCGGACACTTTTGGAATATAAACCTTATTATTGTGCTTCTTTAGTGTCAAAGTAGGTAGAGCTTTTCAATTCTTTGGAAGGATTATGATATTCAAGATGTCTGGTCAAATATGTAATTGCGAAAAAATTACACTAGTCAACAGTCAAAATGTACTCGGGATGCGATAATTTTTTCTGTGTAGATAACCTTGACATGAGCTCGAAAAACGCAATAAAAAATTTTTTTTTCGTTTGGTTTTTGTTTTATTTTTTTTTTTAAATTTTAAAATTTTTTTTGGTTAATTTGTTTCGTCCGGCATAACTCGGGAACCACTAGCCCGATTTAATTGAATTAAATTTAAAAAAAAATTAAAATTACAATTCCCTTAATCTGTTCATATATTGTTTTCCTATACAAGCAACAGTTTCCAAGTTAAAAATGAATATATAAAGGAAAAAACTTATTTTTTGCCTAAAGATTTAAATTTTTTTTTAAATTCATAAAAAATCCAAAATGAAAAAAAATGTCAAATCTTATTACTTTTACGTAAAGTCACATAACCTATGAGCAAAATGAGACAAAGATCATGAAAATCGATGCACGCGTTTCGCTTTTATTCGCAATTGAGTAAAGGTATGAATTTCAAAAATTTGCTCGACATATGCACAACTTTGTCTATGGTAAGGTTTTTTCTTTTTTTTTTGATTCTCAGAATTAACAAAACGGAATAAACAAAGGGTTATTTAATTTTTATGATTGCGTAAGCAAAGTAATAAACGCTAATAAATGTGCGTGAACAATTAAAAGGAAAAAAGGAAAGGGGACTTTTTTAATTATTTGGGTTTTCCGTTGGCTACCTGTATGATTTTTTTAGAGAAATGCAACCCACATTTAAGGGTGGTCATTATTCGGAAAATTTAAGACTCACACATGGTGAAACAGGTATGTAGCCACCGTAAAAACATATACACCCATTTATAAGTACCTGTCAGTAAAATACTAAACAATACACAGTATAAATAGGTCTTCATTGATCGATTTTACTCATTCAACAAGTGTCGACGAACGCGATAGTTAAAATGAGCAAACGTTCGCGAGGATTTGAATGCAATACCAATCCAAGTAATTTTTGTTACATGTGCGGAGAATACGTTTCTGAAAAAAACAAGCGTTGTTTTTCACCTAAATTGAGAGATTCATTTGAAGAGAGCTTCAATTTAAAGGTCTCAAACATAGATGAGCGGTGGACACCAAGTGCTCTATGTCCAAGGTGCTACGTACAGCTAGCTGACTCAAGGTAAGTGTAGATTACGAAATTCAAGAACATATATAACTTATTATTAAAATTCTTTCAGACGACAGCCGAGAATCATCATGCCAATGCTTTGGAGAGCTCCGCTTTGCCATGTAACAGATTGCTACTTCTGTCTTAGCAAAAAAACAGGCTTGGGAAAAAATATACGATGGACTTACGCTGCTGTTTCAACAGTGAATTTTCCAGTGCCATTTTCCGAAGAACCAGTGGACCCGCAACCGTCCGTTTCAAGATGGGCATCTAATAATGAGGCGATACATCCAACATCAGATCCGGAGACAGTAGAAACCACATCAGAATGCGAGTCAACATATACATTGCATGGAGGTCAACGCTTATGTTCCCAAGCAGAACTGAACGATTGGGTTAGAGAATTGAAACTCTCCAAGGAAGATGCAGAGTTGCATGCATCGCGCATGCAACAGTTCGGTTTCTTGGCTCCTGGTGTGGTGACAACAATCTACAGGAAGCGTCATGAACCATACGCAAGGTACTACACAAAAAAAGACAACATCTGTTTTTGTAAGGACATTCCCGGATTATTTGGTGAACTCGGGTACTCTTACGATCCAGGAGAGTGGCGTCTTTTCATCGACAGCAACAAGCAGAGCCTTAAAGCAATTTTACTGCACAACGGCAACGAGAAACCTTCGATTCCAATTGCTCATGCCGTTGACACCAAGGAAACATACGAAGTCATGGACAATCTACTAAAGTGCCTTAACTATGAGAGGCACGATTGGAAAGTTTGTGCCGACCTTAAGGTTATCGGTATCCTTTGTGGATTACAAGGTCGATTCACAAAGTACTGTTGTTGTGTCTCTGCCTTTGGGACAGCCGCGATCGTCAACATCATTACACCAGGAGGAGTTGGACAGAAAGAGTTAACTTCATCCCCGGCAGCGACAACGTGAAATATACACCACTCATAAAAAAGGAAAATGTTATTCTCCCACCTCTTCACATAAAGCTCGGACTCATAAAAAACTTCGTGAAAGCTATCAACAAAGATGGCGAAGCGTTCGCCTATTTAAAAACCATTTTTCCTCACCTTTCATCGGCAAAGATTAAGGAAGGCGTTTTCGACGGTCCGCAAATTAAAAAGTTGTTGCAAGACCAACAGTTTGAGCACATTTTATCACCAAATGAAGCTGCAGCTTGGAACTAATTTCGGCAAATTGTTTCCGGATTTCTTGGAAACAACAAAAGCTCAAATTACAGAGAGATCGTCGAACAACTACTCCAAAATTATAAAAAAAAATTAGAGCAAATATGTCGCTTAAGATACATTTTCTACACTCGCACTTGGACTTCTTTCCGGACAACCTGGGCGATGTGAGTGACGAGCATGGTGAGCGTTTTCATCAGCAAATGAAAGAAATTGAGCACCGATACCAAGGATTTTGGAACGAAGCTATGATGGGGGACTATATCTGGTTCCTGATAAGAGAAACAGACCCACAACAATATAAAAGAAAGACAAAAGCACATAATTATTTTTAATTTGAAGGTTTTTATTTTTGTGTTTAGATATTCTTGTTTTAAACTTTTGTATAATTAATTAATGTTGATATCCTTAGGATAATTTCTTGTACATATATCGAATTGTTTTTTAATTTAAAGTCATATATTTTTGTCACCCAACAAATTTTAATTTTTTTTTTGTAATAAAAAAGAAAAAACCTTACCATAGACAAAGTTGTGCATATGCATATTTTTGAAATTCATACCTTTACTCAATTGCGAATAAAAGCGAAACGCGTGCATCGATTTTCATGATCTTTGTCTCATTTTGCTCATAGGTTATGTGACTTTACGTAAAAGTAATAAGATTTGACATTTTTTTTCATTTTGGATTTTTTATGGATTTAAAAAAAAAAAAATTTAAATCTTTAGGCAAAAAATAAGTTTTTTCCTTTATATATTCATTTTTAACTTGGAAACTGTTGCTTGTATAGGAAAACAATATATGAACAGATTAAGGGAATTGTAATTTTAAATTTTTTAAAATTTAATTCAATTAAATCGGGCTAGTGGTTCCCGAGTTATGCTGGACGAAACAAATTAACTAAAAAAAAAATTTTTTAAATTTAAAAAAAAAATAAAACAAAAACCAAACGAAAAAAAAATTTTATTGCGTTTTTCGAGCTCATGTCAAGGTTATCTCCACAGAAAAAATTATCGCATCCGGAGTACATGAAATTTTTTTCATTTTGTTGAGTAGTGTTATTAAATTCATATATATCATTCAAAAGAATGATAATGGGATAATAATATGAAATTATGGGAACATTGGCTAATATCGGCTAATATTAATGAATATTAAACTCCTTCCAAAAAATAAATGCAAAGGTATTAAAAACCAATACAAATTGTTCCTTCCCTTTTCCCAAAATTGCAAAATAAATTTTGTAATTGAGGTGATCGAATGACAGAACGAGCCCATAAATCAGCTGTAAGCCGCCGCCGACCCATTTTGGGTAGCGCCGACGCCGCCGATATTTATGGGTCGGATTGTAACTCTGCGTCCCAATAGTCTTGAGTTATAAGAAGACTTCGCATCTGGACCGACCACGACGCATAATTTTCAGAATGAAGTTTTTCAATTTGAAAATTGGAACACATTGTTTGACTGACCTTAAGTACTCTTTTTATTTACAATGGAATATTAGACCAAGTACTATTCATCCTGTTTTATCTTCAGCAAATTACACAATGGATACCTTACGTAATTCTGGGCCCATAACCTTTGTTGTAATTATAGCTTCAATAAGTACACGTGTGACGTTGATTATAAAACATAATAATGATGTACTGTATTCAAGAGATCGAAAGAGAGAGCAACAAAATATAAAAGTATAAACGAACAAAGCATAAAGCGTAACAAATAAATTATTGACAGTTAATCTACACTGCATTAGCGGTGTACAGTACTTGTGTTGCACAGTAGTTCCAACAGTTTTACATGAGAAATTCATGTATAACATATCAAATATTGACCTGTAGTGTTTATACACTCCACGAGAGTAATATGTCTTTGTGTATTTGTTTGTAACACCCAAAAGGAAGCGAGGTAGACCCATTGTTAATTATATCAATCGATTTAGAATCACTTTTTGAATCGATTTGGCAATGTCCGTCCGTTCTTCCGGTGGTCTGTCTGTCCATCTATTCTTATAATCAAAGTACAGGTCGAAATTGTAGCCAGAACCAAATGAAACTTTGTACAACGAAATTTTTCGCTATTCGGATCAGATTTAGATATAGCCCCCATACGAATTTTACTCCCGATTTGACTCTTTTCACTCCACATACGACATATTATAAGAGATATTTGACAAAATTGGCAAAACATCTTATATTTCAACTAGAAACACCTGTGGTTTAGATCGGTTCAGATCTATATATAGCACCCATTCAAATTTCGTTCCCGATTTGGCTTTTTCTGCTCTAGAAACCACATATTTTAACAGATCTTCCTCTAATTTGGCGAAATATCTTATATTTACACTAGAAATACACATAGTAAAAATGGGTCATTTCGGTGTGATGACTTCCACTTTCACGTCAATTTATGCTCTAAGAAAAGCAAAAGTAATGTGGATTTTCAGTAGCTAAAATCCATTGTAAAGATAAGCAAGTAAGGAAAGGCTAAAGTGATATTCTTTCACTTTCGCCCAAAAGCGAAAGTCATCACATACCCGTATAAATGCCTTTGTCGCATATTCAGTTCGGCCAGCAGAGGTGATTCAGACACAATAAATATTAGTGTGGCTATCGATGATCCTGGAGTGTTACAAGCTAAATTTGACATTGTTAATGGAACAAAATTTCATTCAAGCTATTTCGACAGTAGCTCTTCTTGTCATCCTAACTGTTCAGTTGCAGTTTCACGAACACTTTCAGAAATATTGTCTAACAAATTAAGTTGAATTCAGTTCAGTTGAATTGAAAATAATATTCAATCTTCTATTTAATTTATTCATGAGTAAAAAGTAAAAGGCGTTAAGTTCGGCCGGGCCGAATCTTATATACTCTCCTCCATGAGGCTGCAATATTCAAAAATGTGCCCTTAATATTATGTGTATTGTCAGGCGTCATTAGGGAGAAACATTTCCCATATTTGCAATTTATTGATTAAGCTGCAGACAAAGCGACTAAAAAGTAAAATATTCAAAGATTCGTTATGTTTTGAGCCCACATTGGAGTGTTCACATATAATTTCATGATTCTAGGTACATCCGTCTTGTTGGTACCAGTTTTATTCTTTCTTCATTTTGACCCTAAAACACGAAGTTTGAGAAATACTCATATGTTGCCTGCTTACGAAGACAGACGAGTGTAACCATAGAATTTCATGATTCTAACTACAGCCGTTTGCTTTGTACCAATGTTATCCCGTTTTGATCTTAAAGGTACGAATATCAAAATATATAATTATTTTTCGTGTCTACACAGTCGCATTGCCGTACTGCTGCCGTTTAGTTGGTACCTTTTTTATCCTCTTTTGCCCTACTTTCTGCCTAATAGTACTAATTTCGAAAAAATCCTTTATGTTCTGCGTTTACACTGTCAGATGAATGGATACACCGAATTTCATGACTTCAACTTTAGCTGTTTGGTTGGTACCATTTTTATAATATTTAAGTAATTATAGGAATGTGCACACCAAATTTCATGTTTCTAGCTGTTGTATATTTGGTACCATTTTTATCCCTTTTTTACCCCATTTCACACCCTAAATCTTTTTTTTTACTTTTTGGTGCAACCATAAGACACATTTACGGCAGCTGCTTTCAACATAATGACGGACATGGCTAGATCGTATCAGAATTTTACCATGACACTGAATATATATACTTTATGGGGTCTTCGAATATTTCAAGGTGTTACCAATGGAATGACAACGTGAATATACCCCCATCCTAAGTTGGAAGGAATAAAAACAACTAAAAGGGCGTTAAGTTCGGTCGGGCCAAATCTTATATACCATCCACCACGAAGCGCATTCCACAGTATTATCGGCAGATTAGAGGCTGTCGACTTCACACAGAAGTGCAGTACCACTTTGATAATGTTTATATAATGTTACAATATTTGTTTACTATCTCAAATTCTAAGGCATAGTTATGCGCAGTTTAAAAAATTTCTTACAATTTCTTGATTCCAGCTAAAAACCAAATGTATGTACCATTTTGATACGAAAAGTACTAATAATGAAGATGCATCGTGATTCTTGTCGACAGTGGAATGTACAGGATTCCAGCAACAGCCGTTTGCTTGGTACCAGTTGTATTCTTTTTTTCATGTTGACTCTAAAAATACGAATTTAGAAAAATCCTCTTATATTGCGTGTCTACGAGTGGAAACACTGCATTTTATGATTCTAGATACAGCCGCTTGGTTGGTGCGAATTTTAATACATTTTGATCCTAAAGAATTCAATATCAAAATATATGATTATTTTTCGTGTCTACGCAGTATGAGCAATGTACTCACCGAATTACACTATTCAAACTGCATCCTTTTGGTTGGTACTAGTTTTATCCCAGTTCGCCCCATTTTCCGCCTAAAAGATGAAATTTAGAAAAAAGTCTTTATATTTCGCGACTACACATTCAGATGAATATATACACCGAATTTCATAATTTCAACATCCCATAAAAGTATGAATATTGAAAAATCGCTATATTTTACGCTTCTACGCAATTATAGGGATGTACATTTAAAATTTCATGTTTCTATCTGATGTCATATAATTGGTACCATTTTATTTATTTTCTGATGCTTTCATGCTACAAGAGCATATAAAGCTGAAATTGTCCACAAATTTGCTTAAATTATCTAAATTTGTCCGTCCTTGTTAGGGAAAAATTGTTCCCTCTGGGCCGATTTTGCCCACTTTAAATCCCCACCGATCTGCAACCATAAGACACATTTATGGAAAATTTGAACCTCTTAGCTCATTTCGTTCAGGAGCTAGCGTGCATTCAACAGACAGACCGACGGTAGATGGTATTAGAATTTTACTACGACCAGAACATATATATTTAATGGGGTCTCCGATGTTGCAATATTCATCGGAGACCCCATAAAGTGCTGCAAACGGAATGACAAATTAAATACACCCCCATCCTAAGGTCGAGGGTACTAAAATGGAAAAACTGAACATAAATATTAAATTACGAATGAAAACATAGGATTTTAATATAGCTTTAATAAGCACTAAAAAGTTTGAAAATAAAATAAAAAGTTAAAATTTTTGCATATATTAAAAACGTTTTCACCGGTTTTGTAAAAATTTAAAAATCGAAAACCAGTTTTTTGAAATTGCGATTTTTCGAACAAACCGAAAACCGGGTTCCTGATCGGTTTTTGACATCCCTAGTCCTAATCATAGACCGTTGTGTGCTGACCTGAATGTCAAATCGGGAGCGAAATTTGTATGGGAGCAACATATAAATCTGAACCGATCTGATCCACTTTTACAATACATGGTTCTAGTTGAAATATAAGGTGTTGTCCCAAATTTTAAGAAAATCGGTGAAAATACTTGATTTCTAGGTTGGAATGTCAAAACCGAAAGTCGGTTATCCGGTGTTAACTCCGACACCGTCCACCGGTTTTTAAAACATTGATATTTTCGATCAACCGGGGAAATCGGTGTTTTAATGTCGGTTATTCCCTTTTTAAATTACAAATCATTTGCATTTCGTGGATATAATTTACAATAAAAATACGCCAGTAAATATTAGAGTAATGATTTGTTTACTAGCTGCGAATATACACTGAACTGAGCTATTAGTACCGCAGGCTTAGGATGTCCCCAAAATATAATACCTAAAGGAATCATGTCTTATTCGATCCAAATTTTGTTATATTCACGTCTAATAATATCGGAAATCTAATTGAGCGCGAAATTGAAACATATCACTCTGACAGTAAAAAAGAATCGAGAGCCATTAATGCTCTCGAGTACGAAATATGTACTTAAGATTAATATTAACAGCGAAACATATACAATTTGTGAACACCTCCTGTATATTTTCATCAAAAAATAATCTTCGAATATATGACTTTGCAAATGACTTTTATAAGCACATATGTTTCATATTGAATCTGAAAGCATCGCTGATTTAGACATAGCAGAAAAGGAGGGAAAATTGTGTGGGAGCTATATATGAATCGGAACCGATCTGAACCATTTTGACCATAGGTATTCCTAGTTGAAATATAAGATGTTTTGCAAAGTGAGAGAGTGAAAAGAATCAAAACGATTTTGATAAGAAAAATGCAAATTTCAAAGTTTCGCGTCCATATTGAAATGAACACATCTAATTTCATGATTCTAAGCTCATCCGCTCGCTTGCTACCATTTTTTAACATTTTTGGAGATATACTCATATTCTGTGTGTCTACGAAGACAGACGAGAGTAACCACTGAATTCCATGATTGTAGCTACAGCCAGTTGCGTGGTACCAATTGTATCCCTTTTTGATCCTAAAAGAACGAATATCAAAAGATATCTTTATTTTCGTGTCTACGCAGTCTCAGCAATGTACACAATTACACTATTATAACTGCAACCGTTTGATTGGTACCATTTTTATCCCATTTTACCCGCTAAATCTTTTTGGTGACTACACGTTACTAGAGGAAGGTACGAAACAAAGTTCAAGTGTATGAAAATCAATTTGCCTTAAGTAATCTAAATATTAGGGGTATTTTCAGTCATTCTTAGGAATTTTTCACTCTGGTCCGATTTCGTCCACTTTCAATCCCACCCGATCTGCAACCATAAGACACATTTACGGAAAATTTCAACCTCCTAGCTCATTTCGTTCGGAATTTATGGATATGGCTAAATCGTCTTAGAATTTTACCAGGATACAGAATATATATACTTTATGGGGTCTCTGTTGAATATTTCAAGGTGTTACAAACGGAATGACAAAGTGAATATACCCCCATCCTGGAGGTGGAGAACAAAACTTACCCTAAACTTGAAGCCATTAGCGTTTGCGAATCCAAAGCGGAATGAATTACGCAGTTAACTTAATCCCAGCTTCGCATATTATATATCTTCATTAGTCTGAAAATAATCTTATGTTTATTGGGCCAACTAACTAACTAAAATTCAAATTTATATATATTTATTTCAAATTCTATCTCTTCACCACATTAGTATTTTCCAACATAAATAAAGCATCAATTTTCTTGTTACATTTGCCTCACACTGTAACGGTTTGACATCACCGTAAATCAGCTGTTAGATTTTCTTATTATATTATCAGATGGTTTTCCTTGTATTGATCACACATTGTTTCGCTTGAAATCGTTTTTTTACAGAAGTAGACTTTATTGCGAATGTTATTTAAAGTTTGGATTTACGTTTATAAATAAAAATATGTAAGGATAGGCTAAAGTTGGGCGAAACTAACTATATGATGTCCTCCACTCTCAATCCAATTAAAAGTTATCTGCGCGAATATTTGATCCAAAAAATGTGAAATATGTAGGTTCTATGCGTTAAGAAGTCAAATCGGAGAGAACATTTTATATGGAAGCTATATCAAAGTATGACCCACTTTTACTGCAGATGTTTCCAAGTGAAATATATTGGTAAGTACCGATGTAACCCAACATCACTTTAATGTTACTAGTCAAAATATAACATGTGTGGTTTCTAGAGCGGAAAATTCATGCTGTATTACGGTGCTATGGAAATTATGAACGCAGGTTAACTATTTACTATAACTAAATAGATAGATAAATGTATTCTTCTTCTTTCAATTTCAAAGAATTTTTGGTTCCCGCTATACCTAGACAATCTAATAAGACGCATATATGCAGTACGTCGTTTGTTAGGTTGAATATCTTTCATGCTAATGAAGATTATTTGAGTAATTCCACAAGATTTCGACCCAACATGGATTTTAAGTTTTACAGTGGTCCAAAGTTGGTTATCTCATTTTTTTGAAGGGATGTCTTCCTTATCGATACCATAACTTTGGTCATCAGATTATAACAATTTCCGAATCTATATAAAAAATGAATGTCCTTCCAAAAATTAAAAATTATTTTAATCCTTGAACATCCTAAAAAACATGTGCTTATTTTTATACCCTACACCACTTCGTGGACTATAAGTTCGTGGGTATTATAAGTTAGTTTTCCGCCAAATGTTTGTAACACCAACAAAAAAATCCAGCTAGACTCACCTTTAAGTATAGGGGTCGGCTTAGAATCACCAGCTGAATCGATGTAACGATGTCTGTCTGTCCTGAACTAGAAACAGCGAAAGGGAAAGTGGATCACATGGGTCCATGTTTTGATATAGCTCCCATACAAATATACCTCCGATTTACAATATTACTGCTCTAAAATGTACATTTTACATCGGATCTTGATTAAATTTACTACACAATGTTGCATGTGGACTAGAAGCACCTATTTCGAAAGCCAGCTATATAGATTAATATTTTGGTATAGCCCCCATACAAATGGGCCCCCAGTTTACACTATTATAGCTCTAGAACCCACATTTGACATTGAATTAAGATTAGGGTTTGGGTTTTCCCGGACTTTTTTCATTTTCCGAGAAAACAGAATCCCGGGAATTCCCGGGAAAAAGTAATTTATTTATAGGTATGTCCAAAATGGTTTAAATATCAACATTTAATAACTGGTGTTTTTTTTTCAATATTGTCATATTACAAATTAAAAACGAATTTTGTCAACATATTTTACAAATTATTTTTCATTTTACAAATATTTTACTCTAGGTTATATTCGGAACATACAAATTTATATTGAGAAATGTAAATTCGTATTAGGAATATATAAATTCATATTGGTAATGTAAATTTATAATGAGAAATATAAATTCTTAATGAGAATTGTTAATTTATATTGAGAACAATTAATTCATAATATATAGGAACATACCATTTCATAATGAAATATACAAGTTTGTAATCAGAAAATTCAAATTCATAATCAGAAAATACGTTTTCATATTCAGAAAATATGAATTCATAATTTGGGTCCGCCAAATAACTTTTTTTTGAAAGTGCTATAAAAAACTACTGAATATTTTCTCAAATTTCTTTTTTTATTTGAGAGTACAATCCTTCCGGTTAATAATGGAAAATAATTTCATTCAAATGGCTGCTGAGGGCACCCCACAAATAATAGTCCAACGGTTGAATAGTTGAAAAAAAATATGATTTTATATAGGGTCCGCCATCTACCCTATATAAAATCATATTGAGAAAATGTAAATTTATAATGAGAACATTGATAAAATATGTGTTTCTACGAAAATATCCATAGAAAAACTTACATACATTGCTTCGATTATAAATTTTACAGTTCCTGATTATGAATTTATATTTTATGAATATATATTTCTGAAAAAGAATTTATATTTTCTCATTATCAATTTGGATTTTCTCATTTTGTATTTATATATCTCATTATCAATTTGTATGTTCTTATTATGATTTTATATTTCTCAATATGAATTAACATTTCACATTACGAATTTACAGTGCTGATTGTTAATTATCATGCTCCTATTATGAATTTACATTTCTCATCATGAACTTACATATTCTGATTATGAATTACATTTTCTCATTATAAACTTGAAAAGATGTACACTAATCGCCAGAATTGGACATTTATATCACAGGAAGAAGTAACTGACACCTACACTAAATTCAAAATTGAAAACGATTAATGAAACAAATAACTCATATGATGGAGAATGTTATGACACATTCAATTTAGAATATTCATTCGTCTGGAGACAAAACTATTTTATAGAAACAGGGGGGAATATTCTAAACTGTAAAAACAATAGAAACATAAAAAAACAAGTAAGGAAAGGCTAAAGTCGGGCGGGGCCGACAATATAATACCCTACACCACTCCCTGTGTATGTACCTCGCTTTGATTACTAAACCCAGGTATTTCATGGGAGCAATTTTATGTAGTTCATATAAATTATACAGTTACTATAAATTCATCTTTAGCCATATTTAACGAATATGGTTAATAATATGGAAATTGATCCAATTATCCGACAGACAAAAACAAATTATACAGTAGTAATAGGACCGACATTCCAAACGGGCCAATAACAACATTCTGGGACTTGTCCAAAAAAAGGGGTTATATATTTCTCATTCACTGTAGGTATTCCTAGTTGAAAAAATGTCGTGATCTGCAAAATTTGATGAAGATCCGATGTAAGATGTAGTTTCTAGAGCTGTAATAGATCAGAAAGGGCCCCATTTGGGTTATACCAAAGTATGGACATATGGGCATCACCCAAACAATTCTCATTACAATTCAATTCGGTAAAAAGTGAAATCGGGAAGGATTTTTGAATCCTGTAAATGTATGTGTTTGACAAAAAATGTTAAATCGAAAATACATTTGTATGGGGGTATATTAAAACCTGGAACGATGTGACTCGCTTTCACCATGTATGTTTATTGGTGAAATATAATATGTAAAGTTTGGCCAAAATCGGTTAAACATTCGGGAGCAACATTTGTATGAGGGCTATATCTAAATCTGAACCGATCTTACCCTCTTTCATTATAAGATTATAAGATGTTGTGCCAATTTTAAAGAAAAAACGGGTACAAAATGTGGATTTTAGAGCGGAAAAAGTCAAATCGGGAGCGACATTTGTGTGGGGGCTATATCTAAATCTGAACCGATCATAGCCACTTTCAGCATATGTGTTTCTAGTTCCATTTTAAAATGTTGTGCCAATTTTAAAGAAAATCGGGTACAATATGTGGTTTCTAAAGCGGAAAAAGTGAAATTGGGAGCGACATTTGTGTAGGGGCTATATCTAAATCTGAACCGATCTTACCCAATTTCTGCATAGGTGTTTCTAGTTGGATTATAAGATTTTGTACCCAATTTAAAGAAAACCGGGTACAATATGTGGTTTCTAGAGCGGAAAATTTCAAATCGGAGCGACATTTGTATGGAGGCTATACCTAAATCTGAACCGATCATAGCCACTTTCAGCATAGGTGTTTCTAGTTGGATTATAAGATGTTGTACCCAATTTAAAGAAAACCGGGTACAATATGTGGTTTCTAAAGCGGAAAAAGTGAAATAGGGAGCGACATTTGTATGGGGGCTATATCTAAATCTGAACCGATCTTACCCAATTTCTGCATACGTGTTTCTAGTTGGATTATAAGATGTTGTACCCAATTTAAAGAAAACCGGGTACAATATGTGGTTTCTAGAGCGGAAAAAGTGAAATCGGGAGCGACATTTGTATGGGGGCTATATCTAAATCTGAACAGATCTTACCCAATTTCTGCATAGGTGTTTCTAGTTGGATTATAAGATGTTGTGCCAAATTTAAAGAAAATCGGGTACAAGATGTGGTTTCTAGGGCGGAAAATGTCAAATCGGGAGCGACATTTGTATGGGGGCTATATCTAAATCTGAACCGATCATACCCACTTTCAGCATAGGTGTTTCTAATTCGATTATAAAATGTTGTGCCAATTTTAAAGAAAATCGGGTACAATATGTGGTTTCTAAAGCGGAAAAAGTGAAATAGGGAGCGACATTTGTATGGGGGCTATATCTAAATCTGAACCGATCTTACCCAATTTCTGCATAGGTGTTTCTAGTTGGATTATAAGATGTTGTACCCAATTTAAAGAAAATCGGGTACAATATGTGGTTTCTAGAGCGGAAAAAGTGAAATCGGGAGCGACATTTGTATGGGGGCTATATCTAAATCTGAACCGATCTTACCCAATTTCTGCATAGGTGTTTCTAGTTGGATTATAAGATGTTGTGCCAAATTTAAAGAAAATCGGGTACAAGATGTGGTTTCTAGAGCGGAAAATGTCAAATCGGGAGCGACATTTGTATGGGGGCTATATCTAAATCTGAACCGATCATACCTACTTTCAGCATAGGTGTTTCTAGTTCGATTATAAAATGTTGTGCCAATTTTAAAGAAAATCGGGTACAATATGTGGTTTCTAAAGCGGAAAAAGTGAAATAGGGAGCGACATTTGTATGGGGGCTATATCTCAATCTGAACCGATCTTACCCAATTTCTGCATAGGTGTTTCTAGTTGAATTATAAGATGTTGTACCCAATTTAAAGAAAATCGGGTACAATATGTGGTTTCTAGAGCGGAAAAAGTGAAATCGGGAGCGACATTTATATGGGGGTTATATCTAAATCTGAACCGATCTTACCCAATTTCTGCATAGGTGTTTCTAGTTGGATTATAAGATGTTGTGCCACATTTAAAGAAAATCGGGTACAAGATGTGGTTTCTAGAGCGGAAAATGTCAAATCGGGACCGACATTTGTATGGGGACTATATCTAAATCTGAACCGATTTCCTCCAAATTCAATACCGATCGTCCTTGGTCAAAAAAAGTAACTTCTGCCAAAGTTCATGATAATCGGACAGCAATTGCGACCTGTAGAGTGCGAACAAGCTTAGATGGACAGCAGACGGACGGACGGACAGACAGACATCGGTAAATCGATTCAGCTGGTGATTCTAAGCCGATCCGTATACTTAAAGGTGGGTCTAGCTCGATTATTTCGTGGTGTTACAAACATTTGGCGCGAAACTAACTTATAATACCCTATTCCACGAAGTGGTGTAGGGTATAATAATATTAATTTAATAAATTCATAAAAAATAAAAATATTGAAATAGTCCAGTCATTAATTCTTACAAATGGCCATTGAAATACACCGTAGCATATATTTATATTCCTATTACATTTCTCTTGAAATTTTCCATTTCTTTCTGGCTACATATATAAAGTAAATTGTTCTTGAAGAATATGTTCACCTCGATTCTTCTAGAAAAACAAGAAAATTTACATTATGTAAGTCATAATATTGTCGGCATGATATTTGTATTTCACAATAAAGATCCTGCAAATAGCCTCACAAAAAGTTTTTATTCCCCTAGCTGGGTTTCGCATAAAATGGCTATTTAGCGAATTTAAAAACTTTTGTTTGTAGTTATATAATATAAACAAATACTCAACAATGTCAAATTGTCAGTAATGTAAATACATAGATGAATTTGAAATATATCTAAAAATTCCAATTTATATAGTAAGATTAAATTATTGATCAACATAATAAATAAATTATTTTTTTAATATTTCCCGTATTCCCGGGAAATTGAAATTTTTTCCCGGGAATTTCCGTCCATATTTGGATTCGGGAATTCCCGGACCCCAAACCCTAATTAAGATACAAATTTGCAAATCATGTTATATTTCCATTAATAATACCTACTTTAAAAGTGATCTATATCGGCCCACTTTATAATGCACCACCCTTACAACCCACATTTTACATCGAAAGTTTTTCAAATTCTCTAGAAACTACATCTTACATCGAATCTTGATCAAATTTTGTAAATCATGATATATTTCAACTAGGAATACCTACCGTGTATGAGAACTATATAGCCCCATTTTTTGGGACAGGCCCCAAATGTTGTTATAGGCACCATTCAAATGGCCGTTGTCATTGGATCTTGATCAATTTTTTCAGATCATAAAGGGTGTTTTTTATTGGGGTATAGAACTTTAAGTTGGCATCACTTTTTTAACTGGCGGCCATTTTGTCAGCTGTCAAGTGATTAATATTTAGTTTGGTTTGCCATTTCATCATGAACAGGTTGACAAAAGAACAACGCTTGCAAATCGTGCAAATTTATTTCGAAAGTAATGGTTCAGTTCGCGAAGTTCACCATTTTATGGTCGACATAATCGTCCATCAGAGCAATTAATTCGGTTAACCATGGATCGTTTTTGCACTACGTTTACTCTATGTGATAATACGCATCCGCAGAGACGTCGAACAGTGCGCACCGAAGAAACAATTACCGCTGTAGAGCAAAGTGTTGAAGAGGACCCGAATGAATCGATTCGCCACTGTGCACAGCAATTGGAGCTTTGGAAAATTGGACCTGTAGAATTGGCTATATTCGAGCCAGCCGCGGCGGCCACATGCCCGAAATCATATTTAAACATTAATGGCATAAAATTATCCTTCCAATATAGCCAAATTGATGGACATTAAAACGATTTTCTTGTGTTTTATTTCAATTCGAAGTTCTATACCTCAATAAAAAACACCCTTTATTATATTTTCTTGCCATATTCGTTAAATTTTAATAAAGATGAATTTATAGTATACTGAATAATTTATATGAACTATATAAAATTGCTCCCATGAAACACTTGAGTTTAGTAAGCAAAGCGAGGTATATACGCAGGTATTGGTGTAGGGTATTTTATAGTTGGGCCGCCCGACTTTAACCATCCGTTTATTAAGTTGTACAATAAATCTAGAAGTGTAAGCTGTGTTTTAGGCGAAGTTAACATATTTGATCATATCCCTGAATTAATTTTGACAAGGAGGCTCATTAGGATACAATTTTGCAGGTATTGAAAATATACTTCAAAGGCATGTACAGTTGCAATACACATGCAGAAATGTTATAATACATGCATAATATTAAGCAATTAAATTGTAGAGTCAAGTAGAAAATTGTTTTGCAATATTTAACCTTTGTAATGTTCAGAAACCCATTGGTTATATTTGTGTAACAAAAAATAATATAAGATTCTTAACCTAATGCTTAATTTTCAATTATTTGTCTGATTTTAAAGATACGATAACACTAGTCAACAGTCAAAATGTACTCGGGATGCGATAATTTTTTCTGTGTAGATAACCTTGACATGAGCTCGAAAAACGCAATAAAAAATTTTTTTTTCGTTTGGTTTTTTTTTATTTTTTTTTTTTAAATTTTAAAATTTTTTTTTTGGTTAATTTGTTTCGTCCGGCATAACTCGGGAACCACTAGCCCGATTTAATTGAATTAAATTTTAAAAAATTTAAAATTACAATTCCCTTAATCTGTTCATATATTGTTTTCCTATACAAGCAACAGTTTCCAAGTTAAAAATGAATATATAAAAGAAAAAACTTATTTTTTGCCTAAAGATTTAAAATTTTTTTTTTTTAAAAAATCCATAAAAAATCCAAAATGAAAAAAAATGTCAAATCTTATTACTTTTACGTAAAGTCACATAACCTATGAGCAAAATGAGACAAAGATCATGAAAATCGATGCACGCGTTTCGCTTTTATTCGCAATTGAGTAAAGGTATGAATTTCAAAAATTTGCTCGACATATGCACAACTTTGTCTATGGTAAGGTTTTTTCTTTTTTTTTGATTCTCAGAATTAACAAAACGGAATAAACAAAGGGTTATTTAATTTTTATGATTGCGTAAGCAAAGTAATAAACGCTAATAAATGTGCGTGAACAATTAAAAGGAAAAAGGGAAGGGGACTTTTTTAATTATTTGGGTTTTCCGTTGGCTACCTGTATTATTTTTTTTTACAGAAATGCAACCCACATTTAAGGGTGGTCATTATTCGGAAAATTTAAGACTCACACATGGTGAAACAGGTATGTAGCCACCGTAAAAAAATATACACCCATTTATAAGTACCTGTCAGTAAAATACTAAACAATACACAGTATAAATAGGTCTTCATTGATCGATTTTACTCATTCAACAAGTGTCGACGAACGCGATAGTTAAAATGAGCAAACGTTCGCGAGGATTTGAATGCAATACCAATCCAAGTAATTTTTGTTACATGTGCGCCATGCTCGTCACTCACATCGCCCAGGTTGTCCGGAAAGAAGTCCAAGTGCGAGTGTAGAAAATGTATCTTAAGCGACATATTTGCTCTAATTTTTTTATAATTTTGGAGTAGTTGTTCGACGATCTCTCTGTAATTTGAGCTTTTGTTGTTTCCAAGAAATCCGGAAACAATTTGCCGAAATGAGTTCCAAGCTGCAGCTTCATTTGGTGATAAAATGTGCTCAAACTGTTGGTCTTGCAACAACTTTTTAATTTGCGGACCGTCGAAAACGCCTTCCTTAATCTTTGCCGATGAAAGGTGAGGAAAAATGGTTTTTAAATAGGCGAACGCTTCGCCATCTTTGTTGATAGCTTTTACGAAGTTTTTTATGAGTCCGAGCTTTATGTGAAGAGGTGGGAGAAAAACATTTTCCTTTTTTATGAGTGGTGTATATTTCACGTTGTCGCTGCCGGGGATGAAGTTAACTCTTTCTGTCCAACTCCTCCTGGTGTAATGATGTTGACGATCGCGGCTGTCCCAAAGGCAGAGAAAACAACAGTACTTTGTGAATCCACCTTGTAATCCACAAAGGATACCGATAACCTTAAGGTCGGCACAAACTTTCCAATCGTGCCTCTCATAGTTAAGGCACATTAGTAGATTGTCCATGACTTCGTATGTTTCCTTGGTGTCAACGGCATGAGCAATTGGAATCGAAGGTTTCTCGTTGCCGTTGTGCAGTAAAATTGCTTTAAGGCTCTGCTTGTTGCTGTCGATGAAAAGACGCCACTCTCCTGGATCGTAAGAGTACCCGAGTTCACCAAAAAATCCGGGAATGTCCTTACAAAAACAGATGTTGTCTTTTTTTGTGTAGTACCTTGCGTATGGTTCATGACGCTTCCTGTAGATTGTTGTCACCACACCAGGAGCCAAGAAACCGAACTGTTGCATGCGCGATGCATGCAACTCTGCATCTTCCTTGGAGAGTTTCAATTCTCTAACCCAATCGTTCAGTTCTGCTTGGGAACATAAGCGTTGACCTCCATGCAATGTATATGTTGACTCGCATTCTGATGTGGTTTCTACTGTCTCCGGATCTGATGTTGGATGTATCGCCTCATTATTAGATGCCCATCTTGAAACGGACGGTTGCGGGTCCACTGGTTCTTCGCAAAATGGCACTGGAAAATTCACTGTTGAAACAGCAGCGTAAGTCCATCGTATATTTTTTCCCACGCCTGTTTTTTTGCTAAGACAGAAGTAGCAATCTGTTACATGGCAAAGCGGAGCTCTCCAAAGCATTGGCATGATGATTCTCGGCTGTCGTCTGAAAGAATTTTAATAATAAGTTATATATGTTCTTGAATTTCGTAATCTACACTTACCTTGAGTCAGCTAGCTGTACGTAGCACCTTGGACATAGAGCACTTGGTGTCCACCGCTCATCTATGTTTGAGACCTTTAAATTGAAGCTCTCTTCAAATGAATCTCTCAATTTAGGTGAAAAACAACGCTTGTTTTTTTTTCAGAAACGTATTCTCCGCACATGTAACAAAAATTACTTGGATTGGTATTGCATTCAAATCCTCGCGAACGTTTGCTCATTTTAACTATCGCGTTCGTCGACACTTGTTGAATGAGTAAAATCGATCAATGAAGACCTATTTATACTGTGTATTGTTTAGTATTTTACTGACAGGTACTTATAAATGGGTGTATATTTTTTTACGGTGGCTACATACCTGTTTCACCATGTGTGAGTCTTAAATTTTCCGAATAATGACCACCCTTAAACGTGGGTTGCATTTCTGTAAAAAAATCATACAGGTAGCCAACGGAAAACCCAAATAATTAAAAAAGTCCCCTTTCCTTTTTTCCTTTTAATTGTTCACGCACATTTATTAGCGTTTATTACTTTGCTTACGCAATCATAAAAATTAAATAACCCTTTGTTTATTCCGTTTTGTTAATTCTGCGAATCAAAAAAAAAAAGAAAAAACCTTACCATAGACAAAGTTGTGCATATGTCGAGCAAATTTTTGAAATTCATACCTTTACTCAATTGCGAATAAAAGCGAAACGCGTGCATCGATTTTCATGATCTTTGTCTCATTTTGCTCATAGGTTATGTGACTTTACGTAAAAGTAATAAGATTTGACATTTTTTTCATTTTGGATTTTTTATGGATTTTAAAAAAAAAATAAAAAGAGACCCAACGTCAAGTCTACAAATTAAAAACAACCGTTTAGTGGAAAAATTATATAACAAAAATCTTATTGACTTAATAGAAAAGAATAAATTGACAAATAAAATTGCCACAGCCCCTAGAATCTACGGATTACCCAAAATCCACAAGGAGGGAACGCCATTACGGCCCATCTGTTCATACTACTTGACATTTTGAAAAACTTGACGACCAGATCCAAGTACAATGTCAAAGACGCTAGAGACTTCAAAGCCAGGATAAGCAACATGACGATAAATAATGACGAAATATTGATTTCATTTGACGTGGTTTCTTTGTTCCCAAGTATTCCCATAAACTTAGCCATAATGACAATAGATAAGAAATGGAATCAAATTGAACAACATACAAGAATACCGCGGGACCTCTTCATAGAATTATTGACCTTCTGCATTAAAGAGACACGCTATTTCAAGTACGAAGACAAGGTGTATGAACAGAAAAAGGGGATGCCAATGGGGTCACCAGCCTCACCTGTAATTGCTGACATCATTATGGAAGAACTGCTGGACGCCACGATGGAAAAGATAAAAGAAAAACCAAGAATACTGACCAAATATGTAGACGACTTATTCGCAATTGTAAAGCGCAGTGAAGTAGAAGCCATACTTAACGCATTAAACTCTTTCAACCGACAAATACAATTTACGATGGAAAAAGAATTGGACAATAGACTACCATATTTGGATTCGGTGATAATTAGACAAGGGAATCTGCTGAAAGTTGACTGGTACCAAAAGCAAACGGCTTCCGGACGTCTAATTAATTTTTATTCTAAGCACCCAAGACGAACAATCATAAACACCGCGACGAATTTTATAAACAGGGTCCTACAAACCAGTGATAAGGAATTTCACGAAACTAACAAATCCAAAATTAGAAATATACTGCGTATGAATGACTTTCCCGAAAAATTAATAAGTAATCTAATCAAGCGAACGACGGAAGAAAAACTTAACAAAAATGACGAAAGACCAAGCAAAATTTATAAATCCACAACATACATTCCAGGACTATCCGAAAGACTAAAACATTCTAATATTTACGACAAAGAAAAATTTGAGTTGGCATATAAAACACACAGGACCGTCAACCAACTATTTAGTAGGACAAAATCAAAAATCAAGAAAGAGGAGAAACCAAACGTCGTGTACAAAATAAAATGCAATGGTGACAAGTCCGACATATGCCAGAAGGTATATGTCGGCACTACGAAAAACAAATTGAAAACCAGACTTTCATCACACAAAACCGAACACAAATCTCTTGACAAACCCATTGAGCAAAAAACTGCCCTTGCAGCCCACTGTACCTTGACGGGACATAAACCAAACTTTAATGACGTCGAAATATTAGCGGAAGAGAATAATTATACAAGGAGATACACTTTGGAAATGCTAAATATAATTGACGTCTCCCCTGGAAAAAGGCTTAATTATAAGAGAGACACAGACGGTTGTGCTCAAATATATAGGAACACGGTGGAAAAACATAGACGACAAATTAGACAGTAGTTGACAAAAGCTTGCAGAGAGTGGCAGGAGAATTTTCCTATTGTGAAAAACTTTTTTAAAAATGTAAATATAAATATTGTGATATTTTTTGATTGTTAATGCTTGTAACTTGTAATTGAATAATTTGTGTTTTTTGTAATAGACCCCTGAAGATGACCAACGGAGTTGGTCGAAATATTGGGAAATAAAAAACAAGAAAATAATAAAATAGTCATTTTTGTTTTATTATTTGGAAAAAACTGACCTCAAGCCGAACAAAATACAAAACGCAACACATCAAAAAGGTCAACCATACATACCACTAACAAAAAAAATTTAAATCTTTAGGCAAAAAATAAGTTTTTTCCTTTATATATTCATTTTTAACTTGGAAACTGTTGCTTGTATAGGAAAACAATATATGAACAGATTAAGGGAATTGTAATTTTAAATTTTTTAAAATTTAATTCAATTAAATCGGGCTAGTGGTTCCCGAGTTATGCCGGACGAAACAAATTAACCAAAAAAAAAATTTTTAAAATTTAAAAAAAAAAATAAAAAAAAAACAAACGAAAAAAAAATTTTTTATTGCGTTTTTCGAGCTCATGTCAAGGTTATCTACACAGAAAAAATTATCGCATCCGGAGTACATGAAATTTTTTTCATTTTGTTGAGTAGTGTAATTATATGTATTACAAAAAATACATTCCTAAATCATTATAGCAAGTTATATGCCTTTATTATTATCTACTATGATTACATGATCATATTATGATAGTTTTTGGAACATAATATAATTACACGCTGACCATGTTATGTTGAGTGGGATAATAATGTGATAGTTTTTGGATCATATTATGATTGCACGCTGATCATGTTATGTTGAGTGGGATCATAATATGATTGCGGAGGGACCATATCTTGATTACGTGTAATCATATTATGGTAATTTGATGACAATATTATGATTGTGTGGGGATCATATTATGATAATTGTATGATAGTGAGGGTCATAACAGATAACTAAAATATGATTGGCTCCAACCATAAACCAATCATGCATTAAACCGTCAATTATGATCATCCCAACCCTATTTTTGTGTGTGTATACACATGCTTACTTCTACCAAGACTGCGGGTGTTGTTCACCGTATCTGCGATGTTCAACATGGTCGATATTAGCCTGAGGTATACCATAACGAGTGCTAGTCGAGTAGGTAGCATGTCTGTGCGCACATGTTGAGATCGTTAGTTAAAATCCAAGGGACAGCAAAGATGGCCTTCTTCTTGGAGAGTTATTTTTTGAATAATAGTTGGAAGTACAATGGCTATTGCAAAATAAAATAGTTGAGAACAGGGATGTCAGTTTATTTTTCACCTCGACCGCTTATCGTAAATAGTCCACTTTTGTCCAAAATTTTTAATATGCCTGAAAATAAAATTAGTACATTTTCTACACATTAAATCGAGCTTTGTCATATAATGTTAATATTTATTTCTAGAGCATTATACAAAGTCCATCACATTATACCACTGTCTACGTGTGTCAAAACATTTGGAAGAGTGTATTTTGAGTATGATATTTAAAATCAACAAAGTCTCATATAGGATTACATATTAGTAATAGATTTATAGAGATTGTTTACAGTGTAAGTATTTAATCTAGTCTAATGATCCATCCACAATATCCAGATCCATCCACAATATCATTCAGAAGTTTATATAATAGTATGATACACATATTTCAAACGTCCTGTCGGTTTTTATTTAGAATATGTTTTAATATATTTAAGCATCAAAAGGCTCATTGGAATGTCTACTTCCAACTTTGGTTGTAAATTTATTTGAGAGAGAAAAAATTCATTTACTCTAAACATTATATTATATAAACATTGAAGGCTCTCGATAGTTATTGATGTCGAATGTACGATCTGTATAATCTGCCGGTAATACTGTGGAGGGTATATAAAATTCGGCCCGGCCAAACTTAATGCCTTTTAACTTGTTTACATTTGTATTTCTGTCTGTCTGTCTGTCTGTCCGTCCGTCCATCTATTCTTGTAATCACGATACAGGTCGCAATTGTAGACAGAACCTAATGAAACTTTGCACAACGATGTTTTTCGGGATAAGGACGAACGCTATTTAATTTGAAGAAAATCGGTTCAGATTTAGATATAGCCCCCATAAGAATTTCTCTCCCGATTTGACTCTTTTCACTCTAGATACCACATATTACAACAGATTTTCTTTAAAATTGGCAAAACATCTTATATTGTAACTAGAAACACCTGTGGTAAAAATGTGTTAGATCGGTTCAGATTTATATATAGCTCCCATACAAATTTCTCCCCCGATTTGACTTTTTCCGCTCTAGAGACCACATAATATTTCAGATTGTCTTCAGATTTGATAAAACATTTTATATTTCCACTAGAAACACCCGTGGTGAATATCGGTCAGATCGGTTCAGATTTATATATAGCTCCCATACAAATTTCGCTCCCGATTTGACTTTTTCCGCTCTTGAAACCACATAATGTATCAGATTGTCTTCAGACTTGGTAAAACATCTTATATTCCCACTAGAAACTCCCATGGTGAATATCGGACAGATCGGCTCAGATTTAGATATAGCCCCCATACGAATTTCACTCCCGATTTGACTCTTTTCACTCTAGATACCACATATTACAACAGATTTTCTTTAAAATTGGCAAAACATCTTATATTGTAACTAGAAACACCTGTGGTAAAAATGTGTTAGATCGGTTCAGATTTATATATAGCTCCCATACAAATTTCTCTCCCGATTTGACTTTTTCCGCTCTAGAGACCACATAATGTATCAGATTGTCTTCAGATTTGGTAAAACATCTTATATTTCCACTAGAAACACCCATGGTAAATATCGCTCAGATCGGTTCAGATTTATATATAGCTCCCATACAAATGTCGTTCCCGATTTGACATTTTCCTCTGTAGAAACCATATATTGTACTCGATTTTCTTTAAATTTGGCACAACATCTTATAATCTAACTAGAAACACCTGTGGCTAAAGCGGGCTAGATCGGTTCAGATTTAGATATAGCCCCCATACAAATGTCGTTCCCGATTTGACATTTTCCTCTGTAGAAACCACATATTGTACTCGATTTTCTTTAAATTTGGCACAACATCTTATAATCTCACTACCTATCTTACACCTATTCAGAAATTGGGTAAGATCGGTTCAGATTTAGATATAGCCCCCATATAAATGTCGCTCCCGATTTGACTTTTGCCGCTTTGCCACATATTGTGCTCGATTGTCTTTAAATTTCGCACAACATCTTATAATCTAACTAAACAATACTATGGTGAAAGTGGGTAAGATCGGTTAAAATTTAAATATAGCCCTAATTCAAATGTTGCTCCCATAAGTTGAACCGATTTTGTATTTCATTATACATTTTATATTTCACCTATTTCGTTCCAGGTTTCAATATATCCTCAAACAAATGTCCTTTCCGATATAAAAAAACCTTCCCGTTTTCACTTTTTCACCGAATTGAATTGTATTCGGATTGAAAGTGGAGTGTATCATAGAGTCGGCCCCGCCCGACTTTAGCCTTTCCTTACTGGTTTTGCAATGACACTGTGCAATGAATGTGGCAGTGATTCCCACCTACATATCATATTGAGTGTAACGAACGTTCCGTTACAACGTACGTTCCGCTGTTAAATCTGCAATTAACGTAGGACACTAATGAACTTTGTGAACGTTGGAATTGGAGTGATTCTCCTCTCGGATGCTCACGTTGGAACCACAAAACTATTTTTATCGAGAATTTAATTGTACCGAATTCATCCGGAACTGCAGCTAAGTTATTGGAAAAGATCGAACAGCTCATTCAGCAATCAAATTACCGTTGAATATGCATGTTAAAGAAATTCCAACGTGCAAACTGTCGAAGAACTGTGCCGGTGGTTAAGGCTGTTCTGTAATGTAAATCGATCGCTCGGGATGAATATGGGCATTTCCATGATGTCAAACGTGATACACTCCACTTTCTATCCGAATACAATTTAATTCGGTGAAAATGTGTAAATGTAAATGTGTGTGTTTGACAAAAAATGTTAAATCGTAAAGGACATTTGTATGGGGGTATATTGAAATCTGGAACGAAATAGGTTAAATATAATATGTATAGTTTGGCCAAAATTGGTTAAAAATTTGGGAACAACATTTGTATTTGCGCTATATCTAAATCTGAACCGATCTTAGCCACTTTCACCATAGGTTTTTTACTTGGATTATAAGCTGTCGTGCCAAATTTAAAGAAAATCGAGTACAATATGTGGTTTCCAAAGCGGCAAAAGTCAAATCGGGAGCTACATCTAAATCTGAACCGATCTTACCCAATTTTTGCATAGGTGTTTATAGTTGGATTATAAGATGTTGTGTCAATTTTAAAGAAAATCGGGTACAATATGTGGTTTCTAGAGCGGAAAATGTCAAATCGGGAGCGACATTTGTATGGGAGCTATATCTAAATCTGAACCGATCTTACCCAATTTTTGCATAGGTGTTTATAGTCGGATTATAAGATGTTGTGTCAATTTTAAAGAAAATCGGGTGCAATATGTCGTTTCTAGAGCGGAAAATGTCAAATCGGTAGCGACATTTGTATGGGAGCTATATCTAAATCTGAACCGATCTTACCCAATTTTTGCATTGGTGTTTATAGTTGGATTATCAGATGTTGTGCCAAATTTAAAGAAAATCTAGTACAATATGTGGTTTCTAAAGCGGCAAAAGTCAAATCGGGAGCTACATTTGTTTGGGGGCTATATCTAAATCTGAACCGATCTTACCCAATTTTTGCATAGGTGTTTATAGTTGGATTATAAGATGTTGTGCCAAATTTAAAGAAAATCGAGTATAATATGTGGTTTCTAGAGCGGAAAATGTCAAATCGGGAGCGACATTTGTATGGGGGCTATATCTAAATCTGAACCGATTTGTCTCAAATTAAATAGCGTTCGTCCATGATCCACAAAACTTATTTGTGCCAATTTTTGTTAAGATCGGACTATAATTGCGACCTGTAGTTTGATTACAACAATAGATGGACAGACAGACGGACAGACAGACAGACAGACGGACAGACGGACATTGCTAAATCGACTCAGAAAGTGATTCTAAGTCGATCGGTATACTTAACAATGGGTCTATCCCGCTTTCTTTTGGGTGTTACAAACAAATGCACAAAGACAAAATACTCTCGTGGAGTGTATAAAAATAATAAAATAAAATGCACGAAGTAACTGCAAAATGAAGCGAAAGCTTCGAATGGAATTACAAGGTCAGTATTTGTATATCTTAGACAATGATGTTCATTGAATTTGTTGCAAATATTTATTTTACTACCGCAAACATTTTTATCTATTGTGAACCAATAGACTGCGAATAAAATACGAAATAATATCAAAAAGTACATTTCTTTCAACAAATAACATGCATCTAATCAAATCTTTCCCTTTATTGCAGACAGTTTCACAGCTGGAACTAAAATATTTAAACACACGTTGTTAATCAACCTTCTAGGGGTGACCAAAAATAATATATGCAGCGGATAACAAAATTAGTAAAAATTGTGGTGTGTGAACGAATCTGGAGTAGTGTAGTGAATAAAGTGGATAAATAAAGCGGATAACAAAATTAGTAAAAATTGTGGTGTGTGAACGAATCTGGAGTAGTGTAGTGAATAAAGTGGTGTTTATTCTATTAAAAAAGGTGCCTAAAGGCACTACTTAACGCTCACGTGAGAGCAGCCACCTAAACCAGTGTTTATTCAATCAATTTTTATTCTTAATAAGTGGGGTTAACAAAAAACTGAAATTAGTTCTCTCCAACTGTCAGTTTAGCACTAACTTCACGTTACTTTTTGTATTTAGTGGAGTAATTAGGTAAGTACAATTAATGTCATAATTATAATTTATCTATATAATAAAAACAAGTAAGGAAGGCTAAAGTCGTGGGCCGACTATATGATTCTATCCGAATACAAATCAATTCGGTAATACAGTGAAAACGGGAAGGATTTTTGTATCCTGTAAATGTATGTGTTTGACATAAAATGTTAAATCGGAAACGACATAGGATATAGGGGTATATTGAAACCTGGAACGAAATAGGTGAAATATAATATGCCAAAATCGGTTAAACATTTGGAAAATCGGGTAGAATATGTGATTTTTAGAGCGGAAAAAGTCAAATCGGAACCGACAGTTGTATAGCCCCCATACAACTATGTACTATAATTGCGGTCTGTAATTTGATTACAACAATAGATGGACAGACGGATATTGCTATTAACAATGGGTCTATCTCGGTTCCTTTTGAGTGTTACAAATAAATGCACACAGACAGAATACCCTCGTGGAGTGTATAAAAAAATTATGTTCGTTGGTAATCGCATCACTTGAGAATGGCTGAACAGATTTGGCTGATCTTTGTTACAAACTTTTGGATAGTTGACCGCAAAATAGGAATATTTGCAAAAAACTGAAAGTGCCTTTTTCTATAGAATTTTCGAATGAATTCAAGGCTATAAGTCTTAATTCAAGCAATGGATATGCGACATTCTTTTATGTTATGTTCGCTATGATTCTGCGAACGTTTTTGGAACACAAAAATTCAGATAATTATAAAGAAAACTCAAAAAATTCGGACAAAATGCAAAAAATCTTTATATATTTTTTACTTTTTGTGAATTTTCAGAAACTTGCTCTTTGACATTTCTGAAAATTCACAATGAGGCATTGAATGAAGACATGCGAATTATATTAGGTCAACTAGGAATGACAGCGTCACACTATCCGATGCCAATGAATTTAATCAAGAGTTGGAATGTAATAAAAAAAAATGTGAATACGATGGATTGCAAGAATAAGATGCTTTCGAAACCCACGGCTTATGAACGATTGAACTATAGTGATTTTCTTCTAAGACGCTCTCGCTGACCCCGGATAATCTTTTTTGATCATACAAATTTGGGCAAAAATTCGCTCTCAAAATTCAAGCGATTTTTGCTTCATCAGGAATTTTAACTGAGTTCTTTGAAGACTGTCGAAATGCACTCAGATTGCGATGAATATGGAAATTAACGAAAGGTGACCAACTTTTTGATCGGTCCGGAGGAGTGTAAAATGGCGCACTGTTCAATGATTCTGTGGGAAGGTGATTTTCGATTTATGGACAGAATCATGTGTTCTGGAACAGCCAACTGGAGTACTTTCAAAACAATTGCTGGACATTTTCACTAGAAAAATTCTGTTGATATTTAGATTTTTTCAATTCATGTTCCCATATGTTGTTGCAAATCGTGTGTCGTTGAGCGAACATGGTATATATGGCTGCGAAAAACATTGAATTGGAAAATTCTGTTTCGAGAGAAAATTATGCGGTTGTCAACGCAGACTATCGTCTCAGAATCTTCATTTAATACCAAATTAGTTTTTGCAATGACTCTGGAAAGTGGGGAAATTAACGAATAGCATATTTAAGAAACGCTTCTTAAAGGAAAGCGCGAAGAAGAAGACAGTCTGAGAGTACACTCCGCTGTTAAATCGGCAATTAACGTACGACACTCAAGAAACTTTTGAACGATGGAATTGTAGTGATTATCCTCTGGGCGATCGCGTTGGAACCATAAGACGATTTTGATCTTGTAGATTTGGCTACGATTCTCTCGCAGAATTAAATTTTACAGCCTTCGTCTGAAATTGCAGCTAAGTTGTTGAAAAAGGTCGAACAGCTCATTCAGCTATCATATTGCCGTTGAATACTCATATTAAAGAACTTCCAACGTGTAAACTGTCGAAGAACTGTGCCGGTGATCATGGTTGGGCGGTAACGTAAATTGATCGCTCGGTATGAATAAACGATGATACATAAAGTCTGTAAAGAAATTAGACCGAATAATGACTGGACTGCCGATTTTTATGCAAAAGTATAGTTTGAGATGATGATTATAATTGGATGACAGCTTCACGTAAATGATTCTCATGATCTCAATATTAAAAAAGTCGATGAAACCAATATTATGTTAGCATATGTTGCATAGATTAGAAATGCAATGATAAAAATATAATTTGCATAAAAATCCGCTGTCTATTAATGTGTTTTGGTGATTTTTACCAAACACCTCCAGTGACTCCACGGCCTACTTCACCCAATATACTAAATGAATGCTCGAATACGTCCTTTTTGTGGAAAACATCACGACATTTAAATTAAGTACTATATATTTAAAACACTTGCTTGAAAGTGTCAATTTTTCTCATTCCAGGTATGCTCAAACATTTGAAATCGCTTTTAAAAAATTCACACGACGATCACAAACAAACTAATTGAAATATGAACAGGAAAATGTTTGTCGGGTCAGCTAGTACTATAATAAATAATAATGGAAAATAAAATTTGGGTATGAGTTTATTTGTAAAAAAGGCTGCGTAATTCGCTAAAATATTGTTTGTAGTATCAATATATATGCTGCTTTGCAACATAATTTGGTTCTATTAAATAACAAGAACATGCTTCTGAAACAGCAACATTTGTCTGCTGTAACAGCAGGAAAATACACCTTCCTGCCATTACAGCAGCAAGTCTGCTTTCTCTTCAAATTCTTATGAGTGTATTATACCCTCCACCTAAGGATGGGGGTATATTCACTTTGTCATTCCGTGTGTAGGTAGAAAGTGGATGATATCAAATAGTAATGATAGCTGAGTGTCTCAATGTTGAAGTAAAGAAAAAACAAATGTAATTAAAAAACAATCGGGAATTTTTTTCACTTCTGCGTCTACTTAAGCACTAGGAAGTTCATGTGTTCTAGAAAGTTGTTTACTGAGATCTTAGGTACATTTTTGTAGTTGATTATTTCCTTCAATTTTGAATGGTTTGCTACCTATAGACCTGAACAGGGCAAAAAACAAAAATAAAGTTTTTTGCGATTTTGAAGATGAAGTTTTTTTGATAATATCACAGTTTTTGTTTTTATGAGAAGAGCTACAACTTTGTCTCAGAGAGTAAATCAAAATTCCAAACGGTTTGCCCTTGAAAATGATCACTTTTTTGCAAAAATGACACCGAGGCCCCATGACTTTGGGCAAAACTGGGAGACACCGGCATTTTTTGGCCTTTTATCACTTAGTGGTGTCCTTATATGGTTATATTTCCATGACTTAAAAACTTACACACAGTGTTATTTAAGCAATTTTTTTAACCCACATTTTACATCGAAAGTTTTTCAAATTCTCTAGAAACTACATCTTACATCGAATCTTGATCAAATTTTGTAAATCATGATATATTTCAACTAGGAATACCTACCGTGTATGAGAACTATATAGCCCCATTTTTTGGGACAGGCCCCAAATGTTGTTATAGGCACCATTCAAATGGCCGTTGTCATTGGATCTTGATCAATTTTTTCAGATCATAAAGGGTGTTTTTTATTGGGGTATAGAACTTTAAGTTGGCATCACTTTTTTAACTGGCGGCCATTTTGTCAGCTGTCAAGTGATTAATATTTAGTTTGGTTTGCCATTTCATCATGAACAGGTTGACAAAAGAACAACGCTTGCAAATCGTGCAAATTTATTTCGAAAGTAATGGTTCAGTTCGCGAAGTTCACCATTTTATGGTCGACATAATCGTCCATCAGAGCAATTAATTCGGTTAACCATGGATCGTTTTTGCACTACGTTTACTCTATGTGATAATACGCATCCGCAGAGACGTCGAACAGTGCGCACCGAAGAAACAATTGCCGCTGTAGAGCAAAGTGTTGAAGAGGACCCGAATGAATCGATTCGCCACTGTGCACAGCAATTGGAGCTTTGGAAAATTGGACCTGTAGAATTGGCTATATTCGAGCCAGCCGCGGCGGCCACATGCCCGAAATCATATTTAAACATTAATGGCATAAAATTATCCTTCCAATATAGCCAAATTGATGGACATTAAAACGATTTTCTTGTGTTTTATTTCAATTCGAAGTTCTATACCTCAATAAAAAACACCCTTTATTATATTTTCTTGCCATATTCGTTAAATTTTAATAAAGATGAATTTATAGTATACTGAATAATTTATATGAACTATATAAAATTGCTCCCATGAAACACTTGAGTTTAGTAAGCAAAGCGAGGTATATACGCAGGTATTGGTGTAGGGTATTTTATAGTTGGGCCGCCCGACTTTAACCATCCGTTTATTAAGTTGTACAATAAATCTAGAAGTGTAAGCTGTGTTTTAGGCGAAGTTAACATATTTGATCATATCCCTGAATTAATTTTGACAAGGAGGCTCATTAGGATACAATTTTGCAGGTATTGAAAATATACTTCAAAGGCATGTACAGTAGAGCGTACCAGGTTACAAGTAAAAAAAAAAAAGTTCGCCGTACACCTTCGAATATGAAGTATTATTGAAAGGTAGTTTCAAAAAATTTTTTTTTATGCCGAACGTAGGGGTCGCGCTTTTACATTTTTCTATATAACTTCTGCATTTATAAACGGATTTTAAAGTGTGATACATCGATGTTTTTGTCCGATTTTTTTGTCTTTGAAGTCATTGAGCTCAAACATGATTCATGATTTTATGCGAGCTTTAATTTTCGATTATTAGAGTGGTACATTAGGGTAGTAGCAACTGAGAAATGATGGGTAAGTACCAGAAGGGGGTGCTTGAGCTCAATGA
Organism: Polietes domitor; assembly: GCA_947397865.1. Classification (NCBI taxonomy): domain Eukaryota; kingdom Metazoa; phylum Arthropoda; class Insecta; order Diptera; family Muscidae; genus Polietes; species Polietes domitor. Next base: position 113,548,161 of record OX377618.1, read on the forward strand.
CTTCAAAGACAAAAAAATCGGCCTCGTCGAGACAAAAACATCGATGTATCACACTTTAAAATCCGTTTATAAATACAAGTTATATAGAAAAATGTAAAAGCGCGACCCCTACGTTCGGCATAAAAAAATAAAAATTTTTTTTTTGAAACTACCTTTCAATAATACTTCATATTCGAAGGTGTACGGCGAACTTTTTTTTTGAGGTACGCCCTAATGTACAGTTGCAATACACATGCAGAAATGTTATAATACATGCATAATATTAAGCAATTAAATTGTAGAGTCAAGTAGAAAATTGTTATGCAATATTTAACCTTTGTAATGTTCAGAAACCCATTGGTTATATTTGTGTAACAAAAAATAATATAAGATTCTTAACCTAATGCTTAATTTTCAATTATTTGTCTGATTTTAAAGATACGATAACACTAGTCAACAGTCAAAATGTACTCGGGATGCGATAATTTTTTCTGTGTAGATAACCTTGACATGAGCTCGAAAAACGCAATAAAAAATTTTTTTTTCGTTTGGTTTTTTTTTTATTTTTTTTTTAAATTTTAAAATTTTTTTTTGGTTAATTTGTTTCGTCCGGCATAACTCGGGAACCACTAGCCCGATTTAATTGAATTAAATTTTAAAAAATTTAAAATTACAATTCCCTTAATCTGTTCATATATTGTTTTCCTATACAAGCAACAGTTTCCAAGTTAAAAATGAATATATAAAAGAAAAAACTTATTTTTTGCCTAAAGATTTAAAATTTTTTTTTTAAAAAATCCATAAAAAATCCAAAATGAAAAAAAAATGTCAAATCTTATTACTTTTACGTAAAGTCACATAACCTATGAGCAAAATGAGACAAAGATCATGAAAATCGATGCACGCGTTTCGCTTTTATTCGCAATTGAGTAAAGGTATGAATTTCAAAAATTTGCTCGACATATGCACAACTTTGTCTATGGTAAGGTTTTTTCTTTTTTTTTGATTCTCAGAATTAACAAAACGGAATAAACAAAGGGTTATTTAATTTTTATGATTGCGTAAGCAAAGTAATAAACGCTAATAAATGTGCGTGAACAATTAAAAGGAAAAAAGGAAAGGGGACTTTTTTAATTATTTGGGTTTTCCGTTGGCTACCTGTATTATTTTTTTTACAGAAATGCAACCCACATTTAAGGGTGGTCATTATTCGGAAAATTTAAGACTCACACATGGTGAAACAGGTATGTAGCCACCGTAAAAAAATATACACCCATTTATAAGTACCTGTCAGTAAAATACTAAACAATACACAGTATAAATAGGTCTTCATTGATCGATTTTACTCATTCAACAAGTGTCGACGAACGCGATAGTTAAAATGAGCAAACGTTTGCGAGGATTTGAATGCAATACCAATCCAAGTAATTTTTGTTACATGTGCGCCATGCTCGTCACTCACATCGCCCAGGTTGTCCGGAAAGAAGTCCAAGTGCGAGTGTAGAAAATGTATCTTAAGCGACATATTTGCTCTAATTTTTTTATAATTTTGGAGTAGTTGTTCGACGATCTCTCTGTAATTTGAGCTTTTGTTGTTTCCAAGAAATCCGGAAACAATTTGCCGAAATGAGTTTCAAGCTGCAGCTTCATTTGGTGATAAAATGTGCTCAAACTGTTGGTCTTGCAACAACTTTTTAATTTGCGGACCGTCGAAAACGCCTTCCTTAATCTTTGCCGATGAAAGGTGAGGAAAAATGGTTTTAAAATAGGCGAACGCTTCGCCATCTTTGTTGATAGCTTTCACGAAGTTTTTTATGAGTCCGAGCTTTATGTGAAGAGGTGGGAGAAAAACATTTTCCTTTTTTATGAGTGGTGTATATTTCACGTTGTCGCTGCCGGGGATGAAGTTAACTCTTTCTGTCCAACTCCTCCTGGTGTAATGATGTTGACGATCGCGGCTGTCCCAAAGGCAGAGAAAACAACAGTACTTTGTGAATCCACCTTGTAATCCACAAAGGATACCGATAACCTTAAGGTCGGCACAAACTTTCCAATCGTGCCTCTCATAGTTAAGGCACATTAGTAGATTGTCCATGACTTCGTATGTTTCCTTGGTGTCAACGGCATGAGCAATTGGAATCGAAGGTTTCTCGTTGCCGTTGTGCAGTAAAATTGCTTTAAGGCTCTGCTTGTTGCTGTCGATGAAAAGACGCCACTCTCCTGGATCGTAAGAGTACCCGAGTTCACCAAATAATCCGGGAATGTCCTTACAAAAACAGATGTTGTCTTTTTTTGTGTAGTACCTTGCGTATGGTTCATGACGCTTCCTGTAGATTGTTGTCACCACACCAGGAGCCAAGAAACCGAACTGTTGCATGCGCGATGCATGCAACTCTGCATCTTCCTTGGAGAGTTTCAATTCTCTAACCCAATCGTTCAGTTCTGCTTGGGAACATAAGCGTTGACCTCCATGCAATGTATATGTTGACTCGCATTCTGATGTGGTTTCTACTGTCTCCGGATCTGATGTTGGATGTATCGCCTCATTATTAGATGCCCATCTTGAAACGGACGGTTGCGGGTCCACTGGTTCTTCGGAAAATGGCACTGGAAAATTCACTGTTGAAACAGCAGCGTAAGTCCATCGTATATTTTTTCCCACGCCTGTTTTTTGCTAAGACAGAAGTAGCAATCTGTTACATGGCAAAGCGGAGCTCTCCAAAGCATTGGCATGATGATTCTCGGCTGTCGTCTGAAAGAATTTCAATAATAAGTTATATATGTTCTTGAATTTCGTAATCTACACTTACCTTGAGTCAGCTAGCTGTACGTAGCACCTTGGACATAGAGCACTTGGTGTCCACCGCTCATCTATGTTTGAGACCTTTAAATTGAAGCTCTCTTCAAATGAATCTCTCAATTTAGGTGAAAAACAACGCTTGTTTTTTTTTCAGAAACGTATTCTCCGCACATGTAACAAAAATTACTTGGATTGGTATTGCATTCAAATCCTCGCGAACGTTTGCTCATTTTAACTATCGCGTTCGTCGACACTTGTTGAATGAGTAAAATCGATCAATGAAGACCTATTTATACTGTGTATTGTTTAGTATTTTACTGACAGGTACTTATAAATGGGTGTATATTTTTTTACGGTGGCTACATACCTGTTTCACCATGTGTGAGTCTTAAATTTTCCGAATAATGACCACCCTTAAACGTGGGTTGCATTTCTGTAAAAAAATCATACAGGTAGCCAACGGAAAACCCAAATAATTAAAAAAGTCCCCTTTCCTTTTTTTCCTTTTAATTGTTCACGCACATTTATTAGCGTTTATTACTTTGCTTACGCAATCATAAAAATTAAATAACCCTTTGTTTATTCCGTTTTGTTAATTCTGCGAATCAAAAAAAAAAAGTAAAAACCTTACCATAGACAAAGTTGTGCATATGTCGAGCAAATTTTTGAAATTCATACCTTTACTCAATTGCGAATAAAAGCGAAACGCGTGCATCGATTTTCATGATCTTTGTCTCATTTTGCTCATAGGTTATGTGACTTTACGTAAAAGTAATAAGATTTGACATTTTTTTCATTTTGGATTTTTTATGGATTTTAAAAAAAAATAAAAAGAGACCCAACGTCAAGTCTACAAATTAAAAACAACCGTTTAGTGGAAAAATTATATAACAAAAATCTTATTGACTTAATAGAAAAGAATAAATTGACAAATAAAATTGCCACAGCCCCTAGAATCTACGGATTACCCAAAATCCACAAGGAGGGAACGCCATTACGGCCCATCTGTTCATACTACTTGACATTTTGAAAAACTTGACGACCAGATCCAAGTACAATGTCAAAGACGCTAGAGACTTCAAAGCCAGGATAAGCAACATGACGATAAATAATGACGAAATATTGATTTCATTTGACGTGGTTTCTTTGTTCCCAAGTATTCCCATAAACTTAGCCATAATGACAATAGATAAGAAATGGAATCAAATTGAACAACATACAAGAATACCGCGGGACCTCTTCATAGAATTATTGACCTTCTGCATTAAAGAGACACGCTATTTCAAGTACGAAGACAAGGTGTATGAACAGAAAAAGGGGATGCCAATGGGGTCACCAGCCTCACCTGTAATTGCTGACATCATTATGGAAGAACTGCTGGACGCCACGATGGAAAAGATAAAAGAAAAACCAAGAATACTGACCAAATATGTAGACGACTTATTCGCAATTGTAAAGCGCAGTGAAGTAGAAGCCATACTTAACGCATTAAACTCTTTCAACCGACAAATACTATTTACGATGGAAAAAGAATTGGACAATAGACTACCATATTTGGATTCGGTGATAATTAGACAAGGGAATCTGCTGAAAGTTGACTGGTACCAAAAGCAAACGGCTTCCGGACGTCTAATTAATTTTTATTCTAAGCACCCAAGACGAACAATCATAAACACCGCGACGAATTTTATAAACAGGGTCCTACAAACCAGTGATAAGGAATTTCACGAAACTAACAAATCCAAAATTAGAAATATACTGCGTATGAATGACTTTCCCGAAAAATTAATAAGTAATCTAATCAAGCGAACGACGGAAGAAAAACTTAACAAAAATGACGAAAGACCAAGCAAAATTTATAAATCCACAACATACATTCCAGGACTATCCGAAAGACTAAAACATTCTAATATTTACGACAAAGAAAAATTTGAGTTGGCATATAAAACACACAGGACCGTCAACCAACTATTTAGTAGGACAAAATCAAAAATCAAGAAAGAGGAGAAACCAAACGTCGTGTACAAAATAAAATGCAATGGTGATAAGTCCGACATATGCCAGAAGGTATATGTCGGCACTACGAAAAACAAATTGAAAACCAGACTTTCATCACACAAAACCGAACACAAATCTCTTGACAAACCCATTGAGCAAAAAACTGCCCTTGCAGCCCACTGTACCTTGACGGGACATAAACCAAACTTTAATGACGTCGAAATATTAGCGGAAGAGAATAATTATACAAGGAGATACACTTTGGAAATGCTAAATATAATAGACGTCTCCCCTGGAAAAAGGCTTAATTATAAGAGAGACACAGACGGTTGTGCTCAAATATATAGGAACACGGTGGAAAAACATAGACGACAAATTAGACAGTAGTTGACAAAAGCTTGCAGAGAGTGGCAGGAGAATTTTCCTATTGTGAAAAACTTTTTTAAAAATGTAAATATAAATATTGTGATATTTTTTGATTGTTAATGCTTGTAACTTGTAATTGAATAATTTGTGTTTTTTGTAATAGACCCCTGAAGATGACCAACGGAGTTGGTCGAAATATTGAGAAATAAAAAACAAGAAAATAATAAAATAGTCATTTTTGTTTTATTATTTGGAAAAAACTGACCTCAAGCCGAACAAAATACAAAACGCAACACATCAAAAAGGTCAACCATACATACCACTAACAAAAAAAAAATTCAAATCTTTAGGCAAAAAATAAGTTTTTTCCTTTATATATTCATTTTTAACTAAAAAAATTTAATTCAATTAAATCGGGCTAGTGGTTCCCGAGTTATGCCGGACGAAACAAATTAACCAAAAAAAAAATTTTTAAAATTTAAAAAAAAAAAAAAAAAAAAAACCAAACGAAACGAAAAAAAAATTTTTTATTGCGTTTTTCGAGCTCATGTCAAGGTTATCTACACAGAAAAAATTATCGCATCCGGAGTACATGAAATTTTTTTCATTTTGTTGAGTAGTGTAATTATATGTATTACAAAAAATACATTCCTAAATCATTATAGCAAGTTATATGCCTTTATTATTATCTACTATGATTACATGATCATATTATGATAGTTTTTGGAACATAATATAATTACACGCTGACCATGTTATGTTGAGTGGGATAATAATGTGATAGTTTTTGGATCATATTATGATTGCACGCTGATCATGTTATGTTGAGTGGGATCATAATATGATTGCGGAGGGACCATATCTTGATTACGTGTAATCATATTATGGTAATTTGATGACAATATTATGATTGTGTGGGGATCATATTATGATAATTGTATGATAGTGAGGGTCATAACAGATAACTAAAATATGATTGGCTCCAACCATAAACCAATCATGCATTAAACCGTCCATTATGATCATCCCAACCCTATTTTTGTGTGTGTATACACATGCTTACTTCTACCAAGACTGCGGGTGTTGTTCACCGTATCTGCGATGTTCAACATGGTCGATATTAGCCTGAGGTATACCATAACGAGTGCTAGTCGAGTAGGTAGCATGTCTGTGCGCACATGTTGAGATCGTTAGTTAAAATCCAAGGGACAGCAAAGATGGCCTTCTTCTTGGAGAGTTATTTTTTGAATAATAGTTGGAAGTACAATGGCTATTGCAAAATAAAATAGTTGAGAACAGGGATGTCAGTTTATTTTTCACCTCGACCGCTTATCGTAAATAGTCCACTTTTGTCCAAAATTTTTAATATGCCTGAAAATAAAATTAGTACATTTTCTACACATTAAATCGAGCTTTGTCATATAATGTTAATATTTATTTCTAGAGCATTATACAAAGTCCATCACATTATACCACTGTCTACGTGTGTCAAAACATTTGGAAGAGTGTATTTTGAGTATGATATTTAAAATCAACAAAGTCTCATATAGGATTACATATTAGTAATAGATTTATAGAGATTGTTTACAGTGTAAGTATTTAATCTAGTCTAATGATCCATCCACAATATCCAGATCCATCCACAATATCATTCAGAAGTTTATATAATAGTATGATACACATATTTCAAACGTCCTGTCGGTTTTTATTTAGAATATGTTTTAATATACTTAAGCATCAAAAGGCTCATTGGAATGTCTACTTCCAACTTTGGTTGTAAATTTATTTGAGAGAGAAAACATTCATTTACTCTAAACATTATATTATATAAACATTGAAGGCTCTCGATAGTTATTGATGTCGAATGTACGATCTGTATAATCTGCCGGTAATACTGTGGAGGGTATATAAAATTCGGCCCGGCCAAACTTAATGCCTTTTAACTTGTTTACATTTGTAATTTATTAGTATTTAAAAAGCGCGTCAGTTACTCAAAATAGGTATTTTAAACAGTATTGAACATACTTGGGAATTATTTTTTTTCCCATGAATTCCCGGGAATCAAACTTTACTTTTTAATTTTTTTCAGAAATAAAAAAAGTCCGGGAAGCCCTAAACCCCGGAGTGGATACTGTCAAATATTCTGTGCAAATGTATTTTCATGTTTGCAATCATATTTTTAATAACGTAGCTTGGAATACAATCTAGAAAACACGCCAAAATACTTTGCAGGTAAACGTATATTGGCTCCAAATCTATTTTACAATTCTGGAATACATATCTGATTTTATTTAAAGAAGAATATAGATTTTCAGAACAATTTGAAAGCACAGTTTTATGAATAGTGATTATAAGGTTTGTTTAGATTTATGATTTGATTCACCCAACTTCTTAGACCATGACATTCAAACCAATTTGTCCACAATCGTCAAATAAAGCCAACCAATTCGAAATCAGTTCATAATACTGATTTCTGTATTTTTTATGCAAAACTTTTGATATCGTTTATTTTCGAAAAATATTTTTATTTGTTACACTTAGAAAAAAAGTCTGCTGTGAACAGCAGACATTGTTTGCTGCCTATCAGCAGGCACTTTTCTGCTATTTCAACAATTTTTCTGAAATAACAGAAAATTATCTGCAGTTTTACTTTATTAACCCGATAGGTTAGAAAACATGGTTGATAGACTATATCATCGAAATTTCTGATAGCCCTCCTCAACATTTTTACTCCGAATCCTTTACAATGGCAATATAATCTAAATTTAACAGTAACAATCAGTTTTAACAGTCAGTTAGTGTCACTAGTTTAGCTCTACATATATATTTTCAATCCATACATTATATGATATGCCTATAATGATATGCTTGCTGATATAAATAATATAAATGCAATAAAATTTAAGCAATATAAAATTAGCATGCCCTTAAAGTAATACCAACAAGAAAAATCGGCGTTAAGTTTAGCCGGTCCGAACCATGGCTTGCAATCCTCTGTAGATTTTCGTAGAAGAGCAGTAACATTACAGAAAATGTTTAATATAGCCAAACCAAAACAACTAAAAATATGGATAAAATAATTTTAAAAATAAATATAAATTTTTAATTACTTTAAACCATGCTTATAAGGAAAGGCTACAAATATGATATGATACTATATATATATCGAAATAATACTTCAAGTCAATTCAAAAAGTAAATATAAGGCAGCAATCTTCAAAAAAGCTAAATAGAATAAGTATTGGAGGATAGTGGAAGCATTTTCAGCTACAATCATTTGGTTGGTTGTATTTCCGTCCTATTTTAATTCCAAACTTGTAAATTTTGATATTGCATTATCTTCCATCCTGGAGGTGGAGGGTATACAAAGTAATAAAGCCCTTTTAAAATGAAGTTGCATTGTTTGAGAATATTTTTTTGTTTTTAGACTGCAAGTTTTGGCGTGAGGTGGGCGACGGGTGGATCCGAACCGAACCGAACTTAACAAAACAGAACTGAACAGAAATAAAATAATATAAAAAAATAATAAAATAAAATGCACGAAGTAACTGCAAAATGAAGCGAAAGCTTCGAATGGAATTACAAGGTCAGTATTTGTATATCTTAGACAATGATGTTCATTGAATTTGTTGCAAATATTTATTTTACTACCGCAAACATTTTTATCTATTGTGAACCAATAGACTGCGAATAAAATACGAAATAATATCAAAAAGTACATTTCTTTCAACAAATAACATGCATCTAATCAAATCTTTCCCTTTATTGCAGACAGTTTCACAGCTGGAACTAAAATATTTAAACACACGTTGTTAATCAACCTTCTAGGGGTGACCAAAAATAATATATGCAGCGGATAACAAAATTAGTAAAAATTGTGGTGTGTGAACGAATCTGGAGTAGTGTAGTGAATAAAGTGGATAAATAAAGCGGATAACAAAATTAGTAAAAATTGTGGTGTGTGAACGAATCTGGAGTAGTGTAGTGAATAAAGTGGTGTTTATTCTATTAAAAAAGGTGTCTAAAGGCACTACTTAACGCTCACGTGAGAGCAGCCACCTAAACCAGTGTTTATTCAATCAATTTTTATTCTTAATAAGTGGGGTTAACAAAAAACTGAAATTAGTTCTCTCCAACTGTCAGTTTAGCACTAACTTCACGTTACTTTTTGTATTTAGTGGAGTAATTAGGTAAGTACAATTAATGTCATAATTATAATTTATCTATATAATAAAAACAAGTAAGGAAGGCTAAAGTCGTGGGCCGACTATATGATTCTATCCGAATACAAATCAATTCGGTAATACAGTGAAAACGGGAAGGATTTTTGTATCCTGTAAATGTATGTGTTTGACATAAAATGTTAAATCGGAAACGACATAGGATATAGGGGTATATTGAAACCTGGAACGAAATAGGTGAAATATAATATGCCAAAATCGGTTAAACATTTGGAAAATCGGGTAGAATATGTGATTTTTAGAGCGGAAAAAGTCAAATCGGAACCGACAGTTGTATAGCCCCCATACAACTATGTACTATAATTGCGGTCTGTAATTTGATTACAACAATAGATGGACAGACGGATATTGCTATTAACAATGGGTCTATCTCGGTTCCTTTTGAGTGTTACAAATAAATGCACACAGACAGAATACCCTCGTGGAGTGTATAAAAAAATTATGTTCGTTGGTAATCGCATCACTTGAGAATGGCTGAACAGATTTGGCTGATCTTTGTTACAAACTTTTGGATAGTTGACCGCAAAATAGGAATATTTGCAAAAAACTGAAAGTGCCTTTTTCTATAGAATTTTCGAATGAATTCAAGGCTATAAGTCTTAATTCAAGCAATGGATATGCGACATTCTTTTATGTTATGTTCGCTATGATTCTGCGAACGTTTTCGGAACACAAAAATTCAGATAATTATAAAGAAAAGTCAAAAAATTCGGACAAAATGCAAAAAATCTTTATATATTTTTTACTTTTTGTGAATTTTCAGAAACTTGCTCTTTGACATTTCTGAAAATTCACAATGAGGCATTGAATGAAGACATGCGAATTATATTAGGTCAACTAGGAATGACAGCGTCACACTATCCGATGCCAATGAATTTAATCAAGAGTTGGAATGTAATGAAAAAAAATGTGAATACGATGGATTGCAAGAATAAGATGCTTTCGAAACCCACGGCTTATGAACGATTGAACTATAGTGATTTTCTTCTAAGACGCTCTCGCTGACCCCGGATAATCTTTTTTGATCATACAAATTTTGGCAAAAATTCGCTCTCAAAATTCAAGCGATTTTTGCTTCATCAGGAATTTTAACTGAGTTCTTTGAAGACTGTCGAAATGCACTCAGATTGCGATGAATATGGAAATTAACGAAAGGTGACCAACTTTTTGATCGGTCCGGAGGAGTGTAAAATGGCGCACTGTTCAATGATTCTGTGGGAAGGTGATTTTCGATTTATGGACAGAATCATGTGTTATGGAACAGCCAACTGGAGTACTTTCAAAACAATTGCTGGACATTTTCACTAGAAAAATTCTGTTGATATTGCGAATGTTGATATTTAGATTTTTTCAATTCATGTTCCCATATGTTGTTGCAAATCGTGTGTCGTTGAGCGAACATGGTATATATGGCTGCGAAAAACATTGAATTGGAAAATTCTGTTTCGAGAGAAAATTATGCGGTTGTCAACGCAGACTATCGTCTCAGAATCTTCATTTAATACCAAATTAGTTTTTGCAATGACTCTGGAAAGTGGGGAAATTAACGAATAGCATATTTAAGAAACGCTTCTTAAAGGAAAGCGCGAAGAAGAAGACAGTCTGAGAGTACACTCTGCTGTTAAATCGGCAATTAACGTACGACACTCAAGAAACTTTTGAACGATGGAATTGTAGTGATTATCCTCTGGGCGATCGCGTTGGAACCATAAGACGATTTTGATCTTGTAGATTTGGCTACGATTCTCTCGCAGAATTAAATTTTACAGCCTTCGTCTGAAATTGCAGCTAAGTTGTTGAAAAAGGTCGAACAGCTCATTCAGCTATCATATTGCCGTTGAATACTCATATTAAAGAACTTCCAACGTGTAAACTGTCGAAGAACTGTGCCGGTGATCATGGTTGGGCGGTAACGTAAATTGATCGCTCGGTATGAATAAACGATGATACATAAAGTCTGTAAAGAAATTAGACCGAATAATGACTGGACTGCCGATTTTTATGCAAAAGTATAGTTTGAGATGATGATTATAATTGGATGACAGCTTCACGTAAATGATTCTCATGATCTCAATATTAAAAAAGTCGATGAAACCAATATTATGTTAGCATATGTTGCATAGATTAGAAATGCAATGATAAAAATATAATTTGCATAAAAATCCGCTGTCTATTAATGTGTTTTGGTGATTTTTACCAAACACCTCCAGTGACTCCACGGCCTACTTCACCCAATATACTAAATGAATGCTCGAATACGTCCTTTTTGTGGAAAACATCACGACATTTAAATTAAGTACTATATATTTAAAACACTTGCTTGAAAGTGTCAATTTTTCTCATTCCAGGTATGCTCAAACATTTGAAATCGCTTTTAAAAAATTCACACGGCGATCACAAACAAACTAATTGAAATATGAACAGGAAAATGTTTGTCGGGTCAGCTAGTACTATAATAAATAATAATGGAAAATAAAATTTGGGTATGAGTTTATTTGTAAAAAAGGCTGCGTAATTCGCTAAAATATTGTTTGTAGTATCAATATATATGCTGCTTTGCAACATAATTTGGTTCTATTAAATAACAAGAACATGCTTCTGAAACAGCAACATTTGTCTGCTGTAACAGCAGGAAAATACACCTTCCTGCCATTACAGCAGCAAGTCTGCTTTCTCTTCAAATTCTTATGAGTGTATTATACCCTCCACCTAAGGATGGGGGTATATTCACTTTGTCATTCCGTGTGTAGGTAGAAAGTGGATGATATCAAATAGTAATGATAGCTGAGTGTCTCAATGTTGAAGTAAAGAAAAAACAAATGTAATTAAAAAACAATCGGGAATTTTTTTCACTTCTGCGTCTACTTAAGCACTAGGAAGTTCATGTGTTCTAGAAAGTTGTTTACTGAGATCTTAGGTACATTTTTGTAGTTGATTATTTCCTTCAATTTTGAATGGTTTGCTACCTATAGACCTGAACAGGGCAAAAAACAAAAATAAAGTTTTTTGCGATTTTGAAGATGAAGTTTTTTTGATAATATCACAGTTTTTGTTTTTATGAGAAGAGCTACAACTTTGTCTCAGAGAGTAAATCAAAATTCCAAACGGTTTGCCCTTGAAAATGATCACTTTTTTGCAAAAATGACACCGAGGCCCCATGACTTTGGGCAAAACTGGGAGACACCGGCATTTTTTGGCCTTTTATCACTTAGTGGTGTCCTTATATGGTTATATTTCCATGACTTAAAAACTTACACACAGTGTTATTTAAGCAATTTTTTTAACTTCTGATTTATATGCACTTGAAATTTGTTGCGTACATTCCTCTTGTAGTCTAAAAGCACCAAAAGTAAATACAAGTTTTAGGGGGCGAAATGGGACAAAAAGGGATAAAGTTTGTACCAATGATGCGACAATAGCTAGAAAATTTAAATTTGGAATGTACACTGTCTAATTGCGTAGATAAGTAAAATAGAGGGATTTTTCAAAATTCCTACTTTTAAGGTCAAAGTGGAAAAAGTATTGAATCTGTTACCAATCAAACGGCTTTAGCTAAAATCATGAAATAAGGTGTGTATATTCTACTCTGTAAGATATTGGATCTTCAATATTAGAACTTTTCCTATCAAAATGGTACAGACATTTAGGCTTTATCATCAAAAATCAAGAAATTGCAAATGGGGGGCTTGATGGAAATTATTTCTACCTAATAACAGGTCACATTTTTGAAGATTGCTGCCTAATGTTGGTTTTCAACTTGAAGTTTTATATTTATATATAGTAGAGGACTGTAAATACTATAATAATGAAGCACCACAATTTTGCTAATATGGTAGAGCACTTCTATGTTGAGTTGAGAACCTCTAATCTGCAGGTAATACTGTGGAATGCACTTCGTGTTTCGGCCCGGCCGAACTTAACGCCTTTTAACTTGTTTGCCATTATCACTGTGCGTTTCGTCGGAATTTATTCTCTATTCTCAAGAATCGAAATTAGTCGACTTAATTGAAAAATTCCGTAGAAGTGTTATGCAATAAATAGCAATTGTAGCCACCAAATAAGTATAAAGAAGTAAAATGGCGTTTATTTCGGCCAGGCCGAAGCTTATATGGCCTCCACCATGGATTGCATTGCTTAATATTACTGGCAGAATAGAATAGACAGCCTCACGTATAAGTAGTAAATATAAGCGGACATGTTAGAAACATATGTTTAACCCTCTCATGCCCGAATTTTCTTCTTAATAAATATATAAAATTTAATATGCTTTTTGATGATGTATGGCTCTAAATATGATTTATATATAGTTTTGGGGTTCCAATTCATACAGGACATTTTTCTTAAACTCATTATAATGCAGATATCGGTTAAATATAAATCATGTTTTCAATTGTTTCTTCATTTTAAAAATCTTTATTGTGTATCACTTCGAATAACAAATAGACTTTTTCTTGTACTCGCAGAAATCCTATAAAAATAAGAACAAATTCTTACAATTTTAATTACAAGACACTCAAATAATTGAAATTTAAGACTTCACTTTTGTTTTCGTCTTCCTACGCAGAGCCAAGTTACCGAATTTGTTGGTTCTCTTTTGAATAATCTCTGTTACCTATGTACACAAAAATCAAATTTATTAATTCAGCAAAATATGTGATTTTAAAGATTTTATAGGACCTCTCGGCAGATTTTGCCAATTTTCAATCCCAACAGATCTACAAATATTAGACGTATTCTTGGAAAATTCGGGCGTCCTGGCTCCTTTTGTTTAGATGCAAGCGTGCTTTCAACAGGTGTGCTGCAGAAGTTAGGTACTCGGTATTAGAGTTTGCATCCCGCGATTTCCCACGGGAAAATTCCTTGGAATTCGCATATTTTTCATTTCCCGTATCCCCGGGAAATTCGTACGGGAATCCCGCGAGAATTCAGTAGAAACTTTTAAATATTTTTTCGCACATTCTTGCCATTATTTCCACAATAAAATTAACAAGTAAAAACGGTGTTAAGTTCGGCCGGGCCGAACTTTATATACTCTCCACCATAGATTGCATTCCACAGAGGCTGTCGATTTTCGTAGAAGTGCAGTAATATTGCAGGAAAATACATATATATTGTTTTAATAGCCAAACCAAAACAAATGCAAATATTGAAAAAATAATTTTATAAATAAATATAATAATTTTATTATTTCAAACCACGCTTATAAACCAAGGTTCCCCATAAATTTACATATCGAACATAGTGCAAAATAACCTAATTTCACGATTAAACCAATTTTTGCCGTAAATTAAAAAGTACGAATTTAGAAAATCTTTTTATTTTCTGTGTCTTTGGTTGGTACCATTTGTATGACTTTCTAAAATCTCTTTATTTTACATGTCTACGCAATTAGAGGGATGTACTCACCGAATTTCATCATTCTAGCTACAGTCCTTTAGTTGGTACAATTTTTATCCCTCTGTTACCGTTGTATCCCTTGAAAGTATGAAGTTGGAAAGAAACATTTATTTTTTGTGTATACGCAGTCAGAGGAATGTTTACTCCGAATTCCATGACTCTAGCTGCGGTCATTTGATTGGTACCATTTTTATCCCTCTACACCTAAAAAGTACGAATTTGGAAAAATACTTACATATCAGAGGAATGTGCACACCAATTTTCGTGTTTCTAGTTGTTGTCGTTTAATGTGTACTATTTTTATCCCTTTTTGCCCCATTTCACACCTACGAATACAAATCACTTTATGGTGCACGTTTTTGTTATAGGGGGAATGCGTATACCCAATATCAAGTAAGTACAAACAGACATATTGAAAAAATATGCTTAAATACTCGAAAATATTAGGGGTTATTATGGGTATTTTTAGTCCTTGTGAGGGAAAAATTTTACCCTTTAGGCCGATTTCATCCACTTTCAATACCCACCGATCTGCAACCATAATGCACATTTAGGAAAAATTTGAACTTCCTAGATCATTTCATGCGGAAGCTAGCGTGCTTTCAACAGACAGACAAACAGACGATTTAGCCACGTAATCGTCTTAGAATTTTACCACGACCCAGAATATATATACTTTATACCGTTGAATAATTCAAGGTGTTACAAACGGAATGACAAAGTGAATATGGGGGTATATTCACTTTGTCATTCCTTAGGTGAAGGGTATAAAAATGTTGGATGACAAAATATTTTTAAGATGCGGATATACACCCAAAATCCACTTTTTCGAATTTTGCCTGTCAAACTCCATATGAAAAAATTTTAAATCCGGAAAAAGTAAATTTTGTCGAAAATAAATGAAGTTTGGGAATATTTTAAACAATGCATTAGAAATCGCAAGTAACAATATTAAAAAAGTCAAGACAGCTGTCTATAAAAGAGAATTTAAAGTTTTCGAAGCTGGACAAAGAACAGAGAAATTAAATATTTTATTTAATGCTCTACTGACTATTAAGCCCACAGCTGTTGAATGTGAACGATAGTTCTCCGTCGCGTCCATATTTTCCAATAAAATAAGAAATTGAGAATTGTTTGGGTGATGCCCATATGTCCATACTTTAGTATAACCCAAATGGGGCCCTTTCTGATCTATTACAGCCCTAGAAACTCCATCCTACATCGGATCTTAATCAAATTTTGCAGATCATGATATTTTTTCAACTAGGAATACCTATAGTGAATGAGAAATATATAGGCCCATGTTTTGGACAAGTCCCAGAATGTTTTATTGGCCCCCTTTTGAAATGTCGGTCCTATTACTACTGTATAATTTGTTTCTGTCTGTCAGATAATTGGATCAATTACCATATTATTAACCATATTCGTTAAATATGGCTAAAGATGAATTTATAGTAGCTGTATAATTTATATGAACTACATAAAATTGCTCCCATGAAATAGTCGGCCCCGCCCGACTTTAGCCTTTCTTTACTTGTTCTAGTTAATTATCAAAGTTAATCTTAAACGTTATTCGGGCTACCACGAACAGTTTGTAACAAAGATCAGACAAATCGGAGCAGCCGTTCTTAAGTGATGGGATTACCAGAGGACATCAAAATTGGATAATTAAAAAAAAACTAATGGTGCTTTTTCAATAGAATTTTTGAATGAACTCAAGGCTATAAGTCTCTATAATATAAGTCTCAATTCAAGCAATGGATATGCAAAATTATTTTATGTTATGTTGTAATGATTCTGCAAAAGTTTTCGGAACATAACAATTTAGGTAATTATAAAGAAAAGTCAGCAAATTCGTACAGAATACAAAAAAGCGTAATATTTTATTCGCTTTTTGTCAGAACTGATGATAGGAACGACATATTTTGTTGATTCATTTTTGATGAAATGGCCAATGGTTTGATCGGTCCGGAGGAGTGTACATGACGCACAATAAGCTCTGCGCTTAAACTGATCTGTTGTTGTAATGATTCAGCTGGAAGGTGATTTTACATTACTGGCGATTCCACGGCAATCTCCAGCCTACGAACAAAGTCAAAACAATTGCTGGACATTCGCTATAGAAAAATGCTGTTGTTATTGTGGATGCTGCATTATGTTTAGATTTTTGTCAGTGTGTGGTCCCATTCGATGTTTATTGTTTGGTTGAGCGAGCGCGCTATATCGGCGAAAAACAGTGATTCGGGGGATTTCGTTTCTAGCGAAAATTATAAGGCTCTTTTCTTTAAGACGGGCTAACAAACTGCGATAATAAAAACGTTAATAATGAGTTAATTTTTACTCAAAAAACAGTTTTTCACATTGTCGCCAACTACAATATAAATATTTGCATCAAAAAAATTTTCCAAAAATAAAATATTTTGTGTTGATATTTTTTGACTTATAACCATAAATTTGACTTATTTTTAACATAAAATAATTTTTTTAAAATTTGTTTTCACACACACATTGACATTGCTGCTGGCGACACTTTTAAAAAATATGGTAATATTAAACGGCTAGTGCTAGAACGGTTTGTACATCCCACAAATTGTGTAGACACCTAAAATAAAAAGATTTTCGAAAGTCGTACTTTTAGGGAATACAAATGATATCCATCAAATGGCCGCAGCTAAAATCATGGAATTCGATGCATACATTCCTCTGAATGCATAGACACGCAAAATAAAAAATTAACAATTCGTACTTTATTTTTTACTTTTACTGTACAGTGATAAAGCTGTTAGCGAGCAAATGACTAGAATCATGAAGTGAAGTTATTTTGCACTGTGTACGCAAGAGATAATGTATATGAAAATGCTTCATTTAAGATTTTTAAAGATTGCAGACTTATTCATACTTCTTGAACTGACTTGAAGTATTATTTCGATTTATGTATATTAGGCTGGATCGCGGTCCATACAAAATGAAAATAATTTCCAGACACCCCACGAAGATAAATTTTGGATTGTTTAACGATGATTTGGAAAATATTTCGTTCCTAGATCGCCGTCTGTGAGCTAAACGCTCTTGAAAACAAACCTAAAAATTATGGTTTTCCCGTGTATTCTTTTATGTTGCATTTTTGTCCAAATTTTTTTCCGAATTCCCTTGGAAGCACTTTTAATAAAGGGTGATTTTTTAAGAGCTTGATAACTTTTTTTAAAAAAAAAAACGCATAAAATTTGCAAAATCTCATCGGTTCTTTATTTGAAACGTTAGATTGGTCCATGACATTTACTTTTTGAAGATAATTTCATTTAAATGTTGACCGCGGCTGCGTCTTAGGTGGTCCATTCGGAAAGTCCAATTTTGGACAACTTTTTCGAGCATTTCGGCCGGAATAGCCCGAATTTCTTCGGAAATGTTGTCTTCCAAAGCTGGAATAGTTGCTGGCTTATTTCTGTAGACTTTAGACTTGACGTAGCCCCACAAAAAATAGTCTAAAGGCGTCAAATCGCATGATCTTGGTGGCCAACTTACCGGTCCATTTCTTGAGATGAATTGTTCTCCGAAGTTTTCCCTCAAAATGGCCATAGAATCGCGAGCTGTGTGGCATGTAGCGCCATCTTGTTGAAACCACATGTCAACCAAGTTCAGTTCTTCCATTTTTGGCAACAAAAAGTTTGTTAGCATCGAACGATAGCGATCGCCATTCACCGTAACGTTGCGTCCAACAGCATCTTTGAAAAAATACGGTCCAATGATTCCACCAGCGTACAAACCACACCAAATAGTGCATTTTTCGGGATGCATGGGTAGTTCTTGAACGGCTTCTAGTTGCTCTTCACTCCAAATGCGGCAATTTTGTTTATTTACGTAGCCATTCAACCAGAAATGAGCCTCGTCGCTGAACAAAATTTGTCGATAAAAAATTTCGAACCGAACACTGATTTTGGTAATAAAATTCAATGATTTGCAAGCGTTGCTCGTTAGTAAGTCTATTCATGATGAAATGTCAAAGCATACTGAGCATCTTTCTCTTTGACACCATGTCTGAAATCCCACGTGATCTGTCAAATACTAATGCATGAAAATCCTAACCTCAAAAAAATCACTCTTTATATTGACCACGCAGCTCTCATTTTTATTTGTAAGTTTGAAAATCTTGGCTCTGAAAATCCATCTCCTGTATTAAATTATTATTATTAGATGGAGTCAGTGACGTCAATTTTCGTCCGATACTCATCATTTAGGCATCATTCGAAAGGTATTGATTCATTCTATTTATTTTTCATAACACTTTTTACAAAATGTTTCGAAGAAATATTAAAAACTCACCTTGTCACCTTGAAAAATAACAAAAAATCAATATAAACGTCCAGTAATACGACTAAAGAGTTATTCTAAGACAAGAATAAAAATTGATATTTAAAGTGCTTCCAAGGGTCTATTTACTCGGAAACAAATTTTGGAAAAAATTACAACGTAACAAGTAAAAAAATAAAAAAGATACCCTTCACTTCCTACACCATTGCAATTCAATTTCTAAAAAAATAGAAATCGGAAATTACTTTTGTATGGGTCCTAATCATGAGCCTGATGTGACCCCCTTTCACCAAACAAAAAAACATATCGGGAGATTCATTTGTACGGTGGCTATATCTAAATCTGAACCAATCTTACCCACAGCTTGGATTATAAGATGTTGTGACAAATTTAAAGAAAATTGGGTACAATATGTGGTTCCTAGAGTGGAAAAAGTCGAATCTGGAGCGGTATTTGTATGGGGGCTATATCTAAATAGGAACAGATCTTAACCGATTTCACTATAGGTGTTTCTAGTTGGATTATAACATGTTGTGCCAAATTTATAGAAAATCGGGTACAATATGTGGTTTCTAGAGAGGAAAAGTCAAAACGGGACCGATATATATAAATCTGAACCGATTTGCTTCAAATTAAATAGTGTTCGTCCTTGATCCACAAAACTTACTTGTGCCAATTTTTTTTAAGATCGGACAATAATTTCGACCTGTAATTTGATTACAACAATAGATGGACAGACAGACGGACATTTATAAATTGACTCAAAAAGTGATTCTAAGACGATCTGTATAAAAGACGATGGGTCTAACTCGTTTCCTTTTGGGTATTACAAACAAATGCACAAAGACATAATACCCTAGTGGAGGGTATAAAAAACTACACGGGAAAATATATTTTTTGGTTTGATTTCAAGAGCACACAGACGGTTTGACCCAATTACAGATTAAATGAAACTATTTTCACATTAAACGAAACATTTTCCGCATTAAATGAAACCTTTTTCACAGTAAATGAAAACTTTTTCAAATTAAATGGCTCGCTTTTCAAATTAAATAAAACCTTTTCCAAATGAAATGAAACTTTTTTCAAATGAAATAAAACCTTTTTTCAAATTGAATGAAACTTATTAAATATTTTTTAATTATTATGAAATAATGTGCAGAACTTCTTCGCGCATTGTTTTTATGTGTATTGACTGCTAGATCTTCAGAATTTTCATCACTCATTTCATGTTCGGAAGGCGTAGAACAATGCTGGCTAGGCTCCCAATTATCGGAGGTTCCAGAACTGAATTCTTCACTACTCATCTTAAATACAATATTTTCTGAATGTTAGTACTAGTTTCAACTACTCTATTTGAACACTGAACAATTTTCTTTTTTCAACTTAAGAATTGTTCAAAAGTAACTGTTTAAAATTAGGAAGAAGAATGCTCTTCTTCTAAATTGTAAACTTTGTTGTTGCTACTTTGGTGCTCTTTGTACACATATGTGCATTGTTGCTCTTGCCAGCTATTGCTCTTGCCAGCTATTGCTCTTGCCGAAAAACAATTTAATGACAAACAAGTAAGGAAAGGCTAAAGTCGGGCGGGGCCGACTATATAATACCCTACACCACTCCCTGCGTATGTACCTCGCTTTAATTACTAAACCCATTTATTTCATGGTAGCAATTTTATGTAGTTCATATAAATTATACAGTTACTATAAATTCATCTTTAGTCATATTTAACGAATATGGTTAATAATATGGTAATTGATCCAATTATCCGACAGACAAATACAAATTATACAGTAGTAATAGGATGAATCGGACCGACATTTCAAAAGGGGGCCTATAACTACATTTTGGGCCTGGTCCAAAGCATGGGCCTATATATTTCTCATTCTCGATAGGTATTCCTGGTTGAAAAATACCATGATCTGCAAAATTTGATGAAGATCCGATGTAAGATGTTGTTTCTAGAGCTGTAATAGATCAGAATGGGACCCCATTTGGGTTATACCAAAGTATGGACATATTGGCATCTCATTACAATTCAATTTGGTAAAAAAGTGAAATCGGGAAGGATTTTTGCATCCTGTAAATGTATGTGTTTGACAAAAAATGTTAAATCGGAAACGACATTTGTATGGGGGTATATTGAAACCTGGAACGATGTGACCCGCTTTCACCATGTGTGTTTATTGGTGAAATATAATATATAAAGTTTGGCCAAAATCGGTTAAACATTCGGGAGCAACATTTGTATGGGGGCTATATCTAAATCTGAAACGATCATACCCACTTTCAGCATAGGTGTTTCTAGTTCAATTATAAAATGTTGTGCCAAATTTAAAGAAAATCAGGTGCAAGATGTGGTTTCTAAAGCGGAAAAAGTGAAATCGGGAGCGACATTTGTATTGGGGCTATCTTTAAATCTGAACCGATCTTACCCAATTTTTGCATGCGTGTTTCTAGTTGGATTATAAGATGTTCTGCAAAATTTAAAGAAAATCGGGTACAATATATCTTTTCTAGAGAGCGACATTTGTATGGGGGCTATATCTAAATCTGAACCGATCTTACCCAATTTTTGCACACGTGTTTCTAGTTCGATTATAAGATGTTCTGCAAAATTTAAAGAAAATCGGGTGCAATATGTGGTTTCTAGAGCGGAAAATGTCAAATCGGGACCGACATTTGTATTGGGGCTATATCTAAATCTGAACCGATTTCCTCCAAATTCAATACCAATAGTCCTTGGCCAGAAAAAATAACTTCTGCCAAGTTTCATGACAATCGGACAACAATTGCGACCTGTAGAGTGCGAACAAGCTTAGATGGACAGCAGACGGACGGACGGACAGACAGACATCGTTAAATCGACTCAGCAGGTGATTCCAAGCTGATCGGTATACTTAAAGGTGGGTCTAGCTCGATTATTTCTTGGTGTTACAAACATTTGGCGCGAAACTAACTTATAATACCCTAGACCACGAAGTGGTGTAGGGTATAAAAACCCCAAGTCGGCTCTGCAAGTAAAAAATCATCGGCATTTTAATGACACCCATTTATGTTTCAGACAATTTAAATTGTGTGCTATCACAAGGTGAAATATTTTAGCATTCTGTAGAACATCAAATATAAACTTAAAAACCAGTAAGGAAAGGCTAAAGTCGGGCGGGGCCGACTCTATGATACACTCCACTTTCAATCCGAATACAATTCAATTCGGTGAAAAAGTGAAAACGGGAAGGTTTTTTGTATCCTGTAAATGTATGTGTTTGACAAAAAATTTTATATCGGAAAGGACATTTGTATGAGGATATATTGAAACCTGGAACGAAATAGGTGAAATATAAAATGTATAGTTTGGCCAAAATCGGTTAAACTTATGGGAGCAACATTTGAAATTGGGCTATATTTAAATCTGAACCGATCTTATCCACTTTCACCATAGTTTTGTTTAGTTAGATTATAAGATGCTGTGCGAAATTTAAAGAAAATCGAGCATTTAAAGCGGAAAAAGTCAAATCGGGAACGACATTTATATGGGGCTATATCTAAATCTGAACCGATCTTACCCAATTTTTGCATAGGTGTTTCTAGTAAGATTATAAGATGTTGTGCCAAATTTAAAGAAAATCGAGTACAATATGTGGTTTCTACAGAGGAAAATGTCAAATCGGGAACGACATTTGTATGGGGGCTATATCTAAATCTGAACCGATTTGACCTATTTTCACCATAGATGTTCTTAGTTTAAATATAAGATGTTTTGCCAAATCTGAAGACAATCTGATACAATATGTGGTTTCTAGAGCGGAAAAAGTCAAATCGGGAGCGAAATTTGTATGGGAGCTATATATAAATCTGAACCGATCTGTCCGATATTCACCATGGGAGTTTCTAGTGGGAATAGAAGATGTTTTACCAAATCTGAAGACAATCTGATTCAATAAGTGGTTTCAAGAGCGGAAAAAGTCAAATCGGGAGCGAAATTTGTATGGGAGCTATATATAAATCTGAACCGATCTGTCCGATATTCACCATGGGAGTTTCTAGTGGGAATATAAGATGTTTTACCAAATCTGAAGACAATCTGATACATTATGTGGTTTCTAGAGCAGAAAAAGTCAAATGGGGAGCGAAATTTGTATGGGAGCTATATATAAATCTGAACCGATCTGTCCGATATTCACCATGGGAGTTTCTAGTGGGAATATAATATGTTTTACCAAATCTGAAGACAATCTGATACAATATGTGGTTTCTAGAGCGGAAAAAGTCAAATCGGGAGCGAAATTTGTATGGGAGCTATATATAAATCTGAACCGATCTGACCGATATTCACCATGGGTGTTTCTAGTGGAAATATAAGATGTTTTACCAAATCTGAAGTCAATCTGATACATTATGTGGTTTCTAGAGCGGAAAAAGTCAAATGGGGAGCGAAATTTGTATGGGAGCTATATATAAATCTGAACCGATCTGTCCGATATTCACCATGGGAGTTTCTAGAGGGAATATAAGATGTTTTACCAAATCTGAAGACAATCTGATACAATATGTGGTTTCTAGAGCGGAAAAAGTCAAATCGGGAGCGAAATTTGTATGGGAGCTATATATAAATCTGAACCGATCTGACCGATATTCATCATGGGTGTTTCTAGTGGAAATATAAGATGTTTTACCAAATCTGAAGACAATCTGATACATTATGTGGTCTCTAGAGCGGAAAAAGTCAAATCGGGAGAGAAATTTGTATGGGAGCTATATATAAATCTGAACCGATCTAACACATTTTTACCACAGATGTTTCTAGTTACAATATAAGATGTTTTGCCAATTTTAAAGAAAATCTGTTGTAATATGTGGTATCTAGAGTGAAAAGAGTAAAATCGGGAGTTAAATTCGTATGGGGGCTATATCTAAATCTGAACCGATTTTCTTCAAATTAAATAGCGTCCGTGCTTATCCCGAAAAACGTCGTTGTGCAAAGTTTCATTTGGTTCTGTCTACAATTGCGACCTGTATCGTGATTACAAGAATAGATGGACGGACGGACGGACGGACGGACGGACGGACGGACGGACGGACAGACAGACAGACGGACATTGCTAAATCGACTCAGAAAGTGATTCTAAGACGATCGGTATAATTAACAATGGGTCTATCTCGTTTCCTTTTGGGTGTTACAAACAAATGCACAAAGACATAATACTCTCGTGGAGTGTATAATAAACTATTGAAAAAGTAGTTGTATTTCTATGAGATTACTTTATTATACATTATACACTTGAATAGTTAATATATCTATCAGGTCTCATCGAATATGTCGGGCCTTATTTTATAACAAAAAATATTTAATATTTTTTAAAGTAAATTTCATTCAATTTGAAAAGGGTTTAATTTAAATTGAAAAGGTTTCATTTCATTTTGAAAAGATTACATTTCATTTGAAAAAGGTTTCATTTACTTTGAAAAAGGTTTCATTTAATGTGAAAATAGTTTCATTTAATCTGTAAATGCTATATTTTGCAGACTAATTTGAATTTTTGGGGGTGACCGAGGCAATTTATTTTTGTGACCCATCCTCATGTATAGTATAAAGATATTGGTAGCCTTACCTTATAAACGTGCTATAAAATAATTAAAATTATTTTTTTTTTAAATTTAACATTTTCCTGTAATGTTACTGAACTTCTACGTAAAATCGACAGCCGCTGTGGAATGCAATCCATGATGGAGGGTATATAAGGTTCGGCTCGGCCGAACTTAACGCCCATTTAACTTGTTTTCTCTCTAACTTTTCCATTTTTTGTTTTGTTTTCCGGAATCCTACCCGTAGCGTTTTATACCTAGCCGCCAGATATTACAACCATCGCCCCTAACCTGGGTAAAAGACGCCGACTAGAAAGCCACCCATTCTAGGTTAGACGGTACTGGATTTATGTAGACTGGGGAGCCACGAAATCGTCATACTTCTAACTGCGTCTCTCTTTAGGGCACCCCATGTGGGAGATACCTTGTTAATACGTCATCCATTCGTCATTTTACATTTTATTTTCAAAATCATACGAAGTTGGGGAATAGACAAGAATGAACTCATGCGACGCCGGTTAAAAAAGCTAGTTTTAATAAATATGCATAATCAAATATAAATAATCATTTAAAACAATATATTCAAAAGACATTTTGCCCTCATTCGCGACATTGTGCAGTACCATGGAAAAAAAGGAAAAACTAACATCAACTTTGCACCCGAGCATTATTTCTGTTATTGTCTTCTTCTTTTCCTTTTACCTTTTTTTATTCCCTCAAAAATAATTCAAAATGTGCTATTTTAAAAGCAAAAAGTGCTCTCAGATGTGACACCAAGGTAGCACTTCTTCTTATTTAATGCCATGATACGGTGGCGTTTTAAGGAGTGAGCGTATCAAGTTGAGCGTATCTGTTGGTATCTCCCTGTATGTGCGAGTGTGTGTTGCTTTTATTTATGTACTTTGGCAAATGTACTTACTTTGCATGTTTATTTGGAAATGTTTTTGCATTAAAAATTAACAAGGATTTTTCTTTGAATAATAAATTTGTCAATTTTTTCTCCTCTTGTATGAACTTTTATAACTGCCGCGTCTTGAAGTGGAGCATATTCCAGTGAGGTGGAGGCGGCAACGTCTGCGTTGCATATCAATGGACATGAGGATAGTGTGTGGTATCATACCCCAACACTCTATCACAAAAGTTTGCATACTTCAAGGATATTTTGGAAAATATAAATTTTGTTCGTGTGTTGTATTGTCCAAGTAGGATAAAAAGTCATTTTGGGTCATTTTAAATTAGAATCGGCTTTACAACTGTACTGACTATTTTTTCAAATTTCTGGTTTTATTGGAAGGGTTGAACTTTGCCATTTAATAATGGAACACAATATTTTCATAATTCATATGTCTACCACGGCTGGCTCATCCGATCAACCCAATTTTTCAATACATGGCCCAATGATGACACCAGCCCAAAATCCACACCAATTATAATGTCCATAGACTGAAATAAATGAATCAGTGACTCGTTGTGGATGCATAGGCTTCTCAACAGTCACGTGTGGTTTCTCTAAACCCATTGTGAGGCACTTTTGCTTATTGTCATAGCTACCGAAATGAAAATGAGCTTCATCTGAAAACACGTAAATTGTCCACGCAAATTTCTTACAGTTTGCGTTAAAGACTCTCTACTTTGGAAGTAAGTTTTTAATATTTTCCAATTTTGTTCGAGCGTATAGTGACCCATTATGCAAATGTCAAACATAAACCTGAAAATAAAAATTAATGTTATTCTACCTTTTAAAGTCAAGGAAATCGGTAGTTCAAATTTAAAATGTTATATGGCCCACCCTATAATATCTGAATATGTGAAACAGACCAGAAATTTTGCTTGTGCTCTCCGATTTAAAGGAAAGTTGGCAACTTTGTACTTTTCTGTATGGCGAATAAAGTAGCATATCACGATTTTCAAATGTATTGTCGAGAAAAACAAGAGTTTGTTTGTGATTGTGAGGAACTTGAAATGGTCGTTAATGCTAAACCAATGCAGATAGAAGCAAGAAATTTGAACTCTTTAATTTACTGACAGACTTTAACATGTATGTTTGTAAATATGAATCACAAATGAAACAATGATGATTAAATAAATATTAATATAGTTTTGGGATATCAAAT
The DNA here is from genome assembly GCA_947397865.1 of Polietes domitor. Taxonomy (NCBI): domain Eukaryota; kingdom Metazoa; phylum Arthropoda; class Insecta; order Diptera; family Muscidae; genus Polietes; species Polietes domitor. Next base: position 113,574,950 of record OX377618.1, read on the forward strand.
AGTTATCTGAATGCACAGCTTTCGTGTAAATTTATTTGTTATCGGCATTTTTATTTAAAATATCAAAATAGGTGTGGGCAAAACATATCGAGGGCTTATATTCAGAAGTGGCTATGAGCAACTTTTCAGGAGAGCGAAACTAATTATACACTCCACGAGAGTATTATGTCTTTGTGCATTTGTTTGTAACACCCAAAAGGAAACGAGATAGACCCATTGTTAATTATACCGATCACTTTCTGAGTCGATTTAGCAATGTCCTTCCGTCTGTCTGTCTGTCCGTCCGTCCGTCCATCTATTCTTGTAATCACGATACAGGTCGCAATTGTAGACAGAACCAAATGAAACTTTGCACAACGACGTTTTTCGGGATAAGGCGACGTTTTTCGGGATAAGGCCGAACGCTATTTAATTTGAAGGAAATCGGTTCAGATTTAGATATAGCCCCCATACGAATTTTACTCCCGATTTGACTCTTTTCACCACATATTACAACAGATTTTCTTTAAAATTGGCAAAACATCTTATATTGTAACTAGAAACACCTGTGGTAAAAATGTGTTAGATCGGTTCAGATTTATATATAGCTCCCATACAAATTTTTCTCCCGATTTGACTTTTTCCGCTCTAGAGACCATATAATGTATCAGATTGTCTTCAGATTTGGTAAAACATCTTATATTTCCACTAGAAACTCCCATGGTGAATATCGGTCAGATCGGTTCAGATTTATATATAGCTCCCATACAAATTTCGCTCCCGATTTGACTTTTTCCGCTCTAGAAACCACATATTGTATCAGATTGTCTTCAGATTTGGCAAAACATCTTATATTTAAACTAAGAACATCTGTGGTGAAAATAGGTCAAATCGGTTCAGATTTAGATATTGCCCCCATACAAATGTCGTTCCCGATTTGACATTTTCCTCTGTAGAAACCACATATTGTACTCGATTTTCTTTAAATTTGGCACAACATCTTATAATCTTACTAGAAACACATATGCAAAAATTGGGTAAGATCGGTTCAGATTTAGATATTGCCCCCGTATAAATGTCGCTCCCGATTTGACTTTTTCCGCTTTAAATGCCACATATTGTGCTCGATTTTCTTTAAATTTCGCACAACATCTTATAATCTAACTAAACAAAACTATGATGAAAGTGGGTAGATCGGTTCAGATTTAAATATAGCCCCCATACAAATGTCGCTCCCGATTTGACTTTTGCCGCATTAAAAGCCACATATTGTGCTCGATTTTCTTTAAATTTCGCACAACATGTTATAATCTAACTAAACAAAACTATGGTGAAAGTGGGTAAGGTCTGTTCAGATTTAAATATAGCCCAATTTCAAATGTTGCTCCCATAAGTTTAACCGATTTTGGCCAAACTATACATTTTATATTTCACCTATTTCGTTCCAGGTTTCAATATATCCTCATACAAATGTCCTTTCCGATATAAAATTTTTTGTCAAACACATACATTTACAGGATACAAAAAACCTTCCCGTTTTCACTTTTTCACCGAATAGAATTGTATTCGGATTGAAGGTGGAGTGTATCATAGAGTCGGCCTCGCCCGACTTTAGCCTTTCCTTACTGATTTTTTCCTTAATTTTAAGGGGAATTTTTAATCATGCTTTGCAATTTAATCTAAAGCGGATTACTAACTGATACGAATAAAAAGTTTTCAAAATTTCCTATTATTCGCGGTTTTATGGTTCATAGCCACATTTGCATGTTTAACAAGTAAGGCGAGGCCGACTATATAATACCCTACACCACATCCTGCGTATATACCTCGCTTTTGTTACTAAACAAAAGTGTTTCATGGAAACAATTTTATGTAGTTCATATAAATTATACAATCAACGAATATAGTAAATAATATGACAATTGATCCCATTTTCCGGCAGACAAATACAAATTATACAGTAGTAATAGGATGAATCGGACCGACATTTGAAAGGGGCCTATAACAACACATGGGGCCTGGTCCAAAACATGGACCTATGTATTTCTTTTTCACGGTAGGTAGGAATACCTATACCTGAAATATATCATGATCCGATGTAAGACGTAGTTTCTAGAGCTGTAATAGTGTAGAATGGGGCCCCATTTGGGTTATTCGAAAGTATGGACACATATATTTGACTTTCATAGTATGTATTCTTAGTTGAAATATAATATAATCTGCAAAATTTGAAAAAAAAATCCGATGTAAAATTAGCGTCCTTGAGGAGACAAAATTAAAATGGCGCCATTTGTAAAGACGCTACATTAAAAAGTGGTTCCATATAGATCACTTACAAAGTAGGAATTTTCAGTTGAAATTTGACATGATATGCAAAGTTATATCGAGATCTAATGCAAGATGTGGGTTCTGTATAGATCACATTCAAAGAAGGTATACTTATTGATATATAACATGATCTGCAAAATTTTATCAAGATCTAATGTAAGATGTGGGTTCTAGAGCGAAAATAGTGTAAACTGGGAGCCCATTTGTATGAGGGCTACACCAAAACATTGGCCCATATAGTTGGCTTACAAAATATATGTCTCTAGTATAAATGTAACATTGTGTGGGGAATTTTATCTAGATCCGATGTAAAATGTGCATTTGAGAGCAGTAATATTGCAAATCGGGGGTACATTTGTATGGTGGCTATATCAAAACATGGACCCATGAGGTCCACTTTCCCGTGAGCTGTTTCCAGTTCAAATATAACACGATCCTGAGAATTTGGTAATGATCCCATATAAAATGTGTATTCTAGAGCAGTAATAGTGTAAATTATAGGGATATTTGTATGGAGTCTATATCTAAATCAGAACCGATTTTCTCCAAATTCAATACCAATCGTTCTTGGCAAAAAAAAAACTTATGCCAAATTTCATGACAATCGGACCACAGTGTAGAGTGCGAACAAGCTTAGATGGACAGCAGACGGGCGGACAGACGATTCAGCTGGTGATTCTAAGCCGATCCGTATACTTAAAGGTGGGTCTAGCTCAATTATTTCTTGGTGTTACAAACATTTGGCGGAAAACTAACTTATAATACCATACTCCACGAATTGAACACTATAAATGTGGAAATAAGCACATACACGCTGAAAAAATGGCCTCTGTAACAAATTACCCCAAACAAATTCTGCTTGAAACAAGTATTTATATATATGGAAGCAACACCAAACATATATTTGTTTGGAGTGTTCCAAAAATAAAATTTTTGAGCGAGAGCCAATATTTGTTTGCACCCAAACAAATAATTACTCATGTGGAAACAAAAGTTTATTTCCCTGCAAACAGTATTTTGTCCAAAAACGTGTTTCCGAAACACAATTATTTACATATAAACAAAAGTTTATTTCCATTCAAACATAATATATTTGGAAACAAACAATAATATATTTGCGTGGAAACAATAATTAGTTTCCGTTCAAATATTAGTTATTTAGGAAAAGTGTTTTCCATACATATGAATACTTATGAGTAAATACAAACTTGTTTCCAACATTACTTTTCTTTTATTTAGAAATAAGCATAAAATACTTACCTGGAAAACAATGCTTGTTTCCATCTAAATATAGTTTTTTAGGAAACATTTTTTTCCTAAACATATAAATATTTGCGTGAAAACAAAATTTTGTTTCCATGTAAATATTGATTAGTTTGAAACAGTGTTCCCTAAATTTGAAATAATTACGCGCAAACAGAAATATGTTTGCATACAAAACATTACTTATTTCCAAACATAAATTTATTTATCTTTTATTTCAGTACAGAGGAATTTAAAAACAAATCGTTACTACGATTAGAAATTCCATATGAATATACTAGCAAATACCCGCTACTTCGTACGCGGTGTAAGGATATCCCTTTCAGGGTAAATCGCTTGTAAACGCTCACAAAATATGAAAAATTGCATTATGTTGCTCAACTATGTATTGAGAGGTATATCCATACCAAATTCTCTATTCCAGATTCTACGTAGCCGAAGGGATTTATACACCTTGAACTTGAGAAGTTAAATTATTTTGGTTTGGACCAGTAACGCTGCGGTTTGGCGTTTGCAAAGTATATCCCTGCATGCTAGAGTTTAAATTTTGGGAATCTTGAAATAGGTTACGACTTGTGCTACGAGTATTGTAATGTTTTGCCATTGCTCCTCTTCCTTTATTTTTATTATTATTCGGTTTAACTACCGGATTAGATTTCTGCAAAATTAACAAAGTCCTTAACTCACTGAGTTGACATGGTCTTTGGCAGACAGGGCATTCTGAAGTGATCGTTAACAAATTCTCAATGCATGCTCTGTGAAAAGGGTGCGAACATTTACTAATTATGATACAATCTTGTCCTTCATTCATGGTGCAGTTACACACATGACAAATTAAAAAAAAATCAATTTACACGGTCACGATTCAGACAATGAATATGCGAAATTCTTTTGTGTTTTAAATAAGCGAAGTTTTCAGTGGAAAAAACTGTAGATTGTATGTTTTGATTCCGTCAAATTAGGGTTTCCATATGGATAATTTTCAAAAGAGAACTTTCGCTTTAAAAAAAGAGAACATTTTAACTAAAAAAGAGTTTACAATAAAAAAAATCTTTATTAAATAATTAATAATTTTATTGATGTTAAAATTAAAATAATAATAGTTTCTAATGATAGAAACAACGAAATAAATATATAATAAAACAATAAAAAACAAAAAGAATCACATTTTCTTTTGCTCATCTCTAGGCTACGTAAAAAGTTTTTACATTAATATAAAATAATAATCATAGTTAAAAAAATAAATTACCTTATTGCTTATTAAACTAGCTAAGCCATTAACTTTAAGGCTTCACACAAAGCAACCACGCTGCAGCGTGGCAAAACAAATAACAATAAACAATTTGTATTTGTTTTGGCAGCAAACGGTTTGCTGTTGACAGAATGAGAGATTTAAGGCCGGAACACAATCGCGACGTTTCGACGTATGGCGTATGGCCCACAATTGACGACGACAACGTATTGGCGTATATAACAATTGTGGCGAATTCCTACTAAATAAATAAAATTCCATCAATCTAGGATTTTTTTTGAAATAGAGTACATAAAGAGCACTGTTGGACATAAAAATACGGCACCAAAAAAAGAGAGTGAACAAAAAGATACGAACACAAAAAGAGAACATGTTGTCTTTAAAAGAGATGTAATGGACAGCCTACGTCAAATGCGAATATTGCTTTTGGATTTTTGCATATTTTATATCCGATTAGAATCAAACTTTTTATCGACGTTTTACCGTTCAAATATAAACCATACGATGACATATCGGAAACATGCAGAATAAACGAAGAATTGCCTAATAATATGCAATATGAAAAATATGCAAAAATCTAAAGTCTAATAATTATCTCAGAATGTTTCGATTCCAAATTCTATTGCTTCTTGCTACATCTGTTGTGTTGCTTGAAGACTGTCGAAAAGTACATAGGTTTCGATGAATGTGCATGTTTACGAAACTCCAACGAGCAATATTTCAAAGATCTGATATGGTCATAGTTATGATAGGTCCAGAGTATGGCGCATAATAAGTCTTTGGTGGTTATGCAATGCGCTTTATTTTACGCAGCCGACGAACTAAAGTATATTTTGTGTAAACGCGCCAAGATACTGAAATTATGTCCGATTTACAGAAAGACCAATCTGGAATATTATTTTCCAAGTAATTTTTGAGGCATTTAGATTTTAGTCAATTGACCGATCGTTAATAGATTCATTACCAAACTTAGATAATTCAAATGTGAAATATAACTCTATGACCAAAATTGGTTCAAAAACAAAATTTCTATAGAGAGAAAGCCAAGCCAGGAATGGCAAATGACATGCATTATGCATGCTGTGAATTTTAATACCTTGGTTTTGAAAGATATTAATATTATTATTAATAATATAAATAGGTAAAATCCTTGAGCTCCTTACGCTATATGCTAAGATACGTTTGGGCAACCTTTTCTATCCAATAAAGTTAACGTTGTGATGTCCATTTTTTCAGCAGACATTGACGACATGTCGTTTCAGAAGTCTAATTATAAGATGATCTCTGCCAAAAAACTGTACATTATGTCATGACTATTCTTTTAAAGAGTGATTTTTTTGAGGTTAGGATTTTCATGCATTAGTATTTGACAGATCACGTGGGATTTCAGACATGGTGTCAAAGAGAAAGATGCTCAGTATGCTTTGACATTTCATCATGAATAGACTTACTAACGAGCAACGCTTGCAAATCATTGAATTTTATTATCAAAATGCGTGCTCTGTTAAGAAAGTTCAGAAAGAAAGAAATTGTGTTCAGCGACGAAGCTCATTTTTGGCTCAATGGGTACGTAAATAGGCAGAATTGTCGATTTTGGAGTGAATATCAGCCAGAAGCATTGCAAGAGCTACCAATGCATCCAGAAAAAGTCACAGTTTGGTGCGGTTTATGGGCTGGTGGCATCATTGGACCGTACTTCTTCAAAGATGATGCGAATCGTAACGTAACTGTGAATGGTGAGCGCTACCGTGAGATGATATCCAACTTTTTTTTGCCCAAAATGGAAGAACTGAACTTGGTTGACATGTGGTTTCAACAAGATGGCGCTACATGCCACACAGCTCGCGATTCTATGGCCATTTTGAGGGAAAACTTCGGAGAACAATTCATCTCAAGAAATGGACCGGTAAGTTGGCCACCAAGATCATGCGATTTGACGCCTTTAGACTATTTTTTGTGGGGCTACGTCAAGTCTAAAGTCTACAGAAATAAGCCAGCAACTATTCCAGCTTTGGAAGACAACATTTCCGAAGAAATTCGGGCTATTCCGGCCGAAATGCTCGAAAAAGTTGCCCAAAATTGGACTTTCCGAATGGACCACCTAAGACGCAGCCGCGGTCAACATTTAAATGAAATTATCTTCAAAAAGTAAATGTCATGGACCAATCTAACGTTTCAAATAAAGAACCGATGAGATTTTGCAAATTTTATGCGTTTTTTTTTAAAAAAAATTTATCAAGCTCTTAAAAAATCACCCTTTACATCAATCCACTTACAATATTCTCATTTTTAAGAGCAAAGCTACAGTTTCCAGAAAATCGTCGACATCGGTTTGGTTTTGAATCAAAAATATTCAGGCGTCATTTTCGCCAATTCTCTAAAAAAAGTCAAAATGACATCTGGCAACACACAATCATTAGTTGAAACCTTATCATTTTGCAATGACTCATACATCATTGATCGCATAAATTTTGATTTTGAAAACGACTCTCTCACAGAGTTAAATTATACTTGCACTTCCCTCATCGAGAATTGCAGCTAAGTTGTTGAGGAGAGGTCGAGCAGTCCATTTAGCATCCAATTTGCCCTTGAATATGCAAATTAACGAAGTTCCAACGTGCAACCTTTCAAAGAAATTTGCGAGGACTAAGGTTCTGCAGCAGTGAAAATTCATCTATAGAATAAATATACGATTGCTCACGAAAAGTCGTTGAAGGCATTAGACCGGACGTTTTCATCATACTATCTACAGCCGCTTGATTGGTGCAAAATTTAATCCTACCATGCCATTTTATCCCCATTCGCCCCATTTTACGCCTAAAAGTACAAATACGAAAATATACGAATATACAAATGTATATACCGAATTTCATGATTTCATCTTCAGCGGTTTGATTGGTACCATTTTTATCCCTCTTTTTCAATTGTTTCCCTTAAAAGTACGAATTTCGAAAAATTCTTCTATTTTATGTATCTACGCAATTACAGGATGTACACACCGAATTTCATGATTCTAGCCATTGTCGTATCATTGGTACTATTTTTATCCCTTTTCGTCTCAAAAGTACGAATTTCAAAAAATCTTTCTATTTTACGTATCTAGGCAATTAGAGGGATGTACAATGTACATTCCAAATTTTATGTTACTTGCTGTTGTCGCATCATTGGTATAATTTTTATCATTTTTTGTCCCATTTCGTACGCTAAAACTTTTATTTACTTTTTGGTGCATATAAATCAGAAATTAAAAAAATGTTTAACCCGAATACAGAGTTACAAGCCGACCCAGTATTATCGGCGGTGGCGGCGCTACCCAAAATGGGTCGGCGGCGGCGGCTTTCGGCTGATTTGCCGGCTCGTTCTGTAATTCGATCACCCCTATTTATTTGACAATTTTGGGAAAATAGAAGGAACAATTTGTATTGGTTTTTATTACCTTTCTTTTATTTTATGGCAAGTAGTTCAATATTCGTTAATATTAGCCATTGTTCCCATAATTTCATATTATTATCCCTTTTTGGGAGTGGGAATGCATTCCCAAAATTTATAATTTGGATGAATTTAATAATTTTTTGCAATTACAGCTTTTCATGTAAGGCATACTTGACCAGACATCTTGAATATCATTATCCTTCCAAATAATGGTAAAGCTCTACCTACTTTGACACACTAAAGAATCACAATAAAAAAGTTCATGCTCCAAAAGTGTCGGAACAGTGCAAATGGTATTGTAATCGGAGGACAGTACAAAACAATGTCCTAAATATACATGTGTGTGACGACGATCATCGTTGCGAGTTTTGTGGCCTTGTGTCCTACACAAGAGTGGCCAAAGATAAACTTCTTCAGTTTAAATAAAACCATGAAAGGAAGCATAAGTGCACCATGACGATAAAGCCTTTACAACACCCACTTTTGCACTTGGTGTAAATCAAAAACTAATTTTTCTCTTTAGTTTGGTCAGATCTCTAATTTAAGAACTTTTATTTTGGAAATTTATAAAAAAAATTAAATTTCTCATTTTATGCACATTTGTTGACGAACAACCTGTAAATATTTATATATATATATTTAATTTTGTTTTCTTTCATTTTTTATTGGGGCTGAAAAAATATTGGGGGTCAGTCATGCATTTGACTCCACTAGGAGCCTCCTTGGGGCAGTTAGAGTGGTGGGAGCAAATTTTATACAAATTTAGTTTTTGTATGGGAGCCCCATTATGGAGTGGGGATAGGAGGTTTGTTCGGAAAACATGTTGCGGAGGATAAATTGGTGTAGGTCGGTCTTACATTTAACCCAGCTAGGGGCGACTCCAGGGCAGTTTTGGGTCTTACGGTCATATCAAAAATTATAAAAAACAAGTAAGGAAAGGCTAAAGTCGGGCGGGGCCGACTATATAATACCCTACACCACTCCCTGCGTATGTACCTCGCTTTGATTACTAAACCCAGGTATTTCATGGGAGCAATTTTATGTAGTTCATACAAATTATATAAATTATATTCATATAATTTATATGCTATAAATTATAATATATATAATTTATATGCTATAAATTCATCTTCAGTCAAATTTAACGAGTATGGTAAATAATATGGTAATTGATCTAATTGTCCGACAGACAAATACAAATTATACAGTAGTATACCAAAGTCATTTCAAAGTATGGACATATGGACATCACCCAAACAATTCTCATTGCAATTCAATTCGGTAAAAAAGTGAAATCGGGAATGATTTTTGCATCCTGTAAATGTATGTGTTTGACAAAAAATGTTAAATCGGAAAGGCCATTTGTATGGGGGTATATTGAAACCTGGAACGATGTGACCCGCTTTCACCATGTCTGTTTATTGGTGAAATATAATATGTAAAATTTGGCCAAAATCGGTTAAACATTCGGGAGCAACATTTGTATGAGGGCTATATCTAAATCTGAACCTATCTTGCTCACTTTCACCATAGATGTTTCTAGTTGGATTATAAGATGTTCTGCCAAATTTAAAGAAAATCGGGTACAATATGCCGTTTCTAGAGCGGAAAATGTCAAATCGGGAGCGACATTTGTATGGGGGCTATATCTAAATCTGAACCGATCTTACCCAATTTTTGCATACGTGTTTCTAGTTGGATTATAAGATGTTCTGCAAAATTTAAAGAAAATCGGTTACAATATGTCGTTTCTAAAGCGGAAAAGTGAAATCGGGATCGACATTTGTATGGGGGCTATATCTAAATCTGAACCGATCTCACCCAATTTTTTCATACGTGGTTCTAGTTGGATTATAAGATGTTCTGCAAAATTTAAAGAAAATCGGGTACAATATGTCGTTTCTAGAGCGGAAAATGTCAAATCGGGAGCGACATTTGTATGGGGGCTATATCAAAATCTGAACCGATCTTACCCAATTTTTGCACACGTGTTTCTAGTTGGATTATAAGATGTTCTGCCAAATTTAAAGAAAATCAGGTACTATATGTGCTTTATAGGACGGAAAAAGTCAAATCGGGAGCGACATTTGTATGGAAGCTATATCTAAACCTGAACCGATTTCCTCCAAATTCAATACCGATGGTCATTGGCTAGAAAAAATAACTTCTGCCAAGTTTCATGACAATCGGACAACAATTGCGACCTGTACAGTGCGAACAAGCTTAGATGGACAGCAGACGGACAGACAGACATCGTTAAATCGACTCAGCTGGTGATTCTAAGCCGATCTGTATACTTAAAGGTGGGTTTAGCTCGATTATTTCTTGGTGTTACAAACATTTGGGGCGAAACTAACTTATAATACCCTAGCCCACGAAGTGGTGTAGGGTATAATAAACAAGTAAGAACGGCGTTAAGTTTAGCCCGGCCGAACTTTATATACGCTTCACCATGGATTGCATTCCACAATGGCTGTCGATTTTCGTAGAAGTACAGTAACATTACAGTACAATGCCATTTTTTAATATAGCCAATCAAAACCAAATAAAACAAGTAAGGAAAGGCTAAAGTCGGGCGGGGCCGACTATATAATACCCTACACCACTCCCTGCGTATGTACCTCGCTTAGATTACTAAACATAGGTATTACATGGGAGCAATTTTATGTAGTTCATACAAATTATATAAATTATATGAATATAATGTATATCCTATAAATTCATCTTTAGTCAAATTTAACGAATATGGTAAATAATATGGTAATTGATCCAATTGTCCGACAGACAAATACAAATTATACAGTAGTATACCAAAGTCATACCAAAGTATGGACATATGGGCATCACCCAAACAATTCTCATTGCAATTCAATTCGGTAAACAATTGAAATCGGGAAGGATTTTTGCATCCTGTAAATGTATGTGTTTGACAAAAAATGTTAAATCGGAAAGGACATTCGTATGGGGGTATATTGAAACCAGGAACGATGTGACGCGCTTTCACCATGTCTTTTTATTGGTGAAATATAATATGTAAAATTTGGCCAAAATCGGTTAAACATTCGGGAGCAACATTTGTATGAGGGCTATATCTAAATCTGAACCGATCTTACCCACTTTCACCATTGGTTTTTTAGTTGGATTATAAGATGTTGTGCCAATTTTAAAGAAACAAGTAAGGAAAGGCTAAAGTCGGACGGGGCCGACTATATAATACCCTACACCACTCCCTGCGTATGTACGTATGTACGGCAGACAAATACAAATTATACAGTAGTAATAAGATGAATCGGACCGACATTTAAAAGGAGGCCTACAACAACACCGGCTCAAAACATGGGCCTATATATTTCTCATTCACTGTAGGTATTCATAGTTGAAATATATCATGATCCGATGTAAGACGTAGTTTCTAGAGCTGTATTAGAGTAGAATGGGTTATTGGGTTATTCCAATGTGTGGGCACATATATTTTACTTTGTATTCTGAAATATAATATAATCTGCAAAATTTGAAAAAAAAATCCGATGTAAAATTTGCGTTCTTGAGGGGTAAAAATTAAAATGGGGCCATTTGTAAGGGCTCTACATTAAAAAGAGGTTCCATATAGATCACTTTCAAAGTAGGTATTCTTAGGTGAAATATGACATGATATGCAAAATTATATCGAGATCTAATGCACGATGTGGGTTCTAGAGATGTAATAGAGTGGAATGGGGGCCCAATTTGTATGGGGGTCATACCAAAATATGGACCCATATATTTGACTATCATAATATGTCTTCTTAGTTGAAATATATGAGGGTTATATCTAAATCTGAACCGATCTTACCCACTTTCACCATAGGTTTTTTAGTTGGATTATAAGATGTTGTGCCAATTTTAAAGAAAAACGGGTATAATATGTGGATTTTAGAGTGGACAAAGTCAAATCGGAAGCGATATTTGTATGGGGGCTATATCTAAATCTGAACCGATCATACCCACTTTCAGCATAGGTGTTTTTAGTTCGATTATAAAATGTTGTGCCAATTTTAAAGAAAATCGGGTACAATATGTGGTTTCTAAAGCGGAGAGAGTGAAATCGGGAGCGACATTTATATGGAGTCTATATCTAAATCTGAAGCGATCTTACCCAATTTTTGCGTACGTGTTTCTAGTTGGATTATAAGATGCTCTGCCAAATTTAAAGAACATCGGGTACAATATGTCGTTTCTAGAGCGGAAAATGTCAAATCGGGAGCGACATTTGTATGGGGACTATATCTAAATCTGAACTGATCTTACCCAATTTTTGCATACGTGTTTCTAGTTCGATTATAAGATGTTCTGCAAAATTTAAAGAAAATCGGGTACAATATGTCGTTTCTAGAGCGGAAAATGTCAAATGGGGAGAAACATTTGTATGGGGGCTATATCTAAATCTGAACCGATCTTACCCAATTTTTGCGTACGTGTTTCTAGTTGGATTATAAGATGCTCTGCCAAATTTAAAGAATATCGGGTACAATATGTCGTTTCTAGAGCGGAAAATGTCAAATCGGGAGCGACATTTGTATGGGGACTATATCTAAATCTGAACTGATCTTACCCAATTTTTGCATACGTGTTTCTAGTTCGATTATAAGATGTTGTGCCAAATTTAAAGAAAATCGGGTACAATATGCCGTTTCTAGAGCGGAAAATGTCAAATCAGGAGCGACATTTGTATGGGGGATATATCTAAATCTGAACCGATCTTACCCAATTTTTGCATAAGTGTTTCTAGTTGGATTATAAGATGTTCTGCCAAATTTAAAGAAAATCGGGTACAATATGTCGTTTCTAGAGCGGAAAATGTCAAATCGGGAGCGACATTTGTATGGGGGCTATATCTTAATCTGAACCGCTTTCCTCCAAATTCAATACCGATGGTCCTTGGCCAGAAAAAATAACTTCTGCCAAGTTTCATGACAATCGGACAACAATTGCGACCTGTAGAGTGCGAACAAGCCTAGATGGACAGCAGACGGACGGACGGATGGACGGACGGACGGACGGACGGACGGAGAGACAGACATCGTTAAATCGACTCAGCTGGTGATTCTAAGCCGATCGGTATACTTAAAGGTGGGTCTAGCTCGATTATTTCTTGGTGTTACAAACATTTGGCGCGAAACTAACTTATAATACCCTAGACCACGAAGTGGTGTAGGGTATAAAAACAAGTAAGGAAAGGCTAAAGCCTACACCACTCCCTGCGTATGTACCTCGCTTTGATTACTAAACCCAGGTATTTCATGGGAGCAATTTTATGTAGTTCATACAAATTATATAAATTATATTCATATAATTAATATGCTATAAATTCCTCTTCAGTCAAATTTAACGAATATGGTAAATAATATGGTAATTGATCTAATTGTCCGACAGACAAATACAAATTATACAGTAGTATACCAAAGTCATTTCAAAGTATGGACATATGGACGTCACCCAAACAATTCTCATTGCAATTCAATTCGGTAAAAAAGTGAAATCGGGAAGTATTTTTGCATCCTGTAAATGTATGTGTTTGACAAAAAATGTTAAATCGGAAAGAACATTTGTATGGAATTATATTGAAACCTGGAACGATGTGAACCGCTTTCACCATGTCTGTTTATTGGTGAAATATAATATGTAAAATTTGGCCAAAATCGGTTAAACATTCGGGAGCAACATTTGTATGAGGGCTATATCTAAATCTGAACCGATCTTACCCACTTTCACCATAGGTTTTTTAGTTGGATTATAAGATGTTGTGCCAATTTTAAAGAAAATCGGGTACAATATGTGATTTCTAAAGCGGAAAAAGTGAAATAGGGAGCGACATTTGTATGGGGGCTATATCTAAATCTGAACCGATCTTACCCAATTTCGGCATAGGTGTTTCTAGTTGGATTGTAAGATGTTGTACCAAATTTAAAGAAAATCGGGTACAATATGTCGTTTCTAAAGCGGAAAAAGTGAATTCGGGAGCGACATTTGTATGGGGGCTATATCTAAATCTGAACCGATCTTACCCAATTTTTGCATACGTGTTTCTAGTTCGATTATAAGATGTTCTGCAAAATTTAAAGAAAATTGGGTACAATATGTCGTTTCTAGAGCGGAAAATGTCAAATCGGGAGCGACATTTGTATGGGGGCTATATCTAAATCTGAACCGATTTTACCCAATTTCGGCATAGGTGTTTCTAGTTGGATTATAAGATGTTGTACCAAATTTAAAGAAAATCGGGTACAATATGTGGTTTCTAGAGCGGAAAATGTCAAATCGGGACCGATATTTGTATTGGGGCTATATCTAAATCTGAACCGATTTCCTGCAAATTCAATACCAATGGTCCTTGGCCAGAAAAAATAACTTCTGCCAAGTTTCATGACAATCGGACAACAATTGCGACCTGTAGAGTGCGAACAAGCTTAGATGGACAGCAGACGGACAGACGGACGGACGGACGGACGGACGGACAGACAGACATCGTTAAATCGACTCAGCTGGCGATTCTAAGACGATCCGTATACTTAAAGGTGGGTCTAGCTCAATTATTTCTTGGTGTTACAAACATTTGGTGGAAAACTAACTTATAATACCCTAGACCACGAAGTGGTGTAGGGTATAACAAGATCCAATGAAAAATAAATATTATAGAACGGTAATAGGATGAATCGGACGGGCATTTGAAGGGGGCCTATAACAACACTTGGGGTCTGTGTAAAACATGGGCCTATATAGTTCTCATTCGCGGTAGGTACTCCTAGTTGAAATATATCATGATCTGCAAATGTTGATCAAGATCCGATGTAAGATGTAGGTTATCGAGCTGTAATAGACACAAATGGGGCATTGTGTTATACCAAAATATGGACATTCATAGTATGTATTCTTAGTTGAAATATAATTTAATCTGCGAAATTTGAAAAACTTCCGATGTAAGATGCAGGTCCTAGAGGGATAATAATAAAAATGTGGGCTATTTGTAAGGGCGCTACATTAAAAAGTGGGCCCTTATAGACCACTTCCAAAGTAGGTATTCTTTATTGAAATATAACATGACCTGCAAAATTGTATCGAAATCCAATGCTGTAATAGTTGTAATAGTAGAATGGGGGCCCAACTTGTATGGAGTTATACCAAAATATGGACCCATATATTTGACTTTCATAGAATGTATTCTTAGTTGAAATATAATATAATCAGCAAAATTTGCTTAACTTCCGATGTAAAATGTGGGTCCTAGAGGGGTAATAATAAAAATGGGGGCCCATTTGTGAGGACGCTACACTAAAAAGTGGGTCCTTATAGATCACTCTAAAGTAAGTATTATTTATTGAAATATAACATGATCTGCAAATTTTATCAGGATCCAATGTAATATGTGGTTGCTAGAACGATAATAGTGTTGACTATGGGACCATTTGTATGGGGGCTATACCAAAACATTGACCGATATAGCTGGCTTTCAAAATAGGTGTTTCTAGTCGAAATGTAATACTATGTGCGTAATTTGATCAATATCCGATGTAAAATGTGCATTTTAGTGCAGTAATATTGTTAATAGGAGGCACATTTGTATGGGGACTATATCAAAACATGGACCCATATGGTCCACTTTCCGTTAAGCTGTTTCTACTTCAAATATAACACGAATCAGAAAATTGTGTCATGATCCCATGTAAAATGTGTATTCTAGAGTAGTAATAGTGCAAATTATAGAGACATTTGTATGGGGGCCAGGGCCGTGCGCAGGTTTGAACCCCCAAACCCCCCAGAGAGGTTTCGAAAATATACTTTTTAAAACCTTTTAGACTTTCTGAAGCAATAAAATATAGAATTTTTAATGTCTTTTTAAAATAACTCGTCTGAAATGGTAATTTTGTAGTAAAATCATGAAAACACGAAAATTACATAAAAAATCGTGGACACTTTCTTGAATTTCGGACAAAGGTTATGAAAAATACAAACAAACTAAAAGAATTGTGCCAATTTCAAGATTGTGTAGTGCTAATTTCGCTAATGGACACCAAATTGTTCGGAAAATTTTCATTTTTATTACCGATCTTACCCAATTTTTGCACACGTGTTTGACAAAAAATGTTAAATCGGAAAGGACATTCGTATGGGGGTATATTGAAACCAGGAACGATGTGACGCGCTTTCACCATGTCTGTTTATTGGTGAAATATAATATGTAAAATTTGGCCAAAATCGGTTAAACATTCGGGAGCAACATTTGTATGAGGGCTATATCTAAATCTGAACCGATCTTACCCACTTTCACCATTGGTTTTTTAGTTGGATTATAAGATGTTGTGCCAATTTTAAAGAAAAAAAAAACGGGTACAATAAGTGGATTTTAGAGCGGAAAAAGTCAAATCGGGAGCGACATTTGTATGGGGGTTATATCTAAATCTGAACCGATCATACCCACTTTCAACATAGGTGTTTCTAGTTCGATTATAAAATGTTGTCCCAATATTAAAGAAAATCGGGTACAATATGTGGTTTCTAAAGCGGAAAAAGTGAATTCGGGAGCGACATTTGTATGGGGGCTATATCTAAATCTGAACCGATCTTACCCAATTTTTGCATACGTGTTTCTAGTTCGATTATAAGATGTTCTGCAAAATTTAAAGAAAATCGGGTACAATATGTCGTTTCTAGAGCGGAAAATGTCAAATCGGGAGCGACATTTGTATGGGGGCTATATCTAAATCTGAACCGATCTTACCCAATTTTTGCATACATATTTCTAGTTGCATTATAAGATGTTCTGCCAAATTTAAAGAAAATCGGGTACAATATGTCGTTTCTAGAGCAGAAAATTTCAATTCGGGAGCGACATTTGTATGGGGGCTATATCTAAATCTGAACCGATCTTACCCAATTTTTGCATAGGTGTTTCTAGTTGGATTATAAGATGTTGTGCCAATTTTAAAGAAAATCGGGTACAATATGTGATTTCTAAAGCGGAAAAAGTGAAATAGGGAGCGACATTTGTATGGGGGCTATATCTAAATCTGAACCGATCTTACCCAATTTCGGCATAGGTGTTTCTAGTTGGATTATAAGATGTTGTACCAAATTTAAAGAAAATCGGGTACAATATGTCGTTTCTAAAGCGGAAAAAGTGAATTCGGGAGCGACATTTGTATGAGGGCTATATCTAAATCTGAACCGATCTTACCCAATTTTTGCATACGTGTTTCTAGTTCGATTATAAGATGTTCTGCAAAATTTAAAGAAAATCGGGTACAATATGTCGTTTCTAGAGCGGAAAATGTCAAATCGGGAGCGACATTTGTATGGGGGCTATATCTAAATCTGAACCGATCTTACCCAATTTTTGCATACGTATTTCTAGTTGCATTATAAGATGTTCTGCCAAATTTAAAGAAAATCGGGTACAATATGTCGTTTCTAGAGCAGAAAATGTCAATTCGGGAGCGACATTTGTATGGGGGCTATATCTAAATCTGAACCGATCTTACCCAATTTTTGCGTAGGTGCTTCTAGTTGGATTATAAGATGTTGTGCCAATTTTAAAGAAAATCGGGTACAATATGTGATTTCTAAAGCGGAAAAAGTGAACTAGGAGCGACATTTGTATGGGGGCTATATCTAAATCTGAACCGATCTTACCCAATTTCGGCATAGGTGTTTCTAGTTGGATTATAAGATGTTGTACCAAATTTAAAGAAAATCGGGTACAATATGTCGTTTCTAAAGCGGAAAAAGTGAATTCGGGAGCGACATTTGTATGGGGGCTATATCTAAATCTGAACCGATCTTACCCAATTTTTGCATACGTGTTTCGAGTTCGATTATAAGATGTTCTGCAAAATTTAAAGAAAATTGGGTACAATATGTCGTTTCTAGAGCGGAAAATGTCAAATCGGGAGCGACATTTGTATGGGGGCTATATCTAAATCTGAACCGATCTTACCCAATTTCGGCATAGGTGTTTCTAGTTGGATTATAAGATGTTGTACCTAATTTAAAGAAAATCGGGTACAATATGTGGTTTCTAGAGCGGAAAATGTCAAATCGGGACCGACATTTGTATTGGTGCTATATCTAAATCTGAACCGATTTCCTCCAAATTCAATACCAATGGTCCTTGGCCAGAAAAAATAACTTCTGCCAAGTTTCATGACAATCGGACAACAATTGCGACCTGTAGAGTGCGAACAAGCTTAGATGGACAGCAGACGGACAGACGGACGGACGGACAGACAGACATCGTTAAATCGACTCAGCTGGCGATTCTAAGACGATCCGTATACTTAAAGGTGGGTCTAGCTCAATTATTTCTTGGTGTTACAAACATTTGGTGGAAAACTAACTTATAATACCCTAGACCACGAAGTGGTGTAGGGTATAACAAGATCCAATGAAAAATAAATATTATAGAACGGTAATAGGATGAATCGGACGGGCATTTGAAGGGGGCCTATAACAACACTTGGGGTCTGTGTAAAACATGGGCCTATATAGTTCTCATTCGCGGTAGGTACTCCTAGTTGAAATATATCATGATCTGCAAATGTTGATCAAGATCCGATGTAAGATGTAGGTTATCGAGCTGTAATATACACAAATGGGGCATTGTGTTATACCAAAATATGGACATTCATAGTATGTATTCTTAGTTGAAATATAATTTAATCTGCGAAATTTGAAAAACTTCCGATGTAAGATGCAGGTCCTAGAGGGATAATAATAAAAATAATAATAATATTTGTAAGGGCGCTACATTAAAAAGTGGGCCCTTATAGACCACTTCCAAAGTAGGTATTCTTTATTGAAATATAACATGACCTGCAAAATTGTATCGAAATCCAATGCTGTAATAGTTGTAATAGTAGAATGGGGGCCCAACTTGTATGGAGTTATACCAAAATATGGACCCATATATTTGACTTTCATAGAATGTATTCTTAGTTGAAATATAATATAATCAGCAAAATTTGCTTAACTTCCGATGTAAAATGTGGGTCCTAGAGGGGTAATAATAAAAATGGGGGCCCATTTGTGAGGACGCTACACTAAAAAGTGGGTCCTTATAGAACACTCTAAAGTAAGTATTATTTATTGAAATATAACATGATCTGCAAATTTTATCAGGATCCAATGTAATATGTGGTTGCTAGAACGATAATAGTGTTGACTATGGGACCATTTGTATGGGGGCTATACCAAAACATTGACCGATATAGCTGGCTTTCAAAATAGGTGTTTCTAGTCGAAAGGTAATACTATGTGGGTAATTTGATCAATATCCGATTTAAAATGTGCATTTTAGTGCAGTAATATTGTTAATAGGAGGCACATTTGTATGGGGACTATATCAAAACATGGACCCATATGGTCCACTTTCCGTTAAGCTGTTTCTATTTCAAATATAACACGATTCAGAAAATTGTGTCATGATCCCTTGTAAAATGTGTATTCTAGAGTAGTAATAGTGCAAATTATAGAGACATTTGTATGGGGGCCAGGGCCGTGCGCAGGTTTGAACCCCCAAACCCCCCAGAGAGGTTTCGAAAATATACTTTTTAAAACCTTTTAGACTTTCTGAAGCAATAAAATATAGAATTTTTAATGTCTTTTTAAAATAACTCGTCTGAAATGGTAATTTTGTAGTAAAATCATGAAAACACGAAAATTACATAAAAATCGTGGACACTTTCTTGAATTTCGGACAAAGGTTATGAAAAATACAAACAAACTAAAAGAATTGTGCCAATTTCAAGATTGTTAGTGCTAATTTCGCTAATGGACACCATATTGTTTGGAAAATTTTCATTTTTATTAACCGATACCACTTCTTGACATTCGACTAGAGCTATATCTTATGAACTTTTAATTGTGTACTGCAATAAAAGTATGGAAATTTAATAACAAAATCGTTTATTAAATTTAAAAAAGTGTAGATAAAAATCACTATGATATCACAATAAAATCTAAAATATTGTTAATAAAAGCAAATAATTAGCTTGATGCTTGTAGAGCGCTATGATGTAACATTTGCGATAGGACAGTTTTATGGAGCTGTACCTAAATCTGAACCTATGTGTCCTATTTTCATCACAAATGCAACAACAAAGGTTTCTGTTACTTCCAATGTTTTGGGAGATTGCAATTATAATACAAATCCATTTCGACAAACGAAGAAAACTGTTTGATATACATAAACTTATTTCTCTTTGTTCATTTACAACAACTGATGACATGTTTATCGTAAACAAACTAATTTTTCCCACAAAAGAAACTCAAAGATGATGTTCACGTGTCTAAAATTTCGTTTCTACGAAATGTATTTTTTTCTGTGTATAGGTCTCTATTTTAAAATCTACTTTAAAGTTGCGAAACAATAAGAGATGAGTTTTAACTTACTAAAATTGTTGTTATATTTATCACTTATGTCAAATATTTTTCAGAGTTAGTATTTTTTTGTACATATGTAACAATTAATAAAACATAAAAATAATAGAAATAAAATAGTTCAACAATGGAGCAGCATAAAACCGTAGATTATAATTCGCTACAACGATTTTGTTTAAAACATTTTTCTAGATTTAGGGCATATCGTACTATCAAATTCCATCATTTCGCGTTAATAGCATTTTGATTCCCCAGTTATGAAGCTAAAATAGGAAAAATGGTAGCTGTAAAGTCAAAAATTGTGAAAAGTATATTTAGAAAAACCGGCGTAACTTTTTATTATATTGAGAATAAGAAAATATTTCTTTGGCATGTGATTGCTGACTTCATGGGGAATATTTGTGTATGAAAAGTTTCAGAATTATGAATGAAGAAAGTTAAAATATAAGGAATTGCAACGGCGAATTTTGGATTTTTCATCAATTGCAGCGATTTTCGTGACTGGCTACATATATGTTACAAGCGACCAATCTGATGGATGAAGCTGGAATCTTAAAATTCGCTGTGTACATCACAAAAAATGCGTTTTCTATCCAACATTAAGGAGAAAATAAGTTTTTTCGCTCTCCTGAAAAGTTATGTTTTTGTTCATAGCCACTTATAAATATAAGCCCTCGATATGTATGTATGTAATTTCAAGCAACTATTTAAAATAGTTCTACACTTAGAGAACAAGTCTGCCTATCAGCAGACACTTTTCCGCTATTACAGCTGTTTTTTGGCATAACAGCAGTTTTCTGCAATCTTACATCACCATTCACACTGCTAATGAGTTTGCAGTCTGCTAAAATTGGCTGTTGTTAATTAAAATATAAAAATAGATAAACGTTCATAAGCGAGTTTAGCTCGAATTTCCTTTTATATTAGCTTGGGGCAATATGCGTATCATATATATTGCAAAAAACAGCAAACAGCTGTTTACCATCTCAGCATATACAAATCTGCTGTCTCCTTTTTAACAGCAGAAAATCTGTTCTTTCGGTAGACTTTCTGCTTTCTTTTACTGACATATTCCTTTGAGTGTACTGATAGATGGATTACTGAAATGCAATTTTGCCGACAATGTCTGTCGGACTAATGTATCAAAATATTTCTCGAAGATCCTGGCAATACAATATGAGTATGAGTAAAGTTTCCTTCTTTCAAAGCCATGGTAAATAGTTAATTTACTAGCAAAAGGGTAGTTGATTTACTTAAAAACATTTCTTTGGATCTAATAAAAAAATCCTTAGAATTGAGTAAATTCAAACTTATGTGGAAGGTTTTAAGTGAGAAAAAAATATGAAATTTTTTGTATGGAAAAAATTCCATTTAGGAAATTTTAACTAAAAAATGTTTTTTTTTTCTAAAATGAAGTTAAAATGTTTACTGAAATTTATGCCGAGTTCTTCATACATTTAGGTATTAATGAACTTATAAAAACATTAGAAATTGTTTAAAAAATTCTTGAATATTAATCTAAGAAGCAATTCTCGTTCGTTTGCAGATACTTAGTTCTTAAATACTTTATGATTTATTCTAAACAACCACTGCGAAGGCGCCTATCTTGCCTTCATGGAGTAATAGCTCAACTCCTTATGGCAGATGTATCATGAAATTTTTGAGAAATATTTCATGTTGTCATTGTAGCAAATTGAAATTGAAGCAAAACTATTTGTTTGATTTTTTTAGTTAAATTGAACTTATTTTAATTTCGCCTTTTTTCCTTGTAGAAAATAAAATTTTCCTCAGTTTAAGTCAAAATTTCCTCGTTTTGAGGAAAAAAATCAGCAAAATTGCCTTCAGTTTGAGTAAATATTAACTTGATTTGAATAAACATTTACTTAGTTTTAGGAAATTTTACTAAGATTTAGTAAAAATTACTTAGTTTTAGAAAATTTCAGCAAAATTCTACTTATATTTAGTAAAAATGTACTTGGTTTCCCAAATTTTAGTTAATTTTAACTCATTATAGGGTTAATTTTTTATGAGTGTAGTTCAAACCCCCCCCCAGGGGAAAATCCTGCGCACGGGCCTGATGGGGGGCTATATCTAAATCTGAACCGATGTCCTCCAAATGCAATACCAATCTCCTTGGCCAAAAAAAGTAACTTCTGCCAAATTTCATGACAATTGGATAACAATTGCGACCTGTAGAGTGCGAACAAGCTTAGATGGACAGACGGACAGCCAGACAATGTTAAATCGATTCAGCTGGTTATTCTAAGCCGATCCGTATACTAAAGGGTCTAGCGCGCTTATTTCTTGGTGTTACAAACATTTGGCGCGAAACTAACTTATAATAACGTAGCCCATGAAGTGGTGTAGGGTGTAACAAGTAAAGCTTAAGCGATATCTCTGTGAGTTACAGAAAAACATATCATATTGTCAAACATAAAACAAATCATATATTTATAGATGTAAAAAGCTGACGCAACAATAAGTGCCATGATTCTCGCTCCTATTATTAATCAATTCTGGTGCTCGGAGCTACTACCAGATGAAATTGCTGATGGAGTGATTATAAACCTGCCACAGAAGGGGGGCCTGACAGACCAAAAAAACTGGCGAGGAATCACTTTGCTCAGCATGATTAACAAGGTTATTGCGCACATATTAAACAAAAGAATAAAAAGAAGCCTCACTCCTGACCTCAGGAAGGAACAAGCTGGTTTTGGTGCTCATAAATCTTGTATAGATTATGTTAACAGCTTAAGAGTGATCATAGAACAATCTGTAGAGTGGAGATCGCCCCTTTACTCAGCGTTCATAGACTTCCAAAAGGCTTTCGACACCTTGAGTCACTCAGCCATATGGAGCGCACTAGAGTGTAAAGGTGTTCCCGAAAAGATAATAAGACTTATCAAAGGCCTATACGGAAACGCTACCTCCCGAATTCCACACGAAAAACAGTTGAGTAACGTAATAAAAGTCAACTCCGGCGTCCGTCAAGATAGTATATTATCTCCTCTGCTTTTCAATTGTGTACTCGATGTAGTAATGACTAAGGCAACATGTCATAGAAGCGGAATTACCTGGGGTCTCCAAGGCAAGTTGGGGACCTCGACTATCTGTCTACTTACCCACACCTCCTCGGACACGCAAGCAAAACTGACAGCTGCTTCACACGTTGGCTTGAATATAAACATAGGCAAAACAAAAACTATGCGAATAAACACAACGAGTGTGCAAGCATTATATGTACGATTACAAACGCTTGAGGATGTAAGGGGTGATGTTTTAGCTATTATCTTTTTGGCATCACTAGTTTAAACAGCTGACGCACGCTTCGTGTTTTGTTTCACTGTCAAACATCTTCAGTTTGGTCTACAATTTAACCATGAATCGTCTTACAAACGAACAACGCTTACAAATTATTGAATTTTATTATCAAAATGCGTGCTCTGTTAAGAAAGTTCATCGCGCGCTTCCATTTTATGGTCAGTTTAATCGACACACTGAAGCGGCTATTCGGGCTATTGTGACTAAATTTCGCACCAAATTTACATTGTTGGACATTAAACCACCTACACGCTTACATAGAGTGCGAACTAAAGAAAATATCGCAGCTGTATCGGCCAGTGTTAATGATGACCATCAATTATCGATTCGTCGACGTTCGCAGCAATTGGTCCTCTGTTACTCAAAAAAATTGGACTAAGCGGATGGACCATTTGTGGCGCAGTCAAGGTCAACATTTGCATGAGATAATCTTCAAACATTAAATTATACGGACCGTATTATCGATTCAAATAAAGATTTCATGCATTTTTCTGAATTGTATGTGTTTTTTTTTTGAAAAACTTTCCTATAGCTTTAAAAAAATCACCCTTTATAAACATTCTGTTATCTGGGAAGCATATTGGACAAAAGTGGCGGGTCCAAAGCAGACATCTCCAGCCGCATCAACAAAGCGCAACAAGAATTGGGTCGACTAAATCCGGTGTGGAAGTCATCATACTTATCAAGACGCACGAAATTAAAAATATTCAATACAAACGTTAAATCCACTCTGCTGTATGCGTGCGAGACGTGGAATGCAGCACCACGCGAAGTACAGCCCATACAAGTGTTTCTAAATAAATGCCTAAGGAAGATCATCCATATATATTGGCCTAGAACAATATCAAATGTTCAACTTTGGTCAGAAACACGCCAACAACCGATCCAGAATGAAATCCGAAAAGTTACAATCTTTTAAGTTTATATTATATTGAGAGATTTCACTTTAACAATAACCTGTAATATAACATAAAATGTAATTAACAGAAAATAAGGTAATTATCTTTTAATGATGATAGGCAATAATAAGCACTGCTACAAATATAATTTCTGAAAACAAATTGATGTGTTCCGAATTTTATGTGGAATTCCTGTATTTCAATTGATCTACTCTGAACTACATTTGTAAATGGTGTAGATGTGTTTTCCAAGTTCTCTGAATATTTTGGGTTATACTTAAAAAAGACAATTGATGTCCTATTTACCCTATTACTGCTCTAGAATTCAGATGTTTTATTTTAATTGGAAACAACTAACCTGCTAATTTGTATGGGATCTATACAAATGTTCCTCCGATTTACACTCTTACTGCTCTAAAATGAACATTTTACATCGGATCTTTTTATACTTCAACTAAGAATATCTAATGTAAAGTATACCTATCGTAAAATTGGACCGTATATGTTTTCAAATAGCCCCCTTGCAACTGTCCTACAACTATTTATTATTACCGTCTTAAAACCCCCTATTACATCGATATTTAACTTATTTCAGCCAATCTTGATAAAAATGATCGTTTTCTTTTTCCCTACGCACAGCTACAACGAGAGAGTATCACAAAGATTTGGTTTATGGGGCCCATCAAACATAGTAGTAACATATTGCGAAAGATTTTCATAAATGTTGCCATATTCGTTAAATTTGACTGAAGATGCATCTATAATCGTCCCTTCTAAACTAAAACTCCTGGGTTTAGTAATCAAAGCCAGCTACATACATAGGGAGTGTTGTAGGATATAATATAGTTGGCTGTTAACTTAGGGACAGTTCCAGTAATATTGGTGGATTTTTCGATACTGAAAAAAAATCTTCTAGACATATTCAGATCATTACTCGAACCATGTCCAGTTTGTACCATGTCGAAATATTTTATTTGAGAATCTTTTTAGAATACAACTCTTTCTGATCTCCTTTCCAATTTGTTCATACAGTAGTCTATGTGTAATATTTTGATCATACGATACTAAGATTGTGGTCATATGCTTTGTGCTTGTACAATTGCCAATCTTGACATACAAAAATTACAGGTTGTCAAATATTAATAGCCGTTTTCTTACAGGAATATTCCTTGTCATTTTTTATATGAGCTTCACTCATATATAGCATGGATTTTATATACATTTTTCATGGGCTTGTCCACTAAAGATTTTTTGAATTAAAATATGCTGACACTTCTTTAAAATAAAAATTGGAAAAAATATACAATATGTATGTATTTTTAACAAGCAGCGAAATTATTTTGAAACATTCCTTTCAATGTATATGTTTTCAAAGTACTTTTTTATACAAAACTACAAACCCGGCAAACGTTGTTTTGCCTTCAAATTTTATTTATTTATCGCTGCAGGTAATTCACATTTATTTGAAAAAAAAACTGAATAGTATATGAACTATTAAATGATAAAAAGTATATGCATAATTAAGAGAATGTTAGTGTTATTCATTATAGTGGACCCGGAGAACTTCGTCTCACAGGCATTGTCCTACGTCATTTCAAATTGCAGAAAATCTGTGGTTAATTGTCCATTGCAATTGATTCTTTTTTAATTGTTGTCTGGATGGGTTACGGTCGTGTCGATTTTGAATTGTATTTTCCCTCATTGGATCACTCTGTGATAAACAACATTTTTGGCAGGTGCGATAACGATCAAAGTGTATGGTTTTCCGGCACGTGAACATGCGATATACAGTTGACCGTGTGGAAAACATTCATTCTCCAGACTGAGGCCCCAAACACTCAATTGATTGTCATGGCGAATGCGAGACGAATTGGAAATTGGATTCGCTTAAACTCGAATGGTTGGAATCATTGGAATTCTCTTAATGAGAACTTCCTCAACTTTGAACTTTTCTTTTAGGGAATCACATTGCTCATGAGTTTTGTGAACGCTAAACGCGTTCCGTTGCATAATTTTGGTTGATTGACATTGCAAAGCATGATGATAACTGAAACAACCTTAAATTGTAAATTTTGCGGTGCCAATCCAGGAACATCCAATGAATTCAAAAACTCAGTTGTATACCCAGCAAAAAGAGAGCACCCAAAAAAAGTGAAAAAGATGTTCCAAAATATGGATTCATATATTTGACTTTCATAGAATGTATTCTTAGTTGTAAGGGGCGCTACAATAAAAAGTGGACCCTTATATATCACTTTCAAAGTAGGTATTCTTTACTGAACTATAACATAATCTGCAAAATGTTATCAACATCCAATGAAGATGTGGGTTCTAGAGCGATAATAGTGTGAACTGGGGTCCCATTTGTATGGGGGTTATACCAAAACATTGAGCTCTATAGCTGGTTTTCAAAATAGGTGTTTCTAGTCTAAATGTAACATTGCGTTGGAAATTTGATCAAGATCCGATCCATTTTAGAGCAATAATATTGTAAATCGGAGGTACATTTGTATGTGGGCTATATCAAACCATGCATGGGCCACGCTCCACCTTCATGTTAATTGTTCCCAGTTGAAAAAAAGACGATCCTGAAAATGTTGTCATGATCCCATGTAAAATGTGTATTCTAGAGCAGTAATAGTGTAAATTATATGGATATTTGTGTGGATGCTATATCTAAATGTG
This sequence comes from Polietes domitor, assembly GCA_947397865.1. Lineage (NCBI taxonomy): Eukaryota > Metazoa > Arthropoda > Insecta > Diptera > Muscidae > Polietes > Polietes domitor. Next base: position 113,602,520 of record OX377618.1, read on the forward strand.
AACCGTTTTCCTCCAAATTAAATACCGATGGTCCTTGGGCCAAAAAGATAAATTCTGGCAAATTTCACGACAAAACAAGCTTAGATGGACAGCAGGCAGACGGATTGACAGACAGGCATCGTTAAATCGATTCAGCTGCTGATTCTAAGCCGATCCGTATATTTAAAGGTGGGTCTAGCTCAATTATTTCTTGGTGTTACAAACATTTGGCGAAAAAATAACTTATAATACCCTACTCCACGAAGTGATGTAGGGTATAAAAATATAAAAAAGTTTTTTCCCGAGCCACGATTCGAACCCGAGACCTTCTGGGTACAAATCGGACACCTTACCTTTGTGACCCCATACTAGAAAGTCGTTCCCATTCAGTTGTGAAAATTCTATTCATAAAATGTTACGGAATATTAACAAATTATCTACTTTTTTAGAATTTGTATAAAATAACTTCCTCAAAAGCGGGAAAAATTTAAATGTGCCTCCTATGGAAGTACTTCCAATTTTTATGCTGGGAGTTGTCTTCGTTTATTACACAGTCGATAGATTTGAAGGAATGCAGTGAACAAACGATTTGATTTTGAATTGTTCAGTTTAAGTGATCCACATCCTTGTTCTTTGCCAATTGGCTTAATGCGTTTGTGTCGCATTCACGTTCACGCTCCAATTCCAGTTCGAAATGGTCGTATGGTCGACGATCTGGCAATGGCATTCCTAACCTGACTAACAAACTGCTGCACATGAGGTAACACGTGCCTCCTATCAAAACCAAAGCCTGGTTGTGCATCTCTTCATGCATCTTAATATGAGGACTCTCTGAATGGACACGAACTCGATGCTAAATGTCTTCTGACATGTCATCCTTGTACTTATCCCACAATTCACGTGGATTTGATGGCAAAACTGTGGCAATAATGATCGCAAATAATATGCGTATTTTACTAGGGAATGCAGAAACAGTTGCTGCTTCAGTAGAATGACCAGGAACTACATCGCCTTGCTTTCGACGTTGAAACGAGAAGAAGTTCATCAATGTTGTCACTGGTGGGTTTTGAGCACGTTGAGCAGCAACTGCTGCAGTGAAATAAAATCGTTGACCGTTCTCCAGATGCACTGCCAAACGAGAACAGTCGGATAGCGTTCGTAAATGGAAAATAAGAATATACGCCAAATCGGCGCTCCGTTTCTCGGAATCATCAAACGGTACGCGTAAAAATGTATTGCGCTGGCCTTCCTGGTGATTTCATTGCACAGACCTTCTTGGATTGAATCTGCGTTCATCAATAATATCTGCTCCAAATGAAGTCATTTGAAAGCATCGGTCTTTCGCCATGAAGCAAAGAATGTAATGGCTCTGGTCGTAAAGACAATGGTGGTAATTATACCCTCACTCTACAAAGTAGGAGGGTATATGTCATTTGGGACAGAAAAAAGTGTAACGCATTGAAGGAGTGACTTAAGACCCTAAGTATTTTTGGACCAAATCCGTTTCACGACTTTTTAAGGTGTTTGAGCCATTTCCGTCTGTCTGGTTGGCTGGTGTACACGATAACTCTCGAAAGGAGTTAAGGAATTGATTCAAACTTTGCACATCGTAATATATTCCCCAAACTTAGTTTAAGTTCGAAGATGGCCGAAATTGACACGCCCCTACTAGTACCTCCCACACAAGTAGCCCATATTCCAGTGATAAATTAAAACCCATATAACTTCCACAAGAACATCCGAATCAGCTATATTTTAGTATTTGATAATTTAAGTTTACTAAATATGACGGGTTTTGCCACGCCCCTTCCAGTACCTCGCACGCAAAACTACGTAAAATAAAGCAGTTATAATAACTTCTATACTGATTATCGGAATACTGTGAAATTTGATATTTAGCAATGCTTTTTTAGTGGTTACATTAACATGGAATATGGGCGAAATAGCCACACCCCTTCTGGTACCTCCCACACAAAGTGATGTAAACTTTGGTTACAATAAAACCGATATAACATCCATGCGGGTAGTAAACATCATTTGCAATTTCATATTTGAGAATGTGTCTTCTTGTTTGGCCGGCGACCAATCCGAATTGGTGCGAATCATCGAAATCGGTCCATGCGTTCTTGAGTTATAAGTGTAGTAAACAAATAGCTAGTGTGTTGGTATGATTACTTAGTCTGTTAAGATAGTTTTTTCTGAATCGATTTATTTCTTCTTTAACTAATGGAATTTTAAGATCTATGTGGATATTATTGTTGTTTACAAACCAAGGCGCATCAACTAGTAATCTCAAAGTTTTAGACTGGAAACTCTATATTATTTTAATATTTTAATTACTTGTTGTTCCCGAAACTTGGATTCCATACATCCAGACTGGTTTCAATATTGCTTTATATAGAAGTATCTTATTCTCTAGACACACTTGTGATGTTAGGCGTACAAGCCAGAACATTTTCTTTAATTTCATGTTTAACTGTTTTCGCTTTGCAATTATATGGCTTTTCCAAGTTAGCTTTCTGTCAAAATGAAATCCCAGATATTTTGTCAGATTTTAGAATGATATCTCCGTTTATTGGACAGTCTTCCTTTCTAAGAGTGAATGTTATGTGAGCCGATTCGTCTGTATTCCCTTTTATATTCCACTTATTCAACCATCCTGAAGTACAGTTCAGCTGACTTTGAACTAAGCCAGATGCCGTGGTATGTGATTTACTGGAAGCCAGTATACCAGTATCATCTGCATATGTAGCGACTGTTACATAGTTATTTATTGGCATATCGGATGCGAATATTGTGTACAATATTGGTCCCAAGACACTTCCCTCAGAGACACCTGATTTAACCAAACCAAACTCAGAATCGACGTCATATGAGGAAAAACGGTGTTGGTAACAGATGTTTTAACTTAAATAGTAAGCCATCATGCCACAACCGATCAAATGCTTGCTTTATATCTAAAACAAGTAAGTAAGTTTTAGTCGCCTAATCCGACTTATATATACCCTCACTCTCAGAGAACATATATATGGAAGTAATAGGGAATTAAATTTAACGTAGGGCAGGATAATTTGTGTGGAAGGTGCTAGGAGGTTCGTGTCACATGGTCCCGGTTTCAAATTTATAAAGCAACTAGCTGAACCCCCGCCCGCTTCGCCAGGCAGAAAAACAAACGGAAATAAAAATCATATTGTTTTTTCTTGTGATCGGTATTATATGTACCACTTATAATCAAGGTATTTCCCTGAGATACAAAAGAAATGGATATGTTCCATGGAAAATATTGAAGTACGGCGAATAAAGGAAGAAATATCAAAAATCAAATTGATTTTAGGTTGAGTGTGATTCTCCTCCTTTCCATTACCCAAACAAAAAACTTCCTACGTAAGAAGAACTTACTAAATCGAATAGCTGGAATTCGAATGTACTATATTCAAAACACATAGAAAGTCAATCAAATTGTTCACTAATCAAACAACACAAAAACTAAAACATTAATATAATTTCCGTTTTCTTGACTTAAGTCGGATTTTGGCGATATTTCTTTTTAGTAAACTTTCTTTGCTATTATGCTAAGAAAATCCAAAGAAAATGAGTAATTTTACAAAATTCAAATCAAAAATTCCCCATCATTCAAATCCCGCCCATTTGTATAACAATATAGGAATCTCGGTGTCGAATATACTCTAAAACAGGTTTTAATTTCGTATGCGAAGGGTCACGGATACTCTCCGCCCATCTCGGTGTCGAATATACTCTAAAACCGGTTTTAATTTGATATGGGAAGGGCCACGCCCACTTTCCGCCCATATTTGCACAACTATTTACTCTGGATCTATTCAGACAATTGTTCAGTACTCTAGGTTTTATAGAACTGATAATATTCAATAATAGGTTTTAACTTCGTATGTGAAGTACAACGCCCATTATCCCACTACCGCCCATTTTTGGTACAACTACGAAGGTTTATGCTAGATGCACTCACAAAAAATGCAGTATTGTAGCTGTTATAAAAATATATTCAATAATATGTTTTAAGTTTATATGTGAGGTAGCACGCCTGCTTTTCCAATACCGCAAATTTTTGACATAACTACCCACAAAACACACAAAATTTCAGTATTGTATCTGTCATAGAACTGGATATATTAGAAAATGGGTTATAACTTCGTGTGGGAGGTGCCACACCCACTTTACCAATACCACCCATTGCACAACTACGCACATTGATGCTATATGCACTTACATAAAATTTCAGCACTCTATGTGTCATAGAACTAATAATATTCAATAATAGGTTTTAACTTCGTATGGGAGGTGCCACGCCCATTTGTCCAATCCCGCCAATTTTTGGCACAACTACGCACATTGATGCTAGATACACTTACATAAAATTTCAGCACTCTAGGTGTCATAGAACTGACAATATTCAATAATAGGTTTTAACTTTGTGTGGGAGGTGCCACGCCCACTTTTCCAATACCGCCCATTTTTGGCACAACTACGCAACTTGATGCTATATGCACTTACACAAAATTTCAGCACTCTAGGTGTCATAGAACTGACAATAGTCAATAATAGGTTTTAACTTCGTATGGGAGGTGACACGCCCATTTGTCCAATCCCGCCCATTTTTGACACAACTACGCAGATTGATGCTATTAACACTTACATAAAATTTCAGCACTCTAGGTGTCATAGAACTGACAATATTCAATAATAGGTTTTAACTTCGTATGGGAGGTGCCACGCCCATTTGTCCAATCCCGCCCATTTTTGGCACAACTACGCAACTTGATGCTATATGCACTTACACAAAATTTCAGCACTCTAGGTGTCATAGAACTGACAATATTCAATAATAGGTGTTAGCTTCGTATGGGAGGTGCCACGCCCACTTTTCCAATACCGCCCATTTTTCTTTCACAAAAATTCAAGACTCTAGCTGCAACAGTACTCCGAATATGCTAATTTATAAAAAAACGAATAAATCCCCAATTTGTGTGGGAGGTGCCACGCCCACTGAAAATATCAAAAATGTATACAGCCTATTTTCACCACCGGTTCAACATGAACATACTGTGAAAATTTCAAGAAGATCGGTCCAGTAGTTGAGTCTGCTATAAAGAACAAACAAACAAACAAACACAGATTCATTTTTATATATATAGATAGATTGTAAAAACATGATCAAACATTAAGTTATAATGGATTTCAGGCATAGGTAAAGGAGTTATAAAGCATTTAATTGTACCTAGGATAGAGACAATTATGTGTGTAGTGGACGGCAAATCTCTAAGTAGACTGATTTTTACTAAAACAAACTTTACACATTTTTACATATCTACCAAAATACTCCTCCTCCAAATTATCACGAAATTCCGAACTTCCAACTTAAAAAGAACAAACAAATTTATTTCAGAAAATGTTTCTCAAATAAAAAAAACAAAATATAAAAATATCTGAGAAAGCTTAACACATTCATATTGTTGTTTTGCTCCGGCAAACTTAACCTTAAACCTAAAAATTATTTAACTACTCCATTAAAATCTATCTAAAATTGTACATGTAAATCAAAGCAACAATGACAGAAATTGTATAACACGTTAAAGCTCCATTCAAAAATCACAGATACTCATAATATTTCAATCCATATCATTGCAAGGAACCAGCATCCAGATCGTGCGGGAGGCCTTCAACATGACCGGAGAAAGGTGGTAAGTTTAAGAACAATAGATAATTACTCTTTCTTGCAATGATACTCAAATTTATTAAGAGATTCTGATATGAGAGAGATCACATTGGAGAGCTTTTTCCGCACATTCCCACAACCTATGTTGTGGTTGTTTTTAGCGTATATATTGGCGCTTGTATTAATTGGAATCTCTGTGGGGCCAAACTCTCATGTTATCTCTCCAAATATCCAAAGTTAGTGTTTTTCCGTTTGTTTTGGTTATTTTCGATTTCTGTCTTTGTGATAATTTATTTCGCAACAAAGAGTTATTAACCCATTAAGGGCCCTAAAGTTTCAAAACGAATCGTTTAGAATGTCTTATTTTTGCGGAGTTTCTTTAAAAATATACATACATTCTTATATTAATAATTGGCATAATAATACTTAACATATACTTGCATTATTATCTACCTATATTACAATTAAAATAAAATAATTGGTAATTCCAAATGGATTTGTAAGATCATAAGGACGTTTTCTTACTGAAAGGGATGAGGCCATAGATTTGAGGTAATATAAAGTAGGGGTTCTATAAATAATTTTCGTGCCAATAGGGTTTTAGGGTTTTGAGGCAGATTCTCTCAACATAATCTGAGAGTATTCATTTGGGCAATTGACGACTATGAGATTTCAACCTAAATTTAAATTTGATTTGTTTTCTTTTTTTGGGGTTTTATATTTAGTTTTTTTTTTCTTGGGCCACATATTTAGTTTTCTTTAAAAAGGGCGTCTAAAATAATTTTTGTAGTGGGAACATGGCTTGGCTGGAGAAGGACACAAAGCCCCCCAACCGACTGTTGCTAGGAATACAAAGGCTCCCGCAGTCCTACCTCTTCCCAAGTTCCAGGATGCTTTCAAAAAAATGTTTAACTATTGCATCGGCTAAATTAGTTCGTGTACATTACATGTGGGAGGTACAAGAGTGGGCGTGGCTAAAGCTTAAATATTGTTAAGGTTTAATGTGATTATAGAATCATTTTTAAATATTAAATTGCAAATGAGTCAAAATCCGTATGGATGTTATATCTGTTTTACTGTAACTAAAGTGTATGCCACTTTGTGTGGGAGGTACCAGATGGGGTGTGGCAATACCGTCCATATTCCATGCGAATGTAACCACTAAAACACATTGCTAAATATCAAATTATTCCGATCATCCGTATACAAGTTATAGCAGCTTTAATTTTACATAGTTTTGCGTGATTTGTGTGGGAAGTTCTGGAAGGGGCGTGGCAAACCCCATCATGATGCCCCAATGATAAGAGTTTGGCTTTGATATCTTCTACAGGTGTTGTGTGGCGCAGTTCCTTGAAAACTACTCTGAAAGCTCTTTCTGGTTTAAGTTGGTATGGTAGGTTATTTTACTTTAATAATCTTTCTGTAGGAATCAATGCTTTTGATCATTAAACGAATCTGACCACCACGTAATGATTTAAAATAAACAAGTAAGGAAAGGCTAAAGTCGGGCGGGGCCGACTATATAATACCCTACACCACTCCCTGCGTATGTACCTCGCTTTGATTACTAAACCCAGGTATTTCATGGGAGCAATTTTATGTAGTTCATACAAATTATATAAATTATATTCATATAATTAATATGCTATAAATTCATCTTCAGTCAAATTTAACGAATATGGTAAATAATATGGTAATTGATCTAATTGTCCGACAGACAAATACAAATTATACAGTAGTATACCAAAGTCATTTCAAAGTATGGACATATGGACGTCACCCAAACAATTCTCATTACAATTCAATTGGGTAAAAAAGTGAAATCGGGAAGTATTTTTGCATCCTGTAAATGTATGTGTTTGACAAAAAATGTTAAATCGGAAAGAACATTTGTATGGAATTATATTGAAACCTGGAACGATGTGAACCGCTTTCACCATGTCTGTTTATTGGTGAAATATAATATGTAAAATTTGGCCAAAATCGGTTAAACATTCGGGAGCAACATTTGTGTGAGGGCTATATCTAAATCTGAACCGATCTTACCCACGTTCACCATAGGTTTTTTAGTTGGATTATAAGATGTTGTGCCAATTTTAAAGAAAAACGGGTACAATGTGTGGATTTTAGAGCGGAAAAAGTGAAATCGGGAGCGACATTTGTATGGGGGCTATATCTAAATCTGAACCGATCTTACCCAATTTTTGCATACGTATTTCTAGTTGGATTATAAAAAAATTTAAAGAAAATCGGGTACAATATGTCGTTTCTAGAGCGGAAAATGTCAAATCGGGAGCGACATTTGTATGGGGGCTATATCTAAATCTGAACCAATCTTACCCAATTTTTGCATACATGTTTCTAGTTGGATTACAAGATGTTCTGCAAAATTTAAAGAAAATCGGGTACAATATGTCGTTTCTAGAGCGGAAAATGTCAAATCAGGAGGGACATTTGTATGGGGGCTATATCTAAATCTGAACCGATCTTACCCAATTTTTGCACAGGTGTTTCTAGTTGGATTATAAGATGGTGTGCCAAATTTAAAGAAAATTGGGTGGTATATGTGCTTTATAGGGCGGAAAAAGTCAAATCGGGAGCGACATTTGTATGGGGGCTATATCTAAATCTGAACCGATTTCCTCCAAATTGAATACCGATGGTCATTGGCCAGAAAAAATAACTTCTGCCAAGCTTCATGACAATCGGAAAACAATTGCGACCTGTAGAGTGCGAACAAGCTTGGATGGACAGCAGACGGACAGACGGACAGACGGACGGACGGACGGACAGACAGACATCGTTAAATCGACTCAGCTGGTGATTCTAAGCCGATCGGTATACTTAAAGGTGGGTCTAGCTCGATTATTTCTTGGCGTTACAAACATTTGGCGCGAAACTAACTTATAATACCCTAGACCACGAAGTGGTGTAGGGTATAAAAATCATCTCTTGGAATAATGGTACATACATTTCCAAACGTTGTTAATAGCATGTTTAGAAATGTAAATTACCAACGTTGGGTACGAATATTGGTGGTGGTTTTGGAGTCGAACTTTCGTTGACGGCATTGTCTACTTCACCTTCTTCTGCAGCAAGAGCTGCAAATTGATTTGATAAATCTATATATAAAAAGAGTTACGTGATTGAGTGACTGACTGATCACTCCCCAGACCAAACGGCTAGAGCTAGAGCTGAAGCTAGAATCATGAAATTTGGTGTGTACATTCCTCTTACAGCGTATAGATCAAATATGAAGGGAGTTTTTCGTAATTCGTACTTTTAAGGGGTAAAACGGGGCTGAAAGGGATAAAAATGTTGCCACAGCAATGACCATACGGTTGGGCCTAGAATCTTGAAATTTGGAACGCAAATTCATTTTATAGCTTTAACGCGCACAAAAAGATATTTTTTAAAATTCGTACTTTTTGGGGGTGAAATCGGGTAAAAGCGATAAAAATGGTACCAATCACACGGATGGAGCTGGAATCATAAAATTCGGTGTGTACATCTTTCAAAGTGAAACGCAAAATGAACGAATTTTATGAAATTCGTACTTTAAAAGGGTAAACGGGGAAAAGGGGATAAAAAAGGTATGTAAAGGGTGATTTTTTAAGAGCTTGATAACTTTTTTTTAAAAAAAACGCATAAAATTTGCAAAATCTCATCGGTTCTTTATTTGAAACGTTAGATTGGTCCATGACATTTACTTTTTGAAGATAATTTCATTTAAATGTTGACCGCGGCTGCGTCTTAGGTGGTCCATCCGCTTAGTCCAATTTTGGCATTTCCACGTTTTTGAGTAACAGAGACCCAATTGGTGCGAACGGCGACGAATCGAAAATTGGTGGTCATCATTAACACTGGCCGATACAGCTGCGATATTTTCTTCAGTTCGCACTCTACGTAAGCGTGTTGGTGGTTTAATGTCCAACAATGTAAATTTGGTGCGAAATTTAGTCACAATAGCCCGAATAGCCGCTTCAGTGGGTCGATTAAACTGACCATAAAATGGAAGCGCGCAATGAACTTTCTTAACAGAGCACGCATTTTGATAATAAAATTCAATAATTTGCAAGCGTTGTTCGTTTGTAAGACGATTCATGATGAAATGTCAAAGCATACTGAGCATCTTTCTCTTTGACACCATGTCTGAAATCCCACGTGATCTGTCAAATACTAATGCATGAAAATCCTAACCTCAAAAAAATCACTCTTTATATTCGTTTTAAAGCGCAGATCACTGATAAGAAGGAATTTTTCAAAAATTATACTTTTAAGTGATTAAATCGGATAAAAATTGTAGCACAGTCCACATCAAACGGTTGGGCATAGAATCTTGAAATTCAGAACGGGCATCACTTTTATAGCACGATTGCGACCAAGAAAATATTTTTGCAAAATTCGTACTTTTTGAGGGCGAAATCAGGTAAAAACGGATAAAAATGGTACCAATCAAACAGACGGAGCTGGAGTCGTGAAATTCGACGTGTACATACCTGAAAATGCTTAGAAACGCAAAATGGAGCAATTTTTCGAAATTCTTGCTTTTAAAGGGTATACGAGAAAAGGGGGTTAAAAAGGGTACCAACAACAATAACCAGGAATTTTCCGAAATTTGTTCTCTTCCCTGACCAAACGACTGGGCCAAGAATCTAAAAATTTGGAATGCATATTACTCTTATAGCATGATGCGTCCAAGAAAATATTTTTGCAAAATTCATACTTTTTGGAAGCAAAATTGCTTAAAAAGGGATAAAAATCGTTCAATTCGGCGGGTATATACCTCAAAATGCTTACAAACGCAAAATCAGCTAATTTGTAAATGTATACTTTTAAGTAGAAATCGGAACAGCAAGCGATTAAAATGGTACCCGCCAATGTATCAAATAAGGTCTGACGTGCAATACAGATGTATTGCATCAAATAATAGAAATTTGGTGTGTACACTTCTCCGAGTACGTAGATTGGCAACATAAAATAATATTTCAAAATGTGTACGTTTAAGGGCGGCACAAAAAGTGGTAGAAATGACATCCACATAAAAAAGGATACAAATAGTATTTACCAAAATATTGCAATAGAATAGAAGTATAGAAGTTATATGTAAAGTATTTTATTTGACAAAGGGCGTGGCAAAAGCATACAAACTTTATAGGTTTAAAGTGATTATAAAACATTTTTAAATCTAAAATGGCAACTGATTTCGACTATCCGTATGGAAGTTTTATCAGTTTTATATTGACCAAAGGTGTGTGAAGCATATATGAGATATTGGCAAAGATCCCGATAATCCGCATAGAATTTATAAAAAGTTTAATTTTACGATGAAATGGTAATTTGTGTGGCATGTGCAAAAAGGGGACGGGGTCTTAAATCACTCTGAGTTACACTTTTTTCTATCCCAAATGCATATATATCTACTACGTAGAGTGAGGGTGTAATGATCTCGGGAAGAAACGGGCAAATAATTTTCTACTTTACACGAGTTTTTTAAGAAAATTGTTTCAATTTGTTTGCCTACTTAAATTAATCTCTTGACTGCGTATAAATTGATGGAACAATATAAATTATTTTTTGTTTAATTTGTACAAGGGGGACAAAAATCAATTCGGTGTATAAATTCCTCCAGCTACGTAGGATGTGGAATCGAAAATTTCGTGGGAATACGTAGTGTTTAAAATTTTGGTGAGCATTTACAAGAGAGTTACCCTGAAACAAATATCCTTACACCGCATACGAAGTAGCGGGTATTTGCTAGTAATATATAATTGAACAAACACTTGTTCTTCATTAAAATGAATGGCACGAACTATGCTAAGAAGGTTTTTACTATATATTCAATATTTCATTGCAAATGAGTCATTTGAATACTGAATATTTTATTATAAAATTATTGCATTTGAGGTACATAACTAAAAGTCGAACTATCACAGTTCCCACAAAAATAACTACTTTCAAAATTCTTTTGAAGATTTCTTGTCAATACTCTTTTCTATTAAAAAGACGATTTTAAAAAAATCGTTTCTTGATTTTGCCCGCTGCCGTGACAATGTGCGTCTTAGCCCCCGATCTAGGGGAGTCCGCAACAATAGCGAATTCACATCACTATAATCCATTGCACGAGTACATAACGTAATAAGTACATATTACGAAGTGCTGAATTTTGTGTCATCCCCAAAGCAACTCCCGTCACCACTGGTCGATGATGCGCTACAAGTATAAGCACAGCACGAACCACAGATAATTTAATTTGATCCGAAACTCCACCCGTGTTAAGTGCTAATGATAGTATGTAAATATAATGGCCGATGAAAACTAATCTGATCACAGCACAGTTTGAATGTCCGTCAGTTAGTTCATTTATTACCCTTCTATATTTTGGTATTTCACAAAATCGACATCCCGGTCTTAATGAAATGATTTCTTATCCGGCTAGATGCGAACAGTTTTGAAAGTGATGCAACACAAGTTCAGGCTTAGATATGTGTACAAAATTCGGCCCAGCCGGACCTTACTCACCATAAACGTATTTTCTTTGCAATCGTTGTATGCCACGTTTCTTGATTCTTTGCTAAATAGTCTGTCCGTCCGTTTGTCTATATGTCTGTGCTTCAAAGACCTAGCTATTATTTGCGTACGTATTAAAGAATGAAATAACAGTGTTTATTTATATGAGTTTTTATTTCGTTTGCCATGCAGAACAACGCCAGCAATGGCAACCTTCTCTTACCAATTTCCAGATAGCAGTGCCAGTGGGTACTTGTGAAAGTGAATGTAGTAGATGGCGTGGATGGAGGGGGTAGGTTTGTTTTCTTATCTGTTTGTATATTTGTTTTATTACATTTTGTTATTTTTTATGTATTTACACTTTTATATCTGATGTTTTTCCCGTGCATGAATACACACACACATACACACTCATACGCACCCAGCTACTTTTCCCGCATTCAAGGACATTCAGTCCTTGTTAATGGCTGTTATTGCTTCTTGGGATACGTTATTCCTTTTCAAGCGTTTTTCTTCCTTTATTATTTCGTTTGCTGTTCTCATTCGATGGAAACGCATAAGAAATAAATCGGAAAGTAAATGAAAGCAACTTTTTGCGACGAAGCTCCATTATTGTCGTTGGCGTAGTTATAGCTTGTTGTGTTGTGTTTGCCTCAACAGAATTGTTTTGCCATCTATTTTTTACACACGGGATTAGAGATAAGCTTTTAGTCTAATTACGTTCTCCATCCCAACCCACAATGTTTGTGCACTTCTAAAAGATCAACGCTACTAAATGGCACGCATACATACATATATATTCCAACATACTTATGTATGTATAGTCGTGTATGTGTTTTGAGCTTACCATTAGAAATGACAGTATCTAAAGGATATCTTTGAACATTTGCTAAACTTTAAATATTTAATGACGAAAATTAGACGTTCCCTATGAAGTGCTGCATGTGAAGACATTCCTCTCTCGCAAGCACGCTTCCAGCGACGTCTCCACGTGACATCTTTGTTCTTTGTATTTTAAACATAACTGAAAATGTCAAAAGTTGCCACTTTTGACGCTTTTCATCGGAAACGGTAACCTTTACTTGCATGGGAATTGTTCTCACGAGCAAAAGTGTTGTTGTGTTATACTCCCTTGTGGTCTTGTGTGCTAGTAACTAGTGCATACATAAATAGACGAGTTTAAAGTAGTGTTGCAAAAGGTCAGTGTTGCTAATTCTTGGCGAGATAATATGGCTAGATTGAGCAAATAACAAGTTAGAAAACGTCAGTCGCCAAACCAACTTATATATACCTAGAGTGGTCAAACCCGAGACCGAAATTCGGGTCAACCGGGTTTTTTAAAATCGCGGTTTTTGGTTTTTTTTATGTCGGTCTCAACCGGTTTTTCTAAGTGCTAAAAAGCATCTTTTTCGGCGCGAAGTTGTTTATAATATGCCACTTTTAATATTATCACGAGAATTACATAACGCTTTTTATTAGGGGCAGCAAATTAACTAAAAAACTTTACGAACACAGCAAAACTGTGAGTCTAAAATGACGAAGTTCGTCCTAGGTTTCACATACATTTCTTATGGGCAGAAGAAATATCGACGCCGTTGACCATTTGCTGCGGATGACGACCACCCATAGACATAAGAATAATGTGAACTAGCGCCTCCAGCGTATTTGGAATGAAATTAACGAATTGATTATTTTTAGAGGTGTTTTCAAAGCAATTGGCTCATAGACGGTTTGACCCAACGAAAAAATATTATGCAGATCATCATTAAACAATCCAGTATTAATTTATGGGTATTACCGCATCATTTTTTCGAGATCCAGTCTTATACGTAGGTAATATGACGTTTACCTTAGATCAAAGTTTTACGTGGTTCTGGTTTTACTCTGGTCCAAGGTGGTACTTTTGGGCGTTTTTGTGAGGAGATAGCTTTGGAATGCCCTTTGAGGAGAAAAGTGAAAGGTCCTTTCAAGTAGTCTAAAAATACGCATAATCCTGAATTTCATTTCAAATATATGATATATTTTCTTTTTTTTTTGTATTTTAGCTTATTTTATTTTCAAGGTATCAGAATTGCAGAATGGGGTAATTGGTTCAGAAATTATAGCTGGTTTTCAAAATGATTACCTATTTCAGAAGACATAATTTGTAATTTTTACTGTGTTCTAAACTGATATTCTGGGAAAATAGTTTTTGGACGAAAAGTAATGATGGGGTCTATCTATACACTTAAAGTTATAAAAATATATTATTGAAAAATCGCCAAATGATTTTTTTTTTCAATGGACCAACATGATCCTAAGCTAATTCAGACAGGAATGTTTGAAGTACATTTCGAAAGATGCCAGTGCGTTGAATCTGATTATGGCATCAGAATTGTCTTATCACCAAGAACGAGTATGTACAATGGATCAACATTTTGTTGAATTATCCCATAATGAATAATTTCCAATTTTTAATGTTTTTTGCATAAAAAGAACCGGGTTTTTTGAAATCACGATTTTCGAAAAACCGGAAAACCCGGTTTTTTGATCACTCTATATATAACCTCACTCTCAGAGAACATATATATATGGAAGGACTTAAATTTTACTTGGTACCTGATTATGTGTGTGGGAGGTACTATAAGTCAGTGGCAATTAGATCCAGTTTCCATATTTGTAAATAATTGTAAAAACCTGATCACGGTATTGGAGTTAGAAAGCATTAAAAGTTACCTATGGTATAGGCAATTGTGGGAGGGAAGGGGCGTGGCTAAAGCATAAATAGTTTTTGGGTTTAATGTGATTATAAAGATATTTTCAAATATCAAATTGAAACTAATTTTGAATACCCGTATCGAAGTGATATCGTTTTATTTCAACAAGACCTTACTTATTTCGTGTGGCAGGTACCGGAAGGGGTGTAGCAATATAGCCCATATTCCAAGTGTAAGAAAAATCCATAAAAGCATTGCCAAATACCAAATTTCACAGTATTTCGATCATCCGTAGTTTAGGGTGATTTGTGTGGGAGATACTGGAAAGCCGCCATATTCTGTACAGTTAAAGTGATTATAGAAGCTTTATCAAATACCAAAATATAGCTGATTTCGAGTATCCGTGTGCAAGTTACATTTGTTTTAATTTAACTTAGAAATATGTGTCATTTGTGTGGAAGGTACCAGAAGGGGCGTAGCAATTTCACCCATCTTCGAACTTTTGAAAAATATTACCAAGTGCAAAGTTTGAATTGATTCCTTAACTCCCTTCGAGAGTTATCGTGTACACCAGCCAGCCAGCCGGACGGACGGACATGGCTCAAAAAACTTAAAAAGTTGTGAAACGGATTTGGTCCAAACATGCTTAGGATCGTAAGTCACCCCTTCAATGCGTTAAACTTTATTTCTGTCTTAAATGATATATGTATAAAAATGCTAAATATGGCAAATCTGGACAAGAAACATTTTTAACGTTTTTAATCACATTTAATTCACGAAAGAGATATAATGTTATTTATTTATTTTAAATCATTTTCCTTAGTATTTTTCGCATAAGAAACATTAGCTCCTGTCATTTTAAGTCACTCTGTCGTAAGGTACATTTTAATTGAAACAGCATTTTTCAGAAACAAATTATGAAATTCGTCGTAAATGGATTATTTCAGTCAGCGACTCGAATTTGGAAAAATCTTTATACACTCTACGAGAGTATTATGTCTTTGTGCATTTGTTTGTAACACCAAAAAGGAAGCGAGATAGACCCATTGTTATACACTCCACGAGAGTATTATTAAGTATACCGATCAACTTAGAATCACTTTCTGGGTCGATTTAGCAATGTCCGTCTGTCTGTCCATCTATTGTTGTAATCAAATTACAGATCGCAATTATAGTCCGATCTTAACAAAAATTGGCATAAATAAGTCTAGTGGATCAAGGCCGAACGCTATTTAATTTGAGGCAAATCGGTTCAGATTTAGATATAGCCCCCATACAAATGTCGCTTCCGATTTGACATTTTCAGCTCTAGAAACCACATATTGTACCCTCTTTTCTTTAAATTTGACACAACATCTTATAATCCAACTAAAAACACATATGTAGAAATTCGGTAAGATCGGTTCAGATTTATATATAGACCCATACAAATGTCGCTCCCGATTTGACATTTTCCGCTGTAGAAACGCCATATTGTACTCGATTTTCTTTAAATTTGACACAACATCTTATAATCCAACTAGAAACAGATATGCAGAAATTAGGTAAGATTGGTTCAGATTTAGATATAGCCCCCATACAAATGTCGCTCTCGATTTGACATTTTCCGCTGTAGAAACGACATATTGTACCAGATATTCTTTAAATTTGGCACAACATCTTATGATTTAACTAGAAACACCTATGCAGAAATTGGGTAAGATCGGTTCAGATTTAGATATAGCGCCCATAGAAATTTGCAGCTTTAGAAACGCCATATTGTACTCGATTTTCTTTAAATTTGGCACAACAGCTTATAATCCAAGTAAAAAACCTATGGTGAAAGTGGGTAAGATCGGTTCAGTTTTAGATATAGCCCAAATAAAAATGTTGCTCCCAAATGTTTAACCGATTTTGGACAAACTATACATATTATATTTCACCTATTTCATTCCAGATTTCAATATACCCCTTACAAATGTCCTTTCCGATTTAACATTAAATCGGAAATTAAATTGTATTCGGATAGAATGTGGAGTGTATCATAGAGTCGGCTCCGCCCGACTTTAGCCTTTCCTTACTTGTTTTATTTTGCTTGTCTATGCAGTTAGAGGAACCGCATTCCATGAATCTAGCTGCGGCCATTTGTTTGGTACCATCTCAGATCGATATTTCAAGATGTTGGAAACGGAATGACAAAGTTAGTGGTGTGGATGGTATAAAGTAAAGTACACTGAATGAATTTTCCTTCAAATTATTTATGCGATTTCATAAAAGGATTTTCATAAATATACTGAAGTTTTTTTTTTAATTTCAAAAATAATATGAAATACAATTTTTTCATAAACATTTCATATTTCATAAAACAAAATTGTTAAATTAGTGAAACTTAATATTATAAAATATGTCATAACCACTAAAATATTTGTGTTATGAAATGTCTTCATAAGTATAATTTCATAACTTACAACTACATTTTATTCGGTTGAATGCTAGCAATTCGCATTTGTCCTCTGTTATCTCTGACATAAGTATTTAACCTGGTTTAGGTCAAAGTCATATTCATTGGACAGACCGTCGCAATGATGCTTTTTTTGCTTTTTGTTTATATTGGAAACTTCAGTATAAATTGTTAATATTTATGCAACTTTTTCATAAAATTAATGAAGTTTGTCTTGTCATTTATTTTGGTTTAAGACCAAAGGTTGTGCTGAAGTCTTCAGCAGAACCCAAAATTAGCAAAAAGGCGACTTCAGCACAACCTTTGGTCTTAAACCAAAATAAATGACAAGACATACAACATAACAGACCAACTATACATACAAACATTAATGAAGATTCTTTATAAAATCTATGAAAATTGTCATAAATCATATTATGAAAAATAGTCGAATGAAGAACTACATTTCATAGTTTCTAAGAAATGTTTCAGAAATTCAATGACACTTTTCATTGATTTGTGCTTTATGAAACATGTTTAATAAATTTTATGAATTGTGTCTTTGACGACTTTTTAATGAAAAATTTCACTGAGGTTAAATATTATGAAGATAATGTACAATTTTCCTTATTTTGAGAATTCTGAACTCCCTCCAGGTTAGATAATATCGACAGCGAGAGGTGACGGGCTATCAACCTGGAAAAATGGAGGAAAATGTTGTTCGACTCAGATCCACTTAACATTATTAAAAATGCCCGCAATGTCGATGAAAATCACCTAGTGAAAATCGGTTGTCGGTGTAGGGATTTTCTATGTGGTGGACGAACTCATGCAGAGCGGTTTCCACTTGAGACCGGTAAATAGATTTCTATTTTTTTCGAGAGTCGATTTTGGGGTCAAATGATCGATTTTACGCTTCCAACTTTATACTGAAATAGACTTTTGATAACGATTAATCGAAATGTTTAGCGCTACTCTTTAAATAGTTTCGCAATATTTTTTATTGAACTGACCAAACTAATAAAATCATCTTTGCGTGAATAAAAAATAATTTACCGGTATATATGTATATTTCATATGGCCTTATGTTCCACAATGGAACGACGAGAATAAATATTGTACATACAACGTATGTATATTTCATGAAGTTTTGACAGCAAATTATGATATTTATATATATATGTATATATATTTATATATATATGTATATATATTTATATATATATATATATATATATATATATAAATCAATGTGTGTCTGTATGTCTGAATTTCATCATGCAGCCGTTTAGTTGCCACTATTTTCATCACTCTGTTCTCATTGTATCCCTTGAAAGTATGAATTTGGAAATATCTATGTATGTCTTTTTGTCTGTATGTTCCGTATAGGACACCAAAGAGCTGGACCGATTCGCCTGAAAATTTTACTGTAGGTTACCAGTGAACATCATAGGAATAAGGGGCGCGGTATACTGCTCATACAAATTATACTTTAAAATTATAAATTAGAGCAATAGGGAAAAATGACCCGGTGCAATTAATATAAAAATTAGTCGACCACGAAAAAATCTACTTTGGAAAACGGAATAAAAATGGTTAGTTGAAAAGTCGAAAATCGTAGCACCCTAAAACTTTCATCGGAGACTTCATAAATTAACTATATTCTGGTTCATGGTAAAATTCTAAGACGATCTAGCTATGTCCGTTTAAAAGCACGCTGGCCGTAGAACGATATGAGGTAGGGGATTCAAAATTTCTCTAAATGTGTCTTGTGGTTTCGGACCCGTCGGGATTGAAAGTGGGCGAAATCGGCCCCCTTGTACCATGAAAGCACCATATAGTCATTAGAGGGTGAAATGGGACAAAAGAGGATAAAAATGGTACGAATGATATGATAACGGCTAGAAACATGAAATTTGATGTACATCTCCCTAATTTCGTAGACACCTAAAATAGAAGGATTTTTCAAAATTCGTACTTTTAAGGAGTACAATTGGAAAAGAGGGATAACATAAAAAGCCGTTAATTTCGGCGCGGCCAAATCTTATATACCCTCCAACACGGAGTGCATTCCACAGTATTAACGGCAGATTAGTGGCTGCCAACTTTATACAGAACTGCACTACCATATTAGGAAAATTGTGATATTTTTTATGCATCACGATATTTATTTACTATTTGCATAAGGAACTCACTGTTTTAAATAAATGGTTATGCTTCATTATTATAATACTAATAGTCTTTCACTATATAAATATAAAACTTCAAGAGTAATCAAAAAGTGAACAAGAGTCTGCAATCTTCAGAAATATGCCCTAAATACCAAAGTGAATTGTCAGTCGTTATTTCCTCAGGGCCGATATTCCCCTTTTGCACTTTCTAGATTTCAACTACGGCCAATTTTGATAGGAACTAGTAAATCAAAAAAAAAAATTTTTCAAATCCATGCTTTATGCAAGCAGAATTCTATTGGGCCTAGAAATTCTTTTTTAGTTATCTTTTGTAGAAGGAAAAATTACTGCGTTATCAGGAGCAGAAATAATAGATTTTTAATTTGTGGTTTATATGGGAGGTACCACGCCCCTTTGTCCATTCCCGCTCATATTTGCAGCAGCACTTAAAAAATGCACACCAAACTGACGTACCAAATTTTGTTCAAATACCGTTATCAGGAGCAGAAATAATAGATTTTTAATTTGTGGTTTGTATGGGAGGTACCACGCCCCTTTGTACAATCCCGCCCATATTTGCAGCAGCACTTAAAAAATCCACACCAAACCGACGTACCAAATTTGGTTCAAATACCGTTATCAGGAGCAGAAAAAATAGATTTTTAATTTGTGGTTTGTATGGGAGGTACCACGCCCCTTTGTACAATCCCGCCCATATTTGCAGCAGCACTTACAACATGCACACCAAACCGACGTACCAAATTTTGTTTAAATACCGTTATCAGGAGCAGAAATAATAGATTTTTAATTTGTGGTTTGTATGGGAGGTACCACGCCCCTTTGTACAATCCCGCCCATATTTGCAGCAGCACTTACAACATGCACACCAAACCGACGTACCAAATTTTGTTTAAATACCGTTATCAGGAGCAGAAATAATAGATTTTTAATTTGTGGTTTGTATGGGAGGTACCACGCCCCTTTGTCCAATTGGTCAAATTTTTCCATTTCCTTGTATTGTCATCGAAAATGATTAAGTGTGCAAAATTTGAGCAAAATTGGTTGAGAAAAAAGCTTTAAAAAATTGATTTCAAATTTTGTGGCACACAAACATATATAGAAAGTAACCTTATATAAAGCATGGAAAAAATAATAATAGTGAAGATCCAATATGTACGCAGAAGAATATACATACACAATTTCACGGTTTTAGCTGCATCCATTTGCTTTATACCAGTTTTATAGATATTCAAAAACATTTTGACTCTAAAAGTACGGACTTGGAAAAAGTATTATTATTTTATTAGATCTCGAAGGGACGAATATCGAAATAAATCTTTATTTTTCGCGTCTACGCAGTCTGATCAATGTACACACCGAATTCCACTACTTTAGCCGCAGCCGTTTGGTTTGTACCGTTTTTATCCACATTCGAACCATATTCCTCTTAAAAGTACAGATTACGAAAAATTCCTTTGCGGTCACGTCTAAAACGTCAGTTGAATGCATATACCGAATTTCATGATTTCAACTTCAGCGGTTTTGTGGTACCATTTTTAGCCCTATTTTTCAAAAGTACGAATTTCAAAAAAACCTTTTATTTTACGTGACAACGCAATTAGAGGGATGTAGACACCAAATTTCATGATTTTAGCTGTTGTCGTATCATTGGTATCAATTGTTTCCCTTTATGTGTCAAAAGTACGAATTCCGAAAAATCCATCTATAGAATCGAATTTCATGATTCTAGCTATTGTCGTATTATTGTTACTGTTTTTATCCCCTTTTGTCCTATTTCGCCTAACATTTTTATACCCTACACCACTTCGTGGTCTAGGGTATTATAAGTTAGTTTCGCGCCAAATGTTTGTAACGCCAAGAAATAATCGAGCTAGACCCACCTTTAAGTATACCGATCGGCTTAGAATCACCAGCTGAGTCGATTTAACGATGTCTGTCTGTCCGTCCGTCCGTCCGTCCGTCCGTCCGTCCGTCTGTCCGTCTGTCCGTCTGCTGTCCATCCAAGCTTGTTCGCACTCTACAGGTCGCAATTGTTTTCCGATTGTCATGAAGCTTGGCAGAAGTTATTTTTTCTGGCCAATGACCATCGGTATTCAATTTGGAGGAAATCGGTTCAGATTTAGATATAGCCCCCATACAAATGTCGCTCCCGATTTGACTTTTTCCGCCCTATAAAGCACATATACCACCCAATTTTCTTTAAATTTGGCACACCATCTTATAATCCAACTAGAAACACCTGTGCAAAAATTGGGTAAGATCGGTTCAGATTTAGATATAGCCCCCATACAAATATCCCTCCTGATTTGACATTTTCCGCTCTAGAAACGACATATTGTACCCGATTTTCTTTAAATTTTGCAGAACATCTTGTAATCCAACTAGAAACATGTATGCAAAAATTGGGTAAGATTGGTTCAGATTTAGATATAGCCCCCATACAAATGTCGCTCCCGATTTGACATTTTCCGCTCTAGAAACGACATATTGTACCCGATTTTCTTTAAATTTTTTTATAATCCAACTAGAAATACGTATGCAAAAATTGGGTAAGATCGGTTCAGATTTAGATATAGCCCCCATACAAATGTCGCTCCCGATTTCACTTTTTCCGCTCTAAAATCCACACATTGTACCCGTTTTTCTTTAAAATTGGCACAACATCTTATAATCCAACTAAAAAACCTATGGTGAACGTGGGTAAGATCGGTTCAGATTTAGATATAGCCCTCACACAAATGTTGCTCCCGAATGTTTAACCGATTTTGGCCAAATTTTACATATTATATTTCACCAATAAACAGACATGGTGAAAGCGGTTCACATCGTTCCAGGTTTCAATATAATTCCATACAAATGTTCTTTCCGATTTAACATTTTTTGTCAAACACATACATTTACAGGATGCAAAAATACTTCCCGATTTCACTTTTTTACCCAATTGAATTGTAATGAGAATTGTTTGGGTGACGTCCATATGTCCATACTTTGAAATGACTTTGGTATACTACTGTATAATTTGTATTTGTCTGTCGGACAATTAGATCAATTACCATATTATTTACCATATTCGTTAAATTTGACTGAAGATGAATTTATAGCATATTAATTATATGAATATAATTTATATAATTTGTATGAACTACATAAAATTGCTCCCATGAAATACCTGGGTTTAGTAATCAAAGCGAGGTACATACGCAGGGAGTGGTGTAGGGTATTATATAGTCGGCCCCGCCCGACTTTAGCCTTTCCTTACTTGTTATTTATTTTTTGATGCTTTAAAGATACAAGAGAAATGAACGCAACTATTTCAAGTTCATATAAAACAGAAAAGAATATGCTTTAATTATCTAAATATTAGGGCCAATCGATCTGCAACCATAAGATACATTTGGGGAAAAATTGAACCTCCTAGCTCATTTCGTTCGGAAACTAGCGTGCTTTCAACAGACAGACGGAATTGGCTAGATCGTCCTAGAATTTTACCACGACCCAGAATATATATAATATATGGAGTCGCCGATGTATATTTTAAGGTGTTCTCTCATGAGAAAGAACAATTTGAATACGGAATTTAATTTTTGCTTTGTTGATGGAGGTTGAAATTTAATACTGTACACGGGAATGATACATTGGACTTCGGGTTGTGGTTTCGATTTGTGGGCTTAGAGATGTGTGAGAAGTTCAACACGTATTTAACTAGCCAATACACAAACCGATTGTAATAGATTAGGCAAAATAGAATTTGGGTATTTTCGGAATTTTCTCGAAAACTAGAAGGAATAAGACGATACAAATTGGAGTATACGTTGCCAGGAGATCACTCTATCGTAGCAAAAAGCCACTTCTAGTATTGGTGCAAAAAAACTACATTTGGAGCAAAAGGAAATCCGGGAAGGATAAAGGATCATATCTGGAAAACGGTGATACCTTCAGCTATAGCAAGGATACCATAGGAAGTCTCAAAAGTTGTCATGAAAATTTGGTCTTTTTTAGGCTAATTTCTGGCCAGGATCACTAGACAGATCTGGAAAACGCCATATCTTACGACATAGCACGCATACCGTAAGTAGTCCCAGGAAGGGACTATCGAACTGCTTTTATACTTTTTCCATTCTTGTCTCCCCATGGCCAAACGCCGCCCTTGCAGTGGTACCAACGTCAGCACCGCCAGTGCTGGAGGGGGAAAAGATACTACGACTTATAGCAAAACAAAACAGAGGTCTCGATACTGGGTCATGGGAGGTTCTGCCTTCCACCAGTAAAAGAGACTTTGGCAAGGATCTCCGCCTGGTTATAAGCAAGGAATCGGCAAACTATATTAGGGACAGGAAACGCAACATCAATTTCGGCCTTGGCTCCATTAGGTTCCGCATACCTGATGCTGAGGGCAAAAACCCCGAAAAGAAAGAGGATCAGCGTGGTGCAGATTAAGGTGCATCACTGCCAAGCCGCTGCTGCCGACCTGTTACTTAATCTAGCCGAACACAACATAGACGTAGCCCTAGTCCAAGAGCTGTGGATCGTCCACAACAAAGTGTGGGGACTAGCGGCTAACAACAACTACACGGTTGTATCACCAAGCACGGATGAAAAGGTAAGAACATGCATAGTAGCTAAGAAAAGTCTTGGTCTAATCTTATCTACGAGCTTTAGTTCTGGTGATGCGACAGTGGCGTGTTTGGAGATAACCATCGGGGAAACCTTGACTTTTGCCTCCATATACATGCCCTACGAACAACAAAACCCACAGGGAACCAATACAGAAGAACTCACAGCATATGCATCAAACAACAAATGGAAGCTAATCCTGGGTTGTGATGCCAATGCTCACCACACACAATGGGGCAGCAATGATATAAACGACAGAGGTGAGTCAGTTTTCGAATTTATCACAATATCCAGCATTAGAATGTGTAACGTAGGTAGATTAAACTCTGGCAAACATGGATACTAACTTAATTACAGATTGGCGAGTATCTAGTGACCACTCTTATTCTGATCACAAAATAATACTCTTCACAGTTAATGTAGAGCAAAGTAATACAAAACCATATAGAAACCCAAAGCATTCCACCATCACGTGGAAACAGATCTTACTGATCTACAGACTAGCACGTTCACAGGCAAAGACATTGACAAGTTTGTCGACAACCTAACATCAGCATTGTCAAACAGTTTCACTACGTCTTGTCCAAAAACCTTCCCAGGAAAAAGAACACAACCGTCCTGGTGGACTACTGAGCTGAGGGATCTAAGAAAGATCTGAATTCCCAGCCATGCTACAGCATACTACAGATGTAATTGTTTCACATCTAGTCTGTGTATTCAAAGCATGACTGCGCCTAAAATTTATACCAACGAGCTGGAGGGAGGTGCGGATAGTCTTCATACCAAAAACAGGCAAACCAAGTCACTCATTCACTATGGACTTCAGACCAATCAGTCTGTCATCCTTCCTCCCTAAGACAATGGAACGAATCTTAGACATTTATCTAAGAGGAAGCATAGACAACAATCTTAAAAGCGACGCTCAGCATGCCTATCTCGAAGGCAAGTCTACCGAGAGCTCTCGTCATGAGGTTGTTGGTTACATAGAAAGAAACCTGGAAAGTAAGGATTACACTCTTGCAGCGTTTCTAGACATAGAAGGAGCCTTCAATAACATTGAAGCCAATACAATTAGCAATTCATTAAGGGATCTACATGTTCCGAACTTCCTAATTGAATGGATTGACGCGATGCTACGACGTCGAGTTATAAATTCAACCTTGAGAGCTGGAACTATAAGGAAACTGGTGACCAGGGGAACGCCACAGGGGGGAGTTTTATCTCCTCTTCTGTGGCTTCTTGCTGTCAACTGTATCCTCAGATCCCTTTCTGATGAAGGTAACAAAGTAGTTGCATATACAGATGACGTTGTCATATTGTAGGAGGAAAATTTCTACCAACAATCAGCGATATGTTGAAAGGAGCACTGAGGAAATTATCTGATTGGGCTAGAGACAGTGGCCTGGACATTAATCCTAGGAAAACTGAGCTAGTCCTATTTACAAGGAGATATAACATAGAACCATTTAGGAAGCCAATCCTTGATGGAACGGAGCTCAACCTTTCTCATGAGGCCAAATACCTTGGCGTCATCCTAGATCGGAAGTTGAATTGGAATAGGAACATTGAGGAAAGGTATAATAAAGGTCTAAATGCACTCTACATGTGTCGGAAATCCATAGGCAAGAGCTGGGGTCTGAAACCAAAAGTTGTAGACTGGATCTACCGATCGGTTGTCAGACCCATCACTACCTATGGATGTTTGGTATGGTGGGGTGCAATGAGAGTGAGTAGACTCCGTGCAAAGTTAATGAAAACGCAAAGGCTATCAGGACTGAGCATTACGGGAGCCATAAAAAGCACGCCACAAGCAGCATTGGATGTAATTCTTCATCATTCATCTCTTGACCACTTTACAGAGATGATTGCTGCCAGGGACGCTATAAGACTCAAAGAATCAGGATGCTGGTGAAATAGACCATATGGTCACGCAAGCATAGTTCAAGGAGGAATACTGGGTGTCCACGAATCGGTCATCAATGGAGGTACAGACTACATGGTGCCGGTTCTGGACTTCTCACCCTTACCACAGATGATTATACCAAAGAGATCAAACTGAGACAATGGAGAGCCCTTCAAGGGGCTGTCGGCCTACACAGATGGCTCAAAGATGGAACAAGGAACAGGCGCGGGATTCTACATTGAATCACTACAGATACGCAAGTCTCTCCGACTTGACGACAACTGTAGTGTTTTCCAAGCAGAATTACTGGCAATTGAGTGGACAGCAAGATTTCTATCGAGTGAGAACATACCGGTGGATACGGATATAAACTTCTACATAGATAGTCAGGCAGCAATGATATCAATCATGTCACACACTGTCAAATCCAGGCTTGTGCTGAGTTGTAAACGCGCACTAGATGACCTCAACAACCGTCGTCCGTCTCTGCTGGGTTCCCGGACATAGCAATGTCAAAGGAATCGAAACAGCAGATGAATTGGCTAGACCCCCCTCCCTTTTTCTTATTTTCATCGACGACCTCTTGGATCGGACTGTGAATCCAATATACTCATTCGCGGATGACAGCAACCTCTGTCATTCATACTCATTTGATCATAGACCAAGTCGTCAAGAAATTGAGGATAAAAGGCGATTGATGGATGAGGCACTTAGCCAGGATTTGATGGCCATTTCTGAATGGGGTCGAGAGAATAGAGTAGATTTTAATGCACGTAAGACCCAGTGCTCCTTGTTGTCTCACAAGCGATTCACTGATCCAACGGTGTCGTCGATTTTAATGAACGGTGTAGATATTGAGCAATCAGATGATCTAGTTGTTCTTGGCATAAAAATACAATGTGATGTTCGTTGGACAAAACATGTATTTGATGTGTCGAAAGATGCCTTCAAATGTTTAGGCTTTTTAAAAAGATGTAAGAAATATTTCACACCCTCTGATCTTCTCAATATCTACACTACCTACATCAGACCAAAGATGGAATACAACTCTCATATATGGTCGGGTGCCCCAGCTTCATCACTGGAGCTACTTGGCCGTGTCCAGAGGAGGGCGATGGTGTTGATAGGTGATTGTAGGATATCCAATTCTATTGTCTCCCTTGAACACCGTCGTAATGTTGGTTGTGTGTCATTGTTCTATCGATACTTTCATGGTGTTTGTTCTTCGGAAATCCGTGATCTTATACCGCCCGTGAGAACGTTCGGTAGAGATACGCGACTCTCCAGGAACGCTCACCCATTTGTTGTCGATTGGACAACCGACCGCACTACACATTACAGAATAAATTCGTTCTTCGCCCGTACTATCCGTATGTGGAATCGACTTCCGGCAAATGTCTTTCCCTCCAATTACGACATTCAGAAATTCAAAACTGACGTCAACAGACACTACTCCCTATTTCCTCCTTCCAATACCTTATCTTCCTTCTACCAACGCAATGCACTGCATTTATAGGGGACATCCCCTGAGTGTTGGTTCAGTGAAAAAAAAAATCAAAAAAAAATAAAAAGACATGGTTCGTGGGAAATCGATAGAGCTGACAACTTAGCAAAACCACCGATGGACACGTTTTATAGACTGATTGATTTAAGGAAATGGTCACAGATGCATGCAGCATGTTTGTCAACCTGCAGGATCGCCAGAGCCACATGGCCAAAGATCGATAGGAGCAAAACCAGAACTCTATTGGAGCTAAACAAGGCAGAAATTCGAACACTGATAGGTATCTTCACAGAGCACTACTGCACTAAGAGTAGGATCTCAAGATGGCAGTTAGACATCGAAGATCACTGTCGATTATGTGAGGATGAGGACGAGGTAGAATCAATCGAACACATAATCTGCAGATGGCCAGCGCTATGTGTACGCAGAAATAAATACCTATACCCGCGCCATTTATGACCTTTTGGGATTCTCAAAAGGTCTAAATCGGATCAGGGGTGGTTGGATGACTCTCGACGTAATTTTCTTACCTAGTCGTCAATTTTTTTGCGGACGGAGGGACGTAGCCAACGGCTGTTTAGAGCTAGATGCTAAAAACTGTTACACATATATTACTAATATCCAAATGTATATAGAAGGCCGATTTCTGATTCTTCTATTCCATGCAGGTATGAGTTTTTTCAACAGTTTTTCTATAGAGTTTTTCCTGACTACGGAAGCAAGTTTTTATTTTCGGACTATACGAAAGCTTAACTAAAACTTTTCGGGGGAATACATTCTTGAGACGGAAAAGTATGTATATATGCTTTAGCGATAACCAAATCTCAGATTACTCTGAAGAAATTGAACGTAAAAAACTAATTATACTATTTACTTAAAATATATTTATAATTTTATTTGTTGAATAAATGTGACTAAAATATCCTAAAAATATTGAACTATAATTTACATATACTTTTGTTCAATTTGCTAAAATATAAATTGGTTTACAAATAAAACTTCTCCAACATTTTGGTAGTGATAACGAAATAATTCTCCTTCAGAACCCGGACAGCGCCAGGGCGTAAAAAGCTAGTATTTTATAAATCATAGGAAATTACCTTGTAGAATGTCAACTTCGGTTCCAGGACTTTTCGCCCATGTCCGTAACGCCCAACATCTTTTTGGAAAACGGCCATAGATCCCATTGAGCGCCGTTCTGTAATAATATTTTTTAAGTAAAATAATGGGGTATGTTCAAAAGTGGCTACGTTAAGCCCGCCTTCGGTCGGGCTTAACGATTTTTCTGCTCTAGAGTATATCCAAAGCCGGCTACGTAAAGACTTTTTCCGAATCTTCATTCGGTTTTCTGGGCGTTTTCGAGGAGGCCACAACGCACAAAATAAAAAAATATGTCCCTTTTGTTGGCGGTCCAAAAATATGTTTTAAGTCCGAGGTCGTTAAGTCCGAGGGCGTTAAGTCCGGGCACCCCCATAACGCGCAATATTTATTTTTGGGTGCATGACCGCCATACGGACACATTTCGTTGGTGTTTGTTGAGTAAAACTAAATTTAATTTAATAAATATGACAAATCGGATGTCATTGATATACATATTTTCGAATTTTATGTGATTTTTGGTTATAATAGCTGTGTTCTTTCGTGCACGGTAAGTAAAACGGGGATAATCGGGTTGCCTATTTCAAAAAAATGCATATGGATAACAATTAAAAATTTGCAAATAAATATAAACAAAAACAAGTAAGGAAAGGCTAAAGTCGGGCGGGGCCGACTATATGATACACTCCACTTTCCAACCGAATACAAATCAAATCGGTAAAAAAGTGAAAACTGGAAAAATTTTTGTATGTTTCCTAATCATAGGCTAATATGACCTGGTTCGATTTGTCAAATCGATAAGAATATTTTTATCGGGGCTATATCCAAACTTGGGAAAATGTGAATAACTTTCACAATAAGTTCTTCCAGTTCAAATATAAGGTGTTTTGCTCACTTTGATGAAATTCGGTGAAAATTCGTCGTTTCTGGGGCGGAAAAAGTCAAATCGGTAGTGAAATTCGTATGGGAGCTATATATAAATCTGAACCTATCTGACCAATTTTCACTACAGGTGTTTCTAGTTGAAATATAAGTTGTTTTGCCAAATCTGAAGACAATCTGATACAATATGTGGTTTCTAGAGCGGAAAATGTCAAATCGGGAGCGAAATTTGTATGGGAGCTATATATAAATCTGAACCGATCTGACCCATTTTTACCACAGGTGTTTCCAGTTGAAATATAAGATGATTTGCCAATTTTGAAGAAAATCTGTTGTTATATGTGGTATCTAGAGTGAAAAGAGTCAAATCGGGATTGAAATTCGTATGGGTGCTATATCTAAATCTGAACCGATTTTCTTCAAATTAAATAGCGTTCGTTCTTATCCCAAAAAAGTTCGTTGTGCAAAGTTTCATTTGGTTTTGTCTACAATTGCGACCTGTATCGTGATTACAAGAATAGATGGACGGACAGACAGACAGACAGACAGACAGACGGACGGACATTGCTAAATCGATTCCAAAAGTGATTCTAAGTCGATCGGTATAATTAACAATGGGTCTATCTCTCTTCCTTTTGGGTGTTACAAACAAATGCACAAAGACATAATACTCTCGTGGAGTGTATAAATATATTTTTGAATTCAATCAAAACAGTAAGATCGTGTGTATTTTGTTGCAGATTGTGAGGAAAAAATAAGCGTTTTAGCCAAGATCAGTTTTTGTTCAATTGCATTACTCCTTATGTCTGGACAGAGAATATTTACACCCTACTCAATATTTTAAATTATTCCAAAAGCATAATTGGTATGCATATGTACGTATGTATGTGTAATTTAAAAAAATGCATACTCATGATACATTTTTCTTCCACAGAATCTGATGATAATCTGATGATAACACCTTGAGACAATTTTACATTTACCTTAGTGGATCAGAACAAGACCATATACATGTGAGACTACAGATCGTATGTAGAGAAACTGTGTACCATTTTAGAGGACTTCTTATTTCCAAAGGATAATTTAACTATAATGATTCTATCCGTATTAGTTTAGTGTTAACAACATTTTCAAGTTTTCCCCTTATTTATTTAGTTTATTCAAATTTTACTATTTAAGGGGGGAAATTTGAAATGGTTGTTAATGCTAAACTAATACAGATAGAGGCATAAAGTTTTTAATGTTTTTAACAGATATTCTTCATTTGATATCCATATCGCCTATGTATGGTTCTCCTCGAAAGTAGATTATTAAGACAAATATAACTTTGTATATTAAAAGTCCTGTAAAAAGAAGAAAAGCTCACCAAATGGAAAATTCAGTACACAGTTTTTCTACATATTATCTCTAGTTTCATATGTACATAAACCAATAACCATGTGTACATAACCAATAAAAATATAACTAATAAAATCATTTCCTTATCCAAATAAAATTATGTATATCATATTTATTAGAATGATAGATTACTAACTTTAAATTACTTATATAAGATCAATTTCGATGGATTCGTGAACGAGTATGATTCTTCCTCTTAACTTAATTATTCCTTCAACAATAATTTATATGTATATACATACACATTTCAACATTTGAAAAATTTGTTTTTCTGGATTTCACTATTATGTTGGAAACTTATAGGAGCAACAAACGGAATATTAAGAAGGTCACAATTTTATATTTTATGAAAGTCTGGCGAATCAGATTTTTCTAAGAGCGTTCTTTTCGTACCGTATATACGTCACTTATATACGGGACGAAAGGAACACAGCTAATATTATGTAAACTATGCTTCAAACTGTTGAAAGAAAAACTAGCAAAAGTAAAATAAAATAGAACTCTCGCTATAGAATTCGAACTTTTCTGGCAAAACTAAATTAAACAAGTAAAAAGGCGTTAAGTTCGGCCGGGCCGAGTCTTATATACCCTTCACCACGGAGTGCATTCCAAAGTATTACCGACTGATTAGAGGCTGTCGACTATCGTATCGACTGTCGTAATTAGATTACTTTTTTTTAAAGTAGAAGTAATGATTACAATACGATTACATTCAGTTTTATACGATTAGTAATTGATTACGATAACAAGTAATCAAAAAATAATCAGGATTACTTGCGATTACTGAAAAATAATCAAAAGTAATCAAAAATGAGTTCGACTACTTTAAAATATTACTTTTGATTACTTTTGACTATTTTAGATTACTTTTAAACTAAGCACAAGCAAGAAGCTGCAACCATTATCCTCTGTAATTATGAAAATAGAACATAGATTGAGACAAAGGTTTCAACCATATTTCATGTTGCACCCTGAGGCAAATATCGCAATTACGGCAACAGTGCTAACGCCAAGCATCAAAACGAAATGGGTGAATGTTTTGCAGAGATTAAGCCCAGAATTGCCGGAATTAACTATTGACAGCATAACCAGCAGAGTTTTGGATACTCTGTACAGTTTTTACGACAAAAACTGTAATTCGTTTAATTTTGAATCGAAAAATAATAACATATCGACTATGGCCGATTTTTTTGATTTCAGTAATGATGGTGAGCTAATGCGTGCATTATTTTGAATTTTCAACTTTAAAGATTTCACTTTGCAGATGATGAAATTAACACAAGTTTATCTTCAAATGACCAAACCAAAATTAACCGACGATCCAATATAAAACATCAGTTTTTCAGTTATTTAAATGATAACTCAAGTGCTGATGACATTTGGCAAAATTATGATTTGCTCAAGGAAATATTCATTTATTTTAACACACCCTTAACATCTTCAGCTCCAGTTGAACGACTGTTTTCGTTTGCCGGGATCGTAAACAGTCCAAGGCGGCAATCATTGTCGGATTATTCTTTTGAAAAATTAGTTTTAATGAAAGCCAATTCAAATTTTATGTAAATGAGAATTATTATTCATTATTTTTTCATTTTATTGTAGTAGAATTTAATTTATTTATGTTACTTGCTTAATTCAGATTTTCAATTATTTAGCGGATTCACCCTAACTTAACTTTGTATAGTTTTTTTTTCAATAAATGTAATGTACAAGATTCCTTTAAAAATAATCAAAAGTAATCTTTTAAAGTAGTCGAACTCATTTTTGATTACTTTTGATTATTTTTCAGTAATCGCAAGTAATCCTGATTATTTGTAATCGTAATCAATTAGTAATCAGAAATTGTTGAATAGTGGATTATATAATCATTACGATTCTTTTTAAAAAGTAATGTAATTGATTACTAATCGTAATCGAAATTTAACAGCTCTGATATCAGGATGGGTCACGAAAATAAATTGCTGCGGTCACCCCCCAGAAATGAAGATTGGATTGTTTAATGATGATCTGCAAAACATTTCGTAGCTGGGTCAAGCCTTTTGTGAGCTGAACGCTCCAGGAAACACCTCTAAAAATCATGTCACTGCAGCTATTTATTTATTTTTGTAAAATACTAACACCAAAGTTTGAGTTGTCACTATGAAAAAACACAAAAAATTTCTATAAACTTCCAAAAATTCGACCAATCAAAATTTATATTTAAAGTGCTTTCAAGGGTCTATTATTTCAGAAAAAACTGAAAATAATTCAACACAAAAAAGTTTTTAGGAACGAACGAAATATTTTGCAAATCATCATTAAACATTCCAAACTTTATTGACTGGAAATTGTTTTTCCATTTGTATGAACACACCATACTATATATAATTATAATACCTTAAGTGTAAGTAATAAATGAATATGAATCTTCAAAAATGTGTGTAAAACATTAGGTTATCATCAGTCGTCATTAGAGAGAAACATTTTCCCTAAGGGCCGATTTTGCTTATACACTTTTTATTTTATTTTCATTTCGACCTTAAAAGTACGAACTTGGGGCAGTACTCTTATTTTGCTTGTCTAGGCAGTCGGACAATTGCAAACACCGAATTTCATGACTCTAGCTACAGTCGTTTGCTCGGCACCAGTTTCATCCCGAATATCGAAAGATATCTTTATCTTTCGCGTCTACTCAGTCATATGAATTTATACACTGAATTTCCCTCTTTCCAATTGTATCCCTTAAAAGTACGAATTTTGAAAATTCCATCAAATTTACGTGTGTAAGCAATTACAGATATCTACATTCCAAATTCCATGTCTCTAGCTGTTATCGTATCATTGGTACCATTTTTTATCTCTTTTCGTCCCATTTGGTAAGCTAAAAATTGTATTTACTTGTTGGAGCCTTCAGGCTACAAGAGTAATGTATGCAACAAATTTCAAGTGCATATAAAGTAGAAATTGAAAAAATGTTGCTTAATATTATAAATATTAGGGGTTGTTTTCAGTCCTTGTTAGGGAAAAATGTTTCCCTCTGTGCCGATTTCGCTCACTTTCAATCCCAACCGATCTGCAACCATAAGACACATTTACGGAACAATTTTCAAAAAAATTCAAGGTGTTAGAAAAGGAATGACCATCCTAAAGTGGATGGTATAAAGAGGCCAGATCTGGCTGGAAAATGGTAAAGCTAGCAAACACAAAAGGTGCATGAAAATCAGTGCTGGATTGAGAGAAAGATGACAAAAATCGCCAATCGTGTAATAAAAATCTTTAATGTGCATTTTCCAAGTTTCGAGGAAGTTCTTTTAAGCAACTTCCAAAAAGTCGATAATACGTTAATATCCCGTAACATTTTACGAATATCATCTTCACAAGTGAATTTGAACGAATTTTTAGTATAGGGTCACAGAGGTAAGCTGTCCGCTTTGCACCTAGAAGGTCTAGGGCTCGAAAAAAAAAATTTTATTATTTCTTTTATAAATAAACAATGTATTATTTTGTATAATTTTAACAATTTAAAAATATTCGCTTACAAAATACAAATGTATTGCTTTATTAATGTACTACATGACGTCAGAAAAATTGAGTAGTGTTAATTTATTTAATAGTAATTTAAATTAATATGTATTTGCATTATACATTAGTTCAGGTTATAAAAATTCCTTCCACAACGGCGGCAAGTATCCTTTAAGCAGAGATTTATTAAAACGGATATGCTAGAGATTCCATCGGGACCAAGTTTAAAGGTGCTCCTTAAACTTTTCAGGTTCCAAAACAGTACAATTTATCGTAGGACTTATCCGAATAAGTAGTAATGAAAAAATCAGCAAATATATTGCAGATTGACGTATCACCGTTTGCAACATAAGAACCAAATTTTAACGAATTTAGAAAACCACTCGACGACGCATAGTAGCGCCCGTAGAGCAAACGAGGTTGCAAAAATCAAAATTTTCATGAGCGCCGACGAAGTTTTGAATAAACCCATGTTATAGGAAACTTTTCAACGATTTCAAATCTGCCACTCTTAATAATATCACATTTTTAGTTTAGAAGATATAGCCGTTCAAAGTTGACCGACTTTCGGTTTTCAAAAAAACACACAATTTTTAGTGAATTTGTTGCGATTTCAGGTGTAATATCACGAAAAATAGGTAACGAATCGCCTTATTTTTTGTTTGTATTGATTGATGTATTTATTAAATGTATAATGATAAAAAAAATTAACTGTTTGCTTTGTGTTTCTCCTGGTAAATCACTATTTAAAAACTATCCGTTTTTTCACTATTTTTCAACTTTGACGGAAAATAAAAAAAACTATATTTTTCTAAATTTGCAAAACCTGTTCATTGATTATTTCTTTACATAATCCAAAAATTTTATCTGCCCGTACGTGCCCGTTTGGCTTCTAGAGGTAAAAAAGGTTAAAAAGACATGGTTGCAGAAATTGTATGGCGTCCATCCCTTATATGTTTTGCCTGACAGTAGTTTGATCTAATAGTTTGAAAAAAACTACTCATTGAAATTAGCAGGTACGTACCTCACTTAAACAATACTTTGGCGTACAAATGGTCAAGAACAATTTTTATTTTTTATTTTTAGGCATGGTAGCATAAGCCTATATATTGCAAAATAAGGATAATGCCTGGATTACTCTACGACTGAAAGTTGGCGCAACAATTACTGAAACCATTAAACAATTTAAGTACTGAAAACATGGCGTTGAACAATTTTAAATTATTTGAACTGTTTAGAAAGTCAACCACACCAAATTTTTTCACGGAAGCTGCTTTAGAAGAACTTGATAGCTTATACGGAAATATTGAGAGAAGCGAAATTATAAAAAATAAATTTTATCTGATATATGCAAATATTAAGGCAAAATGGGTGAAATCTAATCGAACCATTCAGAACTTCAACTCCAAATACGAGGACTGGCTTAATGAAGACACCATCCTGGATATATTGGCAGTAGATAAACCCACCACATCAACCAGAGGAGCAAAAGGAAGGCCAAAAAAAAGTATTGAGTATTCAATTTTCACAAGGAAGAGGAATCTTGCCGATGCCACCAATGACTTGACCACGAAGCAATTATCGGACGCGCTGTCTATTAAATTTACAAAGGATAGTGAAAGAGTTAGGTCGCAGATAACCAAATCTGTTGCTGATGCAAGCCCACTGCGACTAAAAAGGATTAAGGAAAGCATTCCCACGCCCACAAACGCACACATTAAAAAGTATGGATCCGAAGAAGCCTTGGCCTTGTTTATGGACTTAGAACTTTCCAAAGAGAAATATGAGAACTACGGACATCTTTAACGCGACACGGCGCTGACGTTTTACCCGGATACAAGCATATTACGCAAGCCAAAATAAATTCACGACCACTGCATACGGAGTTTACGGAAGTCTCTGCGAAAGCCAATCTGCAGGATCTCATGGGCCATACAGCAAAACGGTTGTTGGAGAGTCTTCCTGAAAATGAGGTGAAAATTCTTCCTGAGAAGTTGACATTGATCAGCAAATGGGGCTGCGATGGATCATCCGGACAAAAAAAAAATAAAAAAAAAAAATAAATAATAATAAATAAATAAATTAAAAAAAAATATTTTTTTTTAATTTGTTGGGTAATAATTTAAAACATAAAACCCTAAAGAAAAAAATAAAAACAATCTAAAAATGTAAAAATATTTTTTTTATTTACCATAAAATTGATTTTTCTACTAATTTTAACTTGATAACCCATAATTAGGCCCCTACAGAGCGTAGCACCCTTTCCGCTCATTTCATAGGCTGAACAGTTATCTATCATATGCTGTTTAAACTGTTCAATTATTCGGTTCAAAAGAAATGATTTTTGCAACGAAAAAACTCAAATGGCGCCACTGTGCGACGCACTGTGGTCATTATTTTGAGATAGCGGCCAAAACTCCCTTTGGTTTTTGTTCTCCGATTTTAAAGTTATTAGACTCATATGAAAGTAGACAGTAGTAAACCTCGTGTGCCAAAAAATTAGAACTTTATTTTAACTATTTCACTGAGAACAGGGTGGTCCAAAAAGGGCTTTTTCAGAATTTAGTAATTATGATATTTTTAGTTAATTTTTAAAGTTGAAATGATCATAACTTTTTTGTTTTTCAAGATTTTTGGACGAAATAGATTTTGTGTTGTAACTTAACTTATTTCCTATCACTGGTAGAAATTGAAAATTGAAGCTCTACTGTTTTCAGAACAATTTAAATATTTTTTTAAAAAAGGTCTAATTTATCGGAAATTTCCTACTTCATAGAGCACAACTCCTGTGAGTCAAGCTGAGTCAAAACACAAATTTACTATTTTGTAGTCCTAACCCTCCCCTACATTCCTATATATACATGTCGATGCATCGGGACTGCACTTTTTGAGCTACAGCAATTTTTCTGACCCAAGGTAAGATGTTCGGTACAAATGCACGTCATATTTTTTGAGAAGTTATTTGTATGTGAAAGTGGCTATTATGCATATATTTTGATGAAATTTTGTACAAGAGTTCTTATTGACCCAAAAAATAATTCTGTTGAAATTAGGAGAATTTGGCCCATATTTGGACCTAGTCCACATAGAAGGGTGTATCAAAATTTTGACAAAAATGACAATAGAATCTGACAACATTCGCTTTGCTTACAAACCAAATAGAACATTAAATTAAATTTTTACCAACATTAACGACAGAACACAACGAAGAGAACATTAGAAACGAGAATGAAAGAACATAAAATGGACATCACAAAAATGAAAGAGACAACAGCACTGTCACAACTTAGTGCTATCCAGTGCACGAAAACAAACGAAACGATTGACGTACATATCATCCAAAGTCATTATTATTCATTATTGTTTAAACAATGGCTAAATTCAGTTATAGTGTTCTATCTGATATATATTTTGAACGGAAAGATGAAAACGACATTATTTTACATATAATGAATAATCCATTCTTCAAAATATCCGACAAACAAGAAATTAAAATTCATAAGTTAAAAATAAAAAACTTTTTAAATACTTTAAGAAAAAACAAAAAATTGTTTTACTCACGCAACCAAGAATGGCTAAGAAATAAACTTATTTTTGAAAAGCCATCAGTAACTGCCACGGAAACTGGAAAAGGTGGTCGACCAGCAAAGCCAATTGATAATTGTAGTGAAAGATCACGAAGACGCAAGCTTAAACATATCAATGAAGAAGTTTCTTGTAGCATCATAAAGGATTCATTTCTGCATCAAATTCAACCATCGAAAACTAAAAAGAGTAAAATTGCTATCATTGAAACAATAGTGGAAGCAAGCCCCAGACGCACAAAAAGGATTTTAGAAAGTATGCCGACACCAACTGAAGAAAATAAATTTACTCCAGAAGAAGCATTAGCACTATTTTTGGATTTGAAAATGACTAAAAACCAATATACAGAATTGCGGAAGCGAACCAATGAAAAAAATTGTGGAATTTTTCCATCATATCGAGATTTAGTTTCTGCCAAAAAAGATTGCTTACCTTCACCAACTGCTATTAGTGTAACTTCAAGTTCAGCAGAAATAAAATTGCAGGATCTTCTTGAACACACTGCAGAAAGATTATTAAAGACATTTGATGCAGACTATTTAAAGAAGTTTAAAAATTGCAGCATGACTTTAATTTCTAAATGGGGATGTGATGGGTCCTCTGGCCAGAAACAATACAAACAATGTAATGCGGAAAATTCATCAGATGCCAATTGATTCATGATTTCTTTCGTTCCATTACGTTTAACAAAAACTTATATTGGTTCAGAGCCGTCAACTAGTAGAGCTGCAGAGATAGATGTATGGAAGAATGAAATTCCCTCGTCAACAAAATTTTGTAGACCAATAAAGTTTGCTTACAAAAAAGAAACTAAAGATGTCATAACTGAAGAAGTTGGCAAAATAAGAGATGAAATTAAAGAACTTCAACCAGTGATATTTGAATGTAATGACCAATGCATCGAAGTTAACTTTAAAATGTCACTTACAATGATCGATGGAAAAGTTGCACAAGCTTTAACCGAAACAAAGTCTTCGTCAAGCTGCACCTTATGCCAAAAAACATCAAGTCAATTGAGCCAACCACCAACACAAGACGATAGTTTTAATGAAGCATATGAATTTGGAATGTCACCTCTTCATACCAGATTTCGTTTTATGGAGCATATTCTTAAATTGGGATACGATTTGGAATTTGGCCCGTTAGGCGAAACAGTGAGAAACAACAAAGAAAATTTGGAAAAAAGAAAGCAAAAAAAAAGATATTCAAGAAAAATACCGTGAGATAGATAATTGATTGACCAGCCAAAGCAAGGAGAAGGAAATTCTAATGATGGAAACACAGCAAGGAGATTTTTTTCCGATCCAGAAACTGCAGCTTCTATAACTGGAGTAGATTATGATTTAATACGACGATTCCAAATCATATTAGAAGTTATAGCATGTAGCAAAAAGATAGATGCAAAAAAATTTGGTCAGTATGCTAATGAGACAGCAACCCTTTATAACCAAAAATATTCTTGGAGACATATGCCAACCACAGTTCACAAAATTTTGTTCCATGGGGAACAAATAATTCAGCACAATATGCTTCCAATTGGAGATCTCTCAGAAGAAGCGCAAGAAAAAGGAACAAAGACTACAGATTCTTTCGTGAGCACAATACAAGAAAAATTTCCAGATATTGTATTAATGAAGATCTTATTAATATTTTGTTGTGCACATCAGACCCATATATGTCCAGTATTCGACAAAAATGGAAATCAACCTCATTAGAGTTAGATGAAGAAGCTAAACAACTACTGCAAAATGAAAATCAAAGCTATTTGGAAGAAATTTTTACTAATATTGTTTAATTAACACTAGTTTAAAGATTATAATTTGTTTCTAATTTTAGTATAAATTTATATGTGCTCTTTAAATCAATAGTAAAAGTTTACTTAAAATTTTATCGATGTTGTGTTCTGTATATAATATATCCAAATGGTATTGATATTGTTGGGAATTTCAGTGTTATTTTTTAGTTTAATCCTCACAAGAATTAGCTCTCTTCCACAAAAACCAACATTTGGCCCCTGTGAATATTGAGACTAAATAAATGTCAGGGGCCAAATGTTGGCATTTTCTGACCAAAATTAAGTTTAGGAATAATAAATAAGTATTGGTTGTAAAATACGATTGAAGAAAATAAGAAATTATAAAAAATATACCTATTTAAAATGTCAAAATATTCAACTTTTACATGGAAACTCAACAAAAAATTAAAATGCATTTTTAACTCCACATTACTTACGTTCCTATCAGTCGATTTTTACGTTTGAACACGCAAATTGAAGCTTAAAGTCCCTCCTATTGAACAAAACAAATTGCGTAAAAAATACCAATCCGGCCAAAAGTTATACAGTTTTGACCGCTATCTCGCGAAATTGACCACTGTGCGACGTCTAGAGTTTACAAATTTATAAAAATATTTAGGATTACACATCAATTGTTTCTTGATGTTGATTAAGTATTTATTGTAAGCTCTTCTGTTAATAATGTTAAACTCCGAATGCAGTAGTTTGAAAAGTCGAAGGAAGAACCAGATTTCTTATATTTCTTAAAAAGTTTGTTCTTTTTATACCCTCCACCTTCAGGATGGGGGTATACTAACTTTGTCATTCCGTTTGTATCACCTTGAAATATCGACCTGAGACCCTATAAAGTATATATATTCTTGATCGTCATAAAATTCTAAGACGATATAGCCATGTCCGTCCGTCCGTCTGTTGAAAGCACGCTAGCATCTAAACGAAAGGAGCTAGAACGTTCAAATTTTCCATAAATGCATCTTATAGTCGTAGATCGGTTGGGATTGAAATGGGACAAAATCGGCCCAAAGGGAAAAATTTTTAACTCACAAGGACTAAAAATACCCATAATTACCCCTAATATTTTAGAGCATTTAAGCATATATTTTCAATATGTCTGCCTGTATTTGCATTCCCCCGGTAACAAAAACGTGCACCATTAAGTGATTCTTATTTGTAGGGGGTAAAATGGGGCAAAAAGGTATAAAAATGGTACATATTAAACGACAACAGCTAGAAACACGAAATTCAGTGTGTATATTCCTCTAGTTGAGTAAACACATAATATAAAAGTATATTTTCCAAATTAGTACTTTTAAGGGGTAAATGGGAATAGAGGGATAAAAATGGTACCAACCAAACGGCTGCCCCTAGAATAATCAAATTCGGTGTATACATTCCTCTGATTGCATAGACAAGTAAAATACACGGATTTTTCAAAATTCGTACTTTTTGGGGTTAAAATGAAAAAAGGGATAAAAATAGTACCAACCTAATGACCGCAGCTAGAGTCATGAAATTTGGTGTATACATTCCTTTGGCTACGTAGACATGGAAAATAATAGATTTTTTCCAAATTCTTACTTTCAAGGGATACAATGGGTACAGAGGGATAAAAATGGTACCAACCAAACGGTTACACCTAGAATAATGAAATTCGGTGTATACGTTCCTCTGATTGCGTAGACACGAGAAATAAAGGGATTTTTCGAAATTGGTACTTTTTGGGGTCAAAATGGAAAAAGGGGATAAAAATGGTACCAACCAAATGGCCGCAGCTGGAATCATGGAATTCGGTGTATACATTCCTCTGACTGCATACACACGCTAAATAAAAAGTTTTTTTTTTCAAATTTTTGCTTTTTCTTTTACGGCAAAAATTGGTTGAATCATGAAGTTAGGTTATTTTGCTCTATGTACGTCTGATAATGGATTTTCAAAATTTAGACTTTTGGAATTAAAATAGAATGGAAATACAACTGTAGCACCCACTATCTACCAATATTTGTGGCATTTAAGCTTATTGAAATTATAAATATAAGAATATTTATTTTTTGAATTGACGTATTGGTAGCCTTGCCTTATAGGCGTGGTTTGAAGTAATTAAAATATTATATTTATTTATATTTTTTTTTAATATTTGTATTTGTTTTGATTTGGCTATATAATAAACATTATTTTCCTGTAATATTACTGCAGTTCTACGAAAATGGACATCCTCTGTGGAATGCAATCAATGGTGGATAATGGTGGATGGTATATAAAGTTTGGCCCGGCCGAACTTAACTCCGTTTTTACTTGTTATTCGTCATTTTGGATAAATGAGTAGTATTCGACGTGCAATCATCCAGTATGTCATAAAATGATTTTATAGACTTATCAAGATCATCTAATGAAACTACATCATTCCAATTAACACAAGATAGAAGTGACTTCAGTTGAGGATAATCAGTTCTAGAGAAGCAATATTTCTTATCAGTTGTAACATGATTCAAAATACTGGTATAGAGAATTGTAGGATGATGAATCTTTAAATCAAAAGTTGGATGGTAACGATCTTCAAGATATGTTACAGGATTTGACAGATTTAACGAAATTTCAGACGGTGCATTGATAAATATTAAATCAAGAATTTTTCCATAGGGATTATAAATGTGATTAACTTGGTATAGACTCAAGGATAAAAACGATTCAATGCATTCATTGACACATCCATTCGCAATAGAAGGAAGGCGATTTATTCCATGAAATTGAAGGCAAATTAAAGTCACCAAAAACAGCCAAGATATCTGATTATGTAGACGATACAAATGCAGATTTAATAGCAGAAACATGATTGTTGTAGGTTTCAAAAAGTGATCCAGGAGGAATATAGGAGCAAGAAATAAATAGAAATTTATTTCCAATACGTATTTTTACAGCCACAAATTGTGGAAAATTCTAGTTTTCCTCCACCAGTTTTTTGTATTGACACTAGGATCCCACCGGAATATCTGATATTTTTCACATAATATTTCGAAGTTATAAACAGTATCTTAAAGCCATGTTTCAGTAAATACAATAATTTGATGATTAAATTTGAAACTATCAGTATACAGGTTTGTTAG
The DNA here is from genome assembly GCA_947397865.1 of Polietes domitor. Lineage (NCBI taxonomy): Eukaryota > Metazoa > Arthropoda > Insecta > Diptera > Muscidae > Polietes > Polietes domitor. The sequence continues at coordinate 113,645,389 of OX377618.1, forward strand.
TTTAGTGTTCAAACCTCTTACATTCTGATAATTTACAGAAACGTGATTATCAGTAAATGTATTCATGAATTATTGCTTCAGGTGTCCAAAAGTCCGGATTTAGAACAGTTTCAAAAATGTCATCCGCAACAACAACATTAAAGGATGCTTTACTTCGTCTTTCCGTGTATTTGAATCTGAATACATGCACATCAAATTCAATATTCAACTTTGATTTGATATAATATGTTATATCATCAATAGATATATCAGCAGCGAAACGAGCAGCAAATGTCGTTTTCCGGGGAGCAATGACTTTTAATTGTTTAGGAGCACCAATAGCAAAGTTCGCCGGTAACGGCGAATTGAGCAAAGGTTGCAATGTATTAGAACCAGAAGGTGTATTAGTAATTGCATCAGGAACATTTTCAGGTGGAATTAGTTCTACAGTAGATTTCTGTATATGAGTAGTAATAGTATTTTGAGTATTACTTAAAGCCAGAGCAGTAACAGGTTCCGGGATTAAAGTATCATTATGTATTTGATCACTGATCAAGGCAGGCAACTAGCAGAAAATTTTAATTCAATGCGGAGCGTAGCAAAACACGTATTCTCCCAGTGAACACTTGTAATATATTGCATTGTCCCTACCGATAATAGTGTGGAATACACTCCGTGGTGGAGGGTATATAAGATGTGGCCCGGCCGAACTTAAATCCTCTTTACTTGTTTAAATTAGTACCAAAACTTTGGACTTTAACATTGAGTATATCTTGATTCAGTTGTTAAAAAATCATACAAAATTATGTTTTTAATTATATTTAAAATATCGTATATTTACTGGTTCTTCCTATAGCTTTCGTATATATACTATATGACAAAACGATGCGATGTTTACTAGAATAAAAAAGGCGAAACTAAATTTGTTTGTATTCATTTATACTGCATCCAGAAAACTCCAAATTTTTATGGAAATTGGTTTATTAGGTTAAAAGTATTAAAAAGCACGTACAAATTTTAAAAATAGAATTAACAATAAAAAAGGCTTCAAAATCGTCCGGACCGTTCACCACGGAATTCATTCCTAAATTTGTTTAATAAAATTAAATTAATGTATTTACTGAAATTTATGGCGATTTAATGAACTTGTAAAACTTGACTTCAAATTGTTTAGAAAATTCTTGAATATTAATTTCTTGAATAGTTATCATTTGCGTTCTTCTAATCATACAGATTTTAATGAAAATATACAAGATTCATACACACAAATTGAGGAAGAAGTATTTAGCGAGAACTACATCATTAAATGCGATGTCATAGATTCTTTCTATTCAGCGTTTTTTCTTTTGCGTGAACATTTAGTTTAACTCATTGTTGCATTTATGGACTGGCCGCAGATCATTACTAAATTAAGACATATAAAGGAACATTTCGATAAATCATACAAATGTGTAAAAACCGACAGGCCAACAAGGGAGGAAACTGTTGAAAAACATATACACATTTTGTTTAACAGATTGGAAGAAATTAGAGTTGTACTTAACGTACATTATTCTCGTCTGACTACAGCTCACAAAGCAGCGGCAGATAATTTCTTCTCGGACGTTAGAGATAAACTCGCCAATGTTTTATCTCGAAGGGGTTTAGAAATAAAACTACCAATTACTCTTCACGAGAGAGTAATATGTGTGGATACTAAACTTCCTACAATCATGCCACAGTCATTGACCGAATTTCTCAGCTTGGCCTCAAAACTCCTACCAGAGTTTGACGGCAAGCCTGAAAATTAAAATTCTTTTTTAGACGCTCTAAGTCTTGTTGATTCGATAAAAGAGGGACATGAAGTCGTGGCCATAAATTGAGTAAAAACTAAATTAAAGGGCAATGCTCGAAATTTAGTGACAAATGAATCCACACTGGCTTCAATTATCGAAAAACTTAAGTCGCCCGTGAAAGGCGAATCGACAGAGGTCATAACGGCGAAAATTATGAATATAAAACACAATAATAAGTCAGCCAACGCCTATACGGCAGAGATAGAAATGCTGACCAAATCATTAGAGAATGCATACCTCATTGATGGACTGCCAACACAAACTGCGTCAAAATATGCCATTCAGACTGCGGTGAAGGCTATGACAAAGAACTTCAACCACGATCGAGTTAAACTCGTAATGGAAGTAGGAAACTTTGAAAGTATGAACGATGCCGTATCAAAGTTTGTTAACTGTTGTACGGATGCGATTGGTCAAAATGGTGTATTTCAATTAAGACACGTCTTTAGAAGAGGAAGGTACAATGGAAATAACTATCGTGGTAGAGGCCAAAGAGGAAACCGTAGTCAATCAAATTATCGCGGCAGAGGCCGAGGTAATTATTTTACACAAAACAATAGTGAAAACAGTGGAACTGACAACCGCAATGGCGCTGATGGATTCCTTTGCAAAAAAGGAAGCATATGTTTGGCTGATATTAGAACTTCTAGTACCATTAATATAAATAGTATTTGTCTGGGAACCATAACAACACGATGTACCGTTAGAATTGACTTGAAAATAGAAAATATTCTAATCGAACATGACTTTCATGTTGTGGATGATAATTTTCCGATACCATCAAATGGTATTCTTGGTTTGGATTTTATTAAACGGTATAATTGCATTTTGGATTACCAACATGATAATGATTGGATCATATTAAGACCAGATAATTTTTCGGAAGATATTGCTATTCCTATTCAAATGCACCAAAAGAGAATTCGTTTTCATTAACCGCACGTTCAGAAGTGATACGAAGTATGAAACTGCAATCCTTAACGGAGGACATTCTCATTCCAAATCAAATGATATATGAATGAATATTCATCGCTAATACTATAATTAATAAATCTAAACCGTATGTGAGAATTGTAAACACAACTAACTAAACGACTATGAATTTGTAAATTTATCAAATACCACTTACCAAAATTCTAAGAAGAAACTTGACAAATTATGAAAAAACTTTCCAAATTTTATCAAAAAGGAATTAGAATCTATATGTTCAAAATATATTGACGTGTTTGCTCTGGAATCTGATCAAATAGCTGTAAATAATTTCTACAAACAGAAATTAAGACTAAATGACACAGAACCCGTATACATAAAGAATTATCGCTTACCTCATACCCAAAAAGATGAAATATACAGACAGGTTGATAAGTTGCCAAGGGACGACATAGTAGAAGCCTCAGCATCAGTTTATAATAGCCCCATTTTATTGGTACCGAAAAAATCCTTACCAGGTACTCGGGAGAAAAGATGGAGATTGGTAGTTGATTACAGACAAATTAATAAGAAGCTAATTGCAGACAAATTTCCTCTACCAAGGATAGATGACATCCTAGATCAATTAGGTAGGGCGAAATATTTCTCATTCCTTGATCTGATGTCAGGTTTCCATCAAATAGAACTTGAACACATCTTTCTCGACTGATAAGGGATCGTTTCGGTTTAAACGACTGTCGTATGGTGTCAAATTTCCCCGAATTCATTCCAAAGAATGATGTCATTAGCATTATTTAGTCTACCTCCAGGACAAGCATTCCTTTATATGAATGATTTGGTGGCCATTGGATGTTCAAAAATGCATATGATAAATAATTTGGAGGATGTTTTTAAAGTTTGCAGAAAATATAATCTCAAACTCCATCCAGAAAAGTACTCATTTTTCAGTCACGAAGTGACGTTCTTAGGACATAAATGCACGGACAGAGGTATATTGCCGGATGAAAGTAAATATTCGATAATTAAAAATTATCCAAAACCCAAGAATGGCGATGAAGCTAAACGCTTCGTAGCGTTCTGTAACTATTACAGACGCTTCATTCCTAAATTAACAAGAAACAAGTAAAAACGGCGATAAGTTCGGCCGGGCCGAACTTTATATACCCTCCACCATAGATTGCATTCCACAGAGGTTGTCGGTTTTCGTAGAAGTGCAGTAATATTACAGGAACATATAATTTTTTTAAAATAGCCAAACCGAAACAAATACAAATATTGAAAAAATAATTTTATAAATAAATATAATATTTTAATTATTTCAAACCACGCTTATAAAGTAATACCAATACGTCAATTCAAAAAATAAATATTCTTATATTTATATTTTCAAAAATATTTTCAAAGCCATAAGTATTGGTAGATAGTGGGGGCTACAGTTGGTTGTATTTCCATTCTATTTGAATTCCAAAAGTACAAATTTTTAAAATCCATTATCAGACGTACATAGTGCAAAATAACCTAACTTCATGATTTAACCAATTTTTGCCGTAAAAGAAAAAGTACGAATTTGGAAAAAACTTTTTATTTTGCGTGTCTATGCAGTCAGAGGAATGTATACACCGAATTCCATGATTCCAGCTGCACCCATTTGGTTGGTACCATTTTTACCCCCTTGACGTTTCTACGCAATTAGAATTTTCTCATTCTAGCTGTAGTCGTTTAGTTGGTACTATTTTTATCCCTCTGTACCATTGTATCCCTTGAAAGTACTAATTTCGAAAAATTCGTCTATTTTCTACGCAGTCAGAGGAATGTATACTCCGAAATTCATGACTCTAGCTGCGGTCATTTGATTGGTACTATTTTTATCCCCTTTTTTCATTTTAACCCCAAAAAGTACGAATTTCGAAAAATCAGTTTATTTTCCGTGTCTACACACTCAGCGGAATGTATACTCCGAATTTCATGACTCTAGCTGCGGTTATTATATTGGTACTATTTTTATCCCCCTCTTTCATTTTAACCCCAAAAAGTACGAATTTTGAAAAATCCGTGTATTTTACTTATCTATGCAATCAGAGGAATGTATACACCGAATTTCATTATTCTAGGTACAGCCGTTTGGTTGGTACCATTTTTATCCCTCTATTTCTATTTTGCCCCTTAAAAGTACGAATTTGGAAAAAATACTTTTATATTATGTATCTACTCAATTAGAGGAATGTACACACCGAATTTCGTGTTTCTAGCTGTTGTCGTTTAATATGTACGATTTTTATCCCTTTTTTGCCCCATTTCACCCCCTACAAATAAGAATTACTTTATGGTGCACGTTTTTGCTATAAGGGGAATGCGCATACCAAATATCAAGCAAATATAAACAGACATATTCAAAAACGTGCTTAAATACGCTAAAATATTAGGGATTATTATGGGTATTTTTAGTCCTTGTGAGGGATAAATTTTTCCCTTTGCGCCGATTTCGCCCCATTTCAATTCCAACCGATCTACGACTATAAGACGCATTTATGGAAAATATGAACGTTCTAGCTCCTTTCGTTTAGATGCGTGCTTTCAACAGACGGACGGACATGGCTAGATCGTCTTAGAATTTTATGACGATCAAGAATATATATACTTTATAGGGTCTCAGGTCGATATTTCAAGGTGTTACAAACGGAATGACAAAGTTAGTATACCCCCATCCTGGAGGTGGAGGGTATAAAAATAGCCCTTTCATTTGGACAACAGAGTGTGCGAATGCATTTCAATACCTCAAAACCAATTAATGAGTCCAAATATTTTGCAATATCCAGATTTTAATAAAGGATTTTGTATCACTACGCGAGTAACTTGTTTGTTAAAGAAAAAATTGACTTAGGACGATTTTTCTCTAGGCTGATTGAAGCAGCCGATAAGCAAGGCGTTAAGAATTTAAGATTGTCATTAAATGACAATATATTCAAATATACCCGGGTAGAAGAATTCAAAGAAATGGGCAATCGAATAGTAAAAGGTGATTTGACATTAGTGTTAACACCAAGACTGACACAAATTTTCAGTAAAAATGATATTGATAGAGTAATAAGAGAGAATCACGACAATCCTGTTACTGGTGGCCATCCAGGAATACGTCGAACTCTAGAGAAGATCCAAAGAATATATGTATGGAAGAATAGGACTCAACATATAAGAATAACGTAAAGGGATGTATAGTTTGCAAAAAGAACAAGATTATCACAAAGACTAGAGAGAACTTAATATTAACACCGACACCAAAACATGCATTTGACACCGTTTTGATTGATACAATAGGCCAGTTACCGAAGACTGAAAAATTTAACGAATATGCAATAACTATAATATGCGACTTGACAAAATACTTGGTAGTGATACCAGTTAAAAGTAAGCACGCTATTGTTATTGCTAGAGGAATATTTGAGGAATTCATACTGACATATGGACCCATGCAGAAGATTTAAAATTCATACTCCACACCATATCATCACCAAACATTGGGAACGGTGGAAAGAAGCCACAGAACTTTCAATGATTATATGAGAGCGTATATATCAGTTGATAGAAATGATTGGGATGATTGATGCAGATTTTTTCAATATTGTTACAACACGACACCTTCAGTTACACATGGCTACTGTCCGTTTGAACTTGTATTTGGTAGAATACCAACCGAATTTGACTTTGCAAATGTAAAGGAACCTTGCTAGAACATTGAAGCATATGATAAGGAAATTAAATATAAACTCCAAAACGCTGCAGAGAGAGTCAGAATAATGGTTGAAAGGAGAAAACAGAAACAAAAACAAATATTCGATAGGAAAGAAAATAAAATTTCGTTAGAAGTAGGAGATTTAGTTTTAGTTCAAAATGAAGTAGGCCATAAGTTAGACAATAGGTATAATGGACCTTATGGAGTAATTAGCATAGAAAATATGAATAATTGTACTCTAAAAAACACACACGATTGTAATAGCAAAACTATAATTGTACACAAAGATAGGCTTAAAAAATTGTAATTGTAATTTCTTTATAAAAATAATTAATTTTACAATTTATATATTAAGAATTTTGTATGTTGTAATTGTGAAGGTAAAACTCTTAATGCCAAGCTAAAGTTAATAAAAAATTCTGACGTCAGAATTTAAAGAAAATATACATAAGGAATAAAAAAATTAAGTCTTACATATTACATTTAATTTTAGATATAGAATAAACTTATTAAAAAATATATGTCGACCATAGCAAGACATTAATTATCACAATTAAATGTAACACGCGTAGCATAATGTTTTGTTGAATCCGTGAGAAATGACAAAAAGTACGATTCACATATTCTGGTCGCACGGTGTAATACGACACCGTCTCTATTTACACTCGCCAAACTTTATGTTGACGAAATATTAATTATGAATAAACCAGCATTCGTTCATCAAACCTAATACCTCTCGGACTTATTACAGTATCTAGAGCAGAAAAACTTAATTCGGAGTCGAAATTTGAATGGGAGCTATATATAAATCTGAACCTATCTGACCTATTTTCACCACATGTGTTTCTAGTTTAAATATAAGATGTTTTGCAAAATTTTAAGACAATCAGGTAAAATATGTGGTTTCTAGATCAGAGATACTCAAATTAGGAGCGAAATTTGAATGGGTGCTATATATAAATCTTAACCGATATAACACATTTTCACCGCAGGTGTTTCTAGTTGAAATATGAGATATTTAGCCAATTTTGAAGAAAATCTATTAAAATAAGCGATATATTGAGTGAAGAGAGTCAAATTGGGAGTGAAATTCGTATTCGTATCATTTTTTGAATTATTTTTATTTAAATTGAACTTATTTTAAGTTCACTTTTTCTTGTAACAAGTAAAATTTTCATCAGTTTAAGTAAAAATGTACTTTTTGAGAAAAAAATCAGCAAAATTGTCCTCAGTATAAGTAAATATTTACTTAATTTAAGTAAAATTTTAATTAGTTTTAGGAAAATTTCGGTAAAATATTACTTCGATTTAGTAATAATTTACTTATTTTTAGAAATTTAAAATTTAGTAAAAAGAACAGTATTAAGTAGAATCGTATACAAACAAATCGGAATTTGATCAACTTCTATAATTTTATTATTTTATTTTTTTACAACTCTCCCGGTTGTTGGGGTCTAAACCAAAAAATGGACCCATATAGTTGACTTTCGTAGTATGTGTTTCTAGTTGAAATGTGAGAAATTTGATCAACCCCGATGTAAAATGAGCATTTTAGAGCAGTTATAGTGTAAATCGGAGGTACATTTGTATTGGGGCTATGTCAAAACATGGACCCATGTAGCCCACTTTCCCATCAACTGTTTCTAGCTCAAATATATCATGTTCCTTAAAATTTTGTCACGATCCGATTTAAGATGTGGGTTTTAGAGAGTTAATAGTGTAAACTGGGGACTAGAGTGATCAAAAACACGGTTTTTCGAAAATGATGGTTTCAAAAAAACGGGGTTGCCGGTTTTCTTGAAACAGTAGAAAATGGGGAAATTATTCATTATAAGGCAATACTTCTTGGCATACTCGTTCTTGGGAATACGTTAATTCTGGTGTAATAATCAGATTCGCAAAATGACTCCAAACATTCCTGTAGGATCATTTGGCGATTTTTTAATAATATATCAACCCATCATTACTTTTCGTAGTGCATCTATTACACCCAAAACATCTGTATAGAACAGATGTGAACACCGTAAAAACTACAAATTTTAGACCTGCTTACAATTAAGAGACTTGAGAAGGTGGCAACAAGAAAAATTTGGCAACACAACTAAGAGAGTAGTAAGCTACTTTCTTGATAAGCGAGTAAAATCCATACAAAAATTAAGCTTAAGCTGTGCTTACTAGCCCAATCGAACAGGCCTTATGTCTTGCTGAAATAGGAGATCATTTTGAAAAACAGCAATTACCCCATTCTGCTATTCAGATATCTTGTAGAGAATAAAATAAGATAAAATATATATAAAAAAGAAAATAAATCATAAGTTTGACATGAAGTTCAAAGATTATATAAATATATATAAAATATATATCAAAAAGAAAATAAATCATAAGTTTGACATCAAGTTCAAAGATTATGCGTGTTTTTGACTCTTTGAAATACAAGGACCTTTCACTTCTTCTTATAATCGCAAGGTTCATCAGCTTCATATTACCTACAAGGACGAGTATTGCTGCAGTCACCCCCAAAAATTAATTCTGGTTTATTTAATGATGATCTGCAAAATATTTCGTCCTTAAGACTGGAGCTAAACGCTCCTGAAAACACCTCTAAAAATAATCACATATATTCTTATGTGTATGGCTGGTCGACATTCGCAGCGGCAAATGGTCAACGGCGTCGATTTTTCTTCTGCCCATAAGAAATGCATGTGAAACCTAGGACGAACATCGCCAACGACTCACAGTATTGCTGTGTTCGTAATTTTTTTGTCAATTTGCGGTCCCTAATAAAAAAAGTTCTGTGATAATATAAAAAGTTACATATTATAAAAAATAGCACTGAAAAAGAGACTTTTTGCAATATTAAAAAATGGTTGAGACCGAAATAAAAAACCCGGGTTTCCCGGTTTTCCAAAAACCGCTATTTTAAAAAAGCCGACGGTCGGTCTCAGATGAAAAATCCGGTTGACCCGGTTTTCGGTCTCGGGTTTGATCACTCTACTGGGGACCTATTTGTATGTGGGCTATACAAAAACATGGACCCATATAGTAGGTGTATTAAGTGGACATATAGCATAGTGTGTGAAATTAGATCCAGATCCGAAGTCACATAAAATTTCAAGGCTCTCGCTGAAATAGTACTCCGAATCACTGATGGAAAAAGCGATATAAATATATTGAACATTCAGTGGTACCCTCAATGCACAATTTGTTCTAATTGTACTGTGGTACACGTTTTTGGCCCAATTCCATATATTCACATATTCCATATCTTCTCTACTACGATGCTATGTAAATTAATTATTTGACATGAATGAGTATTCTTCTTCTGCCAATTTCATAGAATTTTTGGTTACAGCTATACCAAAACAATCTTCGAACTGTCTATAAGACGCATATGCAGTACACCATCTATTAGGTTGAACGGTCAGATTTCGTTCATTTTGTAATATCTGAAAGGTTAATGAAAAAACTTAGACCTATTTTAAGAAAATCTAATAAATACAGAAGTTATGAACTTCTTTCTGTTTCAATTAAAAATCTAAGAAAAAAGCTTCATGTAAACAGAATACCATCATTTCTTCAAAGTAGAGTTTTGATAACATAAACTTTAATAAACTGTTACAACTTTCACTTGGTTAAAATGTTATCACTGATTAATAACATACGTAACAAGTAAAAAAGCGTTTAATTCGTCGGGCCGAACCATGGAGAGGTTGTGGACATTAGGTAGAAATTGTGATGTTTTATTATTTTAATATTATTAATAATAATATTAATAATCTTCTTCTTACAGCTTCAAGTGTAATCAAAAAGTGAACATTAGGCTGCAATCATGAAACATGTGCCCTAAATATTAAAAGATAGAAACAATTTTCCCCAAGCCCGACTTTCCCCAATTGCAATTTCTTGATTCCAGCTACAGCCTAAATATATGGCATTGATAGGAAAAGTTCTAATATTGAAGACTCTATATGTTCCAGAATGGAATATGCACACCGAATTTCATGATTTTAGATATAGCCGTTTGCTTGGTTTCGCATCTCTCATTTTCCTCGTCTACTCAGTGAGACGAGTAAAATATTGCATACCAAATTTCAAGTGCATAAAAACGCAGAAATTAAGAAAAAGTTTTCCCTCTTCCTTAAACATGAAATTTGGAATGCACATCTTTCAATATTCGTACCTTCAGGATGTAAATTTAGCATTAATCAAGCGGCTGTAGCGAGAATCATGCTGAATATCATGATGTCTAATGGGGTGACTGCGTCGACGCGGAAAATAAGAGGTGAGCATTTTTCTAAATACGTTCTCTTAGATTCAATATGGATTTCTCATGTAAAACATATAATTGCACAAAAAGTAACAACAATATATGAATTTTAAGAGAATGCTCAGTACTTCCATGGGAACCGATCAATAATTTCATGTTTCTGTCTGTCTGCGATTTCGATGAAAATGTGTACGTAGGTTTAGTTTGAGGTTCAACAAAGATTTAAAAAAATGTTTTAATTCAAATTCGTGAAAGTTATGCCATTTTTATACACTCCACGAGAGTATTATGTCTTTGTGCATTTGTTTGTAACACCCAAAAGGAAACGAGTTAGACCCATCCTTTATTATACAGATCGCCTTAGAATCACTTTTTGAATCGATTTAGCAATGTCCGTCCGTCCGTCCATCTATTGTTGTAATCAAAGTACAGGTCGCAATTATAGTTAGTTTTGCGGTCCAAGGATGAACCCTATTTAATTTAAAGGAAATCGGTTCAGATTTAGATAAAGGCTCCTAACAGATGTCGTTCCCGATTTTACTTTTTCCGCTCTAGAAACCACATATTTTACTCCATTTTCTTAAAATTTGGCACATTACCTTATAATTAAACTGGAAATATCTGTGGTAAATCAGATCGGTTCAGATTTAGATATAATGGCTGTTTTTCTTTAAGACTGGATAACTAAGCTGCGATAGCAAAAATCTAAATAAAATTTTAAAATTTCACTCAAAATAAAAATTCTTTCTTAAAATTGTCGCCAAATCAATGTCAATGTGTGTGCGAAAACAAATTTTGAAAAAATAATTTTGTGTTAAAAATGTTTGTCTTAGCCTGGATAATTATCCAGTGTAAGTCAAAATGATGGATATCGAGGCTAAGTCCAATAAAGTCGACACAAAATATTTTTTTCAAAATTTCTTTTGATACATGATATTTTGAACGAAAAATTAAATTTTTATTAAAGTTTTTGTTATCGCAGCTTGTTATCCCGGATTAAAGAAAAACAGCCCTATAGCTGCCATACAAATTTTATTCCCAATTTGACTTTCTCCGCTCTAGAAATCACATATTATATCAGATTGTTTTCAAATTTGGCAAAACATCTTATATTTAAACTAGGAACACCTGTGGTGAAAATAGGTCAGATCGGTTCAGATTTATATATAGCTCCCATACAAATTTCGCTCCCGGATTGACTTTTTCCGTCCCAGAAACCACGTATGTTCATCGAATTTCTTCAAATTGAGCATAACACGTTATACTTGAACTGGAAGAAACTATTGTGCAAGTGGGACACTGTGGATATAGCCCCCGGTCATATCAGCCTATGATTAGGAAGCATACAGAAATCCTTCCCGTTTTCTATTTTTTACAGAATTGAATTGTATTCGGATAGATAGTGGAGTGTGTCATATAGTCGGCCCGCCCGACTTTAGCCTTTCCTTACTTGTTTTTTGAATGTGTATTAAGAACCATTGTTGCTTTTAACATGTATGAAGTCAGTCGCGAAAATCAGTGCAATTGTAGCTAAAAATCAAAATTCACAGTTTTGGACTTTATAGGCAACACCTATCCTATTTCACATATATTTTAGCAAATAACTTGGGATTCAAATTGCAATGAACGGTGAAATGAGGGTGAAATTAATGACGTACTATCAAAACAGTATAAAAATTTTGTTTGCTACATCTCACGACAAAGATCCATGCGATAGAGTTGGAGGAGCAGTAGCAAAAGCAAGTTTACAGCGTCCTTTAGAAAATTAAATTACAAACGCTACAGATTTGTTTAATTACGCAAAATTACTACCAAAAATCAATGTCTCATTCAGCTCCAAGGAGGAATATGCTAAAGAAATTGATATTTTAGAGGGTAGATTTAATCAGTTAATTGCTATATACGGAACAAAATCATTGCATGAATTTCTTCCATTTTCAAAAACAGAAGTTATTACCAAAGTGTTTTCAAATTCTGACGAAAGATCCAAACCATTAAAAATAATGCGATAAAAAATATTGTTTAAATTATCTTCCAATAAATAACATGTAAGGAAAGGTTAAAGTCGGGCGTGGCCGACTATTTGATACACTCCACTTTCTATCCTATTACAATGCAATTCGGTAAAAAGGTGAAATAGGGAAGAATTTTTGTATTCTGTAAATACAGGGTGCGGCTAAAGTTACTATATGATGTAAAACAATTGTAACCTCTTTGCTTGCGAGTATTTAACTTTTTCTTTTTTCCTATTTCAGAAATTAAACTTGGGAGAATATTTAAAAATGGAACGCTATACAATTGCGCAAAGAACTAAGATTGTTTTTCTATTCATTGAAAATCATCGTTCGATAATTAATACTCAACGTGCATACAGAAGATTTTATGGTGTAAGAACTGCTCCAACGGGTCCAACCATTCGTTCGTTGGTGAATAATTTTGCTGAATATGGGACTGTCGGAGATTCAAGACGTACGGGCAGACCTCGAACTGGCAGATCGGCCGAAAATATTGATGCTGTGCGACAGAGCGTCGAAGAAAATCCGGAGACATCAACAAGAAGACGATCTTCCCAGTTGCAGCTTTCTGACCGCACTCTTCGGCGAATTTTAAAACACGATTTGCACCTCTTCCCTTACAAAATCCAACTAGTCCAAAAACTAAATCCTGAGGACTTCGTATTGCGCTTGGAATTTGCTAGAGCACTTTTAAATCTCGTTGATCAAAATGAAATTTTTTTTGTCAAATTTAATGATGACCGACGAAGCGCATTTTCACTTGAACGGGGCTATCTTGTGGGGCTATCTCAAAGACAAAGTTTATGTGAATAAGCCCCAAACCTTGCAGCAACTAAAGGACAACATTCAAGAAGAAATTGATCGTATACCACAAGAAACACTCAACAAAGTTATGGAAAATGCCATAAAAAGACCACATTTTTGCTTTAGAGAAAATGGTTCTCATTTAACTGATATTATTTTTCATAATTAATGTAAACAAATAACATAAAATAAACTTTCTTTTTATCACATTTTTTTTTGTTTTTTTTTTCATTCCATTCAATAGTTATTTAAAAAACAAATCATATAGTTACTTTAGCCGCACCCTGTATATGTGTTCGGCATTACAGGTGTTGCTAGTTGGATTATAAGATGTTGTGCCAAATTTGAAGAAAATCGTGTACATATGGTTTATAGAGCGGTAAAAGTCAAATCGGGGGCGACATTTGTATGGAGCTATATCTAAATCTGAACCATTCTAACTCGCTTTCGCCACATGTATTTCTATTTACATTATACGAGTTGTGCCAAATTTAAAGTACAATATGTGGTTCCCATATTGGAAAAAGGCAAATCGGGAGCGAAATTTGTATGGGGGCTATATCTAAATCTCTACCGATCTTACCCATTTTCACCATAAGTGTTTCTAGTTTGATTATAAGGTGTTGTGCCAAATTTGAAGAAATTCGGGTAAAATATATGGTTTGTAGAGCGGAAAAATTCAAATCGGGAGCGATATCTTTATGGGGCTATATCTAAATCTGAACCGTTCTTATCCGCTTTCAATATAAGTGTTTCTAGTTAGATTATAAGATGTTGTGCCGTATTTAAAGAAAATCGGGTACAATAAGTGGTTTCTAAAGCGGACAATGTCAAATCAGGAGCGACATATGTACGGGGGCTATTTCTAAATCTGAAACCATTTGCTTTAAATTAAATAGCGTTCGTCCTTGATCCACAAAACTTATTTTAGACAATTTTTGTTAAGATCGGACTATAATTGCGACCTGTAATTTGATTACAACAATAGATGGGATCTAAATAGAAGTGATTCTAAATCGATCGGTATAATTAAAAATGATTCTATATCGCTTCCTTTTGGGTGTTACAAACAAATGCACAAAGATATAATACTCTCGTGGAGTGTATAAAAATCATGTTAGCCATATCTCCCGCGAAAATGAAAATTTTTCAAAACTGAAATATCCGCTCTACTGAAATATCCAATATTAAAAACACATGGACACAATTCACAAATTGTTACCCTTCTCATCTTTTAATTTGGTATTTTTGTGGTAGGCAGATGTGTACTATTTGATTTGTAACTCAGAAAGTTGATTCGTGGCCATCCTGAAACATCTATTGTATATAGAGAACAAAATAACCTATCATAAAAAAATATTTAAAAAAATCGGAGATATATTTTTCTTAAAAATTAAAAAATATTTTTTGTTTTGAAATTAAAAAAATAAAAAAAATTAGGAGGCCTTTTCAGTTTTGAATATTATGACAAAGGAAATTTCCGATTATCTTAGCTACAACCAAAATATGAGATCTTTAAACAAATGCATTGACATTTTTTTAAAAATGACATAACTTTCACGATTTTGAATTAAAACAATTTTTTTAAATCTTGCTTATAACCTCAAACTGATCCAATGTATACATTTTCATCGAAATCGCAGACCTAACATGAAATTATTGATCGGTTTCCCATGGAAGTACTCTGTTTCATTTTATTGTCACATCTCATTTCCACTATCTTGTTTCATTGACATGTTTTTCTTGCGCAAGTGACGTATGGTAGGTTCGAAAGTGTGAATTTATTATTGAAATGATCAACATGATTGTGAAAGCAAACTTCACTTTTTGCACACAAAATGTAAATTGTTGACCATTAATTTCCACGTGGAAGTCATCACATCTATTTTTTACTAAAGTGATTTCAAAAAGTAAAGTGACTCCTAAACACGGCGAAAGATGACAAATACCTGTATGATCTAAATTATTTATTTATTTCTTTAAATTTATGTCGATATACAGTTTTACGTACTAGCATGTGTAAATATGCTGTATCAAGGATGTAAATTACTCTTTTTAATTGGTAGTGGTAGAGTTGATTGACCGGATTTTTGCAGAATCCGATAGGAAAAGTGGATTTTGTGAATGGCACGTTGGATGGGAAATCCGGCGGATTTTGCATTCAATCCCGAATATGTGCATTTATGCTCATATCAGAAATGGGAAAATATTATTTAGCTGAAATTCACATGTGTTAAATAAAACAGCCTTAATATACATCGAAAATATGTAGTGGTTATTGAGACATAAAGCATTTCGAAAATTATGTTGATATCGTGCTTGCTTTTAATAAATTGCTAAGAAATAATAAAAACAGCTAGGAATTCAATACCATAAATACATAAACAACTAATATATTTCGTTTGTAATAATCTTGGTTAAGTCCATTTTAGCGTGCCATTAGCTTCACCATAAGCGACAGTAGACAAATTCAAGGAAATTTAATTTTATACTCAAGGCTTTAATATACCTCTTCGTAATTAATCTTTTCTAATTTCACTTAAGTGATGTCTTCATTTTCGAGTTTTTAATTATCATGAAAGGTACAACCTGAGAACAAAGTAATCACTCAACGACGATGTCTTGTTCGAGCAGCAGTTGTTTCAGTTGCACTGCAAAAGCGAGCGAGAATCTGGGTCATCTTATTGCTTGTGGTTATTATTGCAAACATTCTGTTTTTGCTTTCTAATTTGTCCTTCTTTAAATTAACCAAAGCGTTTCTTCCCTTTTTAAACTTAAAGATTTTGTGTGACATTTTGTAATATAGTACCATTTATAAAAGTGTTTTTGCATACAGACAGATTACAATTGCATAATTACAAATATAAGGGTGGAGCAAGAAAAGGTTTTTCGAAGTTATCCAACAGAGAAATCTATCTATATACTACCAGGTAAAAAGGCGTTAAGGTCGGCCGAGCCGGGCATTCCACTGTATTACCGGCAGATCAGAGATTAGGAAAATTATGATGTTTCATTATTTTAATATTAATAATCTTCTACTATATATGAATATACAAAATGATATATTATTAGATAGAAACAATTTCCCTCAAGCCCCAATTTTTCCCATTTTCAATTTCTTGATCCCAACTACAACTTAAAGTTTAATAAGTTTCAGAGTGTGTATAACACATAATTTCACGATTTAAGCTACAGCCGATTGATTGGTACCAGTTTCTTTATTCTGCGTCTACGCACAGTGGTTCAGGATCAAAATCCATTGGAAATCTGTAAAAAACCAAATTAGACAAGGGCCCAAGGATCGGGCAATCGGATATATTTCAGAAATCGGCTCAAAGTTGTCTACTTTTCGAATTTTTCGATTTTAAAGAAAATTAAATTTTTTATTTTTTTTAGCATATTTTTACGTATTTGTTCATAATGGAAAGAAACAATTTTAATTTTTTTGTATTACAGATTTTCACGTTTTTCAGATTTTGAAAATTGAAAGCCTATAACGAAATTTCTACATATTTGGAAAGGTTGAAGGATTTCCCGTTTTTGTATGGTAACTTTAGCCTGCTCGAAACTGCATCCTTGGAAGATGAATGTATCCTTTTAATGGAAAAAGTCAGATTTTTTAGTTCCAAAACGCAATTTAGTCATATTCGTCTCATTAACTTCTGAAAAGTAGGTACGCAGAAAGTTGAGTAAATTTACTTTATCCTCATGCTAAATTTTATAACAATCGGAGTTCATTTGCCGGAAAAGGCGTCATAATAAAACAAGTAAGGAAAGGCTAAAGTCGGGCGGGGCCGACTATATAATACCCTACACCACTCCCTGCGTATGTACCTCGCTTTGATTATTCCCATTTATTTCATGGGAGCAATTTTATGTAGTTCATATAAATTATACAGTATAAATTATACTATAAATTCATCTTTAGTCATATTTAACGAATATGGGTCTGGTCCAAAACATGGGCCTATATATTTCTCATTCACGGTAGGTATTCCTGGTTGATAAATACCACGATCTGCAAAATTTGATGAAGATCTGATGTAAGATGTAGTTTCTAGAGCTGTAATAGATCAGAATGGGACCCCATTTGGGTTATATCAAAGTATGGACACATGGGCATTTCCCAAACAAGAAAGGAAATGCTACAGACGGACGGACTTTCTATCTCATTACAATTGAATTCGGTAAAAAAGTGAAATCGGGAAGGATTTTTGCATCCTGTATGACAAAATCGGGAAGGACTTTTGTATGGGGGTATATTGAAACCTGTAATGATGTGACCCCCTTTCACCATGTATGTTTATTGGTGAAATATAATATGTAAAGTTTGGCCAAATTCGGTTAAACATTCGGGAGCAACATTTGTATGAGGGCGATATCTAAATCTGAACCGATCTTACCCACTTTCACCATAGGTTGGATTATAAGATGTTGTGCCAATTTTAAAGAAAAACGGGTACAATATGTAGATTTTAGAGCGAAAAAGTCAAATCGGGAGTGACAGTTGTATGTGGGCTATATCTAAATCTGTACCGATCATACCCAGTTTCAGCATAGGTGTTTCCGGTTCGATTATAAAATGTTGTCCCAATTTTAAAGAAAATCAGGTACAATATGTGGTTTCTAAAGCGGAAAAAGTGAAATCGGGAGCGACATTTGTATTGGGGCTATATCTAAATCTGAACCGATCTTACCCCAAGATGTTCTTCCAAATTTAAAGAAAATCGGGTACAATATGTCGTTTCTAGAGCGGAAAATGTCAAATCGGGAGCGACATTTGTTTGGGGCTATATCTAAATCTGAACCGATCTCACCCAATTTTTGCATACGTGTTTCTAGTTGGCTTATAAGATGTTCTGCCAAATTTAAAGAAAATCGGGTACAATATGTCGTTTCTAGAGCGGAAAATGTCAAATCGGGAGCGACATTTGTATGGGGGCTATATCTAAATCTGAACCGATCTTACCCAATTTTTGCATAGGTGTTTCTAGTTGGATTATAAAATGTCGTACCAAATATAAAGAAAATAGGGTATAATATGTGGTTTCTAAATTGGAAAATGTCAAATCGGGAGCCACATTTGAATAGGAGCTATATCTAAATCTGAACCGATCTCACCCAATTTTTGCATACGTGTTTCTAGTTCGATTATAAGACGTTCTGCAAAATTTAAAGAAAATCGGGTACAATATGTCTTTTTTAGAGCGGAAAATGTCAAATCGGGAGCGACATTTGTCTGGGGGCTATATCTAAATCTGAACCGATCTTACCCAATTTTTACATACGTGTTTCTAGTTTGGTTATAAGATGTTCTGCAAAATTTAAAGAAAATTTAAATATGTCGTTTCTAGAGAGGAAAATGTCAAATCGGGAGCGACATTTGTATGGGGGCTATATCTAAATCTGAACCGATCTTACCCAATTTTTACATACGTGTTTCTAGTTTGATTATAAGATGTTCTGCAAAATTTAAAGAAAATCGGGTAAAATATGTCGTTTCTAGAGAGGAAAATGTCAAATCGGGAGCGACATTTGTATGGGGGCTATAACAAAATCTGAACCGATCTTACCCAATTTTTGCACAGGTGTTTCTACTTGGATTATACGATGTTGTGCAAAATTTAAAGAAAATCGGGTACAATATGTCGTTTCTAGAGCGGAAAATGTCAAATCGGGAGCGACATTTGTATGGGGGCTATATCTAAATCTGAACCGATGTTACCCAATTTTTGCGTAGGTGTTTCTAGTTGGATTATAAGTTGTCGTACCAAATGTAAAGAAAATCGGGTATAATATGTGGTTTCTAAAGTGGAAAATGTCAAATCGGGAGCCACATTTGTATGGGAGCTATATCTAAATCTGAACCGATCTCACCAAATTTTTGCACTCGTGTTTCTAGTTGGATTATAAGATGTTCTGCAAAATTTAAAGAAAATCGGGTACAATATGTCTTTTCTAGAGCGGAAAATGTCAAATCGGGAGCGACATTTGTATGGGGGCTATATCTAAATCTGAACCGATCTTACCCAATTTTTACATACGTGTTTCTAGTTCGATTATAAGATGTTCTGCAAAATTTAAAGAAAATCGGGTACAATATGTCGTTTCTAGAGAGGAAAATGTCAAATCGGGAGCGACATTTGTATGGGAGCTATATCTAAATCTGAACCGATTTCCTCCAAATTCAATACCGATGGTCCTTGGCCAAAAAAAATAACTTCTGCCAAGTTTCATGTCAATCGGACAACAATTGCGACCTGTTGAGTGCGAACAAGCTTAGATGGACAGCAGACGGACGGACGGACAGACAGACATCGTTAAATCGACTCAGCTGGTGATTCTAAGCCGATCGGTATACTTAAAGGTGGGTCTAGCTCCATTATTTCTTGGTGTTACAAACATTTGGCAAAAACTAACTTATAATACCCTAGACCACGAAGTGGTGTAGGGTATAAAACCACAATTTCTAACAAAAAATGAGTGCAAAATCTCTTAAATGTGTTAAGACCTCCTTGTATAATTTTGGTTTTTTACAGAACTCAAAAATGTTCACTTGAACAAAAGTTATTGAATTTTGGCCGATGGATTTTGATTCTGAATAACTGTGCAACGTAGACAGACGAGTGAAAATACTCAATTCATGATTCTAGCTACAGCCGTTTCATTGTTGCCAAATTTAATCCCATTTAGATCCTGATAGTACGAATATCGAAAGTTGTCTATATTTTTTGCGTCATCGCAGTCAGATAAGTGTACACACCGAATTTCATTATTATAGCAGCAGCCGTTTAGTTGGTATTATTTATATCCCAATTCGGCCCATAATCCGCATAAAAGTACAAATTTCGAAAAAAAAACAACTTTTCATTTCGCATCTTCACAGTCATTTCATTTCATTTCATTTATTTACAGTCTATGGAATACAAACTTCCTTACAGACTACAACTTAAAAATAATCCTAAAAATAAATTAAATCTAATATCTTTAAAAAATTAAACATATTTAAAGCATAATCGAAATCACTACATAACCTGTTAGACTCCTTTAAAGCCCGAGCAATAGGTTCATTTTCGGCATAACCAGTTCTACAAAAAGGTATGTAGAAAAGGTTGTTCTGGCGCAAAGCACGGCAAGGCACATTAAAAGTTATGATATCAAGCAACACTGAACAGTCAACTAAACCGTTGATAATTTTATAGAGAAAAACTTGAGCTAGAAGACTCCTTCTACTTTCAAGAGTTTTCAAAGAAATCAGCCTACATCTATCAATATAAATAGGCTCAGGTTCATTAAATTTAATCGCACGTAAAGCAAATTTTAAAAACCGCTTTTGAACTCGCTCAATTCTATTAATATATTTAGCACAAAAAGGACTCCATATAAAACAAGCATATTCCAATCTTGAACGGACTAACGACGTAAATACTAGCTTAACGGTATATGGATCTTTAAATTCCGCACAATTTCTCTTGACAAAAGCAAGCAGTGAAAATGCTTTAGGAACAATATAATCCACGTGAGCCGCAAAAGTAAACTTAACATCAAAAACAACACCTAAATCCAACATTTCATCCACACACTGAATCTTACCCGAATTGATGAAATAATCATAACAAACAGGGCTTCTACATTTACCAAATGAGATTTTGCGACATTTCAAAGAATTAATTTCTAAACAATTATCAAAACACCATGCAGATATAGCGTCCAAGTCACTTTGAAGACGAAAAACATCAGCAACGGAATTAATACGTAAAAAAAATTTTAAATCATCAGCATATAACAAGACTTCACTCCATTTAACACATGACGCAACATCATTAACAAACAAAATAAAAAATAAAGGCCCAAGAATACTACCTTGGGGAATACCAGAGGTAGCTTTATAACAGTGAGACAGATACGATTCAATAGACACAAAACAACATCTATCCGATAAATATGATCTAATCCAATCAAGAAATTTTGAATGAAATCCAATACTGAATAATTTCCTAGCCAGTATTGCATGACATACTCTATCAAAAGCTTTCGAAATATCAGTATAAACTGTATCAACCTGATGACCTAACGCAAAATTGGAGATGCAATACTGGGTAAAAACAGCAAGGTTAGTTACAGTAGAGCGCCCTCTAACGAAACCATGCTGATATGGAGATAGTATTCCTTTTACCGCAAAATATATCTTATCAAACACAATATGTTCAAATAATTTAGATATATTGCACAACTTGGAGATAGGCCGATAGTTACAAACATTGTCCTTCGGTCCAGACTTGTGGACCGGAGTAATATATGCAACTTTCCACCTATCAATAAAAACCCCACTACGCAGGGACTTATTAAAAATAGACAATAACGGAAACACTAAAGACGAACTACACCCCTTCAAAAATGCTGAACACAGACCGTCACTATCAGTTCTCAATGTGGTTTTCAACTTGGAAAACCCATAGAGAACATCAGCTTCAGTAAGTTGTAGCATACCAAAATTAATAGATGAGTTTATAGAGATACTATCACTATAACTCAACCTATCCCCAGAGCTAAAATTTGCACTAAAAAATTCAGCAAACAAACTAGCAGTTTCAGCAGTAGAGCAAGAGACTTTATTATCGAAAACCATTCGAGAGGGATAAACCGAGCTAGTCCTTTTAGAATTTATGAAATTCCAAAAGGATTTCGGACTATTTTTTATATTTACCTCAAAGTTTAGAATATACTGCTTATATAAGAATTTATTAAGGAAATTGAATTCCCTAGAATAATGTTCATACATGCGCCTATCATCATAACCACCAGATGCCTTAAAAAGTTTATAGTACTTATTTCTTAAATTCTTTAATTTCTTTAAACCCTTCGTGTACCAGGGTAATTTATGAGTTCTCGGCTTTAAAAGAGGTATTTCTTTAGAGCAAATATCATTTATGACATTTAAAAAATTATCGTAACTGTTTGCAACACTCATATCTTCGAAAAGAGGGCACCAGTTAACAGCATTAATTAAATTATTAATTACATCAAAATTACAGTTTCTAAAATCACGACCTAATTTGGATACATTAATCTTAGAATAAACATAAAATTCAATTGTCAATTCTAAAGCCTTGTGGTGCATATCTGATCTACAAAAAGGATTTAGACATTCAGAAATACAAAATTTGAAATCTTGTTCAATAAAAACAAGGTCTAAAATTTTATTCAATTGATTGAAACATCCGTTAATCTGAACCAAATTCAGACTATAGAGAGTATCAATCACGCTAATTTCAAATCCACTGTTAATATTGGAGGGATTTACTATTCCAGAAACAGTATCAGTAGACCACACTACATTACTAAGGTTGAAATCGCCCAAAATTAAAAAATTCCTTTCATTAGCAGCCAAATCAATAATATTATGCATATGAGCTTCATATAAATAATCACAACTATTAGGTGGAATATAAGAGACTATTAAAACTAAATTCCCTTCTAACCCTAATATCGATACAGATACTTGATCAATTACAGAATCAGAGTTATAAAGATTAAGCATTGATGATTATAAGCATTACCGCGATTAAAACACCACCACCTCTCAAACAATTAGTCTTAGCGTAATCCCTATCCTTTCGGTAAACAGTATAGACAGCAGTATTGAACACCTCCTCGTCAGCAAAATCACCGTTTAACCAAGTTTCAACCAGAACAATAACATCAAAATCTGACTTAAGCGATTCCAGATAGACCTGCTGTAATTTTGTTCTCATACCACCAATGTTCTGATAATAAATATTAAGCTTCGAAAATTTTGCAGTTGTTTCACCTACGATTCTTTTAGTGCTTGGCGCTGCTTTTGAAAAAAATCAAAAGGCCTAATACAAGTATCAGCAGGCCACAATGACGGCTTAAAGAGCTCACCATAAAACGCTGCAGATATTCCAAGCTTAAACGACAATCTTATTCAAGCTATTTAGATCCGTATCCTTTTTTACCAAACGGAAACACTCAAGATGATTACGTCCAACTCCAGCGTGCTTATCAATATAATTAATAATTTGCTCAGGCGTAACAGTGGGTTTAAAAGCAGATATGTGCACCCACTTTTTACCACCAACAACCGCCAATTCTCCATTAGAATTATCACCATACACAACACGTTTATTTCCTCTGTTACGCCTAACATGACTCCATTTCAAATTGTTCGCTTGGACATGACTTTTTGGTTGAGACGTCAGTGCTGCTGAATTTCCAACAGCAGCAATAGCAGCAGAAACTTCACTATGATTCTCCGAGTTAGGCAATGTACATGCATTGGAGAGAGTCACGTTTTGTTCATCACCAGGCACAAGCACACTACCAACAACATCATCAACAACAGCTTCGACTACAAGATCGTTTGAAAGGGCAGCATTAGCAGCAACAACATTAGAACGCATAGAAAACGAAGACAAACGGCAATTATCAGCGATTCTCTGCATCGGCACATCATTTACGGCGCACTCATTCGAAACACAAACAGTAGAAGCAGCGTTATCTGCATTAGAAACACCACCACAATTTACATCAAAGAGAGCAGCAGCTACATGGGACGTAGAAGCAGCGCAAGAAGGTGATTGACCGACATCATAACGAAGGCCATCAGCAGCTAGTATGTTAGAGTTGGGGAGTGTGTGTTTATTTTGGAGACCACTACCACCATTGCCATTTATGAACGAAAGAAATTGAGATTTCAAATCTCTCACTTCGTTAGAGAGTATAGAAATTACACTAACAATATCTTTAGATCATAGATGCCCAATGTAATAGTATTGGTGAGAGCGACGAAATAACACTGGAAGAAAAGATTTTTCTATTCATCTGTACAAACTCCGGCTAATTTGTTACAATCAACAACGGAAAGAAGTTTTTCGTTGACGACATCGAACAATAATTTGCCGGTTACATTGCCATAAAATGTTTCAACAGAATATATTGACTCGAAAACATTGTAATCCGAATCAACGCATCGAATGCAGATAACAAGTTGACAAAGGTCATTAATATCGGTGCTCTCATCAATACAGAATGAAAAAAATTCGCACTTTTTTAATTTTTCCCTTAACGTCGATTCCACAATAGCACCCAAATAAAGGGATCGCCGGGTTATACTATTGCGGGACAACGGTAATTTTTTAATAAAATTATTGTTATAATTAAGTTTTGCAAAAACTTTACACAATATATTTTTGACAAACGGCCCATCTGAAAATGGCCTTCCCTTTTTTATAATATATAAACTTATTAAGTTAGATAAACCCATTTTTAAATTCTCCTCCACCATATCTTCATCATTTTCTTTAGATTGATTTACCCATTCCTTCAACTTTTTTATAAAAAGTTTCTTATACATTTTAAATTGTTTTTCTTTTTCTTCTCCCTGCAAATAATTCATGTCTTTATGAACAGTTTCAAAATGTTTTTTTAAATTATATTTCTTATTTTTTTAAATGTCTTATAACAAATAACACATTGCATGTCATCAAAAGCATTTTGTAACATAAAATACTTTTCAAATGACATCATTAACATATCGCAATAATTTCAGTTTATGTGTTCACTATCAGCAGTCTCGATCACGATTAAATGTAAATAAGACACAGAACTTCTGCCAGTGTAGCTTGTCTCTCCCACTCATATTTCTGCTTTCCTATTGGTTGATTGACGATCAAACAAAAGAGCGTAAGAATACGTGTGAGTTGAAATTGCTGAAATCAGCCACTACTGGGCATCTATGCTTTAGATCAGGGACAGCCAAAAAATTTTTGGTTGTGGATTAGTGACTATGAGAGAGTAAAAACATTGAGAGAATTCATTTATTTACAGCCATAAAAAATGTTAGAACGAGGCCATTCTGATATGCATACACAATATAGGAAATAAAAAATATTCAATAAATTCAATAAATAAATTGAATTATATGTTATTTTGTGTGGTTAAGATGACACAAAATGTTTTTTCATCAACATATGGGCATCTCCCAGTGGCCCCGCACGGATTAAACTACGCCAAAAACAAGAAAGAAACTGAAAAAGTCAAACAGCCTTTTTAGTGTTCTAAAGCGCTTAAAGAATACTACATTTTAAAAATGTATCGTCAGGATTTAGTAAAAAATTTTAATCAATTTTACATTGAAACGGACGCTACAATAACAGAAGAACTTTTGAAGGTCTTATAGAAATATACATATATGGTATTGAATGTTACCAAAAGCATTTTTAATCATACAATATTTTTTGAGTGTCATCATTAATTTTTTTTCTGTTAACCTGAAAAAAATATCGTGGCATCCGCTGAACATGTGGACTTGTCGAAGACTCATCGACGAATAAATGAAAGAGCATAAGAATATGTGTGAGGTAGCAAATGTGTGAGTTTGCACAATTGTGCAAAGAAATGGCTGTCCCTGCTTTAGATGCATTGGCACAATTATTGCAATTATAAACAATGTTTTTGGATGTTTTAAGCAGTTTGTATTCAATTTCATTCTCAATGCCGGCACACATTTTGTGATATCTCGAACTACAGATGGTGCATTTAACAAAAATAGCACCATTTAAGGCTTTAAAGCACTTTGCACAAACCGATTTCAGTGGAGACGACATAGCAAACAACTTGTTCGTACGAAGGCAGAACTGCAACAGATGAATGTACACTCCGAATTTCAAGATTTCAACTTCAGTAGGCAAAATCATCCCGGAGGGTAAAAACTTCCTTAACAAGGATTTAAAATACCCCCTAATATTTAGACTACTTATTTTTTTAAATGTCTACTTTATATGCACTTGAAATTTGTTGCGTACATTCCTCTTGTAGCGTGAAAGCACCAAAAATTAAATAAAGTTTTAGTAGCTATTCCCTCGAATTCCTCAATCAAATAAATAGGTAAGAGTCAAGATTATAAATAGTTTAATAGTTGCAAACGTAAAGAAAATGAGCGGGCGCCCTAATGTAGATTCTGCCAGACCAAAAGTTCTTGCACTAATAATGGAAATCAATCTTTCAGAACATAACTATTTGCTTTTCTTAACTTAAGCTATTTTGCAGTATGTTGCCCAGTTATGCAAGAAAAATTAAAAGAGTTATCCTAGTTCCATTCTAACAAAAAGTCAAATTTTGCCGTTATGTGACCACGCCTATTTTAGCGAAACACAAGATCTTAGATACACAGTGGATGATACGACAACTAGAAACTCGAAATTCGGTGTGTACAGTAGAGCGTACCAGGTTACAAGTAAAAAAAAAAAAGTTCGCCGTACACCTTCGAATATGAAGTATTATTGAAAGGTAGTTTCAAAAAAAATTTTTTTATTTTTTTATGCCGAACGTAGGGGTCGCGCTTTTACATTTTTCTATATAACTTCTGCATTTATAAACGGATTTTAAAGTGTGATACATCGATGTTTTTGTCCGATTTTTTTGTCTTTGAAGTCATTGAGCTCAAACATGATTCATGATTTTATGCGAGCTTTAATTTTCGATTATTAGAGTGGTACATTAGGGTAGTAGCAACTGAGAAATGATGGGTAAGTACCAGAAGGGGGTGCTTGAGCTCAATGACTTCAAAGACAAAAAAATCGGCCTCGTCGAGACAAAAACATCGATGTATCACACTTTAAAATCCGTTTATAAATACAAGTTATATAGAAAAATGTAAAAGCGCGACCCCTACGTTCGGCATAAAAAAATAAAAATTTTTTTTTTGAAACTACCTTTCAATAATACTTCATATTCGAAGGTGTACGGCGAACTTTTTTTTTGAGGTACGCCCTAGTGTACAGCCCTATAATTGCGTAGACACGTAAAATAGAGGTATTTTTCGAAATTTGTACTTTTATTGTATCCCAACAATTAGAAAATATGGATAAAAATTTTACCAATCAAACCGCTGAAGTTAAAATCTGACTGTAGACGCGAAAAAGGAGATCTTTTGATATTCGTACTTTTACAGTCAAAATGGGAAAAAGGGATATCATTGGTACCGACCGAAACATCACAATTTATGTATAGCATAAGTGGTTGAGGTTGTTTGAAATAGTAAATAATTAGCATAAAAATTGTCTTTATTTTCCTAATATGGTGTAGCAAGTTTACAGCCTCTAATCTGCCAGTAATGCCGTGTGATGAAGGGTTTACGTTGTATTGCAATTATTATTTCTACATTTATCTTCGTATGAGAAGCAATGGGAGAAATTAATGCTATGTGAAAACTTTTTTGCTGTCATTTGACTGACTGGAGTTTGAATCTTGCAATATTTTATAAGAATGGAGTGAAGGAAAATTAGATAAAAGATTGTACCGTCGGCCTGACTAAACGGATGAAGCTAGAATTTTATATGGATTTTGCAAAATTCGCATTTTCGGAGTGAAATGAGCCAGAAAGTGATAAAAATGGATCAAACAAACAACATCAGCTAAAAAACATGAAATTCGTTGAAATCGTAATTTTAAGAGGTGAAAGGGATAAAAATGATATCATCGTCCTGACCAAACAGTTGTAGAAGAATTTTGCAATTTATTTCGTACATTCATCTTTAGTGCGAACGCGCACCACTTCTTTAGGGGTGAAATGGAGCAAAAAGGGATAAAAACAGTACCAATTAAACGGCTTAATCTCGGTTAATGCAATTCGTTATGTAGATCCTTCAAATTTAGTAGTCACACAACAAACTGGATTTAATTCATTTTTATGGAATTGATGTGATCATGCAATAGAAAGGAGGATAATCACACGCAACTACATTTGTTCATATACGTATGAGGATTCATCATCAGTGGCTCTTCTGTAAAGATTGGTTGGTGTTAACATGCTGTTTTCAACCGTATTTATACATATTTACATTTCCACAGAAAGCTCAACCAAGATCGAAAAACGGCGTTTTCATGAACCTTAATATTTTGATATATAGTTTAAAATCTATATATATAAAAGAGATGTATTACTGACTGACAGACTTATCATTGATCAGCGCCCAGACAATACGGTTGAGGCCATGTAATTTTTAGGGTAGATCCCAAATATGACGGAGACGCGGACTAAGAAAGGGTTTTACGAAATTGGTACTTGTACTTTTAAGGAGTGAGCGGGACAAAAGTGATAGAAATGTTATACAGCCCTTTAATTAAATGTTACCAACCAAACCGCCGAAGTAAAAATCATGAAACTCGGTGTATGCATTCATCTGACTTTGTAGACGCGAAACATAAAGCTTTTAGGCGGAATATGGGGCGAAAATGGTATAAAGCAGACGGCTGCAGTTAGAATAGTGAAATTAGGTGTATACATTGCTCAGTGTGTACTGCGTACATTCAGAAAAAATTATGCCCCGGATTATTTAATTATGTGCAAAACCTTAGGAAAATTATACTTCGTATAATAAGCAATAATTAAATACAAACTTTTCCTTGAAAATAGGACGTGCTTTAAACTTGATTTCAGTTCAACTTTTCCTCAAAGCAAGTAAAATTTACTCAAACTAAGGGCAATTTTTCTTCAAACCAAGTAAATGTTTAACTCACCTTAAATAAAAGTGAAATGGCCAACCGGGAGGATATTAGTAAGGCGAATGTTTTTTTTTTAATTATTTTGTTTATTTCAAGTTTTTATACACAATTATATAGATTAGAAGCCCCAGCACCTTGTAGGCCTTATAGAGGCTAAAAAGGCAACTTTATAACAATCAATATTTAATATTTATATACGTACATTTCAAAATTAAGATAACAATTATAGTAATTTGGTCTTGTTAATATTAGAAGTGGTTCTATATTTTGCAAAAGGTAAAGTTTAAGCTCTTTTTTAAAAGTCGAAATTGTTGGTATATTTCTTAAATAGACAGGCAACCGATTGTATTCAAATTGTCCAACGTACGTAATGCGTTGCTTAGTCAATTCCAATCGGCATTTTGAGACCTGAATGTTTTCCGGCTGTCTAGTATTCCGTTCAGTTCGGACTATATTTCTATTAAATGTAATTGTTCTTGCACCTATGCCTCTCAAAAACACTTAAACATTACATCAAAATGTGTTGTTTATATAAACCACGGACCGGCAATGTCTGCGTTGCTTTATATTTGTATAGATCAATCGATGAGTAACGCACAGACAAATTATGTACTATCTTTAGGGCTTTGTTTTTAGCTGATTGTAAGGATTTCAATGAGTAGTGAGATGCAGATCCATATATCATAGGCAAGTATGTAAGATGCGAGTGAAGAAGTGATTGATATATAATCATCTTAACGCCAGCACTCAACTTATATTTAAATTTATGCAGAATTCCTACATCTGATGATATCTTTGCATTAATGTCCTTAATATGAAGATCTCATAATTGATGATTTAAATGCATGCCTATGCCCAGGAAATTTTTTAACACATTTTACTCAAACCAAGTAAATTTATACACAATAACAATAAATTGTTCCTCAAACTAAGTAAATTTGTGGTCAAACCTAGTAAATTTATGCTTAATCTGAGGAAAATTTTCCTTAACCAAGTAAATTTGTACTCAGCCTGACTAAAATTTTAGTTGATAATTCAATCCATATATATATATAAATCAACATGTGTCTGTATGTTGCGTATAGGACGCCAAACCGGTGGACCGATTCGTCTGATATACTAGATCATGATAGGACAAAGGAGTGTGCTACCTCCCACACAAAAAATATTTTAAAACTATCAAAAATTACTCATTATATTTTCTTGGCAATTAATTAAAATTACTTTCAAAACAAGGTATAAAAAATAAAATCGGTAAAGAATTTCAGGAGTTACAGGCGTTTGAAAAAGTAGTACTTTTTTCACTGTTAAATTGGTCATATGTCGTGAAAAAAAATCCAAACTTTCAAAACAATCACAACTACCAAGGTCAAAAGCCGTACCGCCTGACATGGAATGGCTCATATATATATATATATATATATATATATATTTTTTTCTTTTTTCGTTTAACTCTCACTAAACTTAAGACGTTTTATTAAATTAAGATTTTTTGTTTCATACGCTACTACTACTTACCACTTACTTCTGCACTACTATTTTGTCCATATGGACAATAAAACTTAAATATATATTAACCCACTTGATTTTTATTTTATCCAGTAGTCATACGCCCACATGTTTCCACTTGTCACCTAAAAATAGAAACTAGTTAAGGTAAATTTACATTTTTAATGCCTGAATTGCCATCAACGTCCAGCAGATCAGATCAGACACGTCACAAAATACTAATATTGCATTAATTGGAAGAACTGCATGAAATAACCGGATCAAAATTACCTTCAACATTTTCTATTTTTGAGTGACAACTGAAACAGCGTCCACTACTAGATAACATAAAAATCAAGTAGATTAATTGTATATATTAAAGTTCTAGAGTTTTTATGAGAGTTAAACGAAAAATATCAAAAATGTTTCGAAAAACTACATTTTCCAAATAAAAAACAACAAAAATTTTCTATTTTGTTAAGTTTTACATAGGTTTAATCCTTGAAGGATTAGCAAGGGGACTAAAGTTTAATTTTGACATTGTGCATCTTGAAATAAAAAAACATATATTAATTAAAATATACGTTTTCGGTTTTCCGAAGGTCATATTAATGCACATCTTTCGAGGGGTTAATGAAACGCTGACCGGTTAATATTCTATACCCATGAAGTGTATATTGTTTAAAATAGAATAATAGAAGAAAGTTAAATTTTCTAAAATTCAATTTTTTATTAATATTTATTTTTTGGACAAAACGAGTCACCAAAACACCGTGCAATCGTGCAACTGTCAACTGATTTCAATATTGCATACCTCGTTCGAAAGGTTCCTTAATACAGAATTCAGATTATGTTCCACTTATTTGGAAAAGTAATAACAAATACTGATAATTGTATTAACATTAAAAATTACATTTCTATACCCTCCACCTAAGGATGGGGTTATATTCACTTTGTCATTCCGTTTGTACAACCTTGAAATATTCATCGAAGACTCAAAATTCTAAGACGATCTAGCCATGTCTGTTGAAAGCACGGTTAGGATTGAAAGTTGGCGAAATCGGCCAAGAGTGAAAAAAAAATCCCTAACAAGGACTGAACAAATTATGGGGTATATTTAGATTGTTTAAGCATTTTTTTAAATTTCTGCGACGAAAGTCCGGAGTCGTTTTCGGCCCCACATATAATCGCCTGGAAGGCTCATTAATTTTATTTTTTTCTTTTAGTTTTAAGTCCCTTGAAGGGTATATTTTAGTTATAATTATTTCATAGTTATAAGTCCCATGAGGGGTATTTTTTGTTAACTAGTTATAAGTCCCACGAAGGGTGTTCAGTAAATAATAAATAGTTTAAGATAAAAACCATGTACTTGCATTAATACATAGGCATAAGGTACAGTCAGAACAAAACATCAGCATGAATGTTGTCAAATTATGTTGTTTACCAGTCTTGATAAAAAAGCAACAGTTAGTTGTTGGCTACTTTTTGTAAACAAGATACCGTTAGGTCAGCAACCCAAGCAGCGACGATCACACACATACCCACATACACAAACAACAGATGGGGATCGGCAGTGATTGTCACACACAGCATACCCATCACAGCCATCACACTCATAGCAACAGCGCGAAGAATATAAGAAGGAGGAAAACCAGAATTGAGGTCAGTTGGTCGGGAGCAGTGAACAAGGACAGACGTCGGTGAGTATTGGTAAAATATTTAGTTATAACTGGAGGGCCGCCGTTGGTCTCCACGTTTTAATAATAGTGCCGTGCGTGATAATAGAGATAATAGAGTTCCGACGTGTTCTCTTCGTTATATAGTTTTCGCGTGTGTCAACTTAGAGGGCCGACGTGGTCTCTTCGTTATATAGTTTTCGCGTGTGTCAACTTAGAGGGCCGACGTGGTCTCTTCGTTATATAGTTTTCGCGTGTGTCAACTTAGAGGGCCGACGTGGTCTCTTCGTTATTTAGTTTCCGCGTGCGTATAATTAGAGGGCCGACGTGGTCTCTTCGTTATTTAGTTTCCGCGTGCGTATAATTAGAGGGCCGACGTGGTCTCTACGTTATTTAGTTTCCGCGTGCGTCTAATTAGAGGGCCGACGTGGTCTCTTCGTTGTTTAGTTTCCGCTTGCGTCTAATTAGAGGGCCGACGTGGTCTCTTCGTTATTTAGTTTCCGCGTGCGTCTAATTAGAGGGCCGACGTGGTCTCTACGTTATTTAGTTTCCGCGTGCGTCTGATTAGAGGGCCGACGTGGTCTCTTCATTATATAGTTCTCGCGTGTGTCAACTTAGAGGGCCGACGTGGTCTCTTCGTTATACAGTTTTCGCGTGTGTCTACTTAGAGGGCCGACGTGGTCTCTACGTTGATTAGCTTTCGTGTGCGTCTGACTAGAGGGCCGACGTGGTCTCTACGTTATTTAGCTTCCGTGTGCGTCGAATTAGAGGGCCGACGTGGTCTCTACGTTATTTAGCTTCCGTGTGCGTCGAATTAGAGGGCCGACGTGGTCTCTACGTTATTTAGCTTTCCACGTGTATCTGCTTAGAGGGCCGACGTGGCATCTTCGCTATTTAGTTCTCGCGTGCGCCTGATTAGAGGGCCGACGTGGCATCTTCTCTGTTTAGCTTTCGCGTGCGTCTGATTAGAGGGCCGACGTGGTATCTACGTTATTTAGCTTTCCGCGTGTATCTGCTTAGAGGGCCGACGTGGCCTCTTCGCTATCTAGACTTCCGCGTCCGACTACTTAGAGGGCCGACGAGGCCGCGACATACGTATATCTGATTGGAGGGCCGTCACCGGTCTCCACCCTCAAGTCCCCAAGAAGAGCCGTCTCTTGGACAGCTGATCCTCGCCACACCTCACCATCGCAGTTCTTCTCACCACACCGCTCACCAATCAACAAACCCCCCGCCGTGATCCGTGTCCAGCACAGCCATATCTCCCACCCTAGTATTAAGAACGTTGTTATCGCTCTCTATAGGATAATTCAATAAAATCATTATATCGGGATAAACTGAAACACAGTCGTTTTTTACTCTCTGTCGCTACACAAATAAATTTCTGTGACAAACCCTTCCCCCGCGAGCTGAACCCCAGCAACCAGAGGAAACTCGTCGTTACAGTGGCGCCCGAGCAGGGACAGAGAGTATTAACAAACAGATCTATCGTACGACCAAATCACGAAGTTTCCCTGATATAACGGTACAATCCTAATAGAGAGTGAAAGGAAAAAATAAAATCGTGGATAACGCGTGCGTTACCGGTATTTCGCCACGCGACATCAACATAAGAGGAAAATTAGACCCACAAGTACGGTAAAAACTCCCGATGGCAACAGACAACGAAATTTCCCAAGACATGACGGACACATTACGCGTAACCTGGGCCTACAGTCTACGCAAAGAGGACCTCAACAAATATCTGTCGGAATTCGGACGAGAGGTCGAAGGCACGGTTGAGGAGCAAAGAAAATGACTCGCATTGTTCCTGGTGGAATATCACGAACCCGCGCTGCGCCAGCGACTTCTCCAGCTTCAGGCCAAGCACGAACGGCCTAGCGGGGACGTTAAACCAGTCACTCCTCGGAAACATATGACAACTACGGGCGAGGCCGGGGAAAGCAAGTCCCCAACGCCGTCGTCACTGCTGGTTCCGGGAGCAAGTACCAACGAGGGTTGCGCAACGACGGAGTGTTGTCAGGCAACTAATACGCTGGAAGTACCTGAGCCCGTAGTCCACAGGGTGCAGAATAGAGGAACTAGATCACAAACAACAACCGCGGGGATGGACACGAAGGGCATAGCCGACCAAGTACGAAAGTGGGGAATTAGTTACGACGGCGAATGTGAGCCCTGGGAGTTCGTGGAGCGGCTGGAGGAATTAGCCGGCATGTATGGGATACCAACTAACAGGATGGCAATTGTGATGCCTGAGGTACTCACCGGCAAGGCGCTGGTGTGGTACCGCAACAATAATAAAAATTGGGGAACGTGGACCGCGTTCCGCCATGATTTGCTGAAGTTCTTTTTACCCCCACGATACCTCGAACATCTAGAAGATGAGATCCGGAAACGTCGCCAAAAACCCCGGGAATCCTTCAAAAACTACACCCTTCACATGCAAAATCTAATGAGGCACAGCAGCTACACGGAAGACCAGAAGTTGGAAAGAATCTTTCGTAACGCACTACCGGAATACCTATGGTATATACGCCGGAGGGATTTCCTAACGCTTAACGATCTTTTGGAAATGGCAGAGGACATGGAGAGTATCCCGCCAACCTCACAACCCCCTAGAGAACAACACCGACGAATGAACCCAGACGAAATCCAAGGAATGCAACAGCCGCGCATCAACCCCCGAACCGCGTGTCGGCGCTGTGGACAGGATGGGCATTTCGCTACACACTGTCAGAATGAGCCTATACTATTTTGCTGGATCTGCGGACGACGAGATATACGTACCATTCAATGCTGTCGCCGCCGGGCGGGAAACGAGAATCGGACCCGTACCGAACGAGGAGGTATGGGTCTCCAGCCGGAAACACCTCGAAACTAGGAACCTCATTATATCTCGAACCCACCAGACTCGAGGCCACAATCCGTTTCGGGGATCAAGTAGCCGCCGCCACAGTCGACACCGGGGCAACTCGGTGCTTTATCAGCGAAAGTTTTGCGGACACGTTATCCGATAGAAGTTGGCGACATGCGAACAACTCTCGGGTGACCCTCGCAGATGGAACCCATCGCCAAATCGATACAGATTTGACAACGTCCATCGAAATCGGAGGGCTAAAAATCTCCGAAACCTTTCTCGTCATGCCCGAAGCTACCGAGGATGTCATACTCGGCTTAGATTTCTTGGCTAAATGTAATACCAGCATAGTGTTGGCTGGTCTATCATGCAACTTTCAGAGCTTAGGCGATGGCGCCGCCCAGCAAGTTGTCTCCGATCGAAACCTCCACCTAACAACCACATCCAACCCGCCAGCCATGACAATATCCGAAACACCATCTACATCAACGGAAGTCGCAACCCCACCATGTACACATTTACCAGTAAGTGACCCCAACGTCGAACAACAACACAGAGTCAGAGCCTTCATTGAGGAAGAGCTCCAGAAGTTCCGAGAATTACACGGAGTGTCCACCGCGGCTACCCATAGAATTGTAATGACGGAAGACCGTCCGTTCAAGTTACGCTACGCTGCTCGTAATCCTGCAATGCAAGCGATCATAAATGAAAAGATCAACGAACTATTAACCAATGGCTATATCGAGCCTTCCCGAAGTCCGTACAGCTCCCCAATCACCCTAGCACAGAAAAAGAATGGAACCTGGAGACTCTGCATGGATTTTAGACATCTAAACAGTAAATCAGACCCAGATGCATACCCTTTGCCCCGAATCTCGTCCATATTAGATCGCCTCCGCGAGGCCACATACGTTAGCAGTCTTGATCTAAAAGATGGCTACTGGCAGATTCCCCTGGAAGAAGCTAGCAAGAAGTATACGGCTTTTACGGTCGCCGGTCGTGGCTTATACCAATGGCGTGTTATGCCCTTTGGATTACACTCTGCTCCGGCAACGTTCCAACGAGCTCTAGATGGTGTGATCGGACCGGAACTGGAACCATACGCATTTGCCTATTTGGATGACATTATTGTCACGGGTAAGACGCTGGATGAACATTTAAAGAATCTGGGGGAAGTATGCCGTCGACTTCGAGCAGCTAACCTAAGGATTAATCCTGAAAAATGCGAGTTTTTCAAGCGAGAAACTAAATACCTAGGACATGTCGTTAGTGCGGAAGGAATACATACGGATCCAGATAAAGTAGCCGCGATACAGGAGATGTCCGCACCAAACACATTAAAAGAATTACGTCGTTTTCTAGGAGTAGTGTCCTGGTACCGCCGTTTTGTGCCCGACTTTGCCACGCTTGCACACCCACTCACGTCGCTACTTAAGAAGGGTAAACACTGGAGGTGGACTGAGGATCAACAAACCGTCTTTGAAATACTGAAGGCCAAGCTTACGGAAGCACCGGTTCTGGCATGCCCGGATTTTTCGAAGACATTCATCTTACAAACAGATGGATTAGGTGCCGTTTTGACTCAGGAACTGGAGGATGGTGAACGAGTAATCGCTTATGCCAGCCGGACCCTGAATAGAGCTGAGAAAAACTATTCCGCCACAGAAAAGGAATGTCTGGCCATCGTTTGGGAATCAGGAAAATGCGACCATACCTCGAGGGATACAGGTTCCACGTTATTACGGATCATTTGTCTCTTAAATGGCTGAATTCCATTGATAATCCGACTGGACGTCACGCTCGATGGGCTCTAGAGCTACAGCAACACAATTTCACCGTACAATATAGGAAAGGAAGATACAACGTGGTCGCCGACGCCTCATCACGCCAACCGCTGGAAACGCTCCATCGGGCAATCATGGAAACGTCAACCACATGTCCGTGGCTCCAGAAGAAGCTACGGGAAATGATGGAGCAACCGGAGAAATTCGCTGATTATGCCAACTTTTCCGACACATAACTAGGCATCCGAACGATGAAGACTGTACCCCTTGGAAACTGTGCGTGGCCACCCACCTACGAGAACGTGTATTACAGGAAAACCACAGCCAACCGGCCGCTGGACATCAGGGTATCCGGAAAACTTTAATCGTGTATGCAACCGATATTATTGGCCTGGGATGATTCGCGACATAACCAGATTCGTACGGAGCTGTGAATCGTGCCAACAATACAAACCAAGTCAGATCGCCCCTGCAGGAGAAAAATTGTTGGTGACAATACCCGAAGAGCCCTGGGCTACCGTATGTGCCGATTTTGTAGGCCCCTTCCTCGGACAAAGCATGGGAACTCTATGCTTCTGGTGTTCTTCGATCGTTTTTCCAAATGGGTCGAGCTAATCCCACTTCGGAAGGCAACCACGGACAATGTGGTGAAGTCCTTCCGAGAACGTATTCTGGCCAGATTTGGAATGCCCAAAGTGCTAATAACTGATAATGGGAGCCAGTTCACCAGTCGAATCCTCCAGAAGTATCTCAGCGAGGTCAGAGTCCATCAGCAATTTACGGCACCATACTGTCCTCAGGAGAACCCAACTGAAAGAGCAAATCGAACGGTAAAGATGATGATCGCCCAGATTGCGGAAAATAAACATAATAGATGGGATGACTACTTGCCCAAAATCAGTTTGGTCGTCAACAGCAGTACCTCGGAATCCACCGGATACAGTCCCGCTTTCCTTCTACAAGGTCGAGAGCCTCGCCTCCCGAACGCATTGTACGACGAACTGGTAGCTGGGACGGGAGCCATCGAACAAACGCCAGACGGAAAGGCCAAGGAACTACAGGAGATATTTAAGATTGTACGCAACCAACTGGGTAAAGCAGCGGAAGACCAGTGCCGATACTATAATCTCCGCCGCCGTCCATGGAAACCGAAGATAGGGGATCTAGTTTTAATTCGACAGCACCCATTATCACGAGCCGTCGAAAACTTCGCCGCCAAGTTAGCCCCTAAGTTCGATGGTCCGTACGAGGTTTTGGATTTCGTATCCCCGGTAATCGTTCGCGTTCAGGGTCGGAAGAAAAACGATATACGAAACGCGCATCTCAGCGAAATTAAACCGTTTATTGACACTATAACCCCATTCACAACCATTACCTAGGCTAACAATCTTACCCTTTTCTTCCACAGAACAAAAAACCAAAAATCTCACAAAATGGACAGAGCCCAACCAGCAAAAACCAAGGCCTACTACAAGGAGAAGTGGCAGATACAAGAGGGAATCATCCCTCGTAGGAGTGAGCGCCAACAGAACAACCGCCGACAAGTAAAGGGTGTCGGTAAACCGCGGGAGGCCAACACATCGGGTATCCGACCAACCACTCCTCCCAAGCTGCCGCCTTGTTACGTGGTACTCACGCGGCTCACCAATGAAGAAATCCGTGCGGCACAGGGACCCGGAGAGGGGAAACGAACCCCGTACTGCCCAGTTACCTCTCCTGTTTCGGACGATGACGAGGTGATCGTCCTATCGAGCGACGATGCGGCGACACCCCACGAGGTGGGCTGAGATCGTACCCCGCAACACCATCCCCCTGTGTTTCCCCACTCCAATATGAGTCACCCCGACAAAAGGAGGCACCACCAATATATGAGATTTTCCTCATCGTCCTCCTCATCCCCATCTTCATCATCTTCCTCATCGCCCTCATCATCCAGCACAACATCATCCCCCCGGTCCGGCACCAACGGCTACAACGATGTTGTAAGTAGCAAGGTCAACAGCGGAGGAAGGATGAACGCGCGCCTTACCAGTGTGCGAAGTCCGGGCACACCGCCGTACCGCGCCGTATCCCCGGATGACGAACCGTCCTTCCAGTGCCGGCAGAAACTGGCACCAAATGTTAGACAGTGGCTGGTACCACTAGTCCGGAAGGCGGTGAAGGCTCACATTCCCCACAGCAGGTCGTGCACTTTGGTAGAATTTGATGATTACACTACTCAATAAAATGAAAAAAATTTCATGTACTCCGGATGCGATAATTTTTTCTGTGTAGATAACCTTGACATGAGCTCGAAAAACGCAATAAAAAATTTTTTTTCGTTTGGTTTTTTTTTATTTTTTTTTTTAAATTAAAAAAATTTTTTTTTGGTTAATTTGTTTCGTCCGGCATAACTCGGGAACCACTAGCCCGATTTAATTGAATTAAATTTTAAAAAATTTAAAATTACAATTCCCTTAATCTGTTCATATATTGTTTTCCTATACAAGCAACAGTTTCCAAGTTAAAAATGAATATATAAAGGAAAAAACTTATTTTTTGCCTAAAGATTTAAATTTTTTTTTTAAATCCATAAAAAATCCAAAATGAAAAAAATGTCAAATCTTATTACTTTTACGTAAAGTCACATAACCTATGAGCAAAATGAGACAAAGATCATGAAAATCGATGCACGCGTTTCGCTTTTATTCGCAATTGAGTAAAGGTATGAATTTCAAAAATTTGCTCGACATATGCACAACTTTGTCTATGGTAAGGTTTTTTCTTTTTTTTTATTCTCAGAATTAACAAAACGGAATAAACAAAGGGTTATTTAATTTTTATGATTGCGTAAGCAAAGTAATAAACGCTAATAAATGTGCGTGAACAATTAAAAGGAAAAAAGGAAAGGGGACTTTTTTAATTATTTGGGGTTTCCGTTGGCTACCTGTATAATTTTTTTACAGAAATGCAACCCACATTTAAGGGTGGTCATTATTCGGAAAATTTAAGACTCACACATGGTGAAACAGGTATGTAGCCACCGTAAAAAAATATACACCCATTTATAAGTACCTGTCAGTAAAATACTAAACAATACACAGTATAAATAGGTCTTCATTGATCGATTTTACTCATTCAACAAGTGTCGACGAACGCGATAGTTAAAATGAGCAAACGTTCGCGAGGATTTGAATGCAATACCAATCCAAGTAATTTTTGTTACATGTGCGGAGAATACGTTTCTGAAAAAACAAGCGTTGTTTTTCACCTAAATTGAGAGATTCATTTGAAGAGAGCTTCAATTTAAAGGTCTCAAACATAGATGAGCGGTGGACACCAAGTGCTCTATGTCCAAGGTGCTACGTACAGCTAGCTGACTCAAGGTAAGTGTAGATTACGAAATTCAAGAACATATATAACTTATTATTGAAATTCTTTCAGACGACAGCCGAGAATCATCATTCCAATGCTTTGGAGAGCTATGTAACAGATTGCTACTTCTGTCTTAGCAAAAAACAGGCGTGGGAAAAAATATACGATGGACTTACGCTGCTGTTTCAACAGTGAATTTTCCAGTGCCATTTTCCGAAGAACCAGTGGACCCGCAACCGTCCGTTTCAAGATGGGCATCTAATAATGAGGCGATACATCCAACATCAGAGCCGGAGACAGTAGAAACCACATCAGAATGCGAGTCAACATATACATTGCATGGAGGTCAACGCTTATGTTCCCAAGCAGAACTGAACGATTGGGTTAGAGAATTGAAACTCTCCAAGGAAGATGCAGAGTTGCATGCATCGCGCATGCAACAGTTCGGTTTCTTGGCTCCTGGTGTGGTGACAACAATCTACAGGAAGCGTCATGAACCATACGCAAGGTACTACACAAAAAAAGACAACATCTGTTTTTGTAAGGACATTCCCGGATTATTTGGTGAACTCGGGTACTCTTACAATCCAGGAGAGTGGCGTCTTTTCATCGACAGCAACAAGCAGAGCCTTAAAGCAATTTTACTGCACAACGGCAACGAGAAACCTTCGATTCCAATTGCTCATGCCGTTGACACCAAGGAAACATACGAAGTCATGGACAATCTACTAAAGTGCCTTAACTATGAGAGGCACGATTGGAAAGTTTGTGCCGACCTTAAGGTTATCGGTATCCTTTGTGGATTACAAGGTCGATTCACAAAGTACTGTTGTTTTCTCTGCCTTTGGGACAGCCGCGATCGTCAACATCATTACACCAGGAGGAGTTGGACAGAAAGAGTTAACTTCATCCCCGGCAGCGACAACGTGAAATATACACCACTCATAAAAAAGGAAAATGTTTTTCTCCCACCTCTTCACATAAAGCTCGGACTCATAAAAAACTTCGTGAAAGCTATCAACAAAGATGGCGAAGCGTTCGCCTATTTAAAAACCATTTTTCCTCACCTTTCATCGGCAAAGATTAAGGAAGGCGTTTTCGACGGTCCGCAAATTAAAAAGTTGTTGCAAGACCAACAGTTTGAGCACATTTTATCACCAAATGAAGCTGCAGCTTGGAACTCATTTCGGCAAATTGTTTCCGGATTTCTTGGAAACAACAAAAGCTCAAATTACAGAGAGATCGTCGAACAACTACTCCAAAATTATAAAAAAATTAGAGCAAATATGTCGCTTAAGATACATTTTCTACACTCGCACTTGGACTTTTTCCGGACAACCTGGGCGATGTAAGTGACGAGCATGGCGCACATGTAACAAAAATTACTTGGATTGGTATTGCATTCAAATCCTCGCGAACGTTTGCTCATTTTAACTATCGCGTTCGTCGACACTTGTTGAATGAGTAAAATCGATCAATGAAGACCTATTTATACTGTGTATTGTTTAGTATTTTACTGACAGGTACTTATAAATGGGTGTATATTTTTTTACGGTGGCTACATACCTGTTTCACCATGTGTGAGTCTTAAATTTTCCGAATAATGACCACCCTTAAATGTGGGTTGCATTTCTGTAAAAAAATCATACAGGTAGCCAACGGAAAACCCAAATAATTAAAAAAGTCCCCTTTCCTTTTTTCCTTTTAATTGTTCACGCACATTTATTAGCGTTTATTACTTTGCTTACGCAATCATAAAAATTAAATAACCCTTTGTTTATTCCGTTTTGTTAATTCTGAGAATAAAAAAAAAGAAAAAACCTTACCATAGACAAAGTTGTGCATATGTCGAGCAAATTTTTGAAATTCATACCTTTACTCAATTGCGAATAAAAGCGAAACGCGTGCATCGATTTTCATGATCTTTGTCTCATTTTGCTCATAGGTTATGTGACTTTACGTAAAAGTAATAAGATTTGACATTTTTTTCATTTTGGATTTTTTATGGATTTAAAAAAAAAAAAAATTTAAATCTTTAGGCAAAAAATAAGTTTTTTCCTTTATATATTCATTTTTAACTTGGAAACTGTTGCTTGTATAGGAAAACAATATATGAACAGATTAAGGGAATTGTAATTTTAAATTTTTTAAAATTTAATTCAATTAAATCGGGCTAGTGGTTCCCGAGTTATGCCGGACGAAACAAATTAACCAAAAAAAAATTTTAAAATTTAAAAAAAAAAAAATAAAAAAAAACCAAACGAAAAAAAAAATTTATTGCGTTTTTCGAGCTCATGTCAAGGTTATCTACACAGAAAAAATTATCGCATCCCGAGTACATTTTGACTGTTGACTAGTGTTACCGGTACCGTATATTAATTAACCGCCAAGGTACGGTTATCATCATGTCACGATGAGGGAGGGCAGTGTGACGACGAAAGTCCGGAGTCGTTTTCGGCCCCACATATAATCGCCTAGAAGGCTCATTAATTTTATTTTTTTCTTTTAGTTGTAAGTCCCTTGAAGGGTATATTTTAGTTATAATTATATCATAGTTATAAGTCCCATGAAGGGTATTTTTTGTTAACTAGTTATAAGTCCCACGAAGGGTGTTCAGTAAATAATAAATAGTTTAAGATAAAAACCATGTACTTGCATTAATATGTTGTTTACAAATTGTGGCACATAATTTGCAACAATTTAATTTTTTTAACAGTCTTGATAAAAAGCAACAATTAGTTGTTGGCTACTTTTTGTAAACAAGATACCGTTAGGTCAGCAGCGACGATCACACACATACCCACATACACACACAACAGATGGGGATCGACAGTGATTGTCACACACAGTATACCCATCACAGCCATCACACTCATAGCAACAGCGCGAAGAATATAAGAAGGAGGAAAACCAGAATTGAGGTCAGTTGGTCGGGAGCAGTGAACAAGGACAGACGTCGGTGAGTATTGGTAAAATATTTAGTTATAACTGGAGGGCCGCCGTTGGTCTCCACGTTTTAATAATAGTGCCGTGCGTGATAATTGGAGGGCCGCCGTTGGTCTCCACGTTTTAATAATAGTGCCGTGCGTGATAATTGGAGGGCCGCCGTTGGTCTCCACATTTAGTGAACTTTTCGCGTGCGTCTGACTAGAGTGCCGACGTGGTCTCTTCGTTATATAGTTTTCGCGTGTGTCAACTTAGAGGGCCGACGTGGTCTCTTCGTTATATAGTTTTCGCGTGTGTCAACTTAGAGGGCCGACGTGGTCTCTTCGTTATATAGTTTTCGCGTGTGTCAACTTAGAGGGCCGACGTGGTCTCTTCGTTATTTAGTTTCCGCGTGCGTCTAATTAGAGGGCCGACGTGGTCTCTACGTTATTTAGTTTCCGCGTGCGTCTAATTAGAGGGCCGACGTGGTCTCTTCGTTGTTTAGTTTCCGCGTGCGTCTAATTAGAGGGCCGACGTGGTCTCTTCGTTATTTAGTTTCCGCGTGCGTCTAATTAGAGGGCCGACGTGGTCTCTACGTTATTTAGTTTCCGCGTGCGTCTAATTAGAGGGCCGACGTGGTCTCTACGTTATTTAGTTTCCGCGTGCGTCTGATTAGAGGGCCGACGTGGTCTCTTCATTATATAGTTCTCGCGTGTGTCAACTTAGAGGGCCGACGTGGTCTCTTCGTTATATAGTTTTCGCGTGTGTCTACTTAGAGGGCCGACGTGGTCTCTACGTTGATTAGCTTTCGTGTGCGTCTGACTAGAGGGCCGACGTGGTCTCTACGTTATTTAGCTTCCGTGTGCGTCGAATTAGAGGGCCGACGTGGTCTCTACGTTATTTAGCTTCCGTTTGCGTCGAATTAGAGGGCCGACGTGGTCTCTACGTTATTTAGCTTTCCACGTGTATCTGCTTAGAGGGCCGACGTGGCATCTTCGCTATTTAGTTCTCGCGTGCGCCTGATTAGAGGGCGTTAACTTCAATTTTCGGTCGATATTCTCGCCCTAGTAGACAAGCAATAACAATTTTAGTGCAAACATTTGAGTCTACATATACATTGGTTGGTCGAAGTGACGAAAATATCGCTCCCGGCGTCCGTAGCAAACGATCCAATCAGTCGATTCCGCGGCGTTCTCAAGAACCGGGCATCTTGGTTTACACTCATACAAGATCAAGCTGACTCAAGAATTGAAGCCGATGGACCATTTGACGCGAAGTACGTTGCCCGATTAAGCTCTGGAGAAGATGGGCCAAGATAATGAATATCATCGCAAAATCATATTCAGAGACGAAACTGATTTTTGGTTCAATGGGTTCGTCAATAAGCAAAATATGTGTTATTGGTTTGGCGCAAATCCCCATGTGCTTCATGAATCACCACTTCTTCCACAAAAAGTAATTGCTTGGAGTGGTTTCATGCCGGCGGCGTCATTGGGCCATATTTTTTCGTCGACAATAACGATATTCTCGTTACTGTGAATGGCGATCGTTATCTCGCCATGATTACCGACTATTTTTGACCCGAATTGAAAAACATGGACTTGGACGGCATGTGGTTTCAACTGGACGGTACCACAAACCACCTAGCACACGTTACATTTGATTTATTGAAGAGTGAGTTTAGTGAGCGTGGTATATCAAGAAATGGACCAGTCAATTATCCGCCTCGTTCGTGTGATTTAACGCCTCTAGACAAGCCGA
The DNA here is from genome assembly GCA_947397865.1 of Polietes domitor. Classification (NCBI taxonomy): domain Eukaryota; kingdom Metazoa; phylum Arthropoda; class Insecta; order Diptera; family Muscidae; genus Polietes; species Polietes domitor. The sequence goes on from OX377618.1 coordinate 113,690,322, forward strand.
CGACGTTGGAATAACGCAGAGCCAACAGTGAACGCGAAATAGCGGCCGTTACGGCCGAGTCATCGAAAATTGGTTCAAATGGTGTGCGTTTTATTAAAAAAAGAAGTAGTCAAGTCCTTATTGGAAAACCATGTAGTTAAATTCGGTGTTTATATTGCACTGAGTAGACGCGGAAAATAAGAGGACTTTTTTAGGGTCAAAATCAAAAAAGAATAAAACTGGTATCAAATAAACGCCTACAGCTAAAATCGTGAAATTAGGTGTTTATATTCTACTGTGAACGCGAAACATATTGGATCTTCAATATATTTTTGAAGATTGCCTCCTCACGTTCACTTTTTGATAACTCATGAAGTTTTATATTTATATCTATATATATAAAAAAATCTGTGTTTGTATGTTTGTTTGTTTCATGCTGAATCGGTGGTGAAAATAGGCTATATAAATTTTTGATATTTTCAGTGGGCGTGGCACCTCCCTCACAAATTGGAGATTTATTCTTTTTTTATAAATTAGCATATTCGGAATACTGTTGCAGCTAGAGTCTTGAATTTTTGTGAAAGTTCACTAATTTTTAGTCTGCACAGTTGTGCCCAAAAATGCGCGGTATTGGAATAGTGGACGTGGCACCTCCCATACGAAGTTAAAACATATTATCGAATATGGTCAGTAGGTGTCATAGACCTAGAGTGGTGAAATTTTGTGTGAGTTGATCCAGTGTAAATAGTTATGCAAAGATGTGCGGAAAGTGGGCGCGACTCTTCCCATATGAAATTAAAACCGGTTTTAGAGCATTTCGACAACGAGATTGGCGGAAAGTGGCCATGACCCTTCCCATACGAAATTAAAACCTGTTTTTGAGTATATTCTACACCGAGATTCCTATATTATTGTGTGAGTTAATTTAGTTGTAACCTGCTTAGACAATACACAAATGGGCGGGATTTGAAAGATGGGGCCTTTTTGATTTGAATTTTGTAAAATTACACGTTTTCTGTGTATTTTCTTAGCACCAGGCCCGTTCGCAGGATTTTTCCCTGGGGGGGGGGAACACTCATAAAAAAGTAAACCCTATAATGAGTTAAAATTAACTAAAATTTAGGAAACCAAGTACATTTTTACTCCTAAGTAAATTTTTCCTAAAACCAAGTAATTTTTTACTAAATTTAAGCAAAATTTTCCTAAAACTAAGTAAATTTTTACTAAATCTTAGTCAAATTTTGCTGAAAATTTCCTAAAACTAAGTAAATGTTTACTCAAATCAAGTAAATATTTACTCAAACTAAGGACAATTTTGCTGATTTTTTCCTCAAAACGAGTAAATTTTTACTTAAGCTGAGGAAAATTTTATTATGCAAGGAAAAAAGGTGAAATTAAAATAAGTTAATTTTAACTAAAAAATCAAACAAATAGTTTTGCTTCAGAGTATGCATAATTCAGAAAGTATTTAAGAAATAAGTCTCTGCAAACGAATGAGAATTGCTTCTTAGATTAATATTAAAGAATTTTTTAAACAATTTCAAATGTTTTTTATGTTCATTATTACTTAAATGTATGAAGAACTCGGCATAAATTTCAGTAAACATTTTAACTTAATTTTTAGGAAAAAACATATTTTTAAGTTAAAATTTCCTAAATGGAATTTTTTACATACAAAAAATTTCAGATTTTTTTCTTACTTAAAACCTTGGAAATATTCTTTCACATAAGTTTGAATTTACTCAATTGTAAGAGTTTGTTATTAGATGCAAAGAAATGGTTTTAAGTAAATCTACTACCCCTTTTCTAGCAAATGAACTATTTACTATGGCTTTGAAAGAAGGAAACTTTACACATACTTAGTTAATTTTCCAACTTTTTAGGAAATTTTTACTGGAGCGTTTGGAAACCACTCATATTTTATTGTCAGGATCTTCGAGAAATATTTTGATACATTCGTCCGACAGACATCGTCACTCAAAGGAATATGCCAGTAAAAGAAAGCAGAAAGTCTACTGAAAGATCAGATTTTCTGCTGTTAAAAAAGAGACAGCAGATTTGTATCTGCTGTTTGCTGTTTACCATCTTCGAGCTAAACTCGCTTATGAACGCTTATCTTTTTATATTTTAATTAACAACAGCCAATTTTAGCAGACTGCAAACTCTTTAGCAGTGTGAATGGTGATGTAAGATTGCAGAAAACTGCTGTTATGCCAAAAAACAGCTGTAATAGCGGAAAAGTGTCTGCTGATAGGCAGCAGATAATCGCTGCTTTTATTAACAGACTTGTTCTCTAAGTGTAGAACTTTTGTTTAAATATTTGCTTGAAATTACATACATACATATCGAGGGCTTATATTCAAAGGTGGCTATGAACTAAAACACAACTTTTCAGGAGAGCGAAAAAACTGATTTGCTCCTTAATTTGAAGAGAAATTATTAATCATTATTCTACAGTTTAATCTAAAAAGGATTACTAATTGCTACGATTTTCGAAGTTTTCGAAATTTCCTATTATTCGCGGTTTCATGGTTCATAGCCACTTTTGCATGTTTAAAATTGAGCACTATGAATGTTGAAATAAGCACATAGCCATTTATGTCCAAATATATAAATAAGATTTATTATAAACTCCATAACTTTTTTCATGAAATCTTGGCAATGTTGTATAGAAAACGCATTTTCTGTGATGTACTCAGCGAATTTAAAGATTCCAGCTTCATCCGTCAGATTGGTACCATTTTTATCCCTTTTACCAAATTTTTTAAAAAAGTACATATTGCGGTAGGGCATGGTAAACAAAAAATACAAATTGGATATTTTTTGTTTTATGATTTTCTCGCGATCTAGCCAACGGATCCGACTGAATTTTTGTTTATGTATTAAGAACCAATTTCGCTTGTAACATACATGTAGCCAGTAGCGAAAATCGCTACAATTGATGAAAAATCCAAAACTCGGGAACCACTAGCCCGATTTAATTGAATTAAATTTTAAAAAATTTAAAATTACAATTCCCTTAATCTGTTCATATATTGTTTTCCTATACAAGCAACAGTTTCCAAGTTAAAAATGAATATATAAAGGAAAAAACTTATTTTTTGCCTAAAGATTTAAAATTTTTTTTTTTTAAATCCATAAAAAATCCAAAATGAAAAAAATGTCAAATCTTATTACTTGTACGTAAAGTCACATAACCTATGAGCAAAATGAGACAAAGATCATGAAAATCGATGCACGCGTTTCGCTTTTATTCGCAATTGAGTAAAGGTATGAATTTCAAAAATTTGCTCGACATATGCACAACTTTGTCTATGGTAAGGTTTTTTTTTTTTTTTATTCTCAGAATTAACAAAACGGAATAAACAAAGGGTTATTTAATTTTTATGATTGCGTAAGCAAAGTAATAAACGCTAATAAATGTGCGTGAACAATTAAAAGGAAAAAAGGAAAGGGGACTTTTTTAATTATTTGGGTTTTCCGTTGGCTACCTGTATGATTTTTTTACAGAAATGCAACCCACATTTAAGGGTGGTCATTATTCGGAAAATTTAAGACTCACACATGGTGAAACAGGTATGTAGCCACCGTAAAAAAATATACACCCATTTATAAGTACCTGTCAGTAAAATACTAAACAATACACAGTATAAATAGGTCTTCATTGATCGATTTTACTCATTCAACAAGTGTCGACGAACGCGATAGTTAAAATGAGCAAACGTTCGCGAGGATTTGAATGCAATACCAATCCAAGTAATTTTTGTTACATGTGCGCCATGCTCGTCACTTACATCGCCCAGGTTGTCCGGAAAGAAGTCCAAGTGCGAGTGTAGAAAATGTATCTTAAGCGACATATTTGCTCTAATTTTTTTATAATTTTGGAGTAGTTGTTCGACGATCTCTCTGTAATTTGAGCTTTTGTTGTTTCCAAGAAATCCGGAAACAATTTGCCGAAATGAGTTCCAAGCTGCAGCTTCATTTGGTGATAAAATGTGCTCAAACTGTTGGTCTTGCAACAACTTTTTAATTTGCGGACCGTCGAAAACGCCTTCCTTAATCTTTGCCGATGAAAGGTGAGGAAAAATGGTTTTTAAATAGGCGAACGCTTCGCCATCTTTGTTGATAGCTTTCACGAAGTTTTTTATGAGTCCGAGCTTTATGTGAAGAGGTGGGAGAAAAACATTTTCCTTTTTTATGAGTGGTGTATATTTCACGTTGTCGCTGCCGGGGATGAAGTTAACTCTTTCTGTCCAACTCCTCCTGGGGTAATGATGTTGACGATCGCGGCTGTCCCAAAGGCAGAGAAAACAACAGTACTTTGTGAATCCACCTTGTAATCCACAAAGGATACCGATAACCTTAAGGTCGGCACAAACTTTCCAATCGTGCCTCTCATAGTTAAGGCACTTTAGTAGATTGTCCATGACTTCGTATGTTTCCTTGGTGTCAACGGCATGAGCAATTGGAATCGAAGGTTTCTCGTTGCCGTTGTGCAGTAAAATTGCTTTAAGGCTCTGCTTGTTGCTGTCGATGAAAAGACGCCACTCTCCTGGATTGTAAGAGTACCCGAGTTCACCAAATAATCCGGGAATGTCCTTACAAAAACAGATGTTGTCTTTTTTTGTGTAGTACCTTGCGTATGGTTCATGACGCTTCCTGTAGATTGTTGTCACCACACCAGGAGCCAAGAAACCGAACTGTTGCATGCGCGATGCATGCAACTCTGCATCTTCCTTGGAGAGTTTCAATTCTCTAACCCAATCGTTCAGTTCTGCTTGGGAACATAAGCGTTGACCTCCATGCAATGTATATGTTGACTCGCATTCTGATGTGGTTTCTACTGTCTCCGGATCTGATGTTGGATGTATCGCCTCATTATTAGATGCCCATCTTGAAACGGACGGTTGCGGGTCCACTGGTTCTTCGGAAAATGGCACTGGAAAATTCACTGTTGAAACAGCAGCGTAAGTCCATCGTATATTTTTTCCCACGCCTGTTTTTTGCTAAGACAGAAGTAGCAATCTGTTACATGGCAAAGCGGAGCTCTCCAAAGCATTGGCATGATGATTCTCGGCTGTCGTCTGAAAGAATTTCAATAATAAGTTATATATGTTCTTGAATTTCGTAATCTACACTTACCTTGAGTCAGCTAGCTGTACGTAGCACCTTGGACATAGAGCACTTGGTGTCCACCGCTCATCTATGTTTGAGACCTTTAAATTGAAGCTCTCTTCAAATGAATCTCTCAATTTAGGTGAAAAACAACGCTTGTTTTTTCAGAAACGTATTCTCCGCACATGTAACAAAAATTACTTGGATTGGTATTGCATTCAAATCCTCGCGAACGTTTGCTCATTTTAACTATCGCGTTCGTCGACACTTGTTGAATGAGTAAAATCGATCAATGAAGACCTATTTATACTGTGTATTGTTTAGTATTTTACTGACAGGTACTTATAAATGGGTGTATATTTTTTTACGGTGGCTACATACCTGTTTCACCATGTGTGAGTCTTAAATTTTCCGAATAATGACCACCCTTAAATGTGGGTTGCATTTCTGTAAAAAAATCATACAGGTAGCCAACGGAAAACCCAAATAATTAAAAAAGTCCCCTTTCCTTTTTTCCTTTTAATTGTTCACGCACATTTATTAGCGTTTATTACTTTGCTTACGCAATCATAAAAATTAAATAACCCTTTGTTTATTCCGTTTTGTTAATTCTGAGAATAAAAAAAAAAGAAAAAACCTTACCATAGACAAAGTTGTGCATATGTCGAGCAAATTTTTGAAATTCATACCTTTACTCAATTGCGAATAAAAGCGAAACGCGTGCATCGATTTTCATGATCTTTGTCTCATTTTGCTCATAGGTTATGTGACTTTACGTAAAAGTAATAAGATTTGACATTTTTTTCATCTTGGATTTTTTATGGATTTTAAAAAAAAAAATTTTAAATCTTTAGGCAAAAAATAAGTTTTTTCCTTTATATATTCATTTTTAACTTGGAAACTGTTGCTTGTATAGGAAAACAATATATGAACAGATTAAGGGAATTGTAATTTTAATTTTTTTAAAATTTAATTCAATTAAATCGGGCTAGTGGTTCCCGAGTTATGCCGGACGAAACAAATTAACCAAAAAAAAATGTTTAAAATTAAAAAAAAAAAATAAAAAAAAAACCAAACGAAAAAAAATTTTTATTGCGTTTTTCGAGCTCATGTCAAGGTTATCTACACAGAAAAAATTATCGCATCCCGAGTACATTTTGACTGTTGACTAGTGTTACCGGTACCGTATATTAATTAACCGCCAAGGTACGGTTATCATCATGTCACGATGAGGGAGGGCAGTGTGACGACGAAAGTCCGGAGTCGTTTTCGGCCCCACATATAATCGCCTAGAAGGCTCATTAATTTTATTTTTTTCTTTTAGTTGTAAGTCCCTTGAAGGGTATATTTTAGTTATAATTATATCATAGTTATAAGTCCCATGAAGGGTATTTTTTGTTAACTAGTTATAAGTCCCACGAAGGGTGTTCAGTAAATAATAAATAGTTTAAGATAAAAACCATGTACTTGCATTAATATGTTGTTTACAAATTGTTGCACATAATTTGCAACAATTTAATTTTTTTAACAGTCTTGATAAAAAGCAACAATTAGTTGTTGGCTACTTTTTGTAAACAAGATACCGTTAGGTCAGCAGCGACGATCACACACATACCCACATACACACACAACAGATGGGGATCGACAGTGATTGTCACACACAGTATACCCATCACAGCCATCACACTCATAGCAACAGCGCGAAGAATATAAGAAGGAGGAAAACCAGAATTGAGGTCAGTTGGTCGGGAGCAGTGAACAAGGACAGACGTCGGTGAGTATTGGTAAAATATTTAGTTATAACTGGAGGGCCGCCGTTGGTCTCCACGTTTTAATAATAGTGCCGTGCGTGATAATTGGAGGGCCGCCGTTGGTCTCCACGTTTTAATAATAGTGCCGTGCGTGATAATTGGAGGGCCGCCGTTGGTCTCCACATTTAGTGAACTTTTCGCGTGCGTCTGACTAGAGTGCCGACGTGGTCTCTTCGTTATATAGTTTTCGCGTGTGTCAACTTAGAGGGCCGACGTGGTCTCTTCGTTATATAGTTTTCGCGTGTGTCAACTTAGAGGGCCGACGTGGTCTCTTCGTTATATAGTTTTCGCGTGTGTCAACTTAGAGGGCCGACGTGGTCTCTTCGTTATTTAGTTTCCGCGTGCGTCTAATTAGAGGGCCGACGTGGTCTCTACGTTATTTAGTTTCCGCGTGCGTCTAATTAGAGGGCCGACGTGGTCTCTTCGTTGTTTAGTTTCCGCGTGCGTCTAATTAGAGGGCCGACGTGGTCTCTTCGTTATTTAGTTTCCGCGTGCGTCTAATTAGAGGGCCGACGTGGTCTCTACGTTATTTAGTTTCCGCGTGCGTCTGATTAGAGGGCCGACGTGGTCTCTTCATTATATAGTTCTCGCGTGTGTCAACTTAGAGGGCCGACGTGGTCTCTTCGTTATATAGTTTTCGCGTGTGTCTACTTAGAGGGCCGACGTGGTCTCTACGTTGATTAGCTTTCGTGTGCGTCTGACTAGAGGGCCGACGTGGTCTCTACGTTATTTAGCTTCCGTGTGCGTCGAATTAGAGGGCCGACGTGGTCTCTACGTTATTTAGCTTCCGTTTGCGTCGAATTAGAGGGCCGACGTGGTCTCTACGTTATTTAGCTTTCCACGTGTATCTGCTTAGAGGGCCGACGTGGCATCTTCGCTATTTAGTTCTCGCGTGCGCCTGATTAGAGGGCGTTAACTCCAATTTTCGGTCGATATTCTCGCCCTAGTAGACAAGCAATAACAATTTTAGTGCAAACATTTGAGTCTACATATACATTGGTTGGTCGAAGTGACGAAAATATCGCTCCCGTTCAGGCGTCCGTAGCAAACGATCCAAATCAGTCGATTCCGCGGCGTTCTCAAGAACCGGGCATCTTGGTTTACACTCATACAAGATCAAGCTGACTCAAGAATTGAAGCCGATGGACCATTTGACGCGAAGTACGTTGCCCGATTAAGCTCTGGAGAAGATGGGCCAAGATAATGAATATCATCGCAAAATCATATTCAGAGACGAAACTGATTTTTGGTTCAATGGGTTCGTCAATAAGCAAAATATGTGTTATTGGTTTGGCGCAAATCCCCATGTGCTTCATGAATCACCACTTCTTCCACAAAAAGTAATTGCTTGGAGTGGTTTCATGCCGGCGGCGTCATTGGGCCATATTTTTTCGTCGACAATAACGATATTCTCGTTACTGTGAATGGCGATCGTTATCTCGCCATGATTACCGACTATTTTTGACCCGAATTGAAAAACATGGACTTGGACGGCATGTGGTTTCAACTGGACGGTACCACAAACCACCTAGCACACGTTACATTTGATTTATTGAAGAGTGAGTTTAGTGAGCGTGGTATATCAAGAAATGGACCAGTCAATTATCCGCCTCGTTCGTGCGATTTAACGCCTCTAGACAAGCCGACGACGTTGGAATAACGCAGAGCCAACAGTGAACGCGAAATAGCGGCCGTTACGGCCGAGTCATCGAAAATTGGTTCAAATGGTGTGCGTTTTATTAAAAAAAAAGTTGTCAAGTCCTTATTGGAAAACCATGTAGTTAAATTCGGTGTTTATATTGCACTGAGTAGACGCGGAAAATAAGAGGACTTTTTTTAGGGTCAAAATCAAAAAAGAATAAAACTGGTATCAAATAAACGCCTACAGCTAAAATCGTGAAATTAGGTGTTTATATTCTACTGTGAACGCGAAACATATTGGATCTTCAATATATTTTTGAAGATTGCCTCCTCACGTTCACTTTTTGATAACTCATGAAGTTTTATATTTATATCTATATATATTTAAAAAAATCTGTGTTTGTATGTTTGTTTGTTTCATGCTGAATCGGTGGTGAAAATAGGCTATATAAATTTTTGATATTTTCAGTGGGCGTGGCACCTCCCTCACAAATTGGAGATTTATTCTTTTTTTATAAATTAGCATATTCGGAATACTGTTGCAGCTAGAGTCTTGAATTTTTGTGAAAGTTCACTAATTTTTAGTCTGCACAGTTGTGCCCAAAAATGTGCGGTATTGGAATAGTGGACGTGGCACCTCCCATACGAAGTTAAAACATATTATCGAATATGGTCAGTAGGTGTCATAGACCTAGAGTGGTGAAATTTTGTGTGAGTTGATCCAGTGTAAATAGTTATGCAAAGATGTGCGGAAAGTGGGCGCGACTCTTCCCATATGAAATTAAAACCGGTTTTAGAGCATTTCGACAACGAGATGGGCGGAAAGTGGCCATGACCCTTCCCATACGAAATTAAAACCTGTTTTTGAGTATATTCTACACCGAGATTCCTATATTATTGTGTGAGTTAATTTAGTTGTAACCTGCTTAGACAATACACAAATGGGCGGGATTTGAAAGATGGGGCCTTTTTGATTTGAATTTTGTAAAATTACACGTTTTCTGTGTATTTTCTTAGCACCAGGCCCGTTCGCAGGATTTTTCCCTGGGGGGGAACACTCATAAAAAAGTAAACCCTATAATGAGTTAAAATTAACTAAAATTTAGGAAACCAAGTACATTTTTACTCCTAAGTAAATTTTTCTTAAAACCAAGTAATTTTTTACTAAATTTAAGCAAAATTTTCCTAAAACTAAGTAAATTTTTACTAAATCTTAGTAAAATTTTGCTGAAAATTTCCTAAAACTAAGTAAATGTTTACTCAAATCAAGTAAATATTTACTCAAACTAAGGACAATTTTGCTGATTTTTTCCTCAAAACGAGTAAATTTTTACTTAAGCTGAGGAAAATTTTATTATACAAGGAAAAAAGGTGAAATTAAAATAAGTTAATTTTAACTAAAAAATCAAACAAATAGTTTTGCTTCAGAGTATGCATAATTCAGAAAGTATTTAAGAAATAAGTCTCTGCAAACGAATGAGAATTGCTTCTTAGATTAATATTAAAGAATTTTTTAAACAATTTCAAATGTTTTTTATGTTCATTATTACTTAAATGTATGAAGAACTCGGCATAAATTTCAGTAAACATTTTAACTTAATTTTTAGGAAAAAACATATTTTTAAGTTAAAATTTCCTAAATGGAATTTTTTACATACAAAAAATTTCAGATTTTTTTCTTACTTAAAACCTTGGAAATATTCTTTCACATAAGTTTGAATTTACTCAATTGTAAGAATTTGTTATTATATGCAAAGAAATGGTTTTAAGTAAATCTACTACCCCTTTTCTAGCAAATGAACTATTTACTATGGCTTTGAAAGAAGGAAACTTTACACATACTTAGTTAATTTTCCAACTTTTTAGGAAATTTGGAGCGTTTGGAAACCACTCATATTTTATTGTCAGGATCTTCGAGAAATATTTTGATACATTCGTCCGACAGACATCGTCACTCAAAGGAATATGCCAGTAAAAGAAAGCAGAAAGTCTACTGAAAGATCAGATTTTCTGCTGTTAAAAAAGAGACAGCAGATTTGTATCTGCTGTTTGCTGTTTACCATCTTCGAGCTAAACTCGCTTATGAACGCTTATCTTTTTATATTTTAATTAACAACAGCCAATTTTAGCAGACTGCAAACTCTTTAGCAGTGTGAATGGTGATGTAAGATTGCAGAAAACTGCTGTTATGCCAAAAAACAGCTGTAATAGCGGAAAAGTGTCTGCTGATAGGCAGCAGACAATCGCTGCTTTTATTAACAGACTTGTTCTCTAAGTGTAGAACTTTTGTTTAAATATTTGCTTGAAATTACATACATACATATCGAGGGCTTATATGCAAAGGTGGCTATGAACTAAAACACAACTTTTCAGGAGAGCGAAAAAACTGATTTGCTCCTTAATTTGAAGAGAAATTATTAATCATTATTCTACAGTTTAATCTAAAAAGGATTACTAATTGCTACGATTAAAAAGTTTTCGAAATTTCCTATTATTCGCGGTTTCATGGTTCATAGCCACTTTTGCATGTTTAAAATTGAGCACTATGAATGTTGAAATAAGCACATAGCCATTTATGTCCAAATATATAAATAAGATTTATTATAAACTCCATAACTTTTTTCATGAAATCTTGGCAATGTTGTATAGAAAACGCATTTTCTGTGATGTACTCAGCGAATTTAAAGATTCCAGCTTCATCCGTCAGATTGGTACCATTTTTATCCCTTTTACCAAATTTTTTAAAAAAAAGTACATATTGCGGTAGGGCATGGTAAACAAAAAATACAAATTGGATATTTTTTGTTTTATGATTTTCTCGCGATCTAGCCAACGGATCCGACTGAATTTTTGTTTATGTATTAAGAACCAATTTCGCTTGTAACATACATGTAGCCAGTAGCGAAAATCGCTACAATTGATGAAAAATCCAAAATTTGGCGTTGCAATTCCTTAAATTTTAACTTTCTTCATTCATAATTCTGAAACTTTTACACAAATATTCCCCATGAAGTCAGCAATCACATGCCAAAGAAATATTTTGGTATTCTCAATATAATAAAAAGTTATGCCGGTTTTTTTAAATATATTTTTCACAATTTTTGACTTTACAGCCTATTTTAGCCTGATAACTGGGGAAACAAAATGCTATTAACGCGAAATGATGGAATTTGATAGTACGACATGCCCTAAATCTAGAAAAATATTTTAAACAAAATCCTTGTAGCGAATTATAACCTTCGGTTTTATGCCGCTCCATTGTTGAACTATTTTATTGACAGATGACATCAAAATCTGAGAATAGTTTGGCATCAAAAACTCATTTTCGAGAAAATGGTTCATAGCCACTTTTGAATATTAGCCCTCGATATATATTTTGAAGAAATATTACACAAAAAACGATCAAATTCCTCGGCGATAAACCCTTCAGTTCCGCATTTTATCTATGGTCTAAATAGGATGTCTAAAGAGTTTTGGTGTTTTTAATTTATATAGGACATGAGTAACAGGATGTTTACTCAAAATTTGTATACGCATATTCCGATTAAATAAAAAATATTTGGAAATGTTTATTCATTTTTATAATCTTAAATATGTATAAATTCGAATAACAAATAAAGTTTTTTTTTGTATTCGATGAAATGCAAGAAGAAACAACTAGAAATTTTAAATCCAAAAAACAAATAATTGGTTTTTTAGAGTTACGTCTTCCTACGTAGATCCAAGTTACTGAATTTGTTGTTTCTCTTTTGAATAATACTTTTTACATACATATGTACAAAAACTAACTCTGAAAAATATTTGACATAAGTTATAAATATAATAAAAATTTTAGTAAGTTAAAACTCATTTCTTATTGTTTCGCAACTTTAAAGTAGATTTTAAAATAGAGACTTACACGCAGAAAAAAATTTATTTCGTAGAAACGAAATTTTAGACACGTGAACATCGTTTTTGAGTTTCTTTTGTGGGAAAAATTAGTTTGTTTGCGGTGAATAAGTTTATGTATATCAACCAATTTTCTTCGTTTGTCGAAATGGATTTGTATTATAATTGCAAACTCTCAAAACATTGAAAGTAACATAAACCATTGTTGTTGCATCTGTGATGAAAATGGGACACATCGGTTCAGATTTAGATACAGTTCCATAAAAATGTCCAATCGCAAATGTTACATCTTAGCGCTCTACAAGCATCAAGCTAATTACTTCCTTTTATTAAGAATATTTTAGATTTCATTATGATATTATAGTGATTCTTATATACTCTTTTTTTAAATTACTAAACGATTTTGTTATTAAATTTCCAAACTTTTATTGCGGTACACAATTGAAAGTTCATAAGATATAGCTCTAGTCGAATGTCAAGAAGTGGTATCGGTTAATAAAAATTAAAACACCATTAGCGAAATTAGCATTACATAATACTGAAATTGGCACAATTCGTTTAGTTTGTTTGTATTTTTCATAACCTTTGTCCGAAATTCAAGAAAGTGTCCACGATTTTTTTTATAGTTTTCGTGTTTTCATGATTTTACTGCAAAATAACAAAGTCAGACGAGTTATTTTAAAAATACCTTAAAAATTCTATATTTTATTGCTTCACAAAGTCTAGAAGGTTTTAAAAATTATATGATCGAAATCTCTCTGGGGGGGGGGGTTTTACAAATGGCATGGTGACTTTTATTACTTGGCTGCAGACTACCACTATCATGATTTCCACCCTGTATAAAAGTTTCATTCAGGTGGCTTCGCAGCGACTTTTCAACATCAAACCCGGCCTCTATAAGGAGATGATTTTCACAAACGAACGAGAATCACAACTCACTTGCCGAATTTGCGTTTAAAAAATCGCACCAAGTAATAAAGTACACATGCCATCTTACAAGCATCTCATTGACCTGTGTATATGTAGGTATAGTTACCCAGCAATACTAAAACAAATGAGCGTTGGCACGGCAGAAGTATTGCTGGGTAACTATATCTGCATATACACATACTTACATATGCATTACTAGCAGTACCCGCTGCTTCGCACGCGAAAAAGCAAGTTATTCGTTAATTTTTTCCGTTTCTGTTTTTGGATAGTATTTATTTAATTTTTGGTGGATATAGATAAATCTAAAATAGTAATTTGGAATCATCCTATTAGCTAGCACTCACACACAGTCAAAGGAATGTGCTTGTCGATATGTACTATTTTAGCTGAACTCCTTCGTATGTATAATTTTCTACCAAGTTTTGAACAAAAAATTACAACCATCCTCCTCCATCCATCCTCGATCTCATGTTTCTAGATTCAGCCAGCCAGTTTATAACTTTTTGCACCTCTTTCCCAAAAAGTACACATTTTGAAAAATCACTATAGGTAACACGTGTTTTTGCTTCCCCTAAAAATATGTACTTTATTTGGTAACACATTCATTCCCCTTTACATGATTGTACAGCATTTTTATCCCTTTTCGTCCCGCGCACCCCTTAGAAGTACAAATTTAAATACAAATTTAAATATAGCTCCAATACTTTAGTCGGTACTACTTTTATCCCTTGTTGCTCAGCCCCTATAAGAAAATTTCGAAAAATCCATTTATATTGCGCTTTACACACAATTTACACTCCAAATTTCCCGACTATAGCTGCAATGCTTTTTGCCCCGCATACCCGGTAAAAAGTACAAATTTCGAACAATCCAATTATACAGCTGTTCTACTTGGTGAGAGGAATTTACATACCAAATTTCACGATTCTAGCTGTAATAATTTAGTTGGTACCGTTTTTATCCCTTTTTGTCCCGCTCGCCGCTTAAAAGTACAAATTTCGAAAAATCCAATTTTACTTTGTTTTTATATGGTCAGAGGAATTCACATACCAAATTTCACGATTCTAGCTGTAATACTTTAGTTGGTACCCTTTCTGTCCCGCTCGCCCCTTAAAAGTACAAATTTCAAAAAATCCAATTTTACTTCGTTTCTATATGGTCAGAGGAATTTTCATACCAAATTTCACGTTTCTAGCTGTAATACTTTAGTTGGTACCATTTTAATCCCTTTTTGTCCCGCTCGCCCCTTTGAAGTACAAATTTCGAAAAATCCAATTTTACTTCGTTTCTATATGGTCAGAGGAATTTAGATACCAAATTTCACGATTCTAGCTGTAATACTTTAGTTGGTACCCTTTTTGTCCCGCTCGCCCCTTAAAAGTACAAATTTCAAAAAATCCAATTTTACTTCGTTTCTATATGGTCAGAGGATTTTTCATACCAAATTTCACGTTTCTAGCTGTAATACTTTAGTTGGTACCATTTTTATCCCTTTTTGTCCCGCTCGTCCCTTAAAATTACAAATTTCGAAAAATCCAATTTTACTTCGTTTCTATATGGTCAGAGGAATTTACATACCAAATTTCACGTTTCTAGCTGTAATACTTTAGTTGGTACCATTTTTATCCCTTTTTTCCCGGTCGTCCCTTAAAAGTACAAATTTCGAAAAATCCAATTTTACTTCGTTTCTATATGGTCAGAGGAATTTACATACCAAATTTCACGTTTCTAGCTGTAATACTTTAGTTGGTACCATTTTTATCCCTTTTTGTACCGCTCGCCCCTTTGAAGTACAAATTTCGAAAAATCCAATTTTATTTCGTTTTTATATGGTCAGAGGAATTTACATACCAAATTTCACGTTTCTAGCTATAATACTTTAGTTGGTACCATTTTTATCCCTTTTTGTCCCGCTCGTCCCTAAAAAATACAAATTTCGAAAAATCAAATTTTACTTCATTTCTATATGGTCAGAGGAATTTACATACAAAATTTCACGTTTCTAGCTGTAATACTTTAGTTGGTACCATTTTTGTCCCGCTCGTCCCTTAAAAGAACAAATTTCGAAAAAAAAAACAATTTTACTTCGTTTCTATATGGTCAGAGGAATTTACATACCAAATTTCACGTTTCTAGCTGTAATACTTTAGTTGGTACCATTTTTATCCCTTTTTGTCCCGCTCGTCCCTTAAAAGTACAAATTTCAAAAAATCCAATTTTAATTCGTTTGTATATGGTCAGAGGGATTTACATACCAAATTTCATGTTTCTAGCTGTAATACTTTAGTTGGTACCATTTTTATCCCTTTTTATCCCGCTCGTCCCTTAAAAGTACAAATTTCGAAAAATCCAATTTTACTTCGTTTCTATATGGGCAGAGGAATTTACATACCAAATTTCACGCTTCTAACTGTAATACTTTAGTTGGTACCATTTATATCCCTTTTTGTCCCACTCGTCCCTTAAAAGTAGAAATTTCGAAAAATCCAATTTTACTTCGTTTCTATATGGTCAGAGGAAATTACATACCAAAATTCACGTTTCTAGCTGTAATACTTTAGTTGGTACCATTTTTATCCCTTTTTGTCCCGCACGTCCCTTAAAAGTACAAATTTCGAAAAATCAATTTTTACTTCGTTTCTATATGGTCAGAGGAATTTACATACCAAATTTCACGTTTCTAGCTGTAATACTTTAGTTGGTACCATTTTTATCCCGTTTTGTCCCGCTCGTCACTTAAAAGTACAAATTTCGAAAAATCCCTATTTGTAGCTCGTCTGCATGGTCATTTCAAGGAACTCACCGAATTTCATGTTTATAGCTACTGCCGTTTAGTCAGGACGAAGGTTCGATGTTTATCCCTTTTTAGGCCATTTTATCCCCTAAAAGTACGAATTTCGTAAAACCCTTTCTTAGTCGACGTCTACGTCGTATTTGGGAACTACCCTGAAAATTTCATGACCCTGGCTTCAGCCGTTTGGTCTGGGGGCTGGTCAATGATAAGTCAGTCAGTCAGTAACGCAACTCTTTTATATATATAGATGAAAAATCACATTATTTTGCGCAACTACATATTCAGAGCTATATTCACAACAAATTGTCGATTCCAGACCCTACATAGCCGATGGAATTTATACACCGAATTAATATATTAATATTAATAATTTATACAAATTAGAAAATCATATAATATTTTGTCATCAATTTATACGTAGTCAATAGTTTAGTTTAAGTAGGCACGAATATTAAAACAATTTTCTTACAATCATAAAAATAGAAAAATATTTGTCAGTATCAACAGAGTAGGAACGTAAAGGGTGATTTTTTAAGAGCTTCATAACTTTTTTTAAAAAAAAAAAACGCATAAAATTTGCAAAATCTCATCGGTTCTTTATTTGAAACGTTAGATTGGTCCATGACATTTACTTTTTGAAGATAATTTCATTTAAATGTTGACCGCGGCTGCGTCTTAGGTGGTCCATCCGCTTAGTCCAATTTTGGCATTTCCACGTTTTTGAGTAACAGAGACCCAATTGGTGCGAACGGCGACGAATCGAAAATTGGTGGTCATCATTAACACTGGCCGATACAGCTGCGATATTTTCTTCAGTTCGCACTCTACGTAAGCGTGTTGGTGGTTTAATGTCCAACAATGTAAATTTGGTGCGAAATTTAGTCACAATAGCCCGAATAGCCGCTTCAGTGGGTCGATTAAACTGACCATAAAATGGAAGCGCGCAATGAACTTTCTTAACAGAGCACGCATTTTGATAATAAAATTCAATAATTTGCAAGCGTTGTTCGTTTGTAAGACGATTCATGATGAAATGTCAAAGCATACTGAGCATCTTTCTCTTTGACACCATGTCTGAAATCCCACGTGATCTGTCAAATACTAATGCATGAAAATCCTAACCTCAAAAAAATCACTCTTTATGAGTATGAAATTAATAAAAATATTTAAGTTTATTCTTAATTTTCAAATAAATGTAAATAAAATAAAAAATATATATATTTTTGCCTTATTTCTCATAATAAAAACAAAAAGGTGCTTGGGGCACGGCTAAAGATTATCCAATCGTTGTCAATTTTTTTTATGCTTTTTGGGACTAAAACGAATATTTTTAGCGCTTGCCGTAACATATATTCGAGAAAATAAATTTGTCCATATAAATAAAGACCGGTCTAATATATATATATATATCATATCATTGTCTACAAAGTTGCTGAACATACCCTATGCCTCAGATGTAAAGAAAACATAGTTTTATACACCTATATGCTGCAAGAAGAGGCCAGAGTTGGGAAACTTTAATCGTCTAAAAATGCCGACACACGTATATTTTTTTGGTCTCCTCTTTCAATATCCATTGTCAGAACCCCGTAATTTTTTGGTGTTGTACTGTAATAAATGTTTTTACTTCCTGTGTGTTTTGTTGTTGTTTTTGATTATTTTTAAGAGAGCTATAGTTGTGAGAGATCTATTGAGAGAACACTTAACGAAGAGTATTTGTGTGACCTCTTCGAATGTTTTTATACCCTACACCACTTCGTGGACTATGGTATTATAAGTTAGTTTCGCGCCAAATGTTTGTAACACCAAGAAATAATCGAGCTAGACCCACCTTTAAGTATACCGATCGGCTTAGAATCACCAGCTGAGTCGATGTAACGATGTCTGTCTGTCCGTCCATCTGCTGTCCATCTAAGCTTGTTCGCACTTTACAGATCGCAATTGTTATCCGATTGTCATGAAGCTTGGCAGAAGTTATTTTTTCTGGCCAAGGACCATCGGTATTGAATTTGGAGCAAATCGGTTCAGATTTAGATATAGCCCCCATACAAATGTCACTCCCGATTTGACTTTTTCCGCCCTATAAAGCACGTATAGTACCCGATTTTCTTCAAATTTGGCTTAACACCATACAAATGTCGCTCCCTATTTCACTTTTTCCGCTTTAGAAATCACATATTGTACCCGATTTTCTTTAAAATTGGCACAACATTTTATAAGCGAACTAGAAACACCTATGCTGAAAGTGGGTATGATCCGTTCAGATTTAGATATAGCCCCCATATAAATGTCGCTCCCGATTTGACTTTCCGCTCTAAAATCAATATATTGTACCCGCTTTTCGTTAAAATTGGCACAACATCTTATAATCCAACTAAAAAACATATGGTGAAAGTGGGTAAGATCGGTTCTGATTTAGATATTGCCGATTTTGGCCAAACTTTACATATTATATTTCACCAATAAACATACATAGTGAAATCGGGGCACATCGTTCCAGGTTTCAATATACCCCCATACAAATGTCCTTCCCGATTTAACATTTTTTTAAACACATACAGTTACAGGATGCAAAAATCCTTCCCGATTTCACTTTTTTACAGAATTGAATTGTAATGAGATAGAAAGTCCACCCGTCTTTAGCCTTTCCTTACATGTTTGGCAGATGTCCATATGTCCATACTTTGGTATAACCCAAATGGGGCCCATTCTGATCTATTACAGCTCAAATTTTTTAGATCATGATATTTTTCAACTAGGAATACCTACCGTGAATGAGAAATATATAGGCCCATGTTTTGGACCAGGCCCAAAATGTTGTTATAGGCTCCCTTTTGAAATGTCGGTCCGATTCATCCTATTGGTTTGGTTTGGTTTAAAGGACCAGAATGCTCCTGCACTCTGAACACTCGGAGACCCAGTCGGGTCCATTGTGCAAATCCTTTCGTTATCTGAAAAATAAGATTGTAGTTTATAGGAGGGGGTAGGGAGTGATAGGATTAAGGAAGGGGTGGTAGATGATATATGGAGTGTGAGGGAAATGATAGGATTTTGGAAAGGGGATATGGGGGTAGGAGAATTTGAAGTTGTGTTATTAGTTTTTTCCAATGATTGACGACTAGGTAAGAAATTTTGTTGAGAGTCATTCGGTATACCTATGGTGGTGGGTAAGCCTTTATGGCTCTCTTTCTTTGTTAGTCGCCAACTGTCTATGCGGTTACATCCATGTTCCTTACTAGCCACCCCTAATCCGATTTAGTCCTTATGAGAATCCCAAAAGGTCATAAACGGTGCGGGTTGCAATATCCTCTATGTTGTTAATAAAATAACTTCCTAGGTATTTGTTTCTACGTATACAAAGCGCTGGACATCTGCAGATTATGTGCTCGATAGATTCTAACTCCTCCTCATCTTCACATAATCGACAGTGATCCTCGATGTCCAACTGCCATCTTGAGATCCTACTCCTAGTGCAGTAATGTCCTGTGTAGATACCTATCAAAGTTCGAATTTCTGCCTTGTTTAGCTCTAGTAGAGTTCTGGTTTTGCCCCTATCGATCTTTGGCCATGTGGCCCTGGCGATCCTACAGGTTGACAAACTATTCCATGCTGCGTTCATCTGTGACCATTTCCTTGATTCAATCAGTCTGTAAAACGTGCCAATCGGTGGTTTTACTAGGTTGTCAGCTCTATTGATTTCCAAGGACGAACCATTTCTAGCCAGTTCATCTGCTATCTCGTTTCCTTTGACATTGCTATGTCCGGGAACCCAGCAGAGACGGACGGTATGGTCGTTGAGGTTATCTAGTGAGCGTTTACAACTCAGTACAAGCCTTGATTTGACAGTGTGTGACATGATTGATTTCATTGCTGCCTGACTATCTACGTAGAAATTTATATCCGTGGTTACCGGAATGTTCTCGCTTGATAGAAATCTTGCTGCCCTTTCTATTGCCAGTAATTCTGCTTGGAAGACACTACAGTTGTCGTCGAGTCGGAGAGACTTGCGTATCTGTAGTGATTCAATGTAGAATCCTGCTCCTGTGCCCTGTTCCATCTTTGAACCATCAGTATAGACCGAAAGCCCTGTGAAGGGCTCACCATTGTCCCAATCTGATCTCTTTGGTATAAACATCTGTGGTAAGGATGAGAAGTCCAGAATCGGCACCATGTAGTCTGTACCTCCATTGATGACCGATTCGTGAACACCCAGTATTCCTCCTTGAACTATCCTTGCGTGACCATAAGGTCTATTTTTCCAGCATCCTGATTCTTTGAGTCTTATAGCACTCCTGGCAGCAATCATCTCTGTGAAGTGGTCCAGAGATGGGTGATGTAGAATTACATCCATCGCTGCTTGTGGAGTGCTTTTTATGGCTCCCGTAATGCTCAGTCCTGCTAGCCTTTGCGTTTTCATTAATCTTGCCCGGAGTTTACTCACTCTCATTGCGCTCCACCATACCAGACAACCATAAGTAGTAATGGGTCTAACAACCGATCGGTAGATCCAGTCTACAACTTTTGGTTTCAGACCCCAGCTCTTACCAATGGAGTTCCTGCACATGTAGAGTGCATTTAGACCCTTTTTATACCTTTCCTCTGTGTTCCTATTCCAGTTCAACTTCCGGTCTAGGATGACACCAAGGTATTTGGCCTCCTGAGAGAGGTTGAGCTCCGTTCCATCAAGGATTGGCTTCCTAAATGGTTCTATGTTATATCTCCTTGTATATAGGACTAGCTCAGTTTTCCTAGGATTAATGCCCAGGCCACTGTCTCTAGCCCAATCAGATAATTTCTTCAGTGCTCCTTGCAACAGATCGCTGATTGTTGGTAGGAATTTTCCACCTACCAATATAACAACGTCATCTGCATATGCAACTACTTTGTTACCCTCATCAGAAAGGGATCTGAGGGTATTATTGACAGCAAGAAGCCACAGAAGAGGAGATAAAACTCCCCCCTGTGGCGTTCCCCTGGTCACCAATTTCCTTATAGTTCCAGCTCCCAAGGTTGAATTTATTACTCGATGTCGTAGCATCGAGTCAATCCAGTCAGTCAGGAAGTTAGGAACATGTAGATCCTTTAATGAATTAGTTATTGTGTTGGCCTCAATGTTATTGAAAGCTCCTTCTATGTCTAGAAACGCTGCAAGAGAGAGATTCATCCTATTACTACTGTATAATTTGTATTTGTCTGTCGGATAAATGGATCAATTACCATATTATTAACCATATTCGTTAAATATGACTAAAGATGAATTTATAGTAACTGTATAATTTATATGAACTACATAAAATTGCTCCCATGAAATACCTGGGTGTAGTAATCAAAGCGAGGGAGTGGTGTAGGGTATTATATAGTCGGCCCGCCCGACTTTAGCCTTTCCTTACTTGTTTTATTTGGTTTTCTGTTTCCATCACTCTGGCTCTGAACGGATATAAAAAGAGTTATTAAGAGTGTTTGTATGGCTACTGATCTGTTTCATTCTTTTTTGCATTGTGTTTACGTAGTGTTGCAAAATTATTTCTCCATTTCTCTTCGTATGAGAAAATCATTCGTTAAAAATTGATCATGCATTTATGTTTGTACCTCGATTTAGATGTTTTTTTGTTATTTGGTGGATAGAATTTGTTAATACTGGCTTACAAATAATTAATTTTTGTTGGGAATTTTAATTTTGGGGATTTCAATTTGTAATACACTAGAGACCCGTTTCGCGTCTATCCTATTCCGCTTCGATTTGCGTCGCTTTTTAATTTTGATTCAATCCGATTTGCGTAGCAACATACGATTGCATTTTTATACACTCCACGAGAGTATTATTTTCACTAAAGAATCCCATGTGATTTTTTCAATTTGCGTATCAAAAGGGGATTCCCATTTTATTCTGTTAAGTCATTTATTCTAAGCATAGTTGAGTGTTAGGATGTAAGAATTTGGTTCTCAATAAGAAGTCCTGTGGTTGAGTCAATAAAATACCTTAAAAAAAGAAAAAATGAGTAAAAATAAAAGAAAAGCCATTAGTTTTGACCTAAAATTGGATTATTAAAACGTTTTAAATCGGGAGAAAAAGCTGTTGACATAGGAAGAACACTTGGGTTACCACCAACAACAGTAAAAACAATTTGCAACAGAGACAGTTCTAAAATAACCCAATTTGCTGAAATTGTCACACCATTCCAATGTAAACAAGTTACAAAAGTAAGAAATTCATTAATGGTTAAAATGGATTCCCTTCTTTCTATATGAATACAAAATCAAAATAAGTGAAGAATACCACTGAGCAAGGAGGTGTTTAAAAGCGAAGCACTTTCCATTTATAATGACCTTAAAGAAAATTCTGCATCCGGAAGCAATGAAAATTCAGAAGAATTTGAAGCTAGCGACGGTTGTTTCAGCCGCTTTAGAACACGAGCGAATCTGCATAATGTGGCATAAAATGAGAATCAGATAGTGCAGATACATTAGCATCAGAAAAGTTTAAGCTTCAACTTAAAGCCATAATCGAAAATGAAGGGTATTCTGCTAAGCATGTTTTGAATTCTGGCAAAACAGGTCTTCTTTTGAAAAGGTTACACTCCGGTTTGCGTTGCATATCTCCTGTCCCCATTAACGACGCAAATCGGAGCTCCAGTGTATTTTCATTTTTCGTGGATGCAATCTTTTGCTACTACATACATGTAATGTTTTGCTACTGTATGTCTGATTGGAGCTAGAATCTTGCATTTTGTGGTGTAAATTCCTCTAACACCGTAGATGTATGATAAGAATGGACTGACTAAATAAAGAAATTTTGTACGTACTTTATGTGGGTGAAATGGGACAGGAAGGGATAGAAATTGGACAAATCAAACAACAACATTTAGAAACATGAAATTTGGTGTTTAGACCCACAATTTGTGTTGACGTGCTATGTAGGAATTTTTCGAAAAGGGTAAAAGGGTAACAACGCCTAGATAAAATGGTTGTAGAAGAATTTTGAAATTTTTAGCGTACTATCATCCTTAGCGTGCAGTTTTAAAAATTTGTACTTAATTCGTAAAAATGGGAGCACTCAAACATTTGAAGTTTAATATAAACATGTGCTATATTTTTCCCACCAGTCTACATCATACGAGTTGTTATACAACGCCGTGTAATATGAATGCCATTGCAGCTGCTGTGTAATGTTCATTATGATTAATATGATCTTAGCTAATAAGTTTTTATCTAGGTATAAACTATTGGTAGCATTTTGATATTGCTCAGTTCAAGTTTGCACTCTGATTAATAAAGTCTATTTAAAAAAAAACCTTTACGTGTTAAAATATTTAACTGGCGCCCAACTAAAAGGAAGTCACTATAAGTACCCCACTTTCTTTCCACCTAACCAACAGGTTAATAAAAAACCACAGTATATCACAGGTTACAAAGCACCGCATCCCATAGGCTGCTGGCGTAGAGGAACAGTGAAGACGTCGTTGACGAAACCCGCAAATTGCATTCGGTTTGTCTGGCTCCCCAGTACTATCAGAAAAGAATACCGCCGACAACGGAAATTTGTGATGATCATCTATACCTTGTTGTAAGCATTAAGTGATTAGAACCCCCACTGCGAATCCTACGAGATCCTCCAGTGGTCATAAGATAAAAGTTACATTAAAAGGGAGAAATAAAATTAGTTAAGTAAAATTCTATTAAGAGAAAGTGATTAGAAAACCACTGCGAATCCTACGGGATCCTCCAGTTTATTACATTTTTTCAAGTTTTAAAGAAAATATTTTTGTGAAATTCAAAGAAATGAATAACTTAATCAGACCACCGGTTCTTAACGTTACCAATCGAATTTCTAATCCCGTTCCTAATTCCAATCCAAATCCTAATGTAGGAAGTGTTTAAATTGAAGCATTGGTGTCTAGATATTGCGCACAACAGTGCAAGCAAATAGTGAATCAAATTCTTAACCCAGGCTTAGGTATTAATGGGACAGATCAGGAAATAGCTGGCAGATTTATCAGATCTGGACAAAGGTCCCGATATAGTGAGAAAATTGAGGGACTTTTCGGGTGATCCTTCAGAATTCGGCGCATGGAAAAAAGTATTGACCGAGTGCTGAGCTTATGCGTGTCTTCTCAGGGTACTCCGAAGTATTATGCTATTATAAATGCCATCAGGAACAAAATTATTGGACCTGCTTCTGCGGCATTAGAATCTCACAATGTTATTTTAAATTGGCAATGCATTTCTAAATGTTTAACTTTGCATTACGCAGATAAACGTGACTTGACGACAGTCGAATGTCACAGGGAAATAAATCTATTGAGGAGTATTATCAAACCGTTTGCTCACATCTGTCTCTTATTACGAACAAACTTTCCTGTTTAGATATTGGTCAAGAGGCCAAAGACGTTCTTACTCAGTCGTGTAGGGATTATGCTCGCTTTTT
This sequence comes from Polietes domitor, assembly GCA_947397865.1. NCBI lineage: Eukaryota > Metazoa > Arthropoda > Insecta > Diptera > Muscidae > Polietes > Polietes domitor. The sequence continues at coordinate 113,714,905 of OX377618.1, forward strand.
CATCAATTCAGGCAGGGCTATTAAACCGAATTCGAGACTGCCACCTCCAGTTCCACAGAGAAAATCTTTCCAACAGCCGAATTATCCACAATCGGCTTATCTGCCTCAAAGTTCGCATATTGCTTTGGCACCTCAATACTTTTATGATTCCATCCCTAGATGGCAACCTCAACATATGCCACAAGTGCAATTGGCTATGAGGAATCAACCGTTTTCTACTTCCAACCCCAGAGACCACTTGCACCTAAACCGCAACCACACACGGAACCCATGGAGGTAGATCAATCCATGAATTCTAAAATGGTGAACTATATGAATAGACCACCTCAGGATAGTAAATTTGTAGGGAAAAGACCTCAGAGACAATCCGAAAGACAAACTCACCCAAGTAAGTTTCAGAAAAACTTTCATTTAGATGTCGATTCAGAAGATGAAAGATGAAGATGATCAAAAAATGAACAATTATGAGGATGAAAGAAGGTTACCACCCTTGGGTGAATATGTCCAGAATTACGACCAAAATCAGGATTATTCTCAGTTCATTACTCAAGACTTTGTTGACGTTAATTTTTTAGATTAACAAACTCGTCTCTGCCGTATTTTGAGTGCAGGACGAGTTCTGACCGAATAATAAGAATTCTCATTGATACAGGATCTAACAAAAATTATGTCCAACCTAGTTTGGTTACAACGGCTATACCCAAATGAAAGCGCATTTTTTCTCAAATTCTGTCGCTGGAAGGACTAAGATAACTCAAGGAACCACTTTTTCACTTGATTCCATTTTTGTTTTAAAAATCCGCCGCTACCGGGGGTAGAACAGCGGACCTTCTGGTTGCTACTACGGCACTCTAACCATCTCAGCTATACTCTGTTGTGAGAGGTATAATAATAGGAAACTTAACAAAATATTTATTTAATATGAACTAATATATAACGCAAATAAATATAATAGATACTAATTATATTTAGTATTAAATAAATTGACAATACTTAATTTTACTGACATAATGTAGTGTAAATAGTGAATAAAATATGAAATATTTTAAGTACAATAAGAAAGCAATAAATTTGTAGTTTTTAAGCAAACATATTTAAATTGTTAAAAATATAAAAAATAAAAGTGTGAAATTGACAATGACAGATGTTTTCATCAGTGTACTGCCGACAGAATTCTTCTTGCATTAAAATTCCGCATTAATGTAATATGAATTAATTATCCGTGACTGTATCCTTAAATCAACATCAAACGTTAATCGATACAGTAATCACTGAGAACTACATTTCTCTCATTTCCGTTTAGTTTAAGCATTTGAAATAGCTTTTCAAAAATTCACACGACGATCATAAACAAACTAATTGAAATATGGACAGGAAAACTCCTGTCGGATCAGCTAGTGTAGAATAAATACTTTTAAATTATATAACGGGGGTTTCCAAGACGAATCACTCATTGTATTCGTCAAAACGGCAAACGAAAAGATTAGCGTTTCTCTATAACGAATCTCAATATTTTCATAACTAAAAAATGTGTCTCTTTTGATTTGACATATATTTTTGGGTTTGCAGAACCCGAATCGAATAAATGTCAAAAGTAGACGATCAGAAAACCCCATTCGTCTACATTCAAGAATGAAAAATATGTTGAAATACATGGTTTATTAAATGTAAATTTTATGTTCTTTCATAAAAATACAATTATACATACATATGTACATTAGTATGGGTCTAGAAACTAAATTGCTACGGTCACCCTCCAAAATAGAAGATTGGATTGTTTAATGATGATCTGTAAAATTTTTCTTCGCTGGACCAAGCCGTCTGTGAGCTAAACGCTCCTGAAAACTCCTCTAAAATTCATGTTTTCCTGTGTAATCGGAACGTCTGTTTAATTTAGCTATAATTGCATTAGAATACAGAGACATTTATTGCAGTATTATTCCCGTACTCTTTATTTCCCGGGAAACGGGAATTATTTTGTGAATTTCCCGGGACCCCGGGGCATCATCAACATGCTGTTTACAATATAGAAACTTATTTTCTCTTTTTTCGAATAAAACTACAGAACTTTATTAAAGTGAATTATTTTATTTCCCATAAAAAATCCCGGGATGCAAACTCTAGATGGAATGTACAGATAACGCATTGTTTTCATAAAGTATGTTGGCTAATGTGACATATATACACTATGCCACAAAAGTCTTCAAACGATAGTAAATTATGAATAAAATAAGAATTGCTGTTGTGTTGTTCAGATATGACAAAGACCCACATCATTGCTCAGAGGGGCATTGTTATATGTATAAAGTTAAATGGAAGTTGGAGAATAAACTCCAGCCTCCAGAAAATAAAAATAAATAAAGACGTTTGTAGACTTTTGTGGCATAGTGTATGTATTATATTTTTATGAATGTCAATTCTATCCTCTGCAATCACTCCTTGTACTTGATTGAAGTCATTCGTTTCACGCTCATAAAAATACTACTGAAACAACCATTTCTATTTTCCGAGTGTACCATAAAGTTGGGGCGAAAGTGCAAAGAAATGATAATAAACTATGAAAAGTTCCGTAAATCAAGTAACTGCTTATAAAGGATGTAATATAAAATGTCTGTATGAATGCAAACTGGCCTTCTTTGTGCCATTGAAGACCGGAAGTGACATAAGTTATAGCTTTTATTCAAAAAATTCATACAACAAGCTTCGTCCTGCACGGCATTTTTGGAACCATAAAATGTTAAACATTGTTTAAATATATTAAAAAGTTTTATTAACACGCTGCAGCGCCCAAACAAATGTTAACAAAAAATAAATCCTATTTGCGCAGATAATTGCAACTAATTAATGAAGGCTTTCCAAGAGATTCAGCCAACGCGAGTGTTTTTTGTCATTGCTGCCACAGTCATTTACAATGGAACGTTCACAGCGGCCATTGGACAATTAAATACAAAATGATGGAAATTCATTTAAAAGTTTATTACAACCGAACAAAAAAATAAATAAGGAAAACTGTTGTTACATTTGTTAATGACAGTTGTAAATTTCGTTTGGCACCCGATGGTTTCTCCTCGTCTCTTTTTTGTTCGTAGAATTACTTAATGCTGCACCAACTGAATACAGGTAAGGCGGTATGCAAGACAGGAATCTGGAATTGAATTGTGCTAGAAACCACAATTCAATTCAAGATTTCTGCGAATATGCCCTTACCTTCAACTCACTCTACTAGTATTGTTGTTATTACAAAAACAGAATGGTGTTAATACGTGTGGGGCGCACGGCAATTAAGAATTAACAAAGGAACTTTCGTTACAACTGATTCTCGACAATGGTCGGAGTCATTGGAATGTGAGCTGTCAAAATAGGGTTACCAGTTTTGAAATCGACGAAAAAGTACATCATAAGTAAAAGAAAATAAAATGCTGAACATAAAAGTAACAATTTATATAATTAGGAACAAAAATAACCTAATTCATTTAATAATAAAAAATCAACTAGCGTAAACAAATAAGATACAATTTATATATTTGTAATACAAAATAATCAGGTGTTTTACATTTTCACTTTCAAAAATATAATGAATTTTATCCAGTCTATATTCAGGTTTTAATATTGAGAATCACTTTTACATCACTTTAAATACATAATTATTAATATCATATCGTGTGTTTCATTTGACAAGCTTGCGGATACCCTAACAGTATTTGTTAGATAAGTTGTAAGAATTTTCAAAAAATGTTAATGAATCATGAAAACATGACTATTACATAAAAAATCGTTGACGCTTTCTTGAATTTCGGACAAAGGTTATGAAAAATACAAACAAACTAAACAAATTGTGCTAATTTCAAGATTGTGTAATGCTAAAAACCAAATTGTTCGGAAAAGTTTCATTTTAATTAACCGATACCACTTCTTGACATTTGACTATACCAACAAGTTTGGAAATTTAATAACAAAATCTTTTAGTAATTTTGAAAAAGTGTCGACAAGAATCACTATGATATCATAATGAAATCTAAAAACATTCTTAATAAAAGCAAATAATTTGCTTGATGCTAACCCGCAGCCTAACTATGAGTGTCAAACTTTGGATAAATTTGTAGTATATCTAATTGGAATGATTGAATGAAAATCATTGAAACGTAATTTACCTCTAAATTAATAATTATGTAAAAATCTATTGGCGAGACGAAATACTTCGTTTCTGTGAAAAAGTATTGGAGTAACCTAAGAATTTTTTATGTAGACATTTTTTACTTATACAAAAGAAACTACAATACTTTAAGTTTTTAATAATATGCAATTTGCATTTTTAAATTTCTTTCAATTCAACGAATGGGACATTTGTATAAGGGCTATATCAAAACGTTGACCACATATTCCACTTCCACTACAGATGTTCACAGGTCAAATATAATAGGGTGTGGCTATTCGTATATTCCGTTTGCAATACATGGTTTGTAGAGCGCTAAGATGTAACATTTGCGATGCGACATTTTTATGGAGCTGTATCTAAATCTGAACCGATGTGATCTACTTTCATTACAGATGCAACAACAACGGTCTCTGTTACTTCTAAATGTTTCGGGAGTTTGTAATGACAATACAAATCCATTTCGACAAACGAAGAAAACTGTTTGATATAAACTGATATATAACAATTGATGACATGTTTACCGCAAACAAATTCATTTTTCCCACAAAAGAAACTCAAAAACAATGTTCACGTGTCTAAAATTTCGTTTCTACGTAACGCATGTTTTCTCTGCGTGTAGGTCTCTATTTTAAAATCTACTTTAAAGTTGCGAAACAATAAGAAATGAGTTTTAACATACTGAATTTTTTGTCATATTTCTCACTTGTGTCAAATATTTCAGAGTTAAATTTTTGTGTACATATGTAACAAGTATTATTCAAAAGAGAAACAACAAATTCAGTAACTTAGATCTACGTAGGAAGACTTAAAATTTGTAGGTATTTTTCGTCTTGCATTTCATCGAGTACAAAAACACTGTATTTGTTATTCGAATTTATACATATATGATTATAAATATGAAGAAACATTTCCAAATATTTTTTATTTAATCGGAATATGCGTATAAAGATTTTGAGTAAACATCCCGTTACTCATGCCCTGTATAAATTAAAAACCCCAAAACTCATCATATTTAGACCCATACTCTGTCAACAAGCTTATCCAATTTTCTGCATTTATTATAGAAAAAATGCTGGGCCTGAAGGGTTAAGCGCCGAGGAATTCGATAGTTTTTTGTGTAATATTACTTCAAAATATATATGTACTAGTTGACCCGGTAAACGTTGTTTTGCCTTCAAATTTTAATTATTTATCAGTGCAGGTAATTCAAATTTATTAAAAAAAAAATAAAAATGTGAATAGTAAAAAGTCCGCCAAATAACTTTTTTTTTGAAAATGCTATAAAAAAAGCTACTGAATATTGTCTCAAATTTCTTTTTTTTTTAAAGTACTATCCTTCCGGTTAATAATGGAAAATAATTTCATTCAAATGGCTGCCTCGGCTCCCCACAAATAATAGTCCAACGGTTGAATAGTTGAAAAAAAAAACGCTAGATGGCGGACCATTAATATGAAAAGAGAACGTTAGTGTTATTCATTATAGTGGACCCGGACAACTTCATCTCACAGGCGTTGTCCTATGTCATTTCAAATTGCAGAAAATCGGTATCAATTTCTGGATGGGTTACGGTCGTGTCGATTTTGAATTGTATATTCCTTCATTGAATCACTCTGTGGTAAACATTTTTTTTCTTGTCAGGTGCGAAAACAATCAAAGCGGATGGTTTTCCGACACGGGAACATACGACATACAGTTGACCGTATGAAAAACATTCAATCTCCAGACTGAGGCCACGAACACTCAATGTGATTTCTTGATTGTTATGGCGAATGCGAGACGAATATCATTGGAATTCTCGGAATGAGAACTTCCTCACCTTTGAACTTTTATTTTAGTATTCTTGCGTGAAAAAAAACTGACTAACAAACTGCTGCACATGAGGTAACACATGCCTTCTATCAAAACCAAAGCCTGATTGTGCATCCCTTCATTCATCTCAATATGAGGATTCTTTGAATGGACACGAAGTCGATGCAAAATGTCTTCTGACATGTCATTTGAGGGAAAACATGTGGCTATAATGATCGCAAATAATATGCGTATTTTACTTGGGAATGCAGAATCAGTTGCTTCAGCGATTGTCGTATCCCATTTCGTAGTGACTCAAATGATGAGTCCCAAGTAAAAGCATTCATCATTCTTTGGATGAACTGTATAATACGGCCAAGAGCTTCAGTGGAACGCAAATCCGTATGACCAGGAACTATATCGGCTTGCTTTCGACGTTGAAATGTTCGAGAAGAAACTGGTCAATGTTGTCGCTGGTGGGTTTTGAGCACGTTGAGCAGCATTTGCTGCAATGAAATAAACTCGTTGACCGTTCTCCAGACTTAGTAGGCTTTCTGCGTTCTTTTACTGACAAATTCCTTTGAGTGTACTGATTAGATGGATTACTGAAATGCAATTTTGCCTAAGATTTCTGTTGGATGAATGTATCAAAATTTTTCTCGAAGATCCTGGTAATAAAATATGAATAGTTTCCAACCGTTCATGTAATCACGCATAATGAAATTAACGTCATTTATCATTGCGCCATAGACTGACTAGATTTCACGAGAAAAATTGAACATTGATCGAAAATTGACTAAAATAATTAACAGAATTTTCGCCTGCTTTATTATACCCTACACCACTGGGTATAATGTCTTTGTGCATTTGTTTGTAACACCGAAAACGAAGACCCATCGTTTATTATACCGATCGACATAGAATCACTTTTTGGATCGATTTAGTGAATTTTTGAAAAGCTCTTTTAAATTTTTAAACAAAACTGATATGAGAAAAATGTAGTGCTCAGTCAATTTTGTCGGCAGTACACAGCTGTGCATGTTCAATTAAGTGGATTTTGAACTATGTTTAGGAACACCTTTCGTATGAATTCGATTTTGTATACGGTGAACTGGAAAATCGACACGGAAGGCCGAAATTTCAACGGCAATTGTTTTGAAAATAATTGTGCAGATACGTCTATTCGAAACGTTTGCTCGTCCGTGACGTATTTCACAAAAAGGACGAATTCGAGCAATAATTTAGTTCATAGCGTGGAGTATGCCGTGGAATCACTGGCATTGTTTAGCAAAAATCACCAAAAGAAGTATTGCACTATCTGACCGGGTTTGATTGTTCTTTAATAGACAGCTTATTTTATGGAAATTCCATTTTAATCCATCTGTGCATAAAATAACATATCGCTTTGCAAAATGTGCTAACATAATATTGGTCATATCGATTATATTAATTTTAATCATGAGTCGTCAATCAATTATACTTTTGCACACAAATCGTTTGTCTAGTCATTATTCTGTCTAACTTCTCCAAAGATTTTATGTAAGTCATCGATAATCATCCCGAGCGATCAATTTATTTTACTGCACAACCTTCACGTCCGGCACAGTAATTCGATAGTTTGGAATTTTTTAATCTGCATATTCAAGGACAATTTGATTGCTGAATGAGATGTTCGATCAAAATCTACGCGATCATAGTCTTAATAGTCTTGCGGTTCCGACGTGTGCGTCCAAGATGAGAATCTCTCCAATTCTATCGACCACAACTTTCATGATTGTCGTACGTTAATTGCCGATTTAACAGCGGATCGTTCCTTACAACTGATACTAAACATGGTATATCGATTTGAATCATTGAGATGTGTACTATCAAAACGTCTTCACCTTCGTGATTTCCTTAAAGAAGAGTTGCTTCAATACGATAGTCTTTAATTTCTTGGCTGGAGATTGCATTGGAATCACCAATAATGTCACATTAATTAATGTGAAACGAAAATCACCTTTCAACAGAATCATTGCACCAACAATGCGCCATGGCCATCTCAGATCCTTGTAAGGTTGAAAGATAGAGTTTTGTTATTTTGCATATTCCTCGGTTGAAAGATGGAGTTTTGTTATTTTGCATATTCCTCGCAACCTGAGTGCTTTCCGGCAGACTTCCAAGAACGCAGCTGAAATTCCTGATGAACCAAGTATCAATTTATTTTCGCGAGCGAATTTGTGTCAAAGCATGTCACAACGCGAATTGAAATATGTAAAGATAATTATGAAATTAGAAGAGCGTTTGACAGAATCAGCAATTACCAACCAACACCATTACATTTATTTAGAATACTAGCTGAACCCCCGCCCGCTTCGCAAGGCAAAAAAACGGTAACATTAAAATCTGATTTCATATTAATTTTTGTCCTGATGGTAATCTATATATAGAAAAGAGTTGCGTGATTGAGTGACTGACTGACTGATCACTCCCCAGACCAAACGGCTAGAGCTAGAATCATGAAATTTGGTGTTTACATTTCTCTTACAGTGTAGAGGTGTGATAAGACGGGATTTTTCGAAATTTGTACTTTTAAGGGGTAACAAGTAAAAACGGCGATAAGTTCGGCCGGGCCGAACTTTATATACCCTCCACCATGGATTGCATTCCACAGAGATTGTGCAGTAATATTACAGTAAAATATAAATTTTTTAATATAGCCAAAAAAATAATTTTATAATTAAATATAATATTTTAATTATTTCAAACCACGTTTATAAGGCAAGGCTACCAATACGTCAATTCGAAAAATATTAATATTCTTATATTTATATTTTCAAAAAGCTTAAATACCATAAATATTGGTAGATAGTGGGAGCTACAGTTGGTTGTATTTTCATTCTATTTTAATTCCAAAAGTACAAAAAAATCCATTATCAGACGTACATAGTGCAGAATGACCTAACTTCATGATTGAACCAATTTTTGCCATAATAGAAAAGGAACAAATTTGGAAAAAAACTTTTTATTTTGCTTGTCTATGCAGGCAGAGGAATGTATACACCGAATTCCATAATTCCAGCTGCGACCATGTGGTTGGTACCATTTTTACCCCCTTGACGTTTCTACGCAATTAGAATTTCATCATTCTAGCTGTAGTCATTTAGTTGGTACTATTTTTATCCCTCTGTACCATTGTATCCCTTGAAAGTACGAATTTCGAAAATTTTGTTTATTTTCCGATTCCTACGCAATCAGAGGAATGTATACTCCGAATTCCATGACTCTAGCTGCGGTCATTTAGTTGGTACTATTTGTATCCCCTTTTTCAATTTTAACCCCAAAATGTACGAATTTCGAAAAATTCGTCTATTTTCCGTGTCTACGCAGTCAGAGGAATGTATACTCAGAATTTCATGACTCTAGCTGCGGTCATTTAATTGGTACTATTTTTATCACATTTTTTTATTTTAACCCCAAAAAGTACGAATTTCGAAAAACCTGTTTATTTTAAGTGTCTACACAATCAGAGGAATGCATACACCGAATTTCATTATTCCATGTGTAGCCGTTTGGTTGGTACCATTTGTATCCCTCCGTACCCATTGTATCCCATGAAAGTACGAATTTGGAAAAAACCTTTTATTTTTCATGTCTACGTAGTCAAAGGAATGTATACTTCGAATTTCATGACTCTAGCTGCGGTCATTTGGTTGGTACTATTTTTATCCCCTTTTTCTATTTTGTCCCCAAAAAGTACGAATTTCGAAAAATCCGTTTATTTTCCGTGTATACACAGTCATGTCTACGTAGTCAAAGGAATGTATACTTCGAATTTCATGACTCTCGCTGCGGTCATTTGGTTGGTACTATTTTTATCCCCTTTTTCTATTTTGTCCCCAAAAAGTACGAATTTCGAAAAATCAGTTTATTTTCCGTGTGTACACAGTCAGAGGAATGTATACTCCGAATTTCATGACTCTAGCTGCGGTCATTTGATTGGTACTATTTTTATCCCCTTTTTTCATATTAACCCCAAAAAGTACGAATTTTGAAAAAATCCGTGTATTTTACTTGTCTATGCAATCAGAGGAATGTATACACCGAATTTGATTATTCTAGGTACAGCCGTTAGGTTGGTACCATTTTTATCCCTCTTTTCCCATTTTACCCCTTAAAAGTACGAATTTGAAAAAAATACTTTTATATCATGTATCTACTCAATTAGAGGAATGTACACACCGAATTTCGTGTTTCTAGCTGTTGTCGTTTAATGTGTACCATTTTTATCCCTTTTTTGCCCAATTTCACCCCCTACAAATAAGAATCACTTTATGGTGCAGTTTTTTGCTATAAGGGTAATACGCATACCAAATATCAAGCAAATATAAAATATATTCAAAAAACATGCTTAAATACGCTAAAATAGTAGGGATTATTATGGGTATTTTTAGTCCTTGAGAGGGAAAAATTTTTCCCTTTGGGCCGATTTCGCCCCATTTCAATCCCAACCGATCTACGACTATAAGACGCATTTATGGAAAATTTGAACGTCCTAGCTCCTTTCGTTTAGATGCTAGCATGCTCTCAACAGACGGACAGACGGACGGACGGACGGACATGGCTAGATCGTCTTAGAATTTTATGACGATCAAGAATATATATACTTTATAGGGTCTCAGGTCAATATTTCAAGGTGTTACAAACGGAATGACAAAGTTAGTATACCCCTATCCTGGAGGTGGAGGGTATAAAAACATTGATTTCATTCTGAG